>JBBELK010000868.1:600000-1200000 GCA_037783545.1 Henricia sp. BOLD:AAB3569 | reverse complement strand
ATCTGCCTGGTGTGTCAGAGGTCTTGGGGAAACCTGAGGGACTATACCACTGTGCCTCATAGCTCAGCTGGTGGAGCATCTGCCTGGTGTGTCAGAGGTCTTGGGGAAACCTGAGGGACTATACCACTGTGCCTCATAGCTCAGCTGGTGGAGCGTCTGCCCGGTGTGTCAGAGGTCTTGGGTAAACCTGAGGGACTATACCACTGTGCCTCATAGCTCAGCTGGTGGAGCGTCTGCCCGGTGTGTCAGAGGTCTTGGGGAAAACCTGAGGGACTATACCACTGTGCCTCATAGCTCAGCTGGTGGAGCGTCTGCCCGGTGTGTCAGAGGTCTTGGGGAAAACCTGAGGGAGTATACCACAGTGCCTCATAGCTCGGCTGGTGGAGCGTCTGCCTGGTGTGTCAGAGGTCTTGGGGAAACCTGAGGGAGTATACCACTGTGCCTCATAGCTCAGCTGGTAGAGCATCTGCCCAGTGTGTCAGAGGTCTCAGGGAAAACCTGAGGGAGTATACCGCTGTGCCTTATAGCTCAGCTGGTAGAGCATCTGCTTGGTGTGTCCGAGGTCTCATGTTTAAATCCTGAATGAAGATCATATGGTTTTTTTCTCATCCCATGTTTATTTATGTGCGATTGAGTTTTGAAAAAAACAATTCTCGTTTTCAGGTTTGGATGTGTGGAGGAAACATAAAAATCATCCCCTGCTCCAGAGTGGGTCATATCGACAGACCTGAACCGCCCTACGATTTCCCCGGAGGTATAGAAAGCTCGTACCTGCACAATCTCGTACGGGTTGCCGAAATCTGGCTGGACGCTTACAAGAGAGATTTCTACACATCGCTACCAGATGCACAAGTGGGTTTACCTTTTTGTTTAGTTTAAAAGGCGCCTGAAAAAGAATTTTTTTAAAAATTCATTTAAATGCCCATTGTATCATTTGCAACGACTCAAAATTTTACTTCACGAGTTGACAAGAAAAACTATACTGAAAGTGGCGATAAAAAAACAATACATGGATTTTAAAGGTTCTCTGAAGCATTGTTGTATCTAAACAAAATAGGCCCTTGTTGCATCACAAGTTAACAACAAATTCAATTAAATTTTCTTGCCGACAGAATAAATATTTTGGTGACATCGGCGAGCGACAGGATGTCCGTCAGAAGCTGGCTTGCCATCCATTCCAGTGGTATCTAGAGAAGGTTTACCCCAGCCTGATGGGGACTGCACAGGACCAGCTGGTGGCCTGGGGGAGGGTATGTATGAGTATGACCCGACTAGGTATTTTTCATTTTTGTTGCTCTCCATTTCTGACCCTGGACTTCCTCCCGTTTATTACCGTTTTGTTTCTGCTGGGGAAAGGATGCTGGTTTGGTTTAAAGTGTTACAAATTAACAGCTCAGTAGAAACCATGATCACTTAGTATTTTTCCTGTAGAAACACAGCCGGACAATAATTGCCAGATTTGCCTGGCACCAGAGCACTGGTAGAAATGCATTAGTTATTATATCACTCGGACTCATCCCGATTTTTAATGACTTGACTTGACTCGGACGTGAACATGTTTTGATCGAGTTTGCCAACGAAGACAGTAAATTGTTTTTTTCCCAAGAAAATTATGTACATACATGTAAGTACATATTGATCACGTTCAAATGACGTCACTTCCTACAAATTGCCACGTGCATCATGATTTTGAGCGTATTTTTTTGTGACGCGCATCGGTTGCGCTGTATTTCGAACAAATTTTGAGCAACACGCGCACATGTTTGGAACATGTCCCAGCGTGTGCGTGCGCGTACTTTATGGCGTTCAATACGCAGTAGCATTTTTTCCTACGAAGATGGCGTCTGTGAACATGATCAATAGATTGTCAAAATTTCCCCGGCTTCAGATTGATAGATAGATATACAGATCTTTATTATATAAAACACAAGTAGGTCATTTGATTGGATGATAGCAGGTCACATGGTTTTCAGTGATTTAATAATTTAATGCTATGTCACCAATCAGGCATTTTATATTCCGTTTAACTTGGATTTCTGTTCCATACAAACTTTTCCATTGTAAGGTGCACCCACTGCAGTAACAGTTTTTTGTCTTCTCAAGACGATACCCTTTATTTTCTTTGTGATTTGTTGGAAAGAATTTCCTCACAAAATCTTAAATTTGTACCACTCGAAATTTCTGTTTTTTTCATCAAATTTGCACTTTCCAATGTTAGATGAGTCATTTTAAAGAAAATAATTTCTGATCAACTTCCCAACTTTTACCGATTTGTTCTTCATCATAGGTTCACAACAAAGAAGCCAACCTGTGTATAGACACAATCAAAGCTGGAGAGAGTAAACCCATCGGGGTGGCCAAATGCGGTAAAGGGCTCGCCAGCCAGGTAGGACACATCAAGTTGGGTTATTTTTGGATGTATTTTTCATTTTGTGTTTTTCCGTGTGACATTTCATCATTTCCACAAAATGGTCAATACAGGTGCAACAAGTCATGTATTTAACGGTGGTTGATGGCATGATTGCTTCATGCTTTTTTTATGTCACGCAACATTCGTGACGTCACCCATATACTTCAACATTGGGTGGTACGCATTGGCTCTAATCCCCTCCCCCCTCCGTGCGTACGTACTTTAAGGACGGTCCCTAATGCAGGATTTTTAATATATTTCATTCAACAGCTGGTATTTCTGAGTACTACTGACTCATGGGATTTACATGTATTAACAGACCGATCCAGTAAGCTCCTCCCATTTAGCAACTGCCTAGCAACATGGCACACATGCGAGACACGTGTGCAGTGGAGTCGCGTGGCAACATAATGATTTGTTTACTGCTTTCCGGCCACGCCCTGGTCAGCGCGTATGAAACACACACACACACACACACACACAAACTGCACGCTAGAAAGCAAAATGTGAACTGTGACAAGTATCCGGTCATGTGCGTGCACGTACAATGCGCTAGCTTTACGTGTAACGCACGCGATCGAACGAAAACAACTCGACCACACACATCTAGAACTGGGTGTAGAAAAGTGAATGCAAAATATGGCAAAACGACAAGCTAATTTTCGTGAGTTTTACTGATTTGCACAAACAAATTATTTATGAATGTATTAAAAGTAGGTTTGGCCAATCTCAAACAATCCGTTGAAAACTGGCTAGGGTCCTGGGCGCTAATAAAAATGATGTTTATTGTGTTTTTGCGTCACTCGTGCTGCAGTTTGCCGTATCTCCGTGCAAAAATGTTTGAGGACTCGGGTCACCAAAATGGAGATCCACTTTTTGGTTACCTCAACCTGAGGCTGTGATTGGTCAATTCCAAATTGGGCGGAGCTTACTGGATCGGTCTATTATAAATAGTGTCAAAATTGACTTGGTTGTAACAGGGACACCATGTTTTAACTCCACCGATGACTCATTTCTAGACAATTTCATAATCTACATTTGAGTCACTCATAGGCATTTATGTGTCACTCGTAGGCATTTATGGTAACACTTGATGGGGAGTTGAGGTGGGAGGATTTATGCCTGGACCTCGCTGACTACCGAGCTGGACATAAACTGACTCTAGAGGTCTGCCACGGAATGGGCGGCAGTCAAGAATGGAGACATGACAAGGTGGGTTCGCTGAAAGGACACTATAGAGCAAGTTGGATTCACGACTATAGTTAACCATAGTTCGACTATTTCCAACCGAACGCAGTCTAGTCAACGATGGTTA
The DNA here is from genome assembly GCA_037783545.1 of Henricia sp. BOLD:AAB3569. NCBI lineage: Eukaryota > Metazoa > Echinodermata > Asteroidea > Spinulosida > Echinasteridae > Henricia > Henricia sp. BOLD:AAB3569. The sequence continues at coordinate 1,196,275 of JBBELK010000868.1, read as the reverse complement.
GTCGTGTCTGGTCGACCATTTGGAACCAGCCAACAGGGCACGGTCTCACTGGTCACTGGTACCCATCAGGCATTGAGTTGATGCAGCGTTTTGACCGGAACCAGTTGACTATAAACCAAAGGCGTTCGCATTTTAATGTTACTGCGCATGTGTCTTGCCAGAATGTTAGACCAGTGGTTAATTCTAGTCGTGAATCCAACTTGCTCTTGGCAACACTAACCTTCAAGTGCGAATGTCTTTGGTTAGTCAATTGGTTTCGTGCAAAATACTACATCAACTCCATGCCTGATGGGTACCAGTGACCAGTGCAACCGTGCCCTGTGGGCTGGTTCCAAATGGTCGACCAGACACGACTTACCATCTTTGACTAGACTGCGTTCGGTTGGAAATAGTAGAACTAGATAGTTAACTATAGTCGTGAATCAAACTTACTCTAAGACCCCGTTCTCACTGGAGAAGTTGCTTCGTTCGACGAAGATTAGTTAATCATCGTTAGTTAACGAAGCGTACGTTCACATATCACTTATCGAAGATCAAATGAAGAGCGGTACCGTACACATAAGCGACTGCTAACGAAGATCGAATGGAGCTGTGGGAGGTTGTACATGCGCGTCGCATGTCTAGACGCGCTGTGTGGTTTTCTAGTGATGCGTCAAAAACAACGCTTGCTGGTCGCTTGACACACAAAGCGCTTGTGCAACCAGGCCTGCCAAATTGCTTGGTCGAACGAAGGGAGCGTTCTCATTTCAAATTTGCTTTATCGAATGAAGCGATTCTAATCATCGTCGAATGAAGATGTGTGCATTCACATCAGGAAAACTCTTCGTCATATCATCGTGTAATCATCGTCAAACGAGGCAATTTCTCCAGTGAGAACGGGGTCATAGACTGTATCGAATAGCTGCCATCTTGTAGGGCAGTTTCTTTGTTCCTTGAGGACATGCGTGGTTGCACATTTTGTGCTTACATTGTTGACCAATTTAAATATCAAAATTTGCCCCACAAGATGGAGGCTGTTCGATACGGTCTATTGGATACCGTACATACCAGTTTCTTAATTGGCCTAATATAGCATTTCATTAATATTCAAGTTTGGACAGTCCAAAATGGCACATATACATAGAATTTTCTATCGCAGACTAGAGACACTGATTCATGATACATTTTATTACTTTTTGTCTTTTTTTTTATTTTTTAGCCTGGTCACATTATTCACAGAGAGAGTGGTATGTGCCTTGACGTGGCAGGAGTCCAGACCAAAGTACTGATTATCAATGTCTGCCGGCAACGACCCACAGAGGACTGGGAATTCGCTCACTATCGCAAGCACAAAAAGAGCTGATGAAGAAACGTCTTCATTTTCGTTTCAATTCACTATTTTTATAAAGCTTTTTACACAGTCCCAATCGGCTGCACAAGAGGCTTGCACAGTGCGCTTCTGTCATATATGACATTCTTGGCACAGACGGGTTGATAATTTTTGAACAACCAGCCAGAATACTGGGAGAAATCCCCTTTTCTTGCATAGGAAGTGTTTTGAAGAACGAAAAGTAGTAATTAAACCTTTGGGAATCTGCAGTGTTAAACCGTTAATAAGGAGTATTCACATCAGTTGAAGGAAGCAATCAAGAGGACGCAGGGGAGTGGGCATGCTGTTGCTCCAGGACAATACCCCTGTCCACACAGTGCAGGTGGCAGTGGCTGAAGCAGCCAACTGTGGCTTTGAACTGTTGCCTCATGCCCCTTACTCACCTGACCTGGTGAGCGGGCATGCTGTTGCTCCAGGACAATGCCCCTGTCCACACAGCGCAGGTGGCCTCATGCCCCTTACTCACCTGAGCGGGTGTGCTGTTGCTCTAGGACAATACCCCTGTCCACAAAGCGCAGGTAGCAGTGGCTGAAGCAGCCAACTGTGGCTTTGAATTGTTGCCTCATGCCCCTTACTCACCTGACCTGGTGAGCGGGCATGCTGTTGCTCCAGGACAATGCCCCCGTCCACACAGCGCAGGTGGCCTCATGCCCCTTACTCACCTGAGCAGGCATGCTGTTGCTCCAGGACAATGCCCTGTCCACACAGTGCAGGTGGCAGTGGCTGAAGCAGCCAACTGTGGCTTCGAATTGTTGCCTCATGCCCCTTACTTACCTGACCTGGTGAGCAGGCGTGCTGTTGCTTCAGGACAATGCCCCTGTCCACACAGTGCAGGTGGCAGTGGCTGAAGCGGCCAACTGTGGCTTTGAATTGTTGCCTCATGCCCCTTACTCACCTGACCTGGTGAGCGGGCATGCTGTTGCTCCAGGACAATGCCCATGTCCACACAGCGCCGGCAGCAGTGGCTGAAGCAGCCAACTGTGGCTTTGAATTGTTGCCTCATGGCCCTTACTCACCTGACCTGGTGAGCGGGCATGCTGTTGCTCCAGGACAATGCAAGGGTCCACACAGCGCAGGTGGTAGTGGCTGAAGCAGCCAACCATGGCTTTGAATTGTTGCCTCATGCCCCTTACTCACCTGACCTGGTGAGCGGGCATGCTGTTGCTCCAGGACAATGCCCCTGACCACACAGCGCAGGTGGCAGTGGCTGAAGCAGCCAACTGTGGCTTTGAATTGTTGCCTCATGCCCCTTACTCACCTGACCTGGTGAGCGGGCGTGCTGTTGCTCCAGGACAATGCCCCTGTCCACACAGCGCAGGTGGCAGTGGCTGAAGCAGCCAACTGTGGCTTTGAATTGTTGCCTCATTCCCCTTACTTACCTGACCTGGTGAGCGGGCATGCTGTTGCTCCAGGACAATGCCCCTGTCCACACAGTGCAGGTGGCAGTGGCTGAAGCAGCCAACCATGGCTTTGAATTGTTGCCTCATGCCCCTTACCCACCTGACCTGGTGAGCGGGCATGCTGTTGCTCCAGGACAATGCCCCTGTCCACACAGCGCAGGTGGCAGTGGCTGAAGCAGCCAACTGTGGCTTTGAATTGTTGCCTCATGCCCCTTACTCACCTGACCTGGTGAGCGGGCGTGCTGTTGCTCCAGGGCAATGCCCCTGTCCACACAGCGCAGGTGGCAGTGGCTGAAGCAGCCAACCATGGCTTTGAATTGTTGCCTCATTCCCCTTACTCACCTGACCTGGTGAGCGGGCATGCTGTTGCTCCAGGACAATGCCCCTGTCCACACAGCGCAGGTGGTAGTGGCTGAAGCAGCCAACTGTGGCTTTGAATTGTTGCCTCATGCCCCTTAGTCACCTGACCTGGTGAGCGGGCATGCTGTTGCTCCAGGACAATGCCCCTGTCCACACAGCGCAGGTGGTAGTGGCTGAAGCAGCCAACTGTGGCTTTGAATTGTTGCCTCATGCCCCTTAGTCACCTGACCTGGTGAGCGGGCATGCTGTTGCTCCAGGACAATGCAAGGGTCCACACAGCGCAGGTGGTAGTGGCTGAAGCAGCCAACCATGGCTTTGAATTGTTGCCTCATTCCCCTTACTCACCTGACCTGGTGAGCGGGCATGCTGTTGCTCCAGGGCAATGCACCTGTCCACACAGCGCAGGTGGCAGTGGCTGAAGCAGCCAACTGTGGCTTTGAATTGTTGCCTCGAGCCCCTTACTCATCTGACCTGGCACCGTCTGACTTCTACCCGTTTCCTAAACTTAAATCACACCTGCGAGGTCACCATTTTGGGAGCAATAATGAAGTCATTCATGCTGCTGAGGAGTATTTAGAAGATCAGGATGCAACCTTCTTCCACGATGGTATAGCAGTGCTTAAACATCGGTGGACCAAGTGCATTGAAGTTTAGGGCTGTCTACATTGTTAAAAAATAACTCAAGAACAATTTTTCTCTTCTAACGCTTTCTGGGTGAGGCCGAGAACTTTTAGAATAACCCTGGTAGCACAGGTTACATGAAATGAATGTTGCCAACGGCTTTGTCCTGGAGAGCATGTTCTGCAATTGGAGTCGAACCTCAAACTCGGGAAAGCTGTTGTGAGTTGAGTGATTTGAACTACATGTACTCGACCACACCGCTGATGAAGATGACGATGACTTCGTAAAAAGACAGATGGACAGACATTTGGATGAATGCCCATGAGTTTAGAAAATCTGGATGCAATGGAAAACTTAGCTCCACTGGGATTCGGACCGAATCCTGTCCAGGTTACAAATTTTGTATTTTCAAACCACAGTTTATTTGCAGTACTATAGTGTACAGTATTTTTAAATCTTTAAGCGAGATGTATTGGTGTGCGCCAAAACATTCTATGTGTGTGTGCTTATGCAGTTGCATATTTGGAAAGTATTATGTAATATGTTTATGCCCATTTAATGGGTTTGTTTTTATATTTTTTATGCATATATTTTATTCTGTAATGGCAGATTTGTATATATGTACATGTAATATATGTGCTGAGTTGAATGTACTGTATGAGATGTGTTAAGCATAGCATACATGGACATTGCAACTGGAAGCAACTCAACTGATCAGTTGCTGTCGATGTGTGCGTAGCGCGCTCATCGACTGATCATTTGTGCAACTAGCGGTAACTGGGAGCATCCAGCCATGTCTACATTTCCAGAGCGCGCACATCGACACGACAACTCAGTAAAGCCTAGAGTATATTGACCTTGCAACATGAAGCAACTGTTACTTGCTGTCAATGTGCGCGCACGTGATCAGATGCACACGTACATCGACGCAACTCGCGGCAACTGGGATTTTCGCAGTAGTTGCAAGTGCGCATACATCAACTTTTTTAAGCAACTGATCAGTTGCTCCCAGTTGCAATGTCGATGTACGCTAGGCTTAAAAGAGGTTGGCAGTTAAAAACTTCATTGCATTGTAAAGCAGATGACTTGACTCGGGAAAAGCTCCGAGTATGCTGATAAACCATGCTGGAAAAAGGTACACAATTCCCAATTACATGTAGATGGTACAGTTTTTGTACCATATTTTTTGAAGTGTATAGACGAATCCCATATTAACCAATTTGAGACCGGTCTGTGTACGAGGCTCAATCACTCCTAAATGGCACACAGAAAAGTACACAAACACTCGCTCAGTCCCTGTACAATACTGTACTTGTAGCGCATGCATACTGCCGACTTGATACAAAGAGCCACGGTTATAATGCGGAAGTGCTTGGACCGGACTAATGTGAAATGCGTACACAGAATTCTTGGGTTTCCCTTGGCAACCGGTTGCTATCCGCCATTACTGTGTCCATACTATGGCACGCCAAAGCAACAAATAATTCAACACTGATAATTTTGCCATCAACCCTGAAAAACAAGTCTCAACATTTTAAAAACTTGCCAACAAAAGCACAGTATGCCACAGTCTATCAACATTTATAAGTCTTGCCAACCTTTTTTTCTTCTTGCGCAACATTTGCGTCTATTAAATTATCAGTGTTGAATTATTTTTCGCTTTGGCGTGCCGTAGTATGGACACAGTAATGGCGGATAGCAACCGTTGTGACTAATGAAACAGAGCAATTTTTTTATTTATCAGTTTAATTGCACATTATTACCATTACATGTTAAGGTCCCTGGTTAGATGTTAAAATACTTTCCAAAAAGGTATTTATTTACAAGTTGATATATACAGGAAACTGTCAAACTTGACCCATTTTAATGAAGCCCTTAAGCAGAAAAATACTACTTAACGCATAGCCAAAATGGGTTACCAGCTAACATCCCATCTGTTTGTGTTAAGCACACAAAATAGCTTACATTATTTTCTGCTAAACTAAAACAGCTCCATGAAATTGGGTTTTGGTTTCACACTTTGACAAAAGTCAGCAGTTTAACCCAATGATGGACTTAAAGCAAGTCTGATTGATAATTATACACTCGACCAAAAAGTTCTGTCACAAGTAAGACATTTATGGATATTTATTATTAAATTGGATTTAATGTAGGAAAATAATATATCAAATTTTAGCTGAACATATCCCTCAAAGGAATAGAGCTCAAGAGAGATCATGATGGCAAGCTTCACTGAACAGGAATGCAACAAAGGAGTGTGGGGTCAGAATGAAAAACAACGATGTCAACTTTATTGCACTCAAGCAAGGGGAGTTACAGTTCAGTATTTTGCAATGGCACGATTCATATTGGACAATTTAACAAGACATTGATAAATCTAAACTCACTTAACAATTGTCTGTACAAAAATTTCCCAAATCACAAGTTGCATTGTTGTTCAGTGAAGCTTGCCATCATGATCTCTCTTCCTTTGAGGGATATGTTCAGCTAAAATTTGATAAATTATTTTCCTACATTAAATCCAATTTCATAATAAATATCTACAAATGTCTTACTGGTGACAGAACTTTTTTGGTCGAGTGTACATGTAGTTTGACTAGATTCCTTCAAATAACGGATAATACCCATCATTCGAAGGACTCTAATCAAGCTTAAAAGACTGCATGTGACTAGAGTCCCTTGAACGATGGATAATACCCTAAGTCTGTAGTTAAATGACTATGCATGTATTTTGACTAGAGTCCCTTGATCAACAGATACTACCCACCGTTCAAGGGATTCCAATCAAGCTATAAAACAGTAGTGAGTCGTCACTCAAACTTTTTTAGATATGTGGAAAACATTCCTTTATGTTTCTCCATATTGTCATCTACTTAATAATCCAAAAACGATTTCTAAGACAAAAACTTGGAAACTCTACTAAAAATAAAATTTAAGTTAGTACACGTATTCTCAAAAATACATAAAAGAAAAGCAAGGCCAAAACAGATTTCAAGACCACCACCATTCTAAAAATCTTTATGGTGGTACAATCAATGACGACGTTCTTGGAAATGGGCAAACATAGTCCATCATCAAAATACATGTAATGGTTTTGATAGCTAAGGATTTTCATTGTATATGGGGGCCAAAGTGGGACATTTTTATGCATTTGTAAAAATGGCCTTTCAAGTTACCAAAAAATATTTGAAGAAATTTTCGTGCAATTTCCAAACATTTTAGACATGTCTTGGTGTCATAGTATTCGAGAAAATTGTTTAACGACGTAAGTGGGGACACCAAGGCATTTTTTAATTCTTACGATTACATTTCAAGTTTTTTTGACCAGGTTCTTTCTGGAAAAGGTAGCCTCTGGTTTTACCCACCTGTAGAACCTGTACCTTATAAATTATATTATGAGCGAAATTTCAATAATTCTTCAATATAAATTTAGAAGATCGCACCAGTTTATTGAATCGTTCTCGTCATGTTTTGGGTAATATTAACAGGCAAAGGTGTTGTTCGATTTACGAGGCCATATATTGTTCATATGCTGAGGGTAACCGTTCTCTGAAGCCCGGTATGTATAAAAATCAACTCCGGAAGTGTCGCGACGTAAAGGGGGACACTGGGTCCCGTATTTATGGAATGACCCATATCTTTATATTTTATCCACCATTATTGGGGGACATGCATGTAAGGCACAGTATACTATAACATAAGAACTTGTTGCATATCCCTGTTAAATAAAGGAATATTTAGGGTATTTTGAAAAGCTTTTTTTTTTTAATGGATGTGATCTTTCAGTGTAGATTTTTCTTAAGCCTGTCACACCTTTCTGATTTGTCAGTTCCCGATTCCCTGATCGTACAACTTTTATCATACTGCAAAATCAGAATATTTTTTAACGTACACTGAGCCACCAATCACATGTAATTTCAAATGGAATCCTCCCAGCAATTCAATAATTTTGTTGGTTTGCCAAAGTTACATAAATTATCTACGCGAGGTTTGGACACGGTTTGGTAAGTATTCCACAACGTTGGAACGTTTTAAAATATCCTACATATAATATCATGCATAACACAACTGCATTGAAATAAAAGGGGTCAGAAAGTAACTGATCGCTTATGATACAGGTTAAGTTTTAAAACACCTACTGCTGACAAAATAAATTATACACTTTTATAATGCATGGTTCCCTTGAGTGTTACTTAAATAGTTCTATGCTAATCAAAAATGAATTTCAACAACGAAAATGTCAATGCATATTTCTGGTTCTTGACTTTTAAACTTTTTTCTAAATGAGGAATTTTGTCGTAACATTTTAATGGCTGTTTCGAATGATGTATCTCAGATATCCATTTTTAAGTTTCTCTAACTTGCATCGATGGAAATCGCTTGACCTTAGAGGCACAGGCTCATCAGCAATGCGCGCCAAATTTTTGCCACGAAATACGCAGCTCCATGCCTTTGCTATGGAGATGCGTATTTCGTGGCGCGAAATGCTGACGGGCCTTGCCTTTAATAGCTGATGTACAAGGTAAGCCGAGTACTTTATCAAGAACTATGACCCCATTCTCACTAGTTTAGTTAATGAAGCGTGCGTTCACATAACGAAGATCGAATGAAGAGCTGTATCCTCATACACATTAAGCGACCGCTAACAAAGATCGAATGAAGTTGTGGGAGGTCGTACATGCGCGTCAAAAACAACACTTGTTAGGCGCTTGTATCGGTACAACCAGGCCTGCCAAACTGCTCTGTCGAATGAAGAGGTGTGTGTTAAGATCAGGAAACCTCTTCATCGAATTATTGTTGAACCATCGTCGAACGAAGCAATTTCTCTAGTGAGACCTGGGTCTACGTTAAAAATCTTGTAGCATGCTTGGGTGCGACTCAAAGCAGATCCAAATTAACGTCGCATTTCGTTTGAATACTCAATGGGTTACAGCCTTTTCATGACGGAAGCACAAATTATGCAATAAAGACGTGTTACCAAAATGGTTATTTGTTGTACAAATGTAATAGCGGTCAGTCTTTACGTCATCAACACCAGACGTTAATTTATGACATTTTTCTCGCACCAAGTCACAAACACTTCACTGTGTATTTGTGCCATATCCAGAAATAACTTAAGTTGCGACTAAAAAATCACAAAATTGGGAAGTTTGACGTCATGCATGCTGCATTTTGGAGATGAAATCCACAGATCGTGTAAGCAGTTTTCCACGTTCCATGACGTCGAAACCAGAATTTTTTACATGTGCATTCCAAGCAGCATGTATATTTGCAAAATTCCGTTCTCCCCGATCGTTGACTGGTTACCAGCCAGAATGTTGGTCCTCGTGCTTAGGCAATGTTTTCACTTCATTGTGTTAGTGTGTAAGAAACCGACACCTGCCGAAATGAGGTGTTAAGTCGTCATTCACAAAAAATTGGGAAGTATTTTTAGAAAATCCATTGCTTTGTGGTGATACTTCCAATGTTTATACTCCGAGAAAAGTCAAAACAACTTTTCATAAAATAAAGAGTAGTATATCGTCTGTTCAGTTTTTATGACGGAAGCGAGCACAAAATACGTTGACTTTACTTTGGTTTGTTGAAAGCTCTGCGTGTACATGCATTAAGTTGCTCGCCGAATGTTCATGCCGCGTTCCACACTCGAGTTAAAGGCTCCGTCGTTGACAGATGTCCTTACGGTTTATGCTCCTTTTCCATTTCGTACTGCGATAAAGGGAATAAAATTAACAAATTGTGAGAGAATTGAAGACTGTTGACATTTTTATGAAGACTAACACTTTTTGTTTCTCTGATTATATGCAGGGACCTTTTTTTCCGTAAATTTTTTTTGAGTGATACATGTATGCAAGGCCAAATTAAAAAAGGATTACCTAACAGATCACAAAAGGTATCTGCTGGTTTTACCCACCCTATAGACCTTTATCACGGTGCAGCCATCTTCCGTACAGACCGTATCGAATAGCCGCCATTTCGAGGGGCACCTTTTGTTACTTTGGGGCTGCGTTTGGTTCTCGCTACTCTCCGGAGTAATGCGCATTGCACTCGGGTCACATTACGCGAACGGCAAGTCCGCCGTCTCTTGCCATGACTACACAAAAAACGCTGTTTCGCTGCTCACAAGAAACTGAAAAAAATTACAGACCGTAAGTCGTGAAAACCTTTGATGATGTCCAAAACAAACCTTAGTGAGTTGTTGGTTCAGTTATCGAGTTGACACGTTGAGCAAATTCACAAAAAATCCCACCCATATTCCGCCATCTTCGTACAAATCACATGGCACTTGTCAGGAGTAGGAGCATACTCCCCATTTGTTGGGGGGTAGCGAGAGCTGTCGTTAATCTGGCCATTCGCGCTCTTAGGAGTATACTCGTGTTAACACGAGTACACGCCCGAACGCAGCCAAACCGTTTAATAATATGTGCAACCATGCATGTCCTTAAGGAACAAAAACTGCCCCACGAAATGGCGGCTTTTTGATACGGTCTATATACCTTTATCACCGTGCGGCCATCTTCCCTTTTCCCCTATTAAAATTAACGTAACCAAAGCAAGGCTTGCAGAAATAAAATTTGGCCCCGTCACATTGACATGCGCACAGCACGATCAAGAAAACATGCAGCGCGGACATTTAAAACAACGAAAGATTGCACGCGGTCGCGCACACGCACTGATCATGCCCGACACGTACTGTGGGAACAAAACGAAGATGGATGCACCGTGATTAAGGTCTATAGAACACGTACCTCATCGATTCAAACTAAATCAAGTACAAAATTCAAGATGTCACACTTGTATTTAGTAGATTGTTCTATTTTATGGAAAAATTCTCTTCACGTTTTGGGTAGGGCGATTTCACACAGTCACAGGTAACTAAACCCTCCCGCGTTTGTCCTCCAGATCGGGGAGAGAACAATTGAAAAGCATGAGGCTCTATTGTTCTCGCCCGATCTGGAGGACAAACACAGGAGATGTTTAGAGACCCGTGACAGCTCTAGTGAATCATTCATGTTTTGGGTAGTATCAACAGGTAAGGGTGATGTTCTATTCACAGGGCCATATACTGTTTATATTCCGAGAGTAACTGTTCTCCAAAATGGGGATACTGTGTCACGTTTTCATTGAATGACCTTTTTATCAAGTACGTTATTACCATAGCAAGTTGTCGGCCGATGTTCCCCATAGTAACACCGCCAGAGAAAAACACACACGGTATCCATGAACGGACGTACAGAAAATCAGGCTCCGTGTAACTGGTAAGCAAAGAAGATCGAACATTTCGGTTAAAATTGTGTCTTAAAGAAACAGATCACATTTTTGACACCCCTATTTTTTCCCATGGATATTGAGATTTTTGATACCATATCATGTCATATTTTTCTTATCACGATTCCAATATTTTACGCCCTCAATCCGTATATTTTCAAGGATATCGTCAAAAATCCACCAAAGTTTAGTAAACTAATTTATCCGGTTACATAAAGCAGTGCAGTGATTACACCGGCCTTTTTATTTCAAATTGGAGATTGTTTTCTTCCCATGGATAGTATTTTGGGGAGGTGTTTTATATGATTGTTAGGTTAAAACGAAATCCACAATCAGAATTACTAAAGTATTATAAGGGATGGCCAAGATTGAATAGGATATGCCATACCCGAGCAACAAATTTGAAAAAGTTAGCCTGACTTTTTCAAGTTTTGCTACGCATGCGCAAACCGTGAAACAGCCCCTTTAACAAAGATCAAAACTATACAAAGAGAGGCCACTGCTTTTCTTGTTGGACTAAGGAAAGCTCAACTTAAACCGTTTAATCTTTTCCCAGGTATTAACGCACCTATAGAAGCCTTTGTACACTAGTAGCTGGGTGACCACAGTTGCCAGAAACGACACGATTAGAGCAAGGCCAAAACCGGTCCGTGATCGGTCAAAAACCCACCACAGGCCGATGGACATTGCCGCAAGCGTCAGGGAGAACTGAAGATTGTTGGCAAAGTCAATTTTCTGAGTCGGATCATTCAAGTCAAGGAAATATTTTTATTCTGCTAAAAAGGAAAAACTATTGATTTAAGATTGTAGATTAGGGATAAATATCATGAAAACCAACCTGTGTATAAGTCAGCTCAGTACCTCATCTGTGGTCTGAGAAAACAACAAAAACTGTCTCCATGCTTTGGAGAAATTATGCAAACCCGTCATCCTATTTAGACTGGTTCCCTAGCTATACTGCATGAAAAAAAGAGCAGTAATACCATGGTAACTTTGTTCACATGAGGGCTTGGTGAGTCCACTCCGAGCTCGCCCCGTGTTACCATTTTTTCCAAAAATAAAATGAAAATTCTTGCAAAAAGGATACAGCGGAGGCGTGGTTAATGCCCACGAAAACAGCAAGACATCGCATCATGTTGGACCATTCCACTTTGTAGCAGGGGAATTTTCCTAGTCGCCTATCGATGCATGGGTACATCAGACCAACGACAACTAAAAAAACACAACAAATGTTGTGTGCATTACAATGAAATTCTGTACTTTTCAAAGACCGTCGTATTTTCTAAGAAAAAAAACACGAAATTTGACACGCATCGTTTTGCGAAAAAGCGGTGTGGAGGGGACTTGGCATGAAGTGACGCACTGAAATTTCTGTGAATTTCAGTGCCTTGTTCAACACCGTCCAAATTCCTGTTTTCTTAAAGCAACGCGCATCAAATTTATAATGCATGGTAACGCACATGAAGAATCGGTGAGAATCCAATAAAATAAAAAAATGTGCTCCATCCACGTACCTGCGGCCGCTCCACATACAGGCGGTACCCACCAGTCCGATTTCATTAGACTACCCATGACTTCGACGGGGAAGAGCGTGACATTTCGCTGAATCTGCAACAGGTGTAGAATCAGCGCGAGGAAAACACCAATAAGAAACAACACGACGGACCGACGAACCGTGCTCAAGATTTGGCTAGACATACTGGCGTTCATGGCTTTTCTCACGTCCGACAAAATAAATTTGTCAAGTTTTTTTAGAAGGGTAACGCTCACTGGCGTCGATCCTTTAGATGCAGTACGATCTGATGATCGAAAGTTTAAAAAGTTAGCGTCACCTCCGAGAGAAATCTGCAGGTTCCATCAACACACTTTGTCAGACATTTGGATGTACATGTAATAATAACGAAGCCATGCTTAAGAGGTTTTATTTATATTTGGCTTGGTGAAATCCACATTAAATACACAAGTTTTCTCCAGACATGATCCAGCGAATTTTCTTTACACAGACATGTTGCTGGTACCGTACAAGTGAATCACGCCTGCATAAACACAAAACAGAAAAACAAAATTGGCATTTAAAAATGTCTGTTTATAATATACACTGAAAGAATATATGAGTGTTATGTTGAATAGTCGAGTTAAATGCAATATAAACCAACCAAGAAAGTTCTGTCACCAGTAAGACATTTGTAGATATTTATTATGAAATTGGATTTAATGTAGGAAAATAATATATCAAATTTTAGTCGTGCTCGAGTGTAGTAAAAGTTTATCTTTTGTAGACCTTTAAAGGCACAGGCTCGTCAGCAACGCACGCGCTCCAAATTCGTGCCATGAAATACGCAGCTCCATTTGCTATGGAGCTGCGTATTTCGTGGCACGAATTTGGCACGCGCGCTGTAGAAATTTCAGCCACATAGGTTAGGTAATACTTCAGAAAAATCAATGCATTGTTTTTGTGTTGAGTTGAATAGTAAAAAAAGTCTTTTGCAAAAGACTTTTAGAAAACCACTTTCAGTTGTTAAATTCTCACACAAAATACCATTTTGGACTGTAATAAAATCGTGTGGTATTTGGTACCATTGAACATTATTAACTATTTGGTAAGGTCGCTGCAAATGTGTTTAAAGGCCCTGTAGATGATCTGTTTTTGAGCGATTCTGCGAATAAAACCATTATAAATCAAAAGAAAGACATCAACAAACTCATCCGAAGAAATTTCAGCTTTGACAAATATACCACGTTTAAAAAAACCATGAAAATCCATATGCATTTTCCTGGTCTTGGCGGGGTGTTTCAAATATTCGTTCTCAGTTGATCGGGTACTATGTGGCTTGCGTCATGCACTCTGTGGCGCACATACTGCGTGTGCGCGCGATCCATAAAAATGCATCGCGTTGGAACACGCACACGGAGTACACAGCGCCCATGCATTTTGGACCGCGTAGATGCGAACCAAAAATAAGTAAATCGTTTGCAAACGATCTAAATAATTTCATCTTTACGGCTTATTTTCTGGTAAAATTATATCATTTTGAGCGAAAACCCTTCATTGGATTAATGCTTTTAATTAAATCTTTACTTTCAGAACTTTTCCCCTGTAAACTCGTCGATTACTTTTTGGGGTCATTGCAAATGATCCACTGGGCCTTTAAGCTCATATGTCATGAATATTAATAAGAATGATGTACATGTTGTTAGTATTCATTGGGATAGGCATGTGCACGTACATAAACCAGTTGAAGCCATCATGGGAAAAAAATTGTTAAAATTATTGAACTATAACACAACATACAGAGAGCGAATGGTTGAGTCAACGTTTCGATCCAGATATCTTCATCAGGACTGACTGGAAACAGTTACTGGTCAGGCCTAAATACTGGTACACTCCAAGTATAAGATAAACTAAGTATTGACATAAATTAGGTCTGCTGACCGAAGTTGACCTCGTTTACAAAATGTCAACAATGACAAAGAGTCATGCTCATGCGTAAGTGTGTAAATTTACAAAAATCCTAATCTTGGTTAAACTCTGCCCCAGATCATAAACTTTGCACTGTTTTATCTGTTTTGTTTTGGGATATACATGTACATTACAATCTGTGAATGACACAACGTGATCGCTGCCATTAACACAAGATAGTTATCATTGTGCCGTTGAAGTACAAGTCAATGCCATATGCAGTACCGTCGGTATTAATTTCGCCTAGCCAAAATGGCTTCAAACGTCGTGGTTGTGCCGTGTCGAATAAAAAAAATCAAGTTGAATTTAATTTGACACAGCATAAGCGCGACATTTGAAGAGGGCCTTTAATAGCTACCGAATTTCCAAATCCCCCCTCACAATACCTGCATTGTTTACTCTATTAGGGGCTAGCCTTAGCCCAGGTTGGTCCAGGTTATGAAGTTCCAAAAACAGGGGGAAAATCTTTGTAACAAAACAATTTAATATTTCTACCCTGTGCTGGAAGCCGGTAATGTGCTATTAAGCAAAGTTCCACGTGTCCTAATCTCGGGGTTTTGAAATCCTCTACAAAGCACCAAACTGCATAATCCACGGTGTGCACAAAATTTCCCAACACTTAAGGTATATAGCCGGCTTGAAACGCGCAGTTTTTTTGTACTAACGCAAGTCCTTGCGCGCGCGTGAATGGAATTGCGTGGTGCGCACTTATCCAAAGTTGATGATACCGACAGCTTTCCCTGGAATTTAACATTAGTTCGTGCTTAAAATCCCAGCATATTTTCGTCATATTTAATGTAGGCCTACATGGTTTTTAAACCTTCCGTTCCTGTAACCAAAATTCGACATCCATTAAAAGGTAAAATAGCTCCAAAAAATAATGTGCAAATTTCATTCCCCTGTTTAGAGACATCGTAACCTGAACGTCACTCGTATTAAATGCAATGAAGATGACGTCTAACCCATGAACCTGGGCTAGGCTAGCCTAGTTATATGCATGGGGCTCTACACAGCATGCACAGTGAGGTACAGAATTCTTCCAAACATTGAAACAACATGGTACATTTAATATGCAGCATCATGAGCAACTTATGTTTTTAATATACCTACTACTAGGCCTAGTGTTAGTTTATACCAATGGCTAGCTAGTCATGCTAGCGAATGTTTCACTACCTCCATGCTCAAATCAGTACTTTAATCTCAAAAACGGCACGTCAAATGTCACCAGCATCGCTCGTGCATGTTACGTTGAATGTAAAGCATAATATTCGAGGTCAAATAATTGGGGTCACGACTTGACTGCGCCTGCGTGCGTTATGGGGCCATGACTTTCCACCAATCAACATGAGCAACATAACATCACGTGATCGCACCACGGAGCACGAGTGCCGACAGCTGTCATGTGATGCAAGCTTGTGTTTATGTTTATTATTTTCCCTATTAAAAATATAAATTTGTGAAAAAGGTCGAATGAGTTTCAGAAGTGTAACCAATGACCTAGAGGAGAAAATGTAATTGAATGTCACAAAATTTCAATCAACCATTTTTGACCGAATTAATTCATATAGTGCGCGCACACATTTTTTCCAAGATAATCTATTTTTGATGAATAGGGCCAGGGACAGGCTTGATATTTACTTGCTATTATTCAACAGAAAATATGTACGTGTACACATGGTTGTCTGAATGGTTGAATGGGTGCATGAAATGAAAATGTTTCAGAGCGCCATCTCGCGTTCGACGAATGGATTTTTGTTGGTGACTTTTCCCACTGTGCTTTTCCCACAAGCTTTTCCCTTACCGCAATTTTGGAAGGGCGCCCTCATCCACTATTTTGCCACATTCTCCAGACAATTTCTTGGCTTATTTGACGAAATGAATTTCTGTAGAAATGTTTATTTCTTCTACAGACAAAGTATAACATTTTAATTTCAATAATGTGAGCAACCGATATATGAAAGAATGCACACACATGTATAAAAGTTCACACGTGCACCCATGGAGCTCCATGGTGCACCCAAATTTACAAAGATTCCGACAAAATGTCCCTTGGGGGTCTCCGTAGCTGGTTTTGACATTCGCTGGTTTACGCCAATTTATGCTAGATAAAGTGATAGTGATGTGTACCAGCATAACAGCCACACTGTACGTATCTATGCACGTACTACGTACATACCGCATACATTTGTTCACGAATTTTACTTCGAAAGGGAACTTTACATGTCAGTTTTGCAGCTTTCTTGGACACGTCTTCGCTCTATAACTTGGATTTATATTGATTACATTTTCACCAGGAAGCCAGGTATGTACACTTTTATTTTCAGTGTTTTGTTACATTAATTTTCAATTTGTTTTCTGCTCCTGGCGCGCGCCCGACTGTTGGCGTTTCCACGATGCATGCACTGTGTGCGATTAGGCCTAGCTGCCTACTGGCTTATTTTTTTTAGTGCCCATGACATGTCAAAATGTGTGCAGGGCCGGCGTGGCTGCCGTGCGTGCGGAAGAACTTGTTGCACGGTCGCGCTAAATGAATGCGCGGTATTTTTTTCATATACGTTGAACACGGAATTGGGTAAATTTATATATTGGAATCGATAGCTTATTCAATTCTAAGATATACTTCCCACTGACATGACTGACACTTCCGTCGCAAATGTTGCATTTCTGAGATAAATAAATTATAAAATTACTGCATAAACTGATAAAGTCATGCACAAAATGACGTGGCGAGCGGTCTGTGCGTAAGCGCGACAACAGAGGGCGCTGCGCGCACGCGTGAATGGTTATCTTGTGCACTAACTGAAGGCAATTTTTGAAGAAGAAAACGTGATTTTTCTACAGAAAAGCAACATTTGCGACAAAAGTGCCAGTGGGAAGTATATCTTAAAATTACATTATGTGTTGATTCCAGGAGGTAATTTCTTTAAAATCTTCGTCAATCAATGTATACAAAAAAAATACCGAATGCGCTAATCACCGTCAGCATGGTCCGGAACCGTCAGGAACCGTCAGGAGCTGTTGGGAAACAGTAAAAAAAAAATCAGGAACTGTCAGAAAGCGTGAAGAAGTTGTAAAATTCCCCAAACTTTAATTTTAAAATATTTAAACGTTAATTTTTGAAATTATTTTTTTGTTAATTTAACCTTTTTAAAATTAAAATTTAAAAATGAACCCTTAACTTTTAGGGTTCAGACTTGTGCAAGTCTAGTTACCAAGATGGCGCCATGAACCTGCCCGTGTAGTGTGCGCACGTGTTTTTGCATGAACTGGCCGCCTGCTGCACCTAGAGTTGACCGGCCACTCTCACGGCACGGCCCCGGCCTATAGTCCCTGCCCCATCCATTTAAAACTAAGTGGAATGGATACTGGCCGGTTCAGTTAGCGATGTCGATCCTGCCAGATCGTACACTGCCGTTTCAGGCCAGGAAGAGCTTGGGCCTCGGTCACATGACTGGGAGCGGCCTGGTCGATGACAAAAATTTGACCAGACTGTCGCCATGGTAACAGTGGATTTGGGTTGAAAGATTGCAGCTTTAATATTGATTCCCAGAAACTGAAAATGTAATGAAAAATCATCATGCATGTACTATTAAAGCTGCGAATAAATGTTTTTTTAGTTGACCTCCATAAAGTTTTTACATAGGGTTTCATGTATTCTAACAAGCAAAACACAGCAAATTAATTGATAATTGTTTACAGCCGTACTATTTTTGAAATCTGCTGGAACTTGTCTGTAGCGTAAAATGAGTTTTAACTCAAAGTTAAACATTTGAATTATTTTTCCAAGTTCCTGGTTTTGGGGAAACTGCTAAAACTTGCACTTTATTAAAAACTGAATCAAAATACCAAATTTTGCCTGGGGCTACGAGGAAATCAAAACCATTCCAAAATAATAGCACTTTCTACCATACCCTACACTGTAGCTACCAAACCCAATTTCTGTGGTGTTTTTGGCATTCAGCCTACATGTACTTAGACAGAATGATTCTGTCCCTACGGGTTTCCCGTAGGGACAGAAGGTACCCCTTTCATACATTGGATTTGTCATTTTGCCTCGAAATTAGAATCACACCCAACTATTTCCAGCTAGTTGTTTCCTGTAGTGGTTTTAGATATTCTTCATTAGAAGACCAATAAAAAGCACTACTTACATTGCCGTTTTTGAATCAAAAACGTCTATTTCCGACAATCTTCGACGAAGAATTTTCTCGGACTCCTTATCACGATAAAAACAATTGCAAACGTGTAGTTGTGCATTGACGGACGCCCAAAGAGAACGTCAAACGAAACTGTACATTGTATGCCGCGCCGTATAAATGCGCGTGACATAAGAGCGCCACCCGTACTCTCATTGGGCCTCCGTAGATGCACACCAACTGTACGTTCGCAAAAAAAGACCACGTCGAACTTTGGCGTGACTCCACACTAGAATCGATTAGAATGGGTTTTCCTGGACACAACAAGAAATCGCAGTGTACACGGCGTATGTTTTCATACGAAAAATGGAATCGATCTGGAATAGAATTGATTCTTTTTGGAATCGGAGTCGACTCCGAAAATGCTGGAGCGCCCCCAAGCGTTAAGCCTAGCCAACTTTATTTTAGCTGGTCACATCGTAACAACAGGTTTTCTCGTCGAAGATTGTCGGAAATAGACGTTTTTTATTGAAAAACGGCAATGTAAGTAGTTCTTTTTTGTTTGTTTTCCAATCAATAATATCTAAAACCAATGCAGGACACAACCAGCTGGAAATATTTGGGTGTGATTCTAATTTCGAGGCAAAATGATAACAATCCACTGTATGAAAGGAAAGCTCACTGACTAACATGTACTTACCCCAGTATACCCCAGGGGGCCAGACCTACCATACCCACTTCCACAGTCACAACAATGCTACAGTGTGTGTCCATTGTGTACCTTCTCCCCTTTCACCCCCAGACCACACAGAGAGGGTACTTGCATTTGACCTTAGCAGGTCAAGGTCAAGGTCAAGGGTCATCAAAGGCAACAGCAAGTGGCACAGTTCTAGTTTGTTTTGCTAACTCTATGGACAATACAGACATGTTATAGGCCTGTACATCTACATGTACATGTAACACCTACATGTACATGTACCGGTATTTAAGGGCCCATTGTGGTAATTTACCATACTGGTACAATGACCCAACATTTTACTTCGTGATTTTACAAAAAAATCTTTCAGAAACTGTTGACAAGTGTTAGTGTGTTATGAAAATGTTGATACAGTTTATTTATTTATTTATTCACCACATCCAACAGCGGAAGGACCGCCAATTACAGGAATGGAATCAATTAACATAGATATTTGAATAACTATCATCTTCTAAGTTGAATTAGAAACGGCCAGAGACACCGGGGAATCCCTCCCTTTTGCTTTTCACGAAAGAATGCTCTGGGATCTTTAAAGTGCGTTACCTAACACACTGGACCAACGGCTTTTCATTCCTTCCGAAGGACGGAACAAGTGTGATTAAGTGCCATGCTCAAGGGCACAAGTGCCACAACCCGTCACAGCCCGGAATCGAACCCACATTCTAGTACTGGCACAGGAACTCGAGTTCGACGCACTAGACCGCTCGGCCATAACACCCCACACGCTCATTAAAATACAAAAACACAATGGAAATTCCTGGCTGTGCCCAGATACCGCCTAGAAATATAATGTTTGTGTTCCACCTGGAATTTCCATTGTGTTTTTGTATTTTAATGAGCGTGGATCTGCCACAGATTTCTTCTTATGGTCGCAAAAACTCGACCTAGCCTGCGTGACTTATGCTGCCTTTTTCCAGAGCGGGTCACATATATTTGTGATTAATGTAAAATGGTAATAAACATCACATGATTTTTTTCTGTCCTAAATGATGTTTCTGTAGGAAATTTAACAGCTGAAAGTACGCATGTGAAAAAGAAAAAAAAATTAACATGCCACTTAGCTGTCAATTCCAACAGCTAGATTTTTTTTTTAAATGGCAGTTTCGCTGAATGGAATAAATGTTTATTTATAATGTGAAGGGGTATACCTTTAATGTTTTTAGTTATGTGCATGCATGTTTAATGTCCTACTATGAGTCATCTGTACAGAATACATTAGGGTTGTGATCAAGTCAGCAGTGCACTATGGACCTAGGGGAATATGTAAATTGAAATCTCCTTTTTTAAAAATCAATTCAATGCAATAGTCTGATATCCCACGAATAGATTACAAAAAACATTATACAGTTTTGTGAGCGTGGGTGCTGTGCCCACTTTTGGAAAATAAAAAATAGCGGCATCTTTTATGTTGTGAGTAATGTCTACAATGTATATTGTATAGTCTAGACCATTCCCATAACCATGAAAACCTTCCCTGTATGTCCGCCATACATGTAGCTGGGACTACATGTGTTATGTGATGATGTTAATGGATCTTGGCCCCTGACTCCCATGGTATTATGGAGCAACTTTTCATGCAGCATAACCATGGAACCAGCCTAAATAGGACGGTGGTTTCGCACAATTTCTTGAAAGCATGGACACAGTTTTTCATTGTTTTCTTGGAACATACATGAAGATGTAGATGATACATGTACTATTAAGCTGACTGATGCATCAGACACATCTGCAATCACACACATGACATTTGTAACAGTTTGCCAATCATGTACATGTACATTATGTACATGTACATGTAATGTTTCTTTTAAGGTAAAAAAAATCCATTCAAAAGGTACAGCCAAAACTGCAGCAGTAGTTTACTGGTGTTGACAAATTATGTTTTAAGGAGAATGGACGAGAAAGTGTAGATTCGTGAAAAAAAATGGGCGAGGCAAAGCCGAGCCTTTTCTTTCATGAATCTACACTTTCGAGGCTATTCTCCGACTTAAACCATTCCACCATCCAGAACAAAGAAACGTGCCAACAAGCCACCCAAAAGAATTACGTAAGCAGTGGGCTTTTTTCCCTTGGATACAATGCACTGCGTTCTGTTTGGTGTAAGAATATAATCACTCATGTGAACACGCTGCATTCTGGGGCTGCAGTCATTTCGTTCGTGGTGTGCTGCTAACAACAACTACTATATCGCCATGTCTGATGCAGAAGATTTTGACATTTCTGGAGTCATTTTGGAGACAACAAAAGTGGATTTGTCTCGGGATTTATACAGTGAAACTGCACCTTTTGGAAACAAAACTGTAGATTCGTAAAACAAAAGATTTTACGAATCTACAGTAAACTGTCATTTCGTGAAAATAATCTATAGTTTGAACAATAGTGTGACGACACAAGAATGGTTTAATGGATATGAGTCGCGTGACCCTGCATGATATCACTTGTAACTTATCCACTTGATGCCTGAACTATCAAGATATCACTGTGTGTTATTTTGGTAAGGGTAGGGGGAAGGGTTACAAAGAGACAGACACTTTGGGAAATGATTCACGCCGCCGTATCTGCTGATTTTGAACAGGAAGTGTGGTCTTAACATAGTTTCAACCTCTTTATTGCAAAGCGTTTGCTGAAATCGCAGATGAATACTTCATTTTTAAATAGCCTGGCATCTTAATCAGATCACAATATAGGCATAAATAACACATTGACAGCTAGAGTTAACCTTGGGTTAGGCCTAAAAGTCATTCAAGCAACACACATGCGCACTTGGTATAGGCAAATGACTGGAGTGCTGGTTCCATGCAAAATGCTGCATGAACTCATTGCCTGATGGGTACCTGTGACTACCGCGACCGTGCCCTATGGGCTGGTTCCAAATGGTCGACCAGACACGATGCATGACTAACCATTGTCGAACTGTGGTTTACTATTTGTCTATAGAAATTTTCTTCTTGGTTCTACCTGGAGCAAGTTCGATTGACGACCATAGTTACATGTACCGGTAACTATACGTGTAGTTTGACTATTTCTAACCGAACGCAGTCTAGTCAACGATGGTTAGTCGTGTCTGGTCGACCATTTGGAACCAGCTCACAGGGCACGGTCGCGCTGGTCACTGGTACCCATTGGGTATCGAGTTTTAAAATGCAGCATTTTGCGCGGAACCAATTGACTAACTAAAGGCGTTAGCACTTGAACGTCAGTGTGCTTGTGTATTGCTAGGATGACGTTCGACCAGTGGTAAACTCTAAATGTGAATCGAACTTGCTCATAGTGGAACTGGGTACCGGTTGAGACCAACGGAATTACCAGTGTAACTATAATGTGTGTGCATGTATGTGGGTCTGTCCACGGTAATGGGGTACATTTCTGTAACATTCAAGATCTTAGGTCCCAGTTCACTTCAAATGTCTTAATTTTATCTTTAAATTATCGAGCTCAACTGAGGAAATAACTTTTTCACCAAGAGTAAGAAAAATAGTCTTACAACATACATTTGTGAAAACCTCGTGCACAAATTTTCCTATTACGCATGTAACAAAGACGGAAAAAGATGTCACAAAATTGTCTGTTCATGTTACATGCGTAATAGGAAAATTTGTGCACTTGCTTTTTAAAAATGTATGTTGTGGCAGCAATTTGTTACTTTTTTGGGCAAAAGTTATCTCCTGAGAACAAAACAAGGACATTTCTTTAATTCTGAGATAAACTAAAGACATCTGAAAGAATTATTGTGGACAGACCCACATGTACAACCCTGTTCAGATAATGAAATTATTTCCATTTTTTTTATAACCCTACTGACATGTACCGGTACATTTGTAGTCCCTGACATTTTATAAAGATGTGCATGAATTACCTTGTACCGTACTGTGCACACTTTGTGTTGATGCTCCACCAAACAAAATGAATGCATTCTGCATTTCATTGTGTGGAAAGTCAAACAGTCTTGCAATAACACAAAAAGTACAACCATGACGTCAATAATATGTGACCCGCTCTGGAAAAAGTTAGCACAAGTCGCGCAGGCTAGGTCGAGTTTTTGCGACCATAAGAAGGAATCTGTGGCAGATCCACACTCATTAAAATACAAAAACACTA
Organism: Henricia sp. BOLD:AAB3569; assembly: GCA_037783545.1. NCBI lineage: Eukaryota > Metazoa > Echinodermata > Asteroidea > Spinulosida > Echinasteridae > Henricia > Henricia sp. BOLD:AAB3569. The sequence goes on along the minus strand of JBBELK010000868.1, from coordinate 1,172,808 downwards.
TGGAAATTCCTGGCAGTTATCAGATACATGCCTGGAATGTCTGTGTTTCGCCTGGAATTTCCTTTGTGTTTTTGTATTTTAATGAGCGGGATCTGCCACAGATTCCTTCTTATGCTTGCAATCACTCAACCTAACCTGCGTGATGTACCGGTATGCTTCCTTTTTCCAGAGCGGGTTACATATATTCACTTCAGAAGACTTTGTTGGTGAAAATAAAACTTGACATGGTATGTATTTGAAGCACAAATGCACAGTTGAATGGAAAAGTGTGTCATGAAGCAACTTTTGAAAGCTAACAGATGAGCCTGACGGCCATGACAGGGGGCAGGTTTTTATATTTAAATGATGTGACAGTACACGTAGATCCATAAATTGCCTATCTGTTCCTAATGCATTGTGATGACAATGTGACTACCCCCTGTCATGGCCGCCCGTGCAAGGGGACTATGGTATATTTTCTGTTGGCACAAAACACGAAAAAATCATACCCAAAGATAGCGACTTGAAAATCCATAATGTCATCAGCCGCGCAGTCGTGACACTATTTTTGGTCAAATCCATAACCGAAGTTTGCCGTGAACTACCTAGCCTTGATTCAAGACGCCAATACGGGCATGACCATAACGAAGGCCATGCCTACATGTATAGCGCCCTCATGCTCTGCCTGGCACTGCTTAATGTCAGTTGAGGGCGCCCTGTTTAGTCTGCTCTTAAAGGACAAGATAAATATGTATGTATAATGCTTGAATTTAAGACTACCGTAACCAAGAAAAAAAAACATGCTTCGTGCCAAAGAGGGCGCTTTGCATCACATCACAATTTTTGAAGTTGCCATCTATTCATTTTCAAGCATAAAACAACAACCACTTGATGAATTTTTGCAAATAAAATATTTTGGAAATCTGTTGCAACTTGTCTGTTGTGTGAAAGTGGTTTTAACTCAAAATAAAAATTTTGAATTTGTTTTCCAAGTCGCTAGCAAAGAAAATTGCACTCTTGTTTTTTTTCTGCCATAAAGGGCTAATATATGTGCATGTACACGTGCATATCTGCAAAGTCACGTACGTACAAAAAAAGTGTGGAAACACATGTACAGATACCGTTCATTGCAAAAAGCTGAAAATAACCCGGTTCCTGAAATAGCACCTTACGTTCTGTGCAGCGCAGCATCCGAATTGTGATTCAGTTTCCTCCAAGTGGAACCTGTGATTCATAAATTGGATGAAAAAATTCTGGATTGGCTTAAGTCATGTCCGCAGTAGACTTCTTGGGATAAAGTTACGAAGACTCTCGTTAATGTAGGGACTACCGGTACCTTACAAAAATAGGTCCAAGGCGGGATGCCTTGAAACTTCAGAAATGTTCTCGTGTAGTTTGTTGATTGTAAGTTACACCTTGCGAGTATTTTAGTTTTTGTATTAAATGCTTCAGGCGCAAAAGCTGCTAAGCTTTTGATAACGATATCAAGTGAAAGCTGTGAGTGTGTACGATGATTAAATCGTTTCTGCTCAAAACCCGCTAAATCCCACTTTTAAGCTATCCGAAAACTTGTATTTTTGGGAGAAACTGCTGAACGCCAACTGCATTTTTCCGCAAAAGCCGCTATGTCCACACAGCGCTAATCAGAGGGCGCGCATCAGATCACGTGTCACATTCAAGATGGCAGCCCTCACGATCGCCGATTGTTCAACGCTGAGACGCGGGATTTTTGCCAATTTCCTGCCGAATCAACTCTAATAAAGATGAACAACTTTGATGAAATGGACGAACCTGTGATGGTTTTAACATCAGGCAAACGAAAATGCCATTGGCCACGTATTTTTGTCCGTTATACGGCTAAAAAAGCTCGTTACTGTAGCAACGATAAGATGGACTCGTTACTGTAGCAACGATAAGATGGACTTAGTGGGTTTTGCAGCAATAATCAGTCAAATTTCATAAAAATTAATTAATTGGAAAATGTTAGATTTTAATTTGATATTTTATTCAGTGATGAATTACCTGTTTCATAACACTAAAGGTGAAATCAGCAAACTTAAATATACAGGGTGTCCCAGAAAAAACGAAACCGAGATTTATCGATGTTTAATCATACTTTAATCTCAATCTTGAATAATAAATGACACATATTTGGAAAGCTTAGTTCCTCATCTTTCATTTGATACCACTCATATGATACATACTTCACGCATGAATGAATAAAGACAATATGAAGTAAGGCTACCAAAAAGTCGTTTGCACAACGATACCTGAATTGTAGGGGTTTCAACACGCACGTTTTTACCATCTCCGAATCCATTCATGCGAAAAAATCGGTCAGGTGTTAAAAAACCGAATGATTTTAAAAAAACATGGAAATTCAATCCATATTTAAATGCAGGATATCTCTGTCATCCCTGGCTCATTGTTCCTGACTGAGGTATCATACGAAAGGGCAGGAAATTAACTTTTTAGAAATGTGATTATTTCTTTGAAATTCAGGTATCGTTGTGCAAACGACTTTTTGGTAGCCCTGCTTCATATTGTCTTCATTCATGCATGAAGTATGTATCATATGAGTGGTATCAAATGAAAGATGAGAAACTAAGCTTTCCAAATATGTGTCATTTATTATTCAAAATTGAGATTAAAGTACGATTAAACATCGATAAATCTCGGTTTCGTTTTTCTGGGACACCCTGTAGAAATGTAGTAAACATTTCTGTTTTAAAAGAAAAGTCCCCAGGTGGACTTAGTGGCTTTTGCATCTGAACTCTTCGTATGCATACATGTGGTATGTGTATTTCCTATTGCATTAAAAAAGTATGTACGGTACAGGTTCTGCTTGATTGTTTAGGTTGTGGGGAATACTAGGAAACACCGGGTATATTTTTGTCTTGGCCTAAATGAAATTATGGTCATTTCCGCAGTCCACACACCCAACTGTGACTTTTCTCTGAAATCGCTGAACACCTTGTTACGATCGCACACACTGTGTATCAAATGTCAGCAGATCACCATTCTATTTTTAAAGATTCTTTGGAAAAACATCAAATTGGTGATGTAATTTCCTACTTTAAAAAAATGCAACACAATTTAATTCGGGGAAATAAAAATGATAAAACAGACATTTAGCTGATTCAGAGAAACTTGTTTGTTTGTGAGTTCATGATTTGTATTTTTAAGGCTCCATTTGGACGTTTATTGCCCTAATACTTTTCATAGAACTCCCTGGATACTTCGTAATGGATTGCCCATTTCTAACTGCCTCCCTCGTTGCGGTCATTCTCCGTATTTCACTAAGTCTCACCACGCTCGTATCAAAATAAATTCACTTATAATGCACCGATTATGGCGGCAGGTTGTTGCCGTAAGGGCGCGAGTGTTGCGCCGCGACCGTCGTCATTCGCAGTGTGGATTATGTGTATGAGCCGGAACTCGGGACCCTACGGATGCTTGATTGCTTTCAGCCAGTTTTCTTACCCCGCGGCCAGAGATCAACTACATTATCGCTTGGCTAATTTAATCCCAATTGATGGTGTGGTTCTTGGGCTCCATGGGATATGCTGTTTGAGGGGGTGGGATAGGATTTGAACAGAACATAATACAACAACCAGGATCTGTACGGTACATGTAACTTCTAAGCGGATTATATTTCATTCTTTTCATGTATTAAATTTGAAAATTGAATTTAAAAATTGACTACAAAATCTGACATTGATTATATTTTTCTTTTTTTCTGCAAGACTTGGTCATGTTCTCAGAGAAACTTTTAGACATGTTAGAAGGGAGTACCTACCAGTACATTATACCACTGTGCCTCATACTCGTAGCTCAGCTGGTAGGGCATCTGCCCAGTGTATCGGATGTCTGAGGTTCGAATCCTGATAAATTTATTTATTTATTGAATTTATTTCTCGCATCTCATGTGAGATTAGACACCCTATCAAATGCTGCGTTTGTTACATTGCTCAGTTATATTTCATAGATAGAACATCGAGAGAAATGTTGGGTTCTTAGAAAAACCTGAGGGAGTGAACCATGTACATGTAGGCCTACATTGTAGTACGTGCAAGTGCAGTATTTTGTGCAGTATTTATTATGCTTACAATAAATACATCTTAATGGTGTCCCTTGACTACATGTACCGGGTAATTGTACCACCACATGTACAGTTGAGTTGAAGTCAGAAGTATAAATACATGTACACCACTACCATCACCACCCAAAATGGTAAACAGGACTACCCGAAACCATTGCAAGGTGTACAAGCTACACAATGTAGAATTTAGTAAACATGGTAAAGACTGTTACAAAAATGGTGCAAGCACACCAGTTTTAACACTTGGTTGCATACAGTTGTATTTATACGATACTTCTGACTTCAACTGTATATTGTACAAATGTACATGTACAGTACTGGTACACTGCATTTATTATTGCTTATCTGTTTATACATGTATGCTGTCTCAGCTGGGCAGCATTCCGTTTATCTCGATCGGAAGCAAGCTGACATTTCTTTTGTTCCAGAACGAATGATCTCATATCCCAAGAATGCATAACATTGGCAACGATGCGTTGCAATGCGGGCAACCAGGGAACATTGTGCACATGCATGGTAACCATACCACAGCGCACCAACCAGTGTGTCAGTATGTTATTAATGATCATGGCTGACCTATGCTCATCTTTCCCATGAATAATGTGTTTATATTGGGCTTTGTATAATGCGCGTTAACATGTGCGATCTCTTACACAGAGGAAGGCTTTGTGTGCATTTTGCTGATCTGGATTTTGCTAGTCAAGAAATACATGTATTCAAATACATGTAGTGATATGTCTGAAGATAGAATCTGTTACGTACAAGCGACCTTGTCTCCATAAAAACCAACCTGTGTGTAAGTCAGCTCAGTTATAAAAAAAAATTTAAAAATTTTGCTATCGCAAATATTACACATGTAATGTAGCTATAGCTTTGGGGGAATTCATTATATTACATGTACATGTACGTATTGGTGTAACTTTCAGCTTTTATTATGTATAGGGCTTGGGAATCGACGTCACGACGTCATTATTGACGTCATTCTCGGCCGCCATACTTCAAGGTAGTGAGAGGTTGCTATGCGAACTGGCGTGCAGCATCGTCAAGTTTGGATATGCGTGCGGCGCCCGTGCGATTCCATATCACGCAAAAGAGACGACCTAGTCATTAAATTCCACATGTCGCGGCGCGAGCGTCCTGCATGCGTGAGAACAAAACAAGCTGAACGTACATCGCGCACGTTACTGCCACATAACATGGCGGAAACCACTGCATTGTAATGTTGCACGACATCACATTCCCAAGCCCTATTACGAGATTACCTGTATTCGCTGGGCTTGGGCGATTCCATGCTAGGGATGTGACGTTTAACCGGTTAACCGTTTAACCGAACAAAATTTTAAAAAAATCCGGTTTTAAACGAAACCCAATTTTAAAGAATTTACAATGGTTTTCAGAGGGTTATTTGTAATGACTTCATGAAACTGAAATAAATTCATATGGGGTTGTAGTAAACTTTTGACCAGATAAGGATTCAATGATTATTTTGGTGGCCTTGGGGTATTGTGTACATTGCACATGTATCTATAAACACCAGCAACAATCTTTAGTGTCGGCCGAACGGTTCACCGGTTAACCAACACTTGAAAGAATTGCAAACCGGTTTCTGAATTAACCGTAAATGCCCATTCCTATTCTACGATGGAGTCGAGTAAAATCGATTCCACTTTAGGAATCATAATTTTTTGAGGAATCAATTCCCTGTAGGAATCAATTCTCTTTCATTTATATTCGATTCCCAGTGATAGCTTGCCGATTCTAGAAATTGCCTAGCAATTCGGAAGCCAAAACACTCAAGTTTCAGCCTCTGATGATTTGCACATTATAGGAACATGTGTGGCATGGCACAGGCCGGCATTATTTCATGGATGTTTAGTGCTAATAATTAGATCGTCATCTGTACAATAATGCAGTCTCGTCAATGTACACGCACTTAAACATGCTTACACAATCGCGAATTTTTTTTTTGGGAATCGAAGTCGACTCCGAAAATGCTGGAGTCGCCCAAGCCTAGTACTCGGTGCTCAATTTCACTTAATTTTCACCTCCAGATGTTTTGCAAAAAACAAGATTTTATTCAAAGTCGTGCCATTTATTCACCCTGTCCAAACCAACTCTATAATCTACATCTTTTCCTGAGAACAGCACCTCGCTAAACAGCCACCCCAGTGCAAGCTGCCTGTTGCTCCTCCCGGTAATTCTAAATCTTCGCTTGAGGCGGGGATAGAATATTATTCAAAGGCAAATTTAAAGGAAATTTTCTTTTCACGTTCTTGTCTCTGTTGCTATATTCCTTCAGGGGCAGGCAGTTGAACACAAACAGTACAAGTGTAATTCGCTCAGGGAATACGGGGTTCTCGATATCTAGGCTGCTCGTATTTGTCCAAACTCAACCAAAAGGTTCCTTGTTATTTTGTCTGTATTGGACCTGCATGTACCGGTACAGTTCTCACTGCACATTGTGCATATCCAGATTTTATCCTTTATTGTAAACTGAAACTTGCTTCAGAGAAAGTGTTACTAGAAACCAAAATATGATGGGGTCATGTAAAATAAAAAATGTTTTTATAGACTCCTGCCAAAGTTGAGGCAGATGAGGAAACAAATGCAGTGAATTTGTTTTATTTTCTTAAAGCCGGATTCATACTTCATGCGAACGCGAATGCGAATTTGATGTCACAGAATTTGATTGTTTCGCGTGGCGAATTCGCAAAAAGTTGAACTAGTTTCAACTTGCGCGAATGTTCGCCACGAACTTGTTTGACGTCAGATTGACGTGAGATAAATTTTATGGTTCAATTTCGCGTGAAGTATGAACCCGGCTTAAAGGCACAGGCTCGTCAGCAATGCACGTGCGCCAAATTTGTGCCACGAAATACGCAGCTCCATAGCAAAGGCATGGAACTGCGTGTTTCGTGGCACGAATTTGGCGCACGCGCATTGCTGATGAGCCTTTGCCATTAACACGGTTAAAATATAATGAAACCATGACTTGTGCTGCTCCTACGTTTGTACATGTACATGAAGTTTTGGCCTTGTTGCCCTTTTACAATCCTTATAAAGTTTTTTTGATTGTCTAATTTCCTAACCTAAGTTTAAAAAGTTTGGTTGACAAATAATGGTTATTAACCCACAAACTTAAAGCTCTGTTTGTTTTTCATCAGTGCAATACAATAAGCCCAATCTTTGCTATCTGACTACAGTATGTATTTTTGTGTGTGAACAAAACAGTCCAATAATACATGTTTGTTTATTTCAGGAGTCCCTGCTGGATTTCTTTGAATTCTTTTCTCTTTCTTTACCGAGACTAGAATTGTCCTTGCAATAAAAGTCTCAAAGGTCATATTAAAATCCTTTTTTGTAACGGTTTTTAGATGGGTTTTGTGTAAATAGTTAAAAAATGTGTGGGCACACATTTTTTAAAACCACCTTCAGTTGTTAATTAATCACAGAAAGTACCATCTTGCACCCTATTTACACTTGATCCCGAGCTCAGGATCGAACACCGATCTCGGGATCAACCCCGGATCACACCTTCAGTTGTTAATTTATCACGGAAAGTACCATCTTGCACCCTGTTTACACTTGATCCCGAGCTCAGGATCGAACACCGATCTCGGGATCAGCCTCGGATCACACCTTCAGTTGTTAATTTATCACAGAAAGTACCATCTTGCACCCTGTTTACACTTGATCCCGAGCTCAGGATCGAACACCGAGCTCGGGATCAGCCTCGGATCACACCTTCAGTTGTTAATTTATCACAGAAAGTACCATCTTGCACCTTGTTTACACTTGATCCTGAGCTCAGGATCGAACACCGAGCTCGGGATCAGCCTTCTATCACACCTTCAGTTGTTAATTTATCACAGAAAGTACCATCTTGCACCTGTTTACACTTGATCCCGAGCTCAGGATCGAACACCGAGCTCGGGATCAGCCCCGGATCACAAATAGGTGTAAACGCTCTCGGAACCAAACTGGCCCCGGATCAGACCCCGAGATTTTGGTCTCGCGTTGGCGGAGAGTTCGATTCCGAGCTCAGGATCAGTTTGCAGTTAGATAAGCAATTAATTTTTACCACATCCTGCCGCATCCGCTCCACTAGCCGTTGCGGGGAAAAATCCTGCGAAAAGTGGCCTTGTACAAGTCAATGTACCGGTACATGCACAACCCATGCATACATTGATCAGTACATACACACATAGAGCATGACCTTTAACTGCAACTTCTGGCACCGCGCTCGAGATTAACTACAGAATGTAAAAACGCAATACTCAGGATCATTGCGGTTAACACTGACGCATTCTTATCAGGGGACCAATCAGAATCCCGAGCTCGGGACCAGTGTAAACACGGTGTGAGTGTACACGCTCTCGGGACCAAATTGGCCCCGGATCAGACCCCAAGATTTTGGTCTCGCGTTGGCGGAGGGTTCGATTCCGAGTTTGGGATCAGTTTGCAGTTAGATAAGCATTTAATCTTTACCGCATCTGCTCCACAGCCGTAGCGGGCGAAAAGTTTCTGTGAGAATGTAGGTCATTGTACCTCAGCTTAAACCTCGATATCTACTTGTACCTCACATGGCGTGTCAAGTGTATTTGTAGCCATTTTTAGGATGAAAACTGTTGCATTTAATTGTTGGTCCAGGAATTAAAGGCACAGGCTCGTCAGCAATGCGCGCGTGCCAAATTTGTGCCACGAAATACGCAGCTCCATGCCTTTGCTATGGAGCTACGTATTTCGTGGCACGACTTTGGTGCGCGCGCATTGCTGACGAGCCTTGCCTTTAATGGATACCGGTACTTCATAACTGGGGTCGATTTCACAACGACCTGCACACGTCGTAGGTACCAAATCCATCGCAACTAGCCGAACCCTTTGTAAGTTTGCCACCGGTTAATACATGTATATCGCACGTCACGTCCCCTTTTTTTAAAAAGCGATATTTAGGGTCCAAGTAACTCGAACTACATGTACATACATGTACATACATGTACGTACATGTACCGGTACAATAACGTGCTACTGTTGAATGATGGGAAAACCCTATTTTCCCTCTCAATAACACAAGCAGAAAGGCCCATAATGGTACTGTGGGTACAATACAGGTACAGGTACACACACAGCACAATAGCCGCATTTCCTGTCAAGCTTTTCTGTAGGGATTAACCTTGGTGACCCTGTTGTAGGTGAACAGACTGTTTGGCTATATACTGGTACACCTATGGTACACTTACATACATGTAGGCATACTGGTACGACACTGTATGGGTGTAATTGTGCGTACGTACAGTTTGGCATCAGTTGTTTCAGCACAACACTTTTGGTGAAAAATTTTACAACATGTAACAATATACATCATGTACATGTATGTATTTAAAGTTTATAACTCTACAAATGTTACCAGGATGAGAATTTCCCACAGGTGAGGAAAGTTTTAGTAGGAGTGAAGGTGTTTTTACACCGTGGCCGAGTGGTTTGGGTCATTGACTCGCAATCATGGGTGAAAACTTGGGGTTGCGGGTTCGAATCCGGCTGCGGTACCTGTGCCCTTGGGCAAGGCACTCGACCACACTTGCTCCATCCTTCGGAAGGGATGTAAAGCTGTTGGTCCAGTGTGTTACATGTAGGTATGGTAACGGTAACGCACTCTAAAGATCCCGGAGCATTCTTTCGTGAAGACCAAGGGGATTCCCCGGTGTCTCTGGCCATTTCTAATTCTAATTCTTCATGGGTTTCCTCACACTTGCGAGTGACAGTGCAATGAGCACTTTTGAGGAATCCTTGGTATGAATACAAGAAAGAAATATTAATAATAATAAAAACAAAAATACCCAAGTTGGGAAAATGGGAGTCCTAGTTTTCATCAAATGGGCAAAGTTTTTCAATTGGTGGAACATTTTTTTCACACACCTACTGTACCGTAAGTTTTCACATTTTGTGAAAGAAAACAAGTTTCCCACAAAAGGGTAAAGTGTAAACACCAAGATTAATGTGGAAACAGGGCTATAGTCTCGTACGCCGAACTGCTGGGGATGCTTGCCCCATCAGGTACTGTACCAGGTACTATAAACGACGGCTCACGAATGGGTAATGGTGTTCAACCTATCAGCGATGAGCTTTCACCATGATTCCCCAGACCACCTGATAGGCGAGCATCCCCAGCAGGTCGGGGTACAAGACTAATGGTAGCCTTGTCCAAGGCTATGTATGAAATTGTGTGAATCCGTGAAGAATTTGCCTGTATGCTATGCAGCGAAAGTGCGCCATCGCGCGGTAAATTGTAGCCAACTGCAAAATAGTCTGGTTACCAAAATATCTTGGTCTGAATCCTGACTTCTCGGGCAAGGCTGTATCATAGCCTTGTTCTTTCTGTATTCGATGTGTTTTATGGGCGGGGACTCTTTATGCAAATTTTTTGAACAGAGCACCGAGACGCTCATTGGTTAACGGTTGTTTTGACAGAACAATACGGTGCCGTTTGAAAAATAGCAGATTTTCCGTACGTAGCCTATACCCAGTTGGTAAGTTTACAAACACGTCATACCTTTACAGAAAATATGTGAGGGATATCTTCTGGTCTTCGTGAAAGTCATCAATTTGCAATTTGTAGGCTGCATAATTCAAACTACCGTTGATTTCCTCAGTTGTAACACTACGTGTGATGTCGCCATAATTGCATCAGACAGGCCTACATACTGTATGTACACTACACATGATGGCACACAGGGCACTACGTTTGCCATACGTGCCATAAACGTACTACAACAACAACAACACTACACATGTACGACGTACAAACGTTTATGCTTGCAAACCGATCACACGCACCATTTGACCCGAGTAGTGAGCTCTGATTGGATGTTATGTAAGATATGAATATTTATAAGCACTCGGGTTTCGCATAAGTATTTGCGTCGGATTTCGAACGCAGATATAAAGAAACACATAACAAATCGAATACAGAAAGAACAAGGCTATGATACAGCCTCGCCCGAGAAGTCAGGATTCAGACCAAGATATTTTGGTAACCAGACTATTTTGCAGTTGGCTACAATTTACCGCGCGATGGCGCACTTTCGCTGCATAGCATACAGGCAATGTCTGAATAATTCTTTTCATTCTGCAGCATTAATTCATCATTTTAACCCATATTTACAACTTGTGAAAGTACTTTCATTTTTCATTAATTTATCATGTGACAGTTTTCACAGGTGTGTTTTAGATTTTGCTCACTTTAAACAAAGATTTATTGTTCCACTCATTACCTCTATTTTGTTTCGTGGTTTCACATTCCTTGGAAATAGGAAGTTGCGTGAATACATACATGTATATGGTATGCCATCAAAAACCCCAAATCTCTTGTGGTTTTTCTCAGAACTGTATTTAGCCCACTAGCTGAGACCAGGAGTGTTCAATATTTTGATTTGCCACAGTGCAGTTCATGTGTTTCACAATACTGTAGGCCTATACATATGTACGTGTACATTTGTACAAGGTACATGTAGTACCGTACAAGTAGACATGTGCATGAGTCTTTCCACGGTAAAGGAGGCATTTTCGCAACACAGACCATATTTTCCAGAAAATACCTTTGTCTGGTCTCAAAATAAAAGAAATAAGTTTCAGTTGTTCTGAAGAGATAAATTCTGTGTACAAATTTCCAATATACGCTCGTAACCGGGACGGCCTAAAATGTAACACAATTCACAAGTAGGGGTACGTGTATGTGGTATACTTGAAATGGACTTGACTACAACTCTGCATTTTACAGTTATTTAACTTCTTTTTTTTTTAGAAACGTACTGATTTCTTGAAAAGGAGTGGACCTATTGTCAAGAGTAATATTCATTGTTTAGTTTAACATGTATTTCACTTCCTGTTTATTGAAGGTATATAAATAATAGATTGATAATTGAAAGATGAATTTAGAAACATCCTGTTTAGCTTATAACTATTCAAACATGTACAATGAAAGGCCAATCAGTCTTTGTCAAAGTATTCATGTACCGCACAACCAACCAAGCGCATCTCCATGCCCTACATAGAGTAATGCGAGCAATATCTTCGGATCACTCGCGTATGATTGCTCGCTCCTTTTATTGATAAATTGATTGAAAAGGCGCAGTGGTAAAAGGTCGTGTCTGATGGCCATTAGGCCAGATGAAATAAAGCAAATGTTTCTCATCCTTGTGCGGTTAATATTTTGGCAAAAGCTCTCATATAAACGTATTTAGAAAATGTACTGTATACATAAATGGCATACCGGTACATGTATACATGTACATGCACTATGAGCAAAAACATGTACATGTTCATTGTGACCCCATTGTTGGTAACAATGGTGTGTGCCCAATTTCCATTGTTAGATGTTCATAGTGATGGCATTTCTTAAACACTACAGAGCGTGATCCAAAACTGGTAAACGCTAAATGAAAATTTCAAAATTTCTTAAGTTAATCAAACTAATACTTCGAACAGTAAAGAAAAGTCCGTATTTTACAAACAAATTACAAAAATTAACAGAACAAATTTGGCTGGGCACACTGTGCCATCACATTTTCAAGAAATAGTTAAAAATGCATGTAAAAAATTGTAGTTTGTCAATTTTTATTGATTGTCCATCCCTCACGCATAAAAACAACCTATGCATAAAACTGTAAAGTCAATTTCAACATGTGATAAACTGGGTGTGTGTATGTATTAACATCAGTAGCAGGTAAACATACAGGTTCACTTTAGTTTTCATTTGTTGTATTGATTAAGGAAAGGCATTTGTCTCCTGATTTCTGTCCCTCGCGTGTTGAGGGACGGAATTGGATCACGCTATACAATACATTTTCCACATTCATGTACCAAAGTATAAAATGAAAATGTTAAAATAGGTAGAAATAGTGTAATAGGCCTGTGCCATTTTTTGCAGTGTTATCTGAACCTAAAATTTTTCGGAGTGTACTTCCCGCGTGGGTGCTATGCAGGATGTTTTTGATTCATCAGCAGCCTTCATCGATGCCGAATCAGCCGCTTCATTGCATGCTCGATTTCCTTCTAGCCACGAGTCCAGTGTACAAGTTACAACATTGAAGCTATGGTTTGAGCTGGGATTACTTTACGGGAAAAACTGAATGGGCGGGACCATTATGCAAATTAAAATGTGACGTCTATGGTTTGGGCGGTACACTTTTTGGCTTTGTGCATAAAATTAATGTTGGCTCTGCCCTGTACAGTCCCATGTTGTAACTTGTACACTGGACTGTGGTTGGACACAAAATGTGACATCAAAGAAAGCGGCCGTTTCGGCAACAAAACGGGCTGCGTTATTCAATAAAAACATCCTGTAATTCACCCACAGGATATTCACACTTCCTTACTGGACGATATATTTAATTTGATCTGGGCGGTTTGCACATGAAAAAAACAATCGTATCGAATATTCGATTCGGAAATTTCTATTCGAACGTTCGATGGAAGATCGAATATTCAAATATTTGATTCGTTTGGCACACCGCTTTAATGTAAACATCAGGGTTGTATTGTAACGAGTCTCCCTCTGCTCGAGTCCCAAGTCAAGTCAAGTCAAATCTCCGAGTCCCAAGTCAAGTCAAGCATGTTGGTCAAGTCGGTTCAAGTCAAGTACATGTAATATTTGTTCAAGCCAATTTCAAAATGAGTCTAAACCCTGAATCTTGCATACATGTACCGGTAGGGTATTTTCATTGTTCTGGCCAACAATGTTCCATGTTAAAAGAAAGCTTTAGTTCTGAAAAACAATTCGGTCCTCAAAATGACAAAAAATGCAAAAAAAGTTCAATCTCACTTTTGGCAGACCGAAGTCAAAAAATGTACAAGTCAAGTCGAGTCATTTGAGGTTCGAGTCCCAAGTCAAATCATTTGAGGTATGAGTCTCAAGTCAAGTCAAGTCAAGTCAAGTCAAGTCAAGTCATTTGAGGTTCGAGTCTCAAGTCAAGTCGAGTCCTTTGAGGTTCGAATCTCAAGTCAAGTCGAGTCATTTGAGGTTCGAGTCTCAAGTCAAGTCCTTTGAGGTTCGAATCTCAAGTCAAGTCGAGTCATTTGAGGTTAGAGTCTCAAGTCAAGTCAAGTCAAGTCATTTGAGGTTCGAGTCTCAAGTCAAGTCGAGTCATTTGAGGTTCGAGTCTCAAGTCAAGTCGAGTCATTTGAGGTTCGAGTCTCAAGTCAAGTCAAGTCATTTGAGGTTCGAATATCACGTCAAGTCGAGTCATTTGAGGTTCGAGTCTCAAGTCAAGTAAAGTCATTTGAGGTTCGAGTCTCAAGTCAAGTCATTTGAGGTTCGAGTCTCAAGTCAAGTCAAGTCATTTGAGGTTCGAGTCTCAAGTCAAGTCGAGTCATTTGAGGTTCGAGTCTCGAGTCAAGTCGAGTCATTTGAGGTTAGAGTCTCGAGTCAAGTCAAGTCATTTGAGGTTAGAGTCTCAAGTCAAGTCAAGTCATTTGAGGTTCGAGTCTCAAGTCAAGTCATTTGAGGTTCGAGTCTCAAGTCAAGTCATTTGAGGTTCGAGTCTCAAGTCAAGTCAAGTCATTTGAGGTTCGAGTCTCAAGTCAAGTCGAGTCATTTGAGGTTCGAGTCTCAAGTCAAGTCGAGTCATTTGAGGTTAGAGTCTCGAGTCAAGTCAAGTCATTTGAGGTTAGAGTCTCAAGTCAAGTCAAGTCATTTGAGGTTCGAGTCTCAAGTCAAGTCAAGTCATTTGAGGTTCGAGTCTCAAGTCAAGTCAAGTCATTTGAGGTTAGAGTCTCAAGTCAAGTCAAGTCATTTGAGGTTCGAGTCTCGAGTCCGAGTCATTACAACCCTCGGGGATAGGCGGAAGGTTAAAAAAAGAAAAACAAATCCTTCGCCCGACAGATTCCCTGTCTCAAGTCAAGTCCTTTGAGGTTCGAATCTCAAGTCAAGTCATTTGAGGTTCGAGTCTCAAGTCAAGTCAAGTCATTTGAGGTTCGAGTCTCAAGTCAAGTCGAGTCATTTGAGGTTCGAGTCTCAAGTCAAGTCGAGTCATTTGAGGTTAGAGTCTCGAGTCAAGTCAAGTCATTTGAGGTTAGAGTCTCAAGTCAAGTCAAGTCATTTGAGGTTCGAGTCTCAAGTCAAGTCATTTGAGGTTCGAGTCTCAAGTCAAGTCAAGTCATTTGAGGTTCGAGTCTCAAGTCAAGTCCTTTGAGGTTCGAATCTCAAGTCAAGTCGAGTCATTTGAGGTTAGAGTCTCAAGTCAAGTCAAGTCAAGTCATTTGAGGTTCGAGTCTCAAGTCAAGTCGAGTCATTTGAGGTTCGAGTCTCAAGTCAAGTCGAGTCATTTGAGGTTGGAGTCTCAAGTCAAGTCGAGTCATTTGAGGTTCGAGTCTCAAGTCAAGTCGAGTCATTTGAGGTTCGAGTCTCAAGTCAAGTAAAGTCATTTGAGGTTCGAGTCTCAAGTCAAGTCCTTTGAGGTTCGAATCTCAAGTCAAGTCATTTGAGGTTCGAGTCTCAAGTCAAGTCAAGTCATTTGAGGTTCGAGTCTCAAGTCAAGTCGAGTCATTTGAGGTTCGAGTCTCGAGTCAAGTCGAGTCATTTGAGGTTAGAGTCTCGAGTCAAGTCAAGTCATTTGAGGTTAGAGTCTCAAGTCAAGTCAAGTCATTTGAGGTTCGAGTCTCAAGTCAAGTCAAGTCATTTGAGGTTCGAGTCTCAAGTCAAGTCATTTGAGGTTCGAGTCTCAAGTCAAGTCAAGTCATTTGAGGTTCGAGTCTCAAGTCAAGTCGAGTCATTTGAGGTTCGAGTCTCAAGTCAAGTCGAGTCATTTGAGGTTAGAGTCTCGAGTCAAGTCAAGTCATTTGAGGTTAGAGTCTCAAGTCAAGTCAAGTCATTTGAGGTTCGAGTCTCAAGTCAAGTCAAGTCATTTGAGGTTCGAGTCTCAAGTCAAGTCAAGTCATTTGAGGTTCGAGTCTCAAGTCAAGTCAAGTCATTTGAGGTTAGAGTCTCAAGTCAAGTCAAGTCATTTGAGGTTCGAGTCTCGAGTCCGAGTCATTACAACCCTCGGGGATAGGCGGAAGGTTAAAAAAAGAAAAACAAATCCTTCGCCCGACAGATTCCCTGTCTCAAGTCAAGTCCTTTGAGGTTCGAATCTCAAGTCAAGTCATTTGAGGTTCGAGTCTCAAGTCAAGTCAAGTCATTTAAGTTCGAGTCTCAAGTCAAGTCGAGTCATTTGAGGTTCGAGTCTCAAGTCAAGTCGAGTCATTTGAGGTTAGAGTCTCGAGTCAAGTCAAGTCATTTGAGGTTAGAGTCTCAAATCAAGTCAAGTCATTTGAGGTTCGAGTCTCAAGTCAAGTCAAGTCATTTGAGGTTCGAGTCTCAAGTCAAGTCAAGTCATTTGAGGTTCGAGTCTCAAGTCAAGTCGAGTCATTTGAGGTTCGAGTCTCAAGTCAAGTCGAGTCATTTGAGGTTAGAGTCTCGAGTCAAGTCAAGTCATTTGAGGTTAGAGTCTCAAGTCAAGTCAAGTCATTTGAGGTTCGAGTCTCAAGTCAAGTCAAGTCATTTGAGGTTCGAGTCTCAAGTCAAGTCAAGTCATTTGAGGTTCGAGTCTCAAGTCAAGTCAAGTCATTTGAGGTTCGAGTCTCAAGTCAAGTCAAGTCATTTGAGGTTAGAGTCTCAAGTCAAGTCAAGTCATTTGAGGTTCGAGTCTCGAGTCCGAGTCATTACAACCCTCGGGGATAGGCGGAAGGTTAAAAAAAGAAAAACAAATCCTTCGCCCGACAGATTCCCTGTCTCAAGTCAAGTCCTTTGAGGTTCGAATCTCAAGTCAAGTCATTTGAGGTTCGAGTCTCAAGTCAAGTCAAGTCATTTGAGGTTCGAGTCTCGAGTCCGAGTCATTACAACCCTCGGGGATAGGCGGAAGGTTAAAAAAAGAAAAACAAATCCTTCGCCCGACAGATTCCCTGTCTCAAGTCAAGTCCTTTGAGGTTCGAATCTCAAGTCAAGTCATTTGAGGTTCGAGTCTCAAGTCAAGTCAAGTCATTTGAGGTTCGAGTCTCGAGTCCGAGTCATTACAACCCTCGGGGATAGGCGGAAGGTTAAAAAAAGAAAAACAAATCCTTCGCCCGACAGATACTCTATTGCAGGGGGTACTCCAACAGAATAGTCCACTCGATAAACAAGTGCTGTGCTACTGTACTTTATCAGTGAAGAGGTCTGTACGTGGGAAAACTACCCATAAGCACTCCCCCCCCCCCCCCCCCCCCCAACCCACCCCCCCACCCCCCTCCCCTCTTTCAATCTGTGTATTTTCTGCAAGCACAACGGAATCTGATTATCCTGATCGAAATCGCTGAAATTCTACACCCATTATTGACTGGCACAGTGCATATTGGTTGCACACGTCCTTTCGATATGTAGTGTAGCGTATTCAGTTTCACATTAAACAAATTTCTCATACACCTACGTACTGTATAAACATCATGGGCAATGCATTGAAACTGTGCGGATGAAAACAAATCAAATTCTCATCCCTGTACACAGGTAGAAAAAGTATTCACATTTGAACACACTAAGTTTTCAAATTTTTGGAAAGGAAAACAATTGCCATGAAAGGGAAAAAGTGTGGAATGTTTATAGTATTAAGTTTCAGTTGCAACATGTACTGTATGTGTAGCAATGCCATTATATACAGCAGACTACCGGTACACCGCTCGGATTGGACTGGGAATTATTATTATTACTGTGACAATGGTGATTCATGTTATAGCTGACTGTACGAAAATTGGGGAAAATGTTTACCGAGACTACTGTTTTTAAATTAATCAGAACGCAGAACAGATACCTGTATTTATATATAGAGAAGTTGTAAGAACACTGGATGCAGCAAAAGGGCGACATTTCGGGAAGCCTCTCCCCGGGGACCACAAATTTCGGCAAGAATCACTCAAAATGACACCTTATTTTTTTACCCAAAGCTTCCAAAAATGCTTCCAGACCTAAGAGAATTGGTTCTAGACCTAATAAAAATGGTCCCGAAAAAAAAAAAAATGGTTTTTGACCTAAAAATATGATTTTAAAATATATATATTAGGGCGACACCAAAATGTCGCCCTATTGAGCGTGTCGCCCTAATATACCTTTTTTATACACAAACTGTCGCCCTATCCTAGCATTCATAGTTTTTGGTTTACGCCTGTGGAGGTTCGCCTTAAAACAAGAACTGGCTCTGAATTTGTCAGTTAAAGGCCTGTCTGCATTGGACTTTTGGGGGGAAAACGTACCGAGACGATGGGTACTTTTCCTATTTTTAATCCAGCCTAGGACGTTTTCCACCCTTGCAATAAGTAGCAGCTGCCTGGCTTCAACTCTGCTCATGGAAAATGTGGGGTTCCATTCGGCTCTGCCAAATCAAGTGTAAACTGCCTACAGTACAGATGCATCCCTCATCCCCCAAGACACTAAACTCCTCCCTCTTAATCACACTGCCTCTACTCCTCCAGCCCTCATCCTTTTCTAAGGATCAGACGGACACTTCTCTCTCTTTCTTGGATACATTTCGTCTGTCAGCATCCCTTCTCATATTGCACCAAGGGCTTGCAATCAGCTCAGCACAGCTCTGTTGCTCTTCAGTTGCCTGAGTCTACAATCGATAATTTGACATTTAACTGCAGTTCACTTGCTCTGTAATCCTTTATATACCCATGTTTGTTCAGGTTTGTACTTTACAATTACAGATATGGGTCTGTCCACAGTAATGGGGTACATTTGTGACATTTGTTGGTGTCCTTGTTACATATACGGTACATGTATATTGGAAATATGCACACAGGGCTTTCAGGAAGGTATGTTGTGACACTATTCGTTGCAGTTCTTTAGCTGAAGTATCTACTTAGATCTGTTTTAAGATATTTCTTTTGTTTTGAGAGAAGATAAATGACATTGTACAGAGATATAATCCTGAAGGAAAGGTCTCTCCAGTATTGAAAACAGACACATACATGTACCGGGTACATATTTTACATGTACATGTATATATTTTCATTATACATACATAATTTCAAGAGACCGAACTACATGTACAATGTATGTAATGTGAGCCTTATCAACAAAAAATGAAACAACGATGACTAAAGTAGCGGATTTTAAAATCCAAATGTGAACCGTGATTTTTCTCTCTCCCATATTTGTCTATTCTATTGACGACAGGAAGAAGTACGGGTATGAGATCTTTAGTTCTACAGGCTTTCATATTGTCATACAGTGCTGAAAATCTTAGCCAAAACAAAACTTTTAAAAAATGTTTACGGCCATTTATCAACTTTGTGAAAATGTGTTTGTATCCAAATACATGTACCGGTACCGTACTTTCGAACAGGATATGTCTAATATTTTCATGTTTTACCCTCCCACCCCCCTCTCCCTTTTCTTCCATCCCCCACCCTCCCACCCCCAACCCCCTTCCCACCCCCAACCCCCCTCCCCCTGCCCTTCCTCCCCTGCCCACCCCCCCTCCCCCCTTTTGCAATGTCAAAGGTCACGCCATTCAAAGTATGAACATTTTCCTTTTTTTCTTTCTTTCACAGTTTAACATGTAGGTGTACTCCACAATGTAATACGTACATGTAATGGAAATAACAGAGACTGCGTGATTGGACGCGCAAACGGCCACAACGAAGACGACGACCTATCACAGCGAGCAGGACATGTCGCGGCGGCTGCGGGCATCCAGCGGCTCCTACAATGTCCGCGCCAACGAGATTGCCCGCGAGCGACAGGAGAGGAAAATGCGGTGTTTAGTCGGTTTCCTTGATGATACTGAGGAAATATTTGAAATTGAGGTGAGGAATGCCCTACTTGACATACATGCATAAATTAGCCATTATCTCGGTTCTTGCCTGTGCGACAAGCGCCTACTTTCGGTGGAGCGGCTCACATTTTTCCAAATATCACTGATTTCTGAGAAATTATGACTTTAAGTACATTTGTATATCTGTACCAGTGACAAGTAAACGAAAAAATCCTGAAAATTCTGTTCTGAAAAATGACCTGCCATACAATGTATGGTGTAAGTCACAGCCCACGCAAATGCCCATTCATATATTTTGACAACTGCGGCTCAAGAATTTCCCAACCACAAATGCGCATTTGGTAGTGGTAGTCATCTCAAGTGTGTATATTACACAAATGCGACTGTATTAGACTGTCAAATGCTTGGCATACCACTGTTCATATTTTTGACAGCTGTCATGCCTTACTCAGCTGTGCTTGATTGATATTACAACTGCCTAGTCATGTGCATACAGTATGGGTCTTTCCTCAGTAAAGGGGGCATTTTGGCAACACAGACCAGATTTTCCAGAAAATACCTTTGTCTGGTCTCAAAATAAAAGAAATAAGTTTGTTGTTCTGAAGAGATAACTTACCGTACATGTAGGCCCAAAAAGGGTTACAAATAGTGTGAAAACATGCCTCTCTAAAAACCCTGTACAAATTTCCAATATACGCTCATAAGACATAACCGGGATGGCCTAAAATGTAACACAAGTGTCCGTCCTGGTTACGAGCGTATATTGGAAATTTGTACACAGGGTTTTTAGAAAGGCATGTTGTCACACTATTTTTGTAACCCTTTTTGGGCCTAAGTTATCTCTTCATAACAACTGAAACTTATTTATTTTATTTTGAGACCAGACAAAAATATTTCCTCGAAAATATGGTCTGCGTTGCCAAAATGCCCCCTTTACTGTGGAAAGACCCTTTTAGCCCTTTGCAGGTTTTACATGAATAGTGTCTGCTGGACTGACATCCTGCCTTTCACATTCACACTTAGTATTCGCTTGACCAGACTAAATGTTTGTTGCTATGTGGTGCAAGCATTAGGACAGGATGGCATTAAGGAACCAGACTAGTACAATAGTAGGCCTATGTGACTTTCCAACTGCTAATCCATTTGAAAGAAAAGAATTCAGGGCACCAGCCATTTTGCAAATTTCCACGGGTATGTTTCTATTTAGACCCATTTACTGGATAATATCGGGAAAAGAAAGAAAATTTGCTCAAATATTGACCAAGTTATGGCCATTTCCGTGATGACCAAGAGCACAATTGTTTAAGAAGCGCTTTAGAGAAAAATGGTGTAGAAGGTTGTACTGTACATGTACAATGTACTTCTGTTAAAGCATAAAGTCCTTAGCAACCATGCAAATTCTGACTCCAAAAGCCCTATACCTATAGAAAAACATGTGTTCCTCTGGTGTATGGGATATAGTGCCAACCTATGTGACTTTCTAACTGCTAATCCATTTGAAAGAAAAGAATTCAGGGCACCAGCCATTTTGCAAATTTCCACGGGTATGTTTCTATTTAGACCCATTTACTGGATAATATCGGGAAAAGAAAGAAAATTTGCTCAGTAGAAACATGTCTTACCCACTTTTTTTCTGATAAATAGCAGTGAGAATTGTCCCCAGCAATTTTTCTCCTTGAGAAGGGAAAATGCCAGGAATTTGTCTGCCAATATACACACACCGTTCTCCTTGAGTGCCCATACAGAAGAGAAAACGAAAGAAAAGAAAAGAAAACATAAACATGTGACTGCATGCACAATGACTGATCCAATGCCTGTGCTTGACCCCGGCATGTGACCTTTATCCAGAAAATTCACAAAGCGTGATGGAAGGCTAGAAGCCTGGCTATTTTTCGGATAAAGCAATTGAGTCGAAACTTCGTGTTAATCCCTATTTACCGGTAAAATTCTGTGTTTTCAATAGAAACTTGCCAATATAGACCCTTTTCACCGGCGGCCATGACAGGGGGCAGGTTTTCATATTTAAATGTGACAGTAGATCCATAAAGTGCGTACTCATGCATGATGCATGGTGACAATGTGACTGTCCCCTGTCATGGCTATACAGAGTGGACAGTGGCTGCACACAGCAGTGGAAAGTACAAAAAAATGCTTCCATCCCACATTGAATACGATGCTCTCTAATAATCAAAGATTGCTGGAATCCAAATAAAGGAGCGTGTCCAGATCAAATTTTTGAACCCCCAATTTTTTCCTACCGGTATGGGTGTTGGGATTTTGATACCATATCATTCGTTATATTTTTCTCATTACCATTCTAAAATTTCGGGTTCTCAATCCAAATATTTTCAAGGATACCTATGTTTTGTAATTTATTTGGTTTCAGAAAGCTGTGCAGTAATTATACACCAACTTTTTTGCTTCCACATCCAAATTGGAGATTGCAAATTTCCTGTTTTCTTCCCATGGATAGTATTTTTGGGGAGGTATTTTATATGATTGTTACATGTAGGTTAGAACGAAATCCATTTTCTGAAAAAAATCTGAACACGCTCCTTTAATTTTGAGTTGTACATGTACATTCTCACCTTGTTACAGTCTGGTGATGTCATTAGTGCATGCCCATGCAGATCTCCAGTGTAATTGAATATGGGCTACATCAAATTCTCATCATCTGTCAGATGCAATCAAGCATTGTGACACTGATGACATTTTTTTCTGTGTGTCTTGGTACATATACCCGGTACACATGTACATGTACCCTGGTATGTTGAAAAAATTTGACCCATTGTGAAAAACCTTCTCACAATAATGTACATTTTAAAAATGCAAATCTATACTCTGATCGAGATATTGAGTAGAAGTGATGTAGCTTATTTTATCGGTCAATAACGCGTATGACCACCTCTTGTGGCAAGGCTGATAAGAGCCGCCGAGGCAGGGTGCGCCACTCTGCATGAGTGGGCAGCAGGTCCTAGGATCACAGTAATTTTTACTTTTGTTGCTCCTTGCCTATTTTGTGTATTGCAGGAATATGGCTAAATAAATAATAATAATAATAATAAAGTGCCTTCATGAGCCCCTGCACCGTATTAAACTGCATGGGATGTGTGCAGTGTTCTCCAATGCTAAACATTTTGTCCGGGTGCGCTGAACAGCGCCCTCATGCGCGAACACTGATCAACCTCCTGTTCGCCGCGCGAGGGCGCTGTTCAAAACAGATGCATGGAACTGTCATGGCCGTTATCGATCACGGGTCGCCGATGCGATAAATATGCGTGGTTAGTGAACGATAATGAAACCAGCAGCCAGCGAAACATGTTTGGTGACCTTACACCTAGTTTTGGAATGACTCAGCCGTACTTCTGAAGTGTTTTAGAGAGGGAAATGGATTATTTTTGTCCGGGCGGCCGAGCTTTTCGTCCAGGCAGCAAATTTTTGTCCGGGCGCTAATGGTACCTTTTATTTTGTCCAGGCGGCGCACCCGGACAAAATGGGTAGAGGAGAAAACTGGTGTACAAATGCAGTGGACCAACTAAACTAAAGACAAATCTATATTTATAGAATCATGATTAAACAGTATCGTCGACAAGAACAAGATGCTTAGATCAGGAAGGACCAAGCGGAAATAACTCTAATCATTTGTGAAATCTGAGTATTTCCTTAAGCCTAACTGGCCGATGAGTGACTAAGCGATAATTTGCAGACAGTTTTGATCAGTTGGCTTCTTTGAAGTCCCTCGCTCTCGCTCTCTCTCTGCTGTTAGTAATTTGTTGTCTTCCTTGTCAATGTGAATTTAGTAACTGGGAGATTTAGAACCACAAACAGCTGGGACGGAACGCGATGTCTAATTTGTGATTCCTCAATTTGTCCAGACCCACATGTAGCTTTAGAGTGACTGCCCCAGTTTTGCTGCAAAAGTTTATCTCAATAATACATGTACCGTATGTGTACAGTGGGGTGTTATGGCCGAGCGGTTTAGTGCGTCGAACTCAAGTTCCTGTGCCAGTACTAGAATGTGGGTTCGATTCCGGGCCGTGACGGGTTGTGGCACTTGTGCTCTTGAGCAAGGCACTTGTTCTGTCCTTCGGAAGGGATGTAAAGCCGTTGGTCCAGTGTGTTAGGTTTCGGTAACGCACTTTAAAGATCCCAGAGCATTATTTCGTGAAGAGCAAGGGGAGGGATTCCTCGGTGTCTCTGGCCGTTTCTAATTCAACTTAGAAGTTAATAAATGTACACTCCTCAAAATAAAATAAGGGTCAAAAGTATTTTTGTGAAAAATGTTTACCAAGTCAGGACATAGAAACAATTTTAGTAAGGGTAATGGGCTAAAGGTTCCTCTGCAACATTTTAAGCACTTTTCACATGGTTTGCATGTCTATTGGCTTAGAAACTGACAGATCATGTGACAAGACACAAAAATGCTGATAACAGGTTCATGATGTCGCAATCAAGTTTGGCACATCTGCTTTATTTTTCTTCAAGACTTAATGAGATTCCCCACACATAATCAATAGGATTCTGCACTTGATAGAGTAAAGTTAAACAGTGGGTTAACCAGCATGGAAGCTGTAGGGATGAGGGGACCTCTTGAGCCTCCTTCCTATTTTGAAGGCTTTCCCACCAGTTGATATTCTCTCCCTGTCATAAACTTTGGCAAATCAACATTATTTCTGTATGTTTTGAGACTTTACTCTATCAAGTGCACAAAATACATAGATTTTCAAGGTTTTTTGAAGCATTGATGCATCTGAGTAGCTAACATTTCCTAAGGCTAGTTTACCAACATTCTTCCTTAGATATGTTGCACTCTTATTCCACGAATCTGTAAAAAGTTTTATCTTGCAAATGATACATACATGTAGGGCCTTTAACCACTTGACGCTGGAGGACGTTTAAAATAAACACGCCAAGATTTCCGCATTGGTGTAGCGGAGGACTTGTCAAACGTTTAGGAGTAATTCACTTGTTACTGCTTTTAACGTCTACACTCACAGTAATTTACGAGGAAAATGGGCAAAACAAAGCGGCATTGGGCCGGGTGTACAATGATGGTGTATTGACATAACAACAATACTTTACCATGCATGGTTATTGAGTTTAAATGTTTTCCTTCCTCCATGCTTCAATTAAAAATAAACCTATGTTTAAAATCATCCCGGCATGAATTGGTTAAACAGACTGTCAGTCATGTTGGAGGCAGTCTATATATGGGCTAATTCTTAAATTTTTGTTTTGATTAACGTTTTTAAATTCTATCATTTCATAGGAATTCTATCGTTGGGTTAATATTATCATTTCTTGTTTTATAATTCAGAGGCGAGCCAAGGGCCAGGTTTTATTGGACCTTGTCTTCAATCATCTGGACCTGATTGAGTGTGATTACTTTGGGCTTCGGTACTCGGACGGAATGAGCAATGCTTCTGACTCCAAATGGTGGTTGGACCCTATGAAGTCAATACGCAAGCAGGTGAAAGGTTGGTATTCATGGGTCAGTTTGGGGTTGCTAGTCGGTCACGAGTCGGTCGTGTGTTGGTTGGGAGTTGGCCGTGAGCCGTTCTCAAGCGAGCCGGTCTCAAGCGAGCCGGTCGCAAGCTTGCCGCAGATGGACTGACCAATGCCGCTTACTCCAAATGGTGGTTGGTTGCAAGCTCGCCGGAGGTTGGTCGCAAGCTCGCCGGAGGTTGGTCGCAAGCTCGCCGGAGGTTGGTCGCAAGCTCGCCGCAGGTTGGTCGCAGGCTCGCCGCAGGTTGGTCGCAGGCTCGCCGCAGGTTGGTCGCAGGCTCGCCGCAGGTTGGTCGCAGGCTCGCCGCAGGTTGGTCGCAGGCTCGCCGCAGGTTGGTCGCAGGCTCGCCGCAGGTTGGTCGCAGGCTCGCCGCAGGTTGGTCGCAGGCTCGCCGCAGGTTGGTCGCAGGCTCGCCGCAGGTTGGTCGCAGGCTCGCCGCAGGTTGGTCGCAGGCTCGCCGCAGGTTGGTCGCTAGCTCGCCGCAGGTTGGTCGCTAGCTCGCCGCAGGTTGGTCGCAAGCTCGCCGCAGGTTGGTCGCAAGCTCGCCGCAGGTTGGTCGCAAGCTAGCCGCACGTTGCTTGCAAGTTGGTCGCACGTTGCTTGCAAGTTGGTCGCAAGCTGGTTGCAAGCTAGCCGCAAGTCGGTCGCAAGCTCGTCGCAGGCTCGCCGCAGGTCGGTCGCAGGCTCGCCGCAGGTCGGTCGCAGGCTCGCCGCAGGTCGGTCGCAGGCTCGCCGCAGGTTGGTCGCAAGCTCGCCGCAGGTTGGTCGCAAGCTCGCCGCAGGTTGGTCGCAAGCTCGCCGCACGTTGATCGCAAGTTGGTCGCACGTTGATTGCAAGTTGGTCGCAAGTCGGTCGCAAGCTCGCCGCAGGTCGGTCGCAAGCTCGCCGCAGGTCGGTCGCAAGCTCGCCGCAGGTTGGTCGCAAGTTGGAATACCTTAAAAATATTTGCCACGGACAGTCTTTTCTCTTTTTATTCGTTCACAGGGCCAATGTATTTCAACTTTGCTGTCAAGTTTTTTGTGTCCGACCCCAGCAAATTGCAAGAGGAATACACACGATACCAGTACGTCTTACAGCTTCGAAAGGGTCTTCTAGATGGAAGGTAATACACTTTACATCATTTCACAAAGTTTTGCATTTGAAGAGTTTCATCGCAAAATGCAGTAAACGCCATATCATTAAAACCTTCCAAAAAACAAGTCCAATGCGGACACTGCTTAAGACTGGACATCTACTGCTTTATTCGTTTTTAAATAAATTTATCTCAAGTTATAAACCACTTTCCCATGGTACCTTCTAGACATCGTAAAAAAAAAAATCAGACAAAAATGTTTAGCCTTAATAATAATCATTTATGTCTTCCAAATTTTTCATGCAATAAGACACTCTTTAAGATTTATTGCATCCACTCACCAAAACCCCATCATTTTTTTCCACTTCATCTTAAGATTTCTCCCAGTAGTTTCTCGGTTAATTTCAGTGGGGAGCAGACTTAATGTCTAACCACAAATCTTTCAATACCGGAGACAAAATTGGCCGTTGTGGAGCCACGTAATCTGTCCGGTCGAGATAAAAATGTAGTCTCTTGAGCAAGCGATGTTTTGAAATGGAACATTGCACATGAATCAAAGTCTGTTATATATCGTCTTGTCTGCAATGGTCTTTGATAAATATAAGGCAGTTAATAAAAGGGCTTTCAGTAAATCGGGTGTAATACATACATGTACAAAATGTATGTGAAACGGTAAAATTGGGAACTGTGGGTACCGGTACATGTATGTTCAGACACATAGGGCTACGTTTTAGTTAGCCCCAATCCAATTAATGAACTCAGTGGGGGTTCACTGGAGCTAAGTGCTGTAGTCCAAAATGCCCTCCTGTTCAAACGGTGATGATAACTCTGGAGCTAGAGTTATAGAGGAGCTAACACCGTGTTCACACTGGTCCTGAGCTCGGGATCAAGATTGATCCCCTGATAAGAATTCGTCGGTGTTACCCGCAATGATCCTGAGTGCCGCGTTTACATTCTGTAGTTGATCTCAAGCGCGGTGCCAGAAGTTGCAGTCAAAGGACATGCTCTGTGTGTGCATGTACTGATCAATGTGTGCATACATGCGCAGGTTCTCACAAACAATGGGGGACGTTTTGGGGAGGTTTAACAAAGAGAACAATATCGTCCGCGATTGCCAAGTCCTCGATTCGCTCGTGTACAAAACAAACGAGAGTAAGGAAAAACAAAATATGTCCAAACAAAAGAGGAACAATGGGACGTCCGCGGTGGGAGGTGAGTTCACACCTGGTTGTGCGTGTACAAGGCCACTTGACCTTTGCGGGCTTTTCCCCCGCTACGGCTGTGGAGCGGATGTGGCAGGTTGCGGTAAAGATTAATTGCTTATCTAACCGCAAACTGATCCCGAGCTCGGGATCGAACCCTCCGCCAACGCGAGACCAAAATCTTGGGGTCTGATCCGGGGCCAATTTGGTTCCGAGAGCGTTTACACTCAGTTTGTGATCCGGAGCTGATCCCGAGCTCGGTGTTCGACCTCGAGCTCGAGATCAAGTGTAAACAGGGTGTCTGATGTGGTCAAATGGATAACATAATTAACATTGGCCAGATGCTACAGAGCGAGGTCAGTTGCGTTCAGTCGGTAAATAACGGTGGAGCTAAGTCATAAAATAAACCCTGCTGTGTTAAAAGTGGAGCTAGCCTCATAAATTTTGAAGATTTGAAGAGGGTTAGCCCCGAAGCTACATGTAGCTCCAGAGGTGGAGTTAAGTTGCATTCAGACAACAGGAGTTTAGGGTTGAGCTAGCTACTGTAGCACATTCCATGAGCTGCTATTTTCCTTACGAGATGGACTTGTCAAACCATATGAACATCAGTTTTTATCAAGTGGCTTCAGAAGAAAATTTGATGTTGCAAGTGCTACTTTTGATTGGGCTGTGAAAATTTACACAAAAAGGTATTTACACAAAAAGGTATTTATGAATGGGAATAAAAGTGGGTTTGACCAGTCTTAAACAATAACTTTAAAACCGGTTTTAAACGTATTGTTTAAGACTGGCCAAACCCACTTTTAGTCCCCAATTAAAACATACAATGCTTTTGAGCCACATTCAAGTGATGGTGAACTACAGTACATGCAGCTGATTCATTTTGTGGAAATGTTTTAGAAGCTTCAAATTGCTGACCTCATAAACACGTCTCTTAATACGCATTAAAAACAAAATTAGAAATGTCAAAATTTAGCCAAAGCTGATAAACCATATCCGCGGTGACACAGGAATCGCTAACACCCGATTACCGACACTTTAGCCTCGGCCGACCTCCACCGCTAAGGCCACAGGAATCTTGCGTTAGGTGGCATTAATCCCTGGGAGCTTACGCATCTATCAAGACGCAGCAAATGGTTAAGGGGAGACAAATGATGACATGTCATGTCATGTCAAACGAGCAGCTGTCCAAAAGAGCCATCTTAGAAGTTTTAAAGGTACACTGCGTTCTGACGTCCTGGGATTTTGTGCTTTAAAGGCCCATTGTATCATTTGCAATGACCAAATTTTGTTTTTCACGAGTTGACAAGAAAAACCTTACTCAAAATGTCGTGCCAAAACGCCCAATTTTTACTGTTTAAAAAAATAATTTGCATAAATAGACCGTATCGAATAGCCGCAATCGTCTGATTCGTCTCGGTTAAACATCCTGAAAAACAAGTCCAATGCGGACACGGCTTAGGGTCCTAAATTTAAAGGGATGCCCACTTTTAATTTATTTAAGATCAAGTACCTTTATTACTGTGCATGCACTGTACGTGTCGGGCATGAATATTACACTGTTCCCTCCCACAGTGTGCTTGTTGTTTGGAGCGTCTTGACAACAAGAAGTCCAGGAAACTAGACATTATCCGCATAAGTGGGGATTAAATTTAGCTTTTCCTGGCCCCCCGAAGGCATTGACTAAATCGTCACAGGAGTACATTTACCCATGTGTTAGACATAACTCATTAAACCGCTTTCTCAAAAGCAGTTCTGGTTTATAAAAAACCTGGTGGGCATTTCGTACTACGTGGGAATTCCCCAGCGTAAACAATCCTCCAGAATTTCCTGTGAAATATTTGTCATGAAAATTTTGCAGTTGACTCATCTGCTTTTAAAGTTGATTCCTCGGAATTTAAGAATGATCGTTAGAGACATGATTTAATCCTTAAAGGGCCTGTGACATCCTAAACAACTTCGTGCCTAAGTTTTGCTTCATAATGACGGATCACTTGTTCAGCAAGACATACTATTGTTCGTTTGGATGTAAAATCAATAAAAGGTGGCATTTTTCAACTTTGAAGATTTCATTGCAATAAATCACAGACAGAGGGCGCTGTTTTGAGTGCATCACATAAGGAAGACAGAAGGGAAAAGTTAAGAAAAAACAAGACTTCAAGTTGGACTTGTGGCAAATTGCTGCAGTTTCTACCCCCAGTTTTGTCATGGCTTACAGCAGGCAACATGTAAAACAAACTCAAACAGCCATGGATTACAAAAGTTTCAGGAAAATTGAGAAAAAAGTGGAATCTTTTGTGCACAGTTCAATGTGATTTTTCTGTGTTTGCCTCTTGTGACGTCGTGACCTTGGTCATGAATATGCATATTTGCATTAGCATAAAAACTAAAAACCTTTGTTTTAACCCCCAAAGCAAGCTCCAAATAGGATTTTTATGACTTTAACTGAGTAAAGTGGTTTTAAAGCATAGATTTCATTGATAAAAATCCTAAATAAGGGGCCCTTTAAGGAAAGGATTCAGATGGTGCGTCCGGTTGTTTATTTCAGCAGAGAAGTAAATGTGGGAAGTTGGTCATTAATAGAAATCGCTGTCAAAAAGCTAGATTGTGTAGTCAATGACCTAATATTCTCCAGGGACACTATGAACTTTATATGCAGTGTGCTGTCAAACTACCAAACAAAATTATATGGAGCTCATCAGGATTTGAACCTGAGACCTCTGACTCTGCAGACAGATGCCATACCAGCTGAGCTATGAGGCACAGTGGTATACTCCCTCAGGTTTTCCCCAAGACCTCTGACACACCGAGCAGATGCTCTACCAGCTGAGCTACGAGGCACAGTGGTATACTCCCTCACGTTTTCCCCAAGACCTCTGACACACCGTGCAGATGCTCTACCAGCTGAGCTATGAGGCACAGTGGTAAACTCCCACAGGTTTTCCCCAAGACCTCTGACACACCGGGCAGATGCTCTACCAGCTGAGCTACGAGGCACAGTATTATACTCCCTCACGTTTTCCCCAAGACCTCTGACACACCAGGCAGATGCCCTAACAGCTGAGCTATAAGGCACAGTGATACTCCCTCACGTTTTCCCCAAGACCTTTGACACACCGGGCAGATGCTCTACCAGCTGAGCTATGAGGCACAGTGATATACTCCCTCAGGTTTCCCCCCAAGACCTCTGAAACACCAGGCAGATGCTCTACCAGCTGAGCTATAAGGCACAGTGGTATACTCCCTCACGTTTTCCCCAAGACCTCTGACACACCAGGCAGATGCTCTACCAGCTGAGCTACGAGGCACAGTGGTATACTCCCTCACGTTTTCCCCAAGACCTCTGCCACACCAGGCAGATGCTCTACCAGCTGAGCTATGAGGCACAGTGGTATACTCCCTCACGTTTTCCCCAAGACCTCTGACACACCGGGCAGATGCTCTACCAGCTGAGCTACGAGGCACAGTGGTATACTCCCTCAGGTTTTCCCCAAGACCTCTGACACACCGGGCAGATGCTCTACCAGCTGAGCTACGAGGCACAGTGGTATACTCCCTTAGGTTTCCCCAAGACCTCTGACTCACCGGGCAGATGCTCTACCAGCTGAGCTACGAGACACAGTGATACTCCCTCACGTTTTCCCCAAGACCTCTGACACACCGGGCAAAGCTCTACCAGCTGAGCTACTAAACACAGTGGTATACTCCCTCGGGTTTTCCCCCAAGACTTCTGACACACCGGGCAGATGCTCTACCAGCTGAGCTAAGAGGCACAGTGATATACACCCTCACGTTTTCCCCAAGACCTCTGACACACCGGGCAGATGCTCTACCAGCTGAGCTACGAGGCACAGTGGTATACTCCCTCAGGTTTTCCCCAAGACCTCTAACACACTGGGCAGATGCTCTACCAGCTGAGCTAAAAGGCACAGTGGTATACTCCCTCACGTTTTCCCCAAGACCTCTGACACACCGGGCAGATGCTCTACCAGCTGATCTAAGAGGCACAGTGGTATACTCCCTCAGGTTTCCCCAAGACCTCTGACATACCGGGCAGATGCTCTACCAGCTGAGCTAAAAGGCACAGTGGTATACTCCCTCACGTTTTCCCCAAGACCTCTGACACACCGGGCAGATCTACCAGCTGAGCTACGAGGCACAGTGATATACTCCCTCAGGTTTCCCCCCAAGACCTCTGAAACACCAGGCAGATGCCCTAACAGCTGAGCTACATGTATAAGGCACAGTGGTGTACTCCCTCACGTTTTCCCCCAAGACCTCTGACACACCGGGCAGATGCTCTACCAGCTGAGCTACGAGGCACAGTGGTATACTCCCTCAGGTTTCCCCCAAGACCTCTGACACACTGGGCAGATGCTCTACCAACTGAGCTACGAGGCACAATGGTACATGTATACTCCCTCATGTTTTCCCCAAGACCTCTGACATACCGGGCAGATGCTCTACCAGCTGAGCTACGAGGCACAGTGGTATACCCAGGGCTACGAACGCAACCTTTCTCTTGGTGTTGCATGGGAGTTCAATTGAGCAAAGTAACGAATGCAACATTTGGTATCATTGTACAACCAAATCAAATGGGCCTTATTGGAATTCGAACCCGAAACCTCTGACTTACAGTGACTATTTTGGGTGTTTTCTGGCCGTCCGCAATGGACTAAATTTTGTGAAATTCAGGACGAAGTCCATAAAGCCGACACGACTTTATATTTCTATTTTTAGCCTGTACTTGTCATTCCCTATGTTTTCTGGAACCCATCCGTCACCCACTCAGTTCATATCTCCATCCAATGTCACTTGACACTAGCAGCTTTACCTAGAGCAAAACAAGTGTGCTGACAATTTACAGGAACTCAGTTTGGGGCCTGTCAAAATAAATTTATCACCAGAAACCTAAGATTGCTGATTTTGTAACTCTAGGCCTGGTTTGTTTACACCCACAAAATCTGATCTTTTTTGGAAAGTGCAGTGTTTGTACTGAAAAATGCAATAGGACAGGATTAAAGGAATCTTCTACTCGGGGAAATCCTTAAAGGCAGTATACATCATTGGTAATCTCAAAAATCCGAAATGTTCACAGATTTACGCCTAACTTACACAATATAAACATGATGATCGTAGAAAACTTCCCCTGAAATGGTTTTGTCTGAAGTGCTATAGTCTTTGAGAAATGAGTAAAACAATTGGTTTTCGTCTCATGAGACGAAAATTCAATTCGCCCCAAAACCATTTCGCCCCAAACCACTTCGCCCGAGTGCCATTTCGCCCCAAATTACTTCGTCCAAACACTACATCGCCCAAACGCCACTTCGCCCCAAAACCACTTCGTGCACAGGCTGTGGTTCAGGGCGAAGTGGTTTTGGGGCGAAATTACTGCAAACCGTTTGACTGTTTTCTCAAAAGTTAGACGAAGTACAGAGCTGGTTTTTGCTCAGGTTGGTTTTAATCATGCATCTTCAATCACACAGGGAGATAAAACTATTTGTAACAGTTTACCAATCATGTATACTATCTTTAAGCTCCTCAATGGTCTCCGGAAGTGGATGAATCTTGCAGCAAACCACAAGTTCTGGAGGTCAACTTACATGGTCTATAACAACCAGGACTTTTAAAAAGTGGCTTCATATCAGGAAGAGCTTTATCAGGGGCCGTAATGCTGAGAGTTTACTGTACACATAAATAATAGTGGGAACTACATTTTGTTTTGGTTTCCCTGCTTAAACAAATCAGTAAATTCTTGTTTAAGTTTGATGTGATACTGCAATCTGTATGTGTAGTGGAAAGTTTTGAAATCATTGGTTCTGTTTTGTCTATTCTCATAATGTGATTTCTCCAACTCTGGCTTTTAGTATCTACTTTCACTTTTGAGGCCAGTGTGGTACCGGTATATTTCCTGCTCTTGTGTTTCGGTATCCAGAAAGTGTTATTTCAGCAAGTCCTACCAACATCTACTGTAGGTTTGCATTGGTAGCACTTTGCTGCAGGAAACGTTTGTAGTTCATGTAAATAAGATTGATTTATTTTAATAACAAGTTGTGTTTTCTTGTTAATGATTGACGTGATGACAGGGGAAAAAACTTCAAATGTAAATGACAGCACTTTTATTTTTGTAACATTTCTTTCACGTCACAATTTTCTGAGTAGGCCTACCCACCCCAACCTACATGTAGGAAACCATGCAGAATCTGTATCTTTTTATTGAAAAGCTCTTTACCCTGTTTACACTTGATCCCGAGCTCGGGGTCGAACACCGAGCCCGGGATCAGACTGAGTGTACACGCTCTCGGGACCAAATTGGCCCCGGATCAGAACCCCGATATTTTTTTCTCGGAGGGTTCAATCCCGAGATCGGGATACGTTTGCGGTTAGATTTAAGCAATTAATCATTACCGCATCCTGCCATATCCGCTTCACATCCGTAGAAGGGAAAAAGCCCGCGAAAATTCAAGTAGCCTTGTATGCTGTACATGCGCAACCCATGCACACATTGATCAGTACACACACACAAAGAGCATGACCTTTGACTGCAACTTCTGGCACCACGCTCGAGATCAACTACAGAATGTAAACGCGGCACTCAGGATCGTTGCGGTTAACACTGACGCATTCTTATCAGGGGATCAATCTTGATCTCGAGCTCGGGACTAGTGTAAACACGGTTTTTGTGCCTACCTGAATTGACTAAATATTTCATACCTGCCAGTGTTAAAGTGTTAAAAATCGAAACAATCGGAACGGTCGACTTGATCTGACTCCCCGCTCGCGCCGCATGTGTTGTGTACATGAAAACAGGTGCAGTACTACATGTAGGTCAACTTGACCGTTGTACCAACTCGACCCGTAGCAAGTTTCACTACAGTCCGATTTTTGTACTCTGGCAATGTTGGCAGGTATGCTATTTCAGGGTTACTTTTAAAGTTTACAAATTTATAGGGATTTGTAAGCAGAAATGTACCGTTCCTTTCATATAAATCCCAGTGGTTTTTCTGTGGTCAAGAGTAGGGCAAACTGACAGCACTAGGGACACACGCCCTTGAATTCCACATTCCATCATATTCTCCCAACAGACACAGCAATTTCCTTGTCCACAGTTCATCCAACTTTCTTCATTTGTTGGTTCACCACATTTCTTCAATCTGCTGGTGGTATTTCCTGTATGATAGTAATTGATACACCTGTGCACAGAATTAGGTCGGAAATGATACCCTTTATTTTCTTGTTCCTTTTTCCCCACGGCTTATTTCCCATTGGTCCAGTCATTAGAGGACAAGCTTAAAGTGCCTTGTTTTCAGTTTAAAGTGTCAATTTACACAGTTGTAATAACAGTTTAAAAGGTATCATTTGCAATGACCCAATTTTGTTTTTCATGAGTTGACAAGAAAAACCTTACTCAGTGTTGATAGCAATGGTAACAAACACCACATTAATTTATTTCCGTCCAAAATGGTATGTCATGCTGGAAATTGACAACCGAAGGTGGTTTTATAAAAATCCACATATAGATTTTCAAGGTTTTCTGAAGCATTGATGCATGCATCTTAGTAGCTAAAATTTATTCATGCTAGTTTACCAACATTCTTCCTTAGATATGTTCCAAAAATCTGTAAAAAGTTTTTATCTTGCAAATGATACATAGGGCCTTCAAAGGAGTGTCAGATCAAAGTTTTGCTCTGCAGTTAAAGGGCCCCTTATTTAGGATTTTTATCAATGAAATCTATGCTTTAAAACCACTCTACTCTGTTAAAGTCATAAAAATCCTATTTGGAGCTTGCTTTGGGGGTTAAAACAAAGGTTTTTAGTTTTTATGCTAATGCAAATATGCATATTCATGACCAAGGTCACTATGTCACAAGAGGCAAACACAGGAAAATCACATTCAACTGTGCACAAAAGATTCCACTTTTTTCTCAATTTTCCTGAAACTTTTGTAATCCATGGCTGTTTAAGTTTGTTTTACATGTTGCCTGCTGTAAGCCATGACAAAACTGGGGGTAGAAACTGCAGCAATTTGCCACAAGTCCAACTTGAAACGTTTTTTCTTAACTTTTCCCTTCTGTCTTCCTTATGTGATGCACTCAAAACGGCGCCCTCTGTCTGTGATTTTTTGCAGTGAAATCTTTAAAGTTGAAAAAGGCCACCTTTTATTGATTTTACATCCAAACGAACAATAGTATATTTTGCTGAACAAGTAATCCGTCATTATGAAGCAAAGCTTAGGCACAAAGTTGTTTAGCATGTCACAGGCCCTTTAAAGTGTCAATTTGCACAGTTGTAATAACAGTTTTAAAGGTATTATTTGCAATGACCCAATTTTGTTTTTCATGAGTTGACAAGAAAAACCTTACTCAGTGTTAATAGTAATGGTGACAAACACCACATCAATTTATTTCCGTCCAAAATGGTATTTCATGCTGGAAATTGATAACCGAAGGTGGTTTTCTAAAAAACAAAATTACTATTCACTTGTACACAAAATCCACATATAGATTTTCAAGGTTTTCTGAAGCATTAATGCATCTAAGTAGCTAAAATTTCTTCAGGCTAGTTTACCAACATTCTTCCTTAGATATGTTACACTCTTATTCCACGAATCTGTAAAAAGTTTTATCTTGCGAATAATACATAGGGCCTTTAAAGGAGTGTCTCCTGATCAAAATTTGGCTCTGCAGTTAAGGCACGTTTTTAGTTGCTGACAGTTAACGATGTCTGTGAAATAGCCTGATGCTCGGTTAAAAGAAAGTAGGCCGTTAAGCAGCTTTATGAAATTGGCCCCAGATACTATGCAGGTCAAGAAATGTCAAATGTAGTTCAATTTCCACGTCTCAGTCTCATAATTTCCTGGCACTAAACCAACATATTAATCATTTCCTGTGTACTTTCCTATATTCTCTATCTAGGTTGACGTGTTCCTTCAACATGGGAGCTCTGCTTGCCTCCTACATAGTACAGGGTGAGTTATGGCTAAGATTATCAGGGGTCAAAGGTTGCAATGTTCAGAAATTGAGATTCATATGACATGTGAATGATTTCATCATTTAACATCTAAAGCGCTTTGGTGGACCAGGGCCAATTTCATGGCGCTGCTAAGCACAAATTTGCTTAGCACAGGATTTATTTGCTTTATAAAATGGATTACAAGCCAAAATTATACGCCAACTTGTGTTCTTTGCAAGAGTAGGAGAATACCTTTCAATACACATCACTTACGATTTTGGCTGGCAATCCATTTTTGCAAAATAAAGCAAACAAATCCTGTGCTAAGCAAATTTTTTTGCTTAGCAGTGCCATGAAATTGGCCCCTGCTGTTGAGCAACCCGTCCATTGTTTATACATGGAGCTCAGTGGTTCTAACGGGTGTAAGTCAAAAAGAGTTTTAACATGTCTTTGATGTTACTCAATTCTATTTTGTTTGACCTCAGCCGAGCTGGGTGATTTTGACCCCGAGGAACAGTCTCCGGGCTACCTCAAAAGCTTCAACCTCGTACCCGAACAAACGGAGGAATTCACGCGAGAAGTGGAACATCTACACAAAGCCAATTTGTAAGTTTTCTGAGCTCATAACGGACCTGCCCCACATCAACTTTCCAGGAGACGCAGTGGTCTACCAGATAGCGCGTTGGACTTTCGAGTGATAGGTCCGTGGTTCGAAGCCTGGTCACTGCTATCGCGTTGTGCCCTTAGACAAGACACTTTACTGCACATTGTCTCTCTCCACCCAGGTTTATGAAGGGGTACCGGCCAATAATGGTTGGGAAATCCAACTAACTGCTGGGGGTAAACCTGTGATGGACTGGCATCCCATCCAGGGGAGTAGCAATGCTCCTAGTCACTCCGTGCCATGGAACTAACAACCTGTTGGGGAAACCCAACTAACTGCCGAGGGTAAACCTGCAATGGACTGGCATCCCATCCAGGGGGAGTAGCAATGCTCATAGTCACTCCATGCCATGGAAACTAACAACCGACATGTAACTGCTGGGGGTAAACCTGTGATAGACTGGCATCCCATCCAGGGGGAGTAACAATGCTCCTAGTCACTCCATGCCATGGAAACTAACAACCTGTTGGGGAAACCCAACTAACTGCTGGGGGTAAACCTGCGATGAACTGGCATCCCATCCATGGTGGAGTAACAATGCTCCTAGTCACTCCATGCCATGGAAACTAACAACCTGTTGGGGAAACCCAACTAACTGCTGGGGGTCAACCTGCGATGGACTGGCATCCCATCCAGGGGGAGTAACAATGCTCCTAGTCACTCCATGCCATGGAAACTAACAACCTGTTGGGGGAAACCCAACTAACTGCTGGGGGTCAACCTGCGATGGACTGGCATCCCATCCAGGGGGAGTAGCAATGCTCATAGTCACTCCATGCCATGGAAACTAACAACCTGTTGGGGAAACCCAACTAACTGTTGGGGGTAGACCTGTGATGGACTAGCATCCAATCCAGGGGGAGTAGCAATGCTCCTAGTCACTCCATGCCATGGAAACTAACAACCTGTTGGGGAAACCCAACTAACTGCTGTGGGCAAACCTGTGATGGACTGGCATCCAATCCAGGGGGAGTAGCAATGCTCCTAGTCACTCCATGCCATGGAAACTAACAACCTGTTGGGGAAACCCAACTAACTGCTGGGGGTCAACCTGCGATGGACTGGCATCCCATCCAGGGGGAGTAGCAATGCTCATAGTCACTCCATGCCATGGAAACTAACAACCTGTTGGGGAAACCCAACTAACTGTTGGGGGTAGACCTGTGATGGACTAGCATCCAATCCAGGGGGAGTAGCAATGCTCCTAGTCACTCCATGCCATGGAAACTAACAACCTGTTGGGGAAACCCAACTAACTGCTGTGGGCAAACCTGTGATGGACTGGCATCCAATCCAGGGGGAGTAGCAATGCTCCTAGTCACTCCATGCCATATAACATTTTTACACCTTCCTCCTCCCAAAATATTACTTTTTTAAACATTTTTCGTTTTTTACGTAAATACACGTATAAAGTCCTATGCAGCCTTTGACATCCCCTTCCACCTTCATACGCTTTGTAAAACAGAGAAAATGTTGACAACTTTGGACGGTACGTCGGTTGCCAAAAATGCCATAAAATTAAAGACACCACTACCGACACTGATCCATACACCCTGGTTGCTGTGACCCTGAAACCCTATGCCACTATTTTGATATTTCATATTTTCTCCTTTTTATATTTCCTGTTCCTTGCTCAGTGGTCAGTTACCAGTAGATGCTGAATACAACTTCCTACAAAGGGTAAAAAACCTGGAGAAATACGGAGTGGATTTCCACAGCGCTAGGGTAAAATACTTTTTCATTTACTTGCCCTTGGCAGTTTCTTTGCAAAACAAATGTCATGAATTGACAAGAAAAACCTTAATCAAAACATTTAGAGCAATGTTAAAGGAACACACCTTCTTTGTTGGGCTATTTTGGGCTCGAAATAGACCCATACATTATTCTGAAGCGCATTCGAGAGTAAATTAGATATATCCTGAAAAGACGCCGTCAAATTTAGGCGTTTTTTAGCACTTTTGAAAAATCCAAGGTCACGTCACTTTTCGGAACCAAATTCTGGTTCTGAAAAGTCACGTGGTCTTGTGAGTTAGTTGTATTTCCAGCCGTATAAAAGTTTGTTACTGCAGAACTGCACCAAATTCAACTCTGATTTCCCCCCAATATTTATAAGTAATTGACAAAAGAGAGACTATTGTTTCTTAGAGAAACAAAGTTAAACATAAGTATGAAAATTCGAACATAATTGTTTGTTTCGAGAGTCCGGAGAACGGGAGCGAGCGCGTGCTACGGCAGGCTACCGTGGAGTGTAGAAATTTGCCCCGCGCAGTATACGGCAAAAAGCCTGAGTGCACACACACGGGCGTGTTGCTTCGGTGCACGCACGTACGTTCGTGAAGAAAAAACATGATGCCAACTCCTAAAAAAAAAACGGAAATTCATATTCGGTCGTCCGGGCTGTCCAGTGAAATCGTGAGCAGAAAACTGGAGATATCCTGAGCAGGAGAAGAGCGAATCGTTTGTGACAAAATCGTGAGGCTCTCGCGTAGTTGCAACGGCTGGTAAAGCGTATAACCCGTCTTTTGACCGTTTTTGTTATTTTTGCACTTCTTTAGTAAATTACGGGATATTTTGATGATATTTTTTTCGCAACGACCATCAAATAAGTATTGTCAATGCTGCTACATCACTAAATCATGTAAACAGTAGGCAGGTGTGTACCTTTAACCAAATCCTCATTTTTCTGTCCAAAATTGCAACTTAAAGGGCCCCTGAAATGGTGTTTTTATCAATGAAATCTGTGCTATGAAACTAGTCTATTAATTTACAATCATAAAAACCCTACTTGGAAGTTGTTTGGGCGGTTAAAATCAAGGTTTCTGATTTGTATGCTAATGCAAATTTACATATGCATGAGCAAAGTGGTGATGTCACTTTAGGAAAACACAGGAAAATCTCATTCAACTGTGCACAAGAGTTTCCACAATTTTCTCCAACTTGCTGAAACTTTTGTAACCCATGACGGTTTAGGTTTGTTTTACATGTTGCCTGTTGCAAACCATGAAAAAACTAAGGCTGGAAACTGCAGCATTTTTCCACAATTCCAGTTTGAAGTCATGTTTTTTCTTTGCTTTTTTGCTGTGTGTTCCTAAAGTGACATGCTCCAAACGGCGCCTTCT
This sequence comes from Henricia sp. BOLD:AAB3569, assembly GCA_037783545.1. Classification (NCBI taxonomy): domain Eukaryota; kingdom Metazoa; phylum Echinodermata; class Asteroidea; order Spinulosida; family Echinasteridae; genus Henricia; species Henricia sp. BOLD:AAB3569. The sequence continues at coordinate 1,132,429 of JBBELK010000868.1, read as the reverse complement.
TTCTGTGAGTTTATGTGAAGACATTTTCAAAGTTGAAAAATGCCACTTTTTACGTTTAGGACCAGGCAGGCTTTGAGATTTACATTGGTGTCACATCACTGGGCGTAGTCATCTTCCAAAACAACATCCGCATCAACACCTTCTCATGGGCTAAAATCATCAAGGTTTCCTTCAAGAGACGACAGTTCTTCATTTGTCAGAGGAGAGAGCTGGTAAGGGATTTCGAGAAGAAAATAGGTTTTTATCATGATGCAGCCATCTTGCTTTTTATTATATTACAATCATTGTCTGAATAAACTATGTACACATTCTGAAAGGCTCGTGGGATTGGATGATGCATTGCCAGCAAAGTGTGTGTACACTGTGACAGAATGCAACTAGCCAAGTTTTTCACTCATTTTCACAAAAACCAAATAGAGTTCAGGTATCAATCTTTCAGAATTTTGTTTTTGAAACACATCAAGCATATTGACCAGCATATCCCGAAACAGAAATAATTGCGAATCCCTTCATAGCGGCAAAGAGTCCGAGTACACGGACTAGCAGCGGCACATGCATTGCAGCTCGTGCCATATGGCATGGCACTGGCTGCATTCCTGCCACACGGCTAGTCCAAGTTATGAGGATATCTTTCCCACTACAAAGGGAATCCCCATGCTCTTCAACAACATGTATCGCATTTCACACTGGACGGTGAAACAGGGACCCCTATGTGTCCTGGGGGACGGGGCGTGGAGGATTGACTAGACACTCGGTGCCATTGTCCCTTCATCACCCGGAGGTTAGCAGACCTGTAAAAATACCTGCTGGGCCTGGGCCCTTAAACTGCAAGGGAAACGGCCGGCCTTGCGGGACCATTTAGACACAATACCGTGTGTCTGGGGGATCCTCTATAACCGGCCTCCTGGGGATTCCCTTGGAAAACTGCCCAGAATCCATGTAGTACTTATATACAATGTTTCTTCAATCTTATTGAAATATATCACTTGATATCTATACAACTGATTCCAAGATCATATATTTTCCACAACTTACATGAATTAATTATCTTTAATTAAAACCAAGCATTTTATATATTAACATAATCCCGCCATGAATATGGCCACTGATGCCGGCATGGCGTTAAACCCCAAACTCACTCACTCACTCACAAAGAGAATCCCAATGATATCTCCTATTTGCCACCTTTTTTCCGAGACATATTGGTCAGTTGATCATATTGTTTCAAAGAAAAAATGCTGCAAGATTGATATTTAAACTCTTTCTGTTTTTGTGATAAAGATACCAAGGTGGCCTTCGCCTCATCGGTTTATGCAAATTTCAGTAGCTTCTTGCACTTCGTTGAATGGAACATTCTGTCTTTCAACAGATTAAAATACTCCTACCATTGAACGAATAAATGAAATTGTTCACTAATTAGTATAATTACTATTGATTAACACCAAAGGTGGTCAGCAATGAAAACTAAAAGTGACCAGTAGGTAAGAAACTGAGTCGAGACTTGACATAATATTCTCTATTTACCACTCTAAAGTGTCACCACTGCCTGTGCATCAGGATCTTGATTCGCATCAGCTGCGTCGTATTTCGAACAGATACACGCTCGTGTTTGAAACATTTTCCACGATGTGCGTGCGCATACCTAGTGATGTTTAATATGCAGAACTTTCCTACAAAAATGGCTGTCTGCGAGAGTGGTCTATTATCAAAAGATTAACAAAATCTTAATCATGTATAATGGGGTATATGATAGGATTGACAATTAGAGATGAATCCAGAAACACGAGAAAATTGCAATGCCTGACTGGGATTCGAACCCAGATCCTTGCCATACTTGGCCAACTGCTCTACCAATTGAGCATCCCGCCGGAGCACCACAACAATCTCGTGCTTACCACTCTTTTTCCAACAATGCAGTGGGGAAAATCCATGCCAACCAATTTAGCTACACTGATGGCCTATTGTGAAGAGAGGTCTTACCTCCATGTGATGCTCCGACGGGATGCCCAGATAGCTCAGTTGGTAGAGCAGTTGGCCATGTATGCCAAGGATCTGGGTTCGAATCCCAGTCGGGGCATTGCAATTTTCTCGTGTTTCTGGGTTCATCTCTAAAATCTTAATCATTAATAACATGTGATCCATCCACAGCACGAGACGAGAGACACCATCATTGGCTTCAATATGGCCAGTTACCGTCATTGTAAAAACCTCTGGAAGTCTTGCGTAGAGCATCACACCTTCTTCAGGCTCGTTGAGCCCCAACCGGAACCCAAGAAAAGGCTCTTCTTTCAACTAGGCTCCAAATACAGATATAGGTCAGTTTATTCCCAATTATTTTGGCAACATCATAAGGCCCTGGAAGTCACAACAACTCTATCGGCCGATTTCACCAAAAAAAGTGCATAGCCTGCGCCACTTTTGAAAATGACATAGGCCCCATAGCTTGTTTGTAATATTTACAGAAATGTTGTGCAACTTGCGCAATAAAAGGTTGCACAATTGGGCTTATGCAGTGCGTCAGGTTTCATGAAATCGACTGCATTGGTCCTAATTGCAGGCATCGGGCCACAGAGGCCAATGGCCTCATGCCCTGCTGTGTTGGCCCTGATGTCCCTTCAAGATATACAGTTGAAGTCAGAAGTATAAATACATGTACACCACTACCATCATTACCCAAAATGGTAAACAGGACTACCTGAACCATTGTAAGGTGTGCAAGCTATGTTTTAAGTACTGCATGCACGTGAGGAAGTCCAAAACATCACGACTTTAGTAAAGACTGTTACAAAAATGGTGATAATGCAAGTTTAAGCACACCAGTTTTAACACAGTTGTATGTAAACTTCCGACTACAACTGTACACTTTCTGAGGCCAACTTGGCCAGCATGCCCTGTCCTCTTAAATTTCCAAGGCTTATACATACTAACAGCCTGTACACATTTGGACCATAGTTGGCCTCAAAAAACAAATTAAACAAATTGTCCGCTAAGATGGCTGCTAATGATTGGTCGATTTGAATCTGCTATTTTGAGTTATCTGATGAAAGGCACAGTCTCGTCAGCAATGCGCGCGCGCCAAATTCGTGCCACGAAATACGCAGCTCCATAGCAAAGGCATAGAGCTGCGTATTTCGAGGCACGAATTTGGCGCGCGCGCATTGCTGACGAGCCTCTGCCTTTAAGCGTAGTTGCATTTTCACTGGTAACCATGTTACAAAGGCTTGTTAGGGCATTGTGCAGGGAACCATTGTGCCCATCTTTAAAAAATCCAGAAAGTTGATAAAAGAACACACACAAAGGAAATCCCATTTTTAAATTTTTTTTTTAAAATTAATTTATTTCAGTGGGAGAACAGAATACCAAACGGTTGAAGATGCAAAACGGCGATTAGCTTCCAAAGACCGGGATTTCCAAAGGTACAAAATGTTTTATTCGGGGGAAATCCGATTTCTTCAATACACTTGTAATGGTAACTTCTTATAGACCGTATCGAATAGCTGCCATCTTGTAGGCCAACTGTTGTTAAAAATTTGTCAAATGTGCAACCATGCATGTCCTCCAGGAACTAAGAAACTGCCCTACAAGATGGCAGCTATTTGATACGGTCTATTCCGTGCACAAATAGCATATTCTAATAAAATCTAACGGTTTCCAATACACTTTTGGAATAATAATCCAAAAGTATTCTCTGTATGGCTGGCCCTAATGGGTAAAGGTGTATTGTTTAAACAGGACGGATTTCTGTATTCAAATTGCAATTATTTTCCTTTTTAATAAAAAAATCAGTCCGTCCAATGTGTCAGCAGAAAAGTGTCTAAATAAGCCGTCAAAGCATATGATTCTTTGTAAATTGCATTTCAGTGACGGTGTACTAGCTGACTTATTATGTAGAAAACATTTTGGGGGGTTCAGTAAAAGGAGTTCATTGATCATTCCAGTAACTAAAGGACACCTTCCCTGTACGTCTGCCATAGCTGGGACGTGGCTAGTGCCTCAACTACATGCATTATGTGATGGTGCTGAGCCATTAAATTACATACCTGCCAACTAGTCCGATTTTATCGTATTTGTTCTGATTTGTAAGCGTTAAAAGTGTTGAAAATCGGAACAGTATGATTTTTTGAAATCATTAGGGGAAAAACAATTTGCGAGAATAGGCCTACCATGATTTTTTATCGCACTGCATGTAGTACACAATATGAAACGAGTGCCTTCAATTGATTCAGTAATTTCGCAATGCAAACTTGTGCAAGTCTAGTCGCCTAGTCTACTCTCCCCCGCCCCCCATAGCCTCTCTCCCGCCCCCATAGCCACATAGCCACGCCCCCATAGCCACACCCCTTCCTATTTTTGTAATGCTCCGCTCGCAGACGAATAAGATTTGTCAGTTTCAAATGTTGGCAGGTATGAAATTATGTCTTCATTTCGAATAATTGTGCGTTAAAGTTTGTGCTTGCAAAGAACGTGTTGCATGCATCTTAGATGCGCGCTGTTCGATTAAACAATGCATAGTCCATGCACTGGAAAAAACCATCCCAGCTAAGGCGGACGTGTAGAGAGAAAGAGTCCTTGGAATGGTCTGTAAGCATGACATGATTTTTGTCAAACTGTGTATTAGTTGTATTGGGCTTGTGGCGACCACCACACGTGTGCAGACTGTCATTTTGGGAGCCGAAATTTAGGCATCTCATTGGTGTTTTGCTGTGCGTCTGCATTTGGAAAGGCGCAACATGCGCTTAATGTTTTCTGACTCGTAAAATAACACGGTAAACACAAGTGTGCGTTTTCCCACAAGAGCTCAATGCATATGTAGTCCATTTGAGATTATCCATTACATTTCCGTGATGTAGTTTTAGCGCCCTTGCCTAATGTTCAGTCTCCATCTCACCCCATTTGCAGCACTCCCCTGCCCGTCTTCAACCCTGTCCTAATCCAAAGCCACTACGCCACCCTCCCAACCCCAAGCCGTAACTCCTTCTTCCCCCGTAGTCCCCATTTATCATCCCGTGGTAGCCAGTGTAGCGTCCTAGGCGGCGCCGGCAGTGGTTGCCCCCAGCTACTGGGCATCCATCGGCTGTCTAGCGCCCCCTGCCTGATCGCAGACATTCCATGCGTAGTCGTTGGCAGTCCACGGTGCAGCACGCCGCCCAGGACGGCAAAGTACACGCAGAGGAAAAGCGGTGGCGCGCACGTCCCAGTAGAATGGTAAAACAAAAAGAATGACAAAGCATGTTCCTTGCACGGAGCTTTTGTAGCTTGCACCATGGCTAAGTTGCTAAGCGGGAACGAGAAACTACCTAAGTTGTATCTCGTCATAAATTATCAATCACAAGCCGCTCCACAAATAAAGTTAAGTCAAAATCAAGTCGTATTAATAATAATAATGATAATGATTAGATTTGTATAGCGCACATATCCAACCTGTAGGGTGTTCAAGGCGCTGTTACCATTATTACCGCTGCCATCAGGGAATCACTAGAACCATTTCGCTTCAACTAGGTGGAAAATCAAGTCGTATTAGAGCAAGTTCAATTGACGACTATAGTTAACTGTAGTTCGACCATTTCCAACCTAACGATGGTTAGTCATGTCTGGTCGATCATTTGGAACCAGCCCATAGGGCATGGTCGTGCTGGTCACTGGTACCCATCGCGTATTCAGTTGATACAGCGTTTTGCGCTGAACCAGTTGACAAGGGAAGAGACACAAATCGTACCGACGGCAGCACCGGCGTTTTTTTTTAGCGGTAGCGCCTTCACGAAGGGAGAAAAATTGTGGTTTCTCCTTCGTGCAGGCGGTAGCGCTAAAAAAAACGCCAGTACTGTGTCCGTATCGGCGGTTAGATTTGTGTGTCTTCCCTAACCCTAGGTGTTCGTACTTGCACGTTAGTGCGCATGTGTATTGCCAGGTTGACGTTTGACCAGTGTTTAGCTCTAGTTGTGAATCGACCTTGCTCTTAGCTGTGACTGACTAGGGATTGATTTGGATTAGCTTAGACTGGATTCAGCCTTAGGGTGGATTCACTCTGAGCTTTTTCACACAACGTAATTGCGACGCGCGTCGCGTCGCTTTGAGAAAACGCGGTGTGCAGAGAATTAAGAGTGAAACGACGTAGCGAAAACCCCAGAATCAACTTGAGCGGATATGTGTTTTTATTGGTCTGTAATTTTTAGTGCGTCGTTTCACTCCAAATTCCCTCCACATCGATTTTTCTCGAAGCGACATGCGTCGCAATTACACGCGAAAAGACTTGTGAATCCAGACTTAGGACCAACTTGGGGTGTGACTCGTGGGCCGTGGGTTGGGGCATGGGCTGGGGTTTGGAATGGCTTGAGACTGGCTTTAGACCAAGTAGGGACTGGCAGGGATGCCAACATCTACGATTTAGGCATAGTTTGTACAATTCAGGCCTTCATTTTAATAAATCTGAGGAGAGCTGTGCATCGCTCTCCTTAAATCAAAAGGTGAATTAAGGAGAGTGATTTTAAAATCGCTCTCCTTAAATCAAAAGAATGAATTAAGGAGAGTGATTTGCTCTCGCTAACAAAACGCAAGTTTAAAGGCCTGGACACTATTTGTAGTTACTCAAAATGACAACCAAAGGTGTCTATGCCTTTAATAAACACAACATTCACCAGTAGTTCAACTTTTTCTTACTCAATTTAAAGAGTTTAATTATGAAACCGTTTTTTTTATACCACCTCTGACAATTCCATTAGTTTGCAAAATAAAAACCCAGAGTTGAGAGACAAACAGTGACACACACAGTCACATTTTAATGTTTGTCATTGACCAATCACAACTGCGAAACTTAACCACCAATTGAGCTGTTTGATAATAATAATAATATTGTTTGAATGGTGATCGGGTTTTAAGGCCAGTAATTATTCAATGGCCCAATTTCATCCTTAGAACAATTTTCATTTAATTAGCTGTTACCCATAGGCAAGGGTAAATTGCTGGCTAACCTGCAGTAAGCCTGTGCATATACGGGTTTGAAGGGAACCGGAACCGTAACGATCGTAACGGTCGGGTACCCGGGTATCCGCAAAGCAGGCATCGCGAATTTCAAACCCGGAAGTAAGGGCAAGTGTTTTCCCGCTAGCGGCCGCCGGACTTCCACATGTTTGTATATGATTTATAGCAAGGTTCATGAAGTCAAAGACTCAAAGTTACATGCATCTTATGTAGATTGTTTTGAAAATAAAGTTTATGTAACTTAGACATAATAAAAATACCTTTGAAGGATGTGCATAATAAAGAAAAATCTCGAAAAATTTACGGAGAGTTGAAGACGTCGATGACAAAGTCCGCAAGTCAACAAATTCACCGGTTTCTCCGACGGCAGCAGCACAGTGCACAGACTATAGTGCACAAACACGGTAAGTATGAAGGCACATGTACAAACTGTACAGTGCCTTCACCTGGGACGGCCTGACGCATGTGCTATGTACGATAACAGTTGGCCCAGTCGCTCCATTACGCCCACGGCGATTGGCTAGTTTCAGTGCACGTGGTGACTTTAAAGCGCAAAAAGCCGGCCGGATACCTTGCGTTTCGTCCGTGATCCGATCACAAGGTTTACGGGTTTTGCGATGCGTTTTGATGGCGATGTGGTCACGATTTTGTGTAGGCCTACGTGTCCGTCGAAACGCAATCGCAAAATTTCGAGCATGCTCGAAATTTGGCGTCTGTGGAATCGCAACGGAGTGGGAACGCAAGGAGTACATTTTTCAGCGATTTCGATCTTACTGCCCAAAATAAAATATAGGCCCTATGCCACACGTTTTAAAGGTATTTGATTCCCTTTTTATTGTACTATCGTACATGGCTTTTGTCATGCGTTCGGTCCCATCCTATTCCTGAGTAGGCCTAAACTAAAACCACAAAGGACAGTGGCACAGAACTTGACATGACATTGTAGGTACTGCAGCCGATCTCACGAAAGAGTGCGCAGCTTGCCTAACTGTACAACCAAATATTCAATCACCATCGCACGCACCCTGACCATCTTGACACGACTGCCGCTTTTGTTATTGTCGCCTTTCAAGTTGCCGAATGCCGATGGTAAGCTCGGCCCCCGAAGGCACTCATTGGCTGCTTCACGCAGACCATGCACAGACCGACAACCAATAGGGAAGCTTTTTACAAACAACCCGTAATAACACCTCCAATCATTTGCGGTAATTTAGCGCTCGCTGTCATGTCATGCATGCAGCTGGGCTTGAAAGGGCGCCCTCATTTGATGACGAATAGTTGGGCTTTTGTTATGGGACATGTTCAGTGAAAAAGCTGTTTCCTGCTTACCTTTTGGGCGTATTTTATGCAGATACATGTACCCGTCCTCAGTCGGTTTCTGTCTGTATGACGAAGAAATGCTGTAAACCAGCGTCCAAAACCAATTTGCGTCCGTAATTCATTCTCTCGGTCTTTGCTGGGCTGCGCTCCCGGCGACCAAACTGCCCAGGCGACGAGTTCCGTCCCATTTCCCCGAAAATATTCTACATTGCCTATTTATCAATTCCATAGTTTTTGGGCAAACTTCCTCAAAATGCAGCCAAACTTGCAAGATTTCCGATCACACGACCGGTTGCAAAGTTTGATGCACGATCGGCAGCAAAGTTTGAGAGAATTTAGGCCTATCAAAAATAATCACACGCACACCAAATAAACTAGGCCAAAGCTTCTTTTAATGTATCACATTGTATTACATTGAGCTGCCAGCAGTGTGGCACATCACAGAAACCACCACAGACAATGTAATACAATACTCCATAAGTATCAATGGGCAGTGAATTCCCTCAAAGGGCCAGGGGAGCCGTTAATGTCGGCACTTCTAGAATAAGTGGACACAAAAGACGCATCCACGATTAACTCTGAGACTCAAGCCGCTTACTTACAATTAGCGTTTTGAAAAAAATGCTCTTGTTAAAATTGTAAGGAGCGCTTTTTTTTGCTCTCCTTAAAAATTTTAAGGAGCGCGGAGGAGCGCGAGCGCGATCGCGCTCCTTTAAAATGAAGGCCTGCAATTGTTTCAACCAATGACGATCAGTATTGTGACATAATTCTAGAATGCATAGCTTCAAAGGTAGGGTTTAAATAGGGCTTGGGTGTAAGTTATAAAATGTTGTGTCCACAGCGGGTGCCCCGTGGTGAATTACTCTTTTTTAAATTGCAATGTTGGGGTGTTATGGCGTCTAGTGCGTCGAACTCGAAGTTCCTGTGCCAGTACTAGAATGTTGGTTCGATTCCGGGCCGTGACGGGTTGTGGCACTTGTGCTCTTGAGCAAGGCACTTAATCACACTTGTTCCGTCCTTCGGAAGGGATGTAAAGCCGTTGGTCCAGTGTGTTAGGTTTCGGTAATGCACTTTAAAGATCCCAGTGCATTCTTTCGTGAAGAGCAAGGGGAGGGATTCCCCTGTGTCTCTGGCCGTTTCTAGTTCAACTTAGAAGTTGATAGTTATTTGAATATCTATGTTAATTGATCCCATTCCTATAATTGGCGGTCCTTCCGCTGTTGGATGTGGTAAATAAATAAATAAATAAATAAATAAAGGTATCTCTGGACTGATTACTGACCGCCTGTGAACTGACTGGGATCGAGTGGGGACTGGGTGGGGACCAACTAAGAACTAGATAGGGTAGGGTTTGAGGATAGACTTGGCCTACATGTCACCATTGTGATTGACTTGCTTACAACTTGGGAGGTGTGCTCGAAAAAAAATCAACGTCGCTGCTTTTGTCAGAGCCTTGCTAAATGTAAGTGATGCAGCTGCGCAAATCTGCAATTTGTTTTTTGTTCCTTGCACACATGTAGTTGTTAACGAGTTTGTATTTTTATTTCAGGTTAATGAGTTGATTTCAAGGCACACATTGGAATGTTATGTGTTTATTTTCGTGCGCATGGCATGATTAAAATTTATTTTCTGTGCATGAATGGGTGTTGTATGTGATCATATGCATTGCAAGTGAGTCTTTCCACGGTAAAGGGGGCATTTTGGCAACACAGACCATATTTTCCAGAAAATACCTTTGTCTGGTCTCAAAATAAAAGAAATAAGTTGAAGTTGTTCTGAAGAGATAACTTAGGGTTACAAATGGTGTGACAACATGCCTTTCTAAAAACCCTCTGTACAAATTTCCAATATACGTTTGTAACTGGAACGGCCTAAAATGTAACACAAGTGTCCATCCCGGTTACGAGCATATATTGGAAATTTGTACACAGGGTTTTTAGAAAGGCATGTTGTCACACTATTTGTAACTCTTTTTGGGCCTATCTCTTCAGAACAACTGAAACTTATTTCTTTTATTTTGAGACCAGACAAAGGTATTTTCTGGAAAATATGGTCTGTGTTGCCAAAATGCCCCTTTACCGTGGAAAGACTCATGTAGCTTTGTTACAGGCAGTCTGTGTACATTTAGTTTTCCTTGCACTATTTTTAAGATTTAAAAATAAACTGAACAAAATTAGGCATACATCTCCTATAAGTTGCTCTTTGCTCGCCTTTTACCGTTTGTAAAAAGAAATGAACGATTCTGATACTCCCTTGACTTTTGTTTACGATTAACTGTATCTGCAGTTTCAACCCTTTTACATCGATTAAAAATCTTAACATGCCAGGGCGCTGTTTATAGCTAGTCATGAAGGGAACCCACAGTTGAAAAACAAAGAAAACCATAGTAGCCCACTGATCCATTTTTAACTTAGACAAATTTGTTGAGCATGTTAAAAACTAAAAACTAGTATAAACCAAATAAACAGATGCAGGTTACAAAATATAAAAAAAAAAAAAAAAAAAAAAACCTGAAGATGTCACCAATTTTTGTACGCATATTGGGAGGAACAAGCATGATTTTATGAGATAATAACTCGTGGCCTTTAAATATTTTCTTTGTTTTCCGTAACCATTTTTGTCTTCTAGGTCGCCAAGTAAGAGGCTATTTAGGAGGACAATCGGCGGAACGACGTCAGACATCATCCGAACAGAAACAAGAAGTCTGCCGTCCAGAACTGGTCATATTAAACCGATCTTCGATAACCAGTAAGTAAAGGTTTTTTTAACTGTTTAGTTAACTAGTCCAGTTAACCACATATGGTCCCAGTAATTGCTTATGAATATTCGTGATCAGGGTTAATCCCTTGTGGTTGCTTAAAGTATCTCAATTTTCCATGAGTTACTCCTCAATTTTAATAATGAAGCTGTTTAGCACTAAACATTGCTTAGCCAATATTTGTGCTAAGTGAAAACTGGCAGATTACCAGCTAAAAGTATCAAAAATAACATAAGGATTCAGCTGGTAACCTGTTATTCCTAGCTCATTTTTTTTCTGTGCTAAGTTATTACAGCTCCATAAAATTGAGCTTAGTTAAAGCCATGCAACACTGGGAGAAAAGTTTGGGTCATTTGAAAAACCTGAGGGAGTGTACATGTACCATTGTGCCTCATACCTTAACTGGTAGAGCATCTGCCCGGTGTGTCGGACGTCTTGGGGGAAAACTTTAGGGAGTATACGACTGTGCCTTATAGCTCAGCTGGTAGAGCATCTGCCCGGTGTGTCGGACGTCTTGGGGGAAAACTTTAGGGAGTATACGACTGTGCCTTATAGCTCAGCTGGTAGAGCATCTGCCCGGTGTGTCAGAGGTCTTGGGAGAAACCTCAGGGAGTATACCATTGTGCCTCATAGCTCAGCTGGCAGAGCATCTGCCCGGTGTGTCGGAGGTCTTGGGGGAAACCTGAGGGAGTATGCCACTGTGCCTCGTAGATCAGCTGGTAGAGCATCTGCCTGGTGTGTCAGAGGTCTTGGGGGAAAACCTGAGGGTACCACTGTGCCTCATAGCTCAGCTGGTAGAGCATCTGCCTGGTGTGTCAGAGGTCTTGGGGGGAAACCCGAGGGAGTATACCACTGTGCCTCATAGCTCAGATGGTAGAGCATCTGCTTGGTGTGTCAGAGGTCTTGGGGAAAACCTGAAGGAGTATACCACTGTGCCTCATAGCTCAGCTGGTAGAGCTTCTGCCCAGTGTATCAGAGGTCTTGGAGAAAACCTGAGGGAGTATACCACTGTGCCTCATAGCTCAGCTGGTAGAGCATCTGCCAGGTGTGTCAGAGGTCTTGGAGAAAACCTGAGGGAGTATACCACTGTGCCTCATAGCTCAGCTGGTAGAGCTTCTGCCCGGTGTGTCAGAGGTCTTGGAGAAAACCTGATGAGTATACCACTGTGCCTCATAGCTCAGCGAGTAGAGCATCTGCCTGGTGAGTCAGAGGTCTTGGGGAAAATATGAGGGAGTATACCACTGTGTCTCATAGCTCAGCTTGTAGAGCATCTGCCTGGTGTGTCAGAGATCTTGGAGAAACCTGAGGGAGTATACCACTGTGCCTCATAGCTCAGCTGGTAGAGCATCTTCCGGTGTGTCAGAGGTCTTGGGGGAAAACTTGAGGGAGTATACTGTTGTGCCTCATAGCTCAGCTGGTAGAGTGTCTGCCTGGTGTGTCAGAGGTCTCAGGATAAAATCTCAATAAGGACGATGTAAATTGCACATTTGATTCTAGTTTTTATACTGGGCATATTTTATTTTGTGGAGAGAAATAGATTAACTAATCCAATGGATTATCATAACTTAACCAAGTAATGCCAATTACTTCTTAATTAGTTTATTCATCCGTTGGATTAACAGCACAGAGACTAGCAGTCTTCCAGCCGGATCATCCAATTTAAAATCACTAGGATTCATCTAGTAAGTTTAACTTGGGTTAAACCATGGGATTATCATAACTTAACCAAGTCATGCTAGTTATTGTTAACCAGTTTATTCATCCATTGGATTAACAGCACAGTGACTAGTAGTCTCCTAACCACTAGAATTCAACTAGTAAGTTTAACTCGGGTTAAATGACTAGATTATCATAACTTAACCAAGTCATGCTAGTTATTGTTAACCAGTTTATTCATCCATTGGATTAACAGCACAGTGACTAGTAGTCTCCTAACCACTATAATTCAACTAGTAAGTTTAACTCGGGTTAAATGACTAGATTATCATAACTTAACCAAGTCATGCTAGTTTAATACCATTGTTAATCAGTTTATTCATCCGTTGGATTAACAGCGCAGTGACTAGCAGTCTTCCAACCAGATCATCCAAATTCAAATCACTAGGATTCAACTAGTAAGTTTAACTCGGGTTGCAGATGGTTAACTAGTTAAATCAAACATGGCTGCAAGCTCGCATTGCTCAGCAGAAATTTGTTCAGGCTGTTTTGGGGAACATGGGGTGTTGCATTTGCTACATGTATGCTGTTTTGCATGAAGCCAATTTAAAACTAAAAAACAATTGAGACACAAATCACGGGTTTGTGGAGAATCACTAATTTGGGACCCCAGGGAAACCATGGGCCTTCTTGTATTTTTCATATTTCTCCTATCCCCCCCCCTCCCTCCCCCCCCCCCTCCCCCCCCCCCCCCCTCCCCCCCCCCCCCCCTCCCCCCCCCCCCTCCCCCCCCCCCTCCCCCCCCCCCCCCCCCTCCCCCCCTCCCCCCCCCCTCCCCCCCCCTCCCCCCCAAAAAATCCATGATTTGAAGATGTAAATAAGTGCATTCTTTCCCTACATTTTAAGCCTAGGGTACATCGACATTGCAACTGGAAGCAACTCGCGGCAACTGGAAGCAAATGATCAGTTGCTTAAAAAGGTCGATGTACGCTCACTTGCAACTACTGGCAACTGAAAAAATCCCAGTTGCCGTGAGTTGCTCATGTTCTACTTTCTGACAACTAGTTGTACCCAGTTGCGGTCAGTTGCGTCGATGTACACGTACTTGCACTTAGTTGCTCGCGTGCATCTGATCACGTGCGCGCATATCGACAACAACTGCAAGCAACAGTTGCTTCCAGTTGCAAGGTCAATGTACTCTAGGCTTTACCGAGTTGCCGTGTTGATGTGCGTGCTCTGAAAACTGGATGTGTCCCAGTTGCCGCTAGTTGCGCAACTGATCAGTTGCTGTCGATGAGCGCGCTACGCACACATCGACAGCAACTGATCAGTTGAGTTGCTTCCAGTTGCAATGTCGATGTACGCTAGGCTTTATATCATCCTATATGATTTGACTGCCCAGTTACTCGGTGTGCCCAATTTGGAAATTACCAATTTCATGGCTTTGCTTAGCAGGAAAATCTACATAGCACAGAAAATTGGTGTGCAACAAAAACAGTTTACCAGCTAAAAATCTCTTTAATTTTGACTGGTACCCTTTCAGTTGGAAGCACAAGACTTTGCTAAGCAATATTTTCTGCTAAGCAACATCAGGAGATTGAGACTTGGGGCACTGTTTGCACTGTTTAGCAGCGATTTTGTGTGCTAGACCGTAATCGTAAGCACTGCCAAACGTTTGCTACATGTACATGTAGCTTCAGAGGCAAAATTTGCTAAACTATAGTGACGCAACAATGCCTGTTTCCAAGCACGCGCATGCTTAAGCACGCCGCGTCCATGAAATAGCCTTAAAGTTAGCACAACCCTTCTGCTACAGTAAGCACACATTTTCAGCTAGCGCTTAAGCAGCGCCATGAAATTGGCCCCTGGGCATGCTAATGAATTCATTGGCTGGGTGTGGAAATTTCGTTTAAAATATTTCCGTTTTAACAGTTTTTTGTTTGTTTATTATTATAGCAGATCATGCATTTCATACTGTATGCAAAATTGATACACTTTTGTTATACTTCTTTCTTACTAAATTTTTGGCATTTGTTATGCATTAAAATACTGTACTACCATGTGCATGGAATTGCATTGTTGCAGAAATGGACAGCATAAAGCATTATTATTTACCCCATGCATTTTAAAAATATCTTTTTCATAAAAAAAACTGTTTTTATTCAGTTTGCTGTTTAGCCAGGTTTGGTCCTTGCACAGAAGATTAACGGGTTAACTCGTTAATAGGATATTTTAACTGGTAACCTATTTTTCGCTAAGCACTGGTTGGTAAGCACTTAAGCTGTTGATTTCTGTGCAAGGGCCGTAAAGGCACAGGCTGGTCAGCAATGCGCGCGCGCCAAATTCGTGCCATAAAATACGCAGCTCCATGCCTTTGCTATGGAGCTGCGTATTTCGTGGCACGAATTTGGCGCGCGCGAATTGCTGACTAGCCTATGCCTTTAAGGTGCCATAGAGTTACATACGTAATAAACTAGAGTGCAAACTCACTATTTCAACCATGATGATTTGAGCTCCCCCATTTTGTTCTAATGCTATGAGTGCAAAATGGCAGTGCCCATACTGGCACAACTTGTCTTGAGAGTTTACACTCTAGTTTTTTATATCTAACTCTATGCATGTTGCCATAAAATCTTTTGTCATACTGCTCATTTTGAAATGCCGCACTATAGCTTTGACCCAAAAAGCCATTTTGCATGAAACATTTCCCCATATTTGTGTTTTTATTTCCCGTGTCGCATCCACAGCCGAAACAGCAGGTATTGCAGCTTTGATGGCCATGTCCCTGCTTCCCCTAATGGCATATGGTGAGTGGGGCAAAATTTTGGGTTTTCAGGAAATATTTTTTACCAAATCCACATAGAATTAAACAGGGTTTTAGGGGAGAGACTCCAGAAGCGCTGTACCCTGGGGCTATTTCTCTGTCAGGCCATTGGTCGCAAACAGCTGTTGTTTACATTGTGTAACTGGGCCAGAAGTAGGATGAGAAAGACGAGGGTTATACTCGAAGGCTTAAGGCCTGTCCGCATTAAGCCGTGTCCACATTGGACTTGTTTTTTTGGGAGGTTTTACTGAGACGATGGTAAAATGAAAAATGGCTAAATTTTACTGATGTCCGCATTTTGACTTTTTGACACAGTAAAATTTTACCCAGACCGTGGGAGATCATGCGCAGTGTCCCTTTGCAGTTTGACCTTCACGGCCCAGACATACGCTTCCAGAGCGCTTTTACCGACTCGCTGTGTCCGCATTGGACTTTTCGTCGCGGGAAACATTACCTGGGAACATTTCCTGGGCAGCAGTTGGCCAGGAAAAGTAACCGCTGGACTCGGGAAAAGTTACTGAGAGGAAAACGTCCTAGGCTGTCTGCATTTGACTTAAAATGGGAAAATACCCATCGTCTCGGTAAGTTTTCCCTAAAAAAGTCCAATGCGGACAGGTCTCTATTCTTTTTTTGTCAAACTTACCGAGACGATGGGTACTTTTCCCATTTTTAATCCAGTGCAGACAGCCTAGGATGTTTTCCTCTCAGTAACTTTTCCCGAGTCCAGCGGTTACTTTTCCTGGCCAACTGCTGCCCAGGAGAAATAACCGGGTAACTTTTCCCGAGACGATAAGTCCAATGCGGACACATCGAGTCGGTAAAAGCGCTCTGGAAGTAGTGTACACCCGGGCCGTGAAGGTCATACTGCGAAGGAACACTGCGCATGCTCTCCACAGTCTCGGTAAAATGTTCCTTTGTCGAAAACATTTCCAAATGCGGACAGTAGTAAAATTTAGCCATTTTTCATTTTACCATACTCTCGGTAAAACCTGCCGAAAAACAAGTCCAATGCGGACACGACGTTACATGTAGGTTTATAACACTATGAGCAACTAACAATGGAAATTGGGCACAAACCATTGTTATTAACAATGGTGTGTGCCCAATTTCCATTGTTGATTGCTCATAGTGTACTTAAATGAATGGGGCTTGGATGGAGGTCCAGATTTTCCAGGATAGGTGAGTGCACTCAACATTAAAGGTTACTATACAAGGTTAACCAGCGTTAAAATTTCAAGTGACTTGACATACATATAAATATCAAAATATTGAATCAGTGTACACCATATCTTTTGAGAACTGCTTTTGACATACTATGATATGGCACATTTTATTCTGAATGTGTCGGGTTTATTTTCTTTCTTTTTACTTTTTCAGTGAGAACGGCATCTCAAAAAGCGAGGAGCTTTTACATCCTCCCAAGATCATGTTTATGGACGATGGAGGGAGTGACGTCAGCTTAGCTGAGCAGTCCTACAGCATTCTTAATGATGGACCTATGGTGAGTATTGTTTTATAGCGACAAACTATCTATCGGATGAGTTTTAACTACTTGACGCCGGAGGACGTGTAAACACGTTCTGGCAATGTATAGTCACAGGGGTGGTTGACGAGTTAAAACGTCAGCTTTGCCGCTGTCTTCCACGGTTGACGTGTAAACACGTCCATTGTCCTCCACACCGTGTTTTGAACTTGAACTTGACGGCTGTGGACGGCCTGTCACTGTTGCAAATCTCGCTCTGTGGCGGCCGCCTCCGAGTATTGCAAAGTATGATCATTTGGTGAGAAGATTCATACAATGTAGAAATGTAGAAATGACTCTCAAGAGTCAGTTTTTGTGGTGCTTAAGCTGGGCTGCATTCCACTTATGCGAACATTTGCTCAAAACGGAATGTTTGCCAAATTACGTTGTCAACATGGCAGCGCCCACAGTCCCAGCGTCCGTAGCGACTTTGTAATGTGGCTTGCCGCTGCTTACCAATTTTTTGAAGAAATGTGACACGTTGCCATGAAAGGTGCGATTTATTTGTTATTTTCAAAACTGAAAACCATCGTCTGTCATCTTTCATGTCGCGTGCGCCATTTTGAAATGACTCGTGAACAAAGCAAAAGTTTGTTTGTCAACGTTGGTGGCGCACAATTCGTTCTATTTGAAATTGTTGGCCAACGTTTGCAAATGTTCACAAACGTTCGCGTATGTGGTCTTTTGGCCAATCACATGCCTTTTTAAAAAAATAGTTATTTTTTGCCAAAAATAATAACGGTGTCAACTGGTTATTATAAAGGGAAAAATGAAATAAATGTGGCACGATCAGGCAAAATGAGTTTAAAGGAGGACATGGTCAATTTTGGAATGTTCACATATTAATTGTCGGCATACTTCATGCTCCATATTATTGAAAACACCATATCGATATGACCTTATGAATACAAAATGGCAAAAATATCTAAATGCCTTTTAAAAAATAAAATTGATAGAATTTTTATTATTTTGAAAGGGTTTCTCATAGCTTTTTTTGTTTTGCTTTCATACAGCCCAATGGAACCTCACCAACAGGAGACCCGCTCGTATCGATACGCATCAAAAGCGACGATAGGGGGCGCTTTGGGTTCAATGTAAAAGGTGGTGCTGACCAAGGCAGTCCAGTTATTGTGTCCAGGGTGGCACGGAACACACCGGTAAGATTTTGTTTTGAAAACGAAAAATAATTAATAAAAGTAAATAAATTGTTTGGCGTATATCATTTAGATAGATGAAAAAGAAATGATTAATAGACGCACTGTTTGCAATTGGACGTTAATATATATATTTTTAAATTATTTATATTTCAATTGTTCTGCCCCTCCAACAGGCTGACCAATGCATCCCCAGACTAAATGAAGGGGACCAAATTCTCTTCCTCAATGGCAAAGACTTATCACAGTGCACCAATGAGCAGGTGGTTAGTACCATTCGCTCCATAGGGGAGATGGGAAACAAGGACCTGCTACTCACTGTCAGACCAAACGGTAAGCACTTGTAGAGGTCACATTACAACAGTTACAATGTTAAAATCCTTTTATTTGCGACACTTGGATTGCAATTCTTTTTACAAAGAAACTGGTCAAAAAGACTTGAAATGTGATCATAACGGTTATGTTGTTTATGTTGTTAAACATTTTTAGCAATTACATGTATTATCAAAAGTATGATTCCAAGACATGTTTATTTTGTAAATTATTTTTAAAATTTTACATTTTTTTAAAATGTTGGTAACTTAAAAAGCCATTTTTACAAATATATCAAAATGTCACACTTTGTCAACTGTTTTTTTGTGTTTTTTGTTGTTAAAAGAACTTTCTCGTCAAATTTCTACCTTTTTCTGTGTCGTATTTGCGTAGTTTACGTGGGTGAGGACGCGGAGGAGGAACCAGCGTTTCAGTACATCCCAGAGAGCCCTTGTGTGCCCATTAGCGGTATGGAGAGCGATCTGCTGGTTGAGTCTATCATGTTACTACAGGACGGACTCGAGACCGGGACAGTCTTGGCGCAGTTTGAGGTAAATCAAAGCCTGTGTATACCGTACTGAATAGCTGACATCTTGTAGGGCATATCAAATGGGTGCCATCTTGTAGGGCAACTTTGTCATTTAAATTTGTCAACAATGAAAGCCCAAAATGCAACCATGCATGTCCTCAAGGAACAAAGAAACTGCCCTACAAGATGGCAGCTATTCGATACGGTCTATACAGTATCTTTTATCATACACATCCTCAATCACACATAACGCCGTTTGTAACAGTTTTCCTATAATCATGCAAATCTATCTTTAACATTTTCTGGTGTCTCTTTATTTATTATTTCAGCAACTTTATCGGAAGAAACCAGGCATGTTGATGAATGCTTGTCGGCACCCAGACAACGTCGCTAAGAATCGTTACCGAGATATTTCTCCCTGTAAGTAATCCCCCAGGTCCATCAAACTTTATCGTCAAACATGGGATTAGAGAAAAATCATATGGTTCTCATTGCACAGATGCTCTCACTACGAGCAAAAACATGTACATGTTCATTGTAACCCCATTGTTAGTAACAATGGTGTGTGCCCAATTTCCATTGTTAGATGTTCATAGTGTCTACCAGCTGAGCTATGAGGCACAGTGGTATACTCTCTCAGGTTTTCCCCAAGACCTCTGACACACCGGGCAGACGCTCTACCAGCTGAGCTATGAGGCACAGTGGTATACTCCCTCGGGTTTCCCAAAGACCTCTGACACACCGGGCAGATGATCTACCAGCTGAGCTATGAGGCACAGTGGTATACTCCCTCAGGTTTCCCCCAGGACCTCTGACACACCGGGCAGATGCTCTACCAGCTGAGCTATGAGGCACGGTGGTATACTCCCTCTGGTTTCCCCAAGATCTCTGACACACCGGGCAGACGCTCTACCAGCTGAGCTATGAGGCACAGTGGTATACTCCCTCGGGTTTCCCAAAGACCTCTGACACACCGGGCAGATGCTCTACCAGCTGAGCTATGAGGCACAGTGGTATACTCCCTCAGGTTTTCCCCAAGACCTCTGACACACCGGGCAGATGCTCTACCAGCTGAGCTATGAGGCACAGTGGTATACTCCGTCAGGTTTCCCCAAGACCTCTGACACACCGGGCAGATGCTCTACCAGCTGAGCTATGAGGCACAGTGGTATACTCCCTCAGGTTTTCCCCAAGACCTCTGACACACCAGGCAGATGCTCTACCAGCTGAGCTATGAGGCACAGTGGTATACTCCCTCAGGTTTTCCCCAAGACCTCTGACACACCGGGCAGATGCTCTACCAACTGAGCTATGAGGCACAGTGGTACACTCCCCCAGGTTTTCCCCAAGACCTCTGACACACCAGGCAGATGCTCTACCAGCTGAACTATGAGGCACAGTGTTATACTCCCTCAGGCACCACACCAAGTATCACGTTCATTTTATCTGTCAACTGTTACACTGGGGTCGAAATTAACAGTAGTCCCGTAGTCCGAGGCTAGTGGTTTTAGCCAGAGGACTAGTAGTTGCCATATGTTGGTAGTCCGACCGGCTAGTTGGCCAATATGCTGCTCTACATTATACATGTTTTTATGCAATATAAAGAAAAATGTTTCCTGTTAACATTTCAACGTTGGGAAAACAATAAGCAGTCAAAACGATGTGGCACTAAAAAGTTCAGTTTTTCGATCTGCAGCTGATTTTAAGAAATAAAATGCCTAGCTTGCGAAACTTTTTAAAAATGGCATAAGAACCATAGCTTGCGTGTAATTATTCCAGGAATGTAGCGCAACTTGCGCAATAAAAAAAAGTTGCGCAAGTGGGCTTAAGCAGTGCGTACGTGATATCGGCTGCAGGTTTTTTTTATTATTTAACTTTTTGTATTTGATCAATACTACACAATTAACGAAAGTCCAAAATGTAGAAATCATTTGTGTACGTTTCTGCAGGACTACTAATAAATGATGGCGGACTAGCGAAATGTTGATGTGACTAGTCCTGTGGGATACCATCAAATTCAAGTTAATTTCGACCCCTGCTTCACCAATGACTTCACATTTCTTGCCTCACATAAAACTGTGAACAGTTCACAGAATTTGTCTCCGCTGTTAATTTTTTTTAGACGATGCTACAAGGATAATGCTTCAAGGATCGGAAAGCAGCGACTACATCAATGCAAACCTGATTCGAGTAAGTTTGGCATACAGTACACACCCGTAATAGTCATTTTTTTGCACCATTCCCTAACCCACATTTATAATCCCTAAACATTCCCTCAAAATCTCAGGGGTGGTTTGCAACAAAGAAAGTTAAGATGTCTTAACTAAGACATCATAGATTAATTTCGTCTGGCAATAAAAATTTATATGTCATATCTTGTATCTTGAGACACATAAAACTTAGAACACCTAAATTCAGTTATGATGTATGATGTGTCTTAGACTTAAGTTGGTTATATGTGAGCCACTCCACCAAAAGTAGGCTCTTGCATAAAAAAATGAAAATGGAGCTAATGACTTAATCAGATAGAGTATATTATAAGCTTCACAAAACTACAAACATTGTGTCAATCCGTCAAAGATTGACCAAGTTATGACCATTTCCGTGATGACCAAGAGCACAATTTTTTAAGAAGCGCTTTAGAGAAAAATGTCGTACAAGGTTGTACTTCTGTTAAGGCATAAAGTCCTTAGCAACCATGCAAATTCTGACTCCAAAAGCCCTATACCTGTGTGGGTGGTGTTTCAGCAAGAACGAACAAGAATTAGCAGTCCTCAATTTCGTACGCAATGCCTTTTTAACCCTCTTCGCAAGGTGATTTTACCATTGTTTTAGCCAAATTAGCCTAGTTTCATGAAGGTATGCTTTTTATAGAAAAACACTGAAAAAAAATGTTTTCTGGTAGTATTTATTCACTTAAACTTCTTTAGGTGATAGATGGATACTTAATAGGTGGTCTCATGCAGAAATCCTGGTATCGATAAAAAATGCCCTACTTGACATACATGCATAAATTAGCCATTATCTTCGTTCTGGCCTGTGCGACAAGCGCCTACTTTCGGTGGAGCGGCTTATATATTGTAATCCACCCCTGGACTTTGACCATTGTTTGTTGTCAAATTGCACAAAAATCCCTGAAAGTTCTCACCGTCTCCTAAAAGTCTCAATGTGTCCATCACAAGCCCCTGCAAGTTCTCAAGTCCCCATAAGCTCTTTGCAAATCCCTGTTGACGACAGCATTTGTTACCATTCTAACCTAACAATCATATAAAATACCTGCCCAAAATACTATCCATGGGAAGAAAACAAGAAATTTACAATCCCCAATTTGGATGTGGAAGCAAAAAAGTTGGTGTAATCACTGCACTGCTTCATGTAACCTGATAAATTAGTTTACAAAATATCAGTGATTTTTTGAAGATATGCTTGAAAATATATGGATTGAGAGTGCAAAATTTCAGAATGGTAATGAGAAAAATATGACAAATGACATGGTATCAAAATCTCAACACCCATGGGGAAAATTGGGTTGTCCAAAATATGATGTGGTCGCGCTCCTTTAAACAAGATTTAAGTCACTGCAAATGATACAATATGCCTTTAAAAGGTAATAAATTTTGCAAACGGAAAATTATCCCTTGCTTTTCACATTTATTGCTTTTATTTCAATAAGGCCTAAACACCGACATTTTTTATTTGAATTTTCAGATGGATATCCCTCTAAGTAACGTCACCAACCTGTACATAGCAGCTCAGGGTCCCCTTCCCAACACATGTGGTGACTTCTGGTACATGACGTGGGAACAAGACTGCTCGCTGATTGTCATGCTCACGACTAACGTGGAGAGAGGAAGGGTAAGCCATGGTGTTTTTCTGTACTATTTCAGCTATTTTGAAGAATGATGTTTTTACGTAACTCCTTCTTGCATTCCTATGGCAATATGAACAAAATTCTTTGCGCAGCTTTCAGACAAAATGGCGGCGCCTATAAGCCACTCTTTGGGCAATTCCGCAAATTCAAATATTCACTCAGAGACTTTGAGGGCTTGTAATGCTTCACGTATATCAAGTTGTTTGATTTTAAACAAATGTTCTTCAAGCATCATTGATGAAAGTGTAATTCCTAAAAAAGTGATTGCAATGCCATTCTCAATAAGTGTGTAGGGTCCCCAAAACCCTCGGTTTCGGACGTACTCAGTACGTCCGAAACCGAGATATTTTTGGATATACCACGCATATTGAGAATGGCATTGCAATCAGATTTTCAGGAATTACACTTCCATCAATGATGCTTAAAGAACACGTGTTTAAAATCAAACAACTTGAATACGTGAAGCATTACAAGCCCTCAAAGTCTCTGAAGTGTAAAGTTGAATTTCCAGGATTGCCCCTTTGTGAAATTTGTATAATGTATGCCTAAATCGCCTGTTCAACTAGTACGGCAAAAACTGCACAGTGGTAATGTTATAACACAATATTGAATATGAACACACATGATGTCGCCCTTCTGTGACAAATTACGAATATTTTGACAATTTTTTAACAAAAATGTTTTTTGTTGCCTTGGTAACGACCTCAGGTCAAATGTCACAAGTACTGGCCCGAGTTAGGTCAGAAGCTGTCGTTTCCACCACTGCTGGAAGTTGCATGCACCGGTGCCGAGGAAACGTCGTCGTTTGCATACCGGGATTTCGTCATAACTCACACGGAGGTACGTCAATCGGAAAAAGCCAAATGTTATTTTATGTTTACCGAGATCACTATTTGTATAAGCCTCTGCTTTTTAACCCTGTACTTCGTCGTTTTTTAATAAACGCAGGTTAACATTATTGTAGTTGTATAAACAGTGTTCCAAAAATGTCCAGCAGCCGATTTCACGAAACCTTACGCAATTGCGCAAGGCCACTTATGCCACAACTTATTGCGAACTTCTGCAATAAGTGGCGACGCATTTCACGAAAGTTGCGCCACATTTGGATATGGCGCAACTTGCCGACTTACGCCATAAAATGTGGCATAACTTGTGCAATGGTTTTTGGTGGCATAAGTTGGAAAATTGTGTCGTAGGACAGTGAAAATGGCGATAATGTGGCTAGCTACACGTGCTTATTTACCGCATTGTCAACGAACTGAACCCTGGCCTTCCGTTAGTAGAAAACGGATTTTATCATTAGTGAAAACTGCCACATGAGCGATGGCAGCCATGATGACAGTGCAAAATTTGTAAAAAAAACGACGTATGTTTTATGTATGACTATTTTATCAAGCTCAAACATCAAATAGTCGTTGATAAAACTAGAAATTATAGCAATAGACTTGGACTTTTGTCTTAGTGCCTTGTGAAATCGGCCCCTGGTCATGTATTTAAATGAAGAAACAGGTCTCGCCAGTTAGTACAAATTATCAACTAGCCACTGAGACCTGGGATCGATTTCACAAAAGTTAAGACGAGTTCAGTGCGTACCAACGTCCCAAGATAAGACGAGTGACACGTCTTAGCGCTTTGTGAAATCGGCCCCTGTATTGTATTTTGAAATGTATGACCTGCCATGGCAAAATACGGCAAGATACGGCATGAGAATAAATAGTGTTTAATGTGTTTGTGGGTTGCACTTATTTTCTTTGACAAAAACTTTCAAGTAAAGTGACATTTAAATAAGGTAATTTTTGTGTTGGTCTATATATTTCTGTGTTTATGTGTGTTCTTTTCTATTTTTCATCAGACTGGTGAGTCTCGCAAGGTGCTTCAGATGCAATACATAGCGTGGCCTGACCACGGGGTACCAGACGACTCGTCTGATTTCCTGGATTTTGTAATCAGAGTGCGACAGTACAGAGTCGGCATGAAGGCGCCTACGTTAGTACATTGCAGGTTAGTATTGGGGGTTCACGGTGTTGGTGTGTTTTGTAATCAGAGTGCGACAGTACAGAGTCGGCATGAAGGCGCCTACATTAGTACATTGCAGGTTAGTATTGGGGTTCACGGTGTTGGTGTGTTTTGTAATCAGAGTGCGACAGTACAGAGTCGGCATGAAGGCGCCTACGTTAGTACATTGCAGGTTAGTATTGGGGTTCACGGTGTTGGTGTGTTTTGTAATCAGAGTGCGACAGTACAGAGTCGGCATGAAGGCGCCTACATTAGTACATTGCAGGTTAGTATTGGGGGTTCACGGTGTTGGTGTGTTTTGTAATCAGAGTGCGACAGTACAGAGTCGGCATGAAGGCGCCTACGTTAGTACATTGCAGGTTAGTATTGGGGGTTCACGGTGTTGGTGTGTTTTGTAATCAGAGTGCGACAGTACAGAGTCGGCATGAAGGCGCCTACATTAGTACATTGCAGGTTAGTATTGGGGTTCACGGTGTTGGTGTGTTTTGTAATCAGAGTGCGACAGTACAGAGTCGGCATGAAGGCGCCTACGTTAGTACATTGCAGGTTAGTATTGGGGGTTCACGGTGTTGGTGTGTTTTGTAATCAGAGTGCGACAGTACAGAGTCGGCATGAAGGCGCCTACGTTAGTACATTGCAGGTTAGTACTGGGGGTTCACAGTGTTGGTGTGTTTTGTAATCAGAGTGCGACAGTACAGAGTCGGCATGAAGGCGCCTACGTTAGTACATTGCAGGTTAGTACTGGGGGTTCACAGTGTTGGTGTGTTTTGTAATCAGAGTGCGACAGTACAGAGTCGGCATGAAGGCGCCCACGTTAGTACATTGCAGGTTAGTACTGGGGGTTCACAGTGTTGGTGTGTTTTGTAATCAGAGTGCGACAGTACAGAGTCGGCATGAAGGCGCCTACGTTAGTACATTGCAGGTTAGTATTGGGGTTCACAGTGTTGGTGTGTTTTGTAATCAGAGTGCGACAGTACAGAGTCGGCATGAAGGCGCCCACGTTAGTACATTGCAGGTTAGTACTGGGGGTTCACAGTGTTGGTGTGTTTCGAGTTTGACTTTCTAAAATATTTAGTTATCGCTTTTCTTTATAAGTCTCAATTAAGTCAAATGAACCACGACAAAGGTATTCTGTTGTACATATTTATCTTTTGTTTCTTGTAACTGGGACGCAGTGTTGTAAGTCGAGTCCTCATTTTTCGGTCTGCTTTTAAAAAAGGAAAGATTGTACCTGATTTTGGCCATCAGATCATTCTAAAATTGTATGTTTTTTTTTATGCAGGGTCGCTTAGAATTAACTTCTTCATGGTGGCTTTAGCATTGGTTAAATCTAAGTACTCCATACTCAATACCAGTATTAACACTTAATAGTTTTGGGTATTGACCCCTTTCGAACATGTGCAAATACGCCATTTTGGGAGTCAAATAATGCCGAGTCATTGTGGAGGCAATGTGCGTGCGCGTTGTGTGTCTCTGGTGGCCGTAACGCAGTTCATTTCACCAATGGGAGCCTTAGTATAGCGCGTTACGTATAGACACGCACAACGTGCATGCACATTGCTTCCACAATGACGCGGCATTACTTGACTCCCAAAATGACGTCATTTGCACAAGCTCAATAGGTACTGTAATGAAATACCAAGTTATTTCCAATTCTAGAAATCACCAGCGAGTGACATTCTGAATTAGCAGGAACTTAATACAGATTAAATAATTTTCTTGATATTTTGTTTTCCTTCCCAGTGCTGGCATTGGTCGGACAGGCGTTCTAATCACCATGGAAACAGCGATGTGTCTTATTGAAAGCAACCAACCGGTGTACCCGCTAGACATCGTACGGACAATGAGAGACCAACGAGCAATGTTAATCCAAACGTCGTCCCAATATCGCTTCGTATGCGATGCCATCCTGAGGGTGTACATGGGTAAGGCCTAAGCTCCGTCTTCATAGAAAGATTCTTGTGATTAAAGATATATCACAGGATTGGAAAACTGTTACAAATGGCGCTATCTCCAACTCGTGTGTGGTTGAGGATTTTGATAAAAACCAACCTGTGTATAAGTCAGTTCAGTATCTCATATACATTCCAAGAAAGCAATCCTCTCCTCCAGTACTTAAGCCCTGTATCATCACGAGTTCTGCACTTCTCCTGAAGACGAACAAAGCATACTGTTCAAAACACTGAGTTCACACTCACCGGTTCTTTTCAGAACCACACATATACAAAAGAGATATTCACATGGTGCTACCGAAAACCATGAACACGCGTCAATAAAAAACTGTCCAAGCTTTCAACAATTTTGCAAGGCCACTGTTTTAATTAGACTGGGTAATTAGGTATTGTGCACGGAAAACGGAACCAAAATACCAAGGTAGTTAGGAGCCCAGTTTGGTTTTCATGAATGTGCCCTTGTTTTTAAAACAAATGTGTGCACACTCGCTTATATAAATTCTTCTTTAATTATCATTTTCTTGTAAATCTCGGTTGGTATCATTGTATTGGACAGTCGAAACCACTCCCATTTGAGTAAGGGGTTTTGTTTTTCTTGTCAAATAAAATGTTGGTACATTACAAATCCTATATTTGTCTCAATTTAACAATTTTGTTTGTTTTTTCAGATGGTATTGTAGGTCCCCTTGACGAGTACAAGACTAACGGACATCAAGACTCTTAACCCCCTACATCATGTCACCGAGCCCCATAACCACAGTGCCATCTCAACACTAGAGGGCAGTATTTGAATGCACAGGTGTCGTCAGTTTGCAGCCTCAGTCGAGAGTCCTCAAAACGCCACGTACCAGCTCTCCCAATGACCTGTAGCAGTTTTGTGGTTGAGTGGTTTTGTCATTGAACCTCCTGGTGGAAAAACTAGGGCTTGTGGTTCGAATCCAGTTGAGGTACTGAACAAAGTGCTGCATCATAATTGCTCCATCCTTCGGATGGAATGTAAAGTCATAGGTCCAGATTGTTCGCAGGCAAAGAATAGATACCACACAACGGATTGTGCTTGTTACTTTGCGCATTTGAAATTCAGAGGTATGCCCGGTATGTCGCAGTTCTTGGGGGAAAACCTGAGGGAGTATACCACTGTGCCTCATAGCTCAGGTGGTAAAGCATCTGCCCGGTGTGTCAGAGGTCTTGGGGAAAACATGAGGGAGTAAACACCGTGCCTCATAGCTCAGCTGGTAGAGCATCTGCCCGGTGGGTCAGAGGTCTTGGGGGGGAAACCTGAGGGAGTATACCACTGTGCCTCATAGCTCAGCTGGTAAAGCATCTACCTGGTGTGTCGGAGGTCTTGGGGTAAACCTGAGGAAGTATACCACTGTGCCTCATAGCTCAGCTGGTAGAGCATCTGCCTGGTGTGTCAGAGGTCTTCTGGAAAACCTAAGGGAGTACACCACTGTGCCTTATAGCTCAGCTGGTAGAGCATCTGCCCGGTGTCCGAGGTCTTTTGGAAAACCTGAGGGAGTATACCACTGTGCCTCATAGCTCAGCTGGTAGAGCTTCTGCCTGGTGTGTCAGAGGTCTTGGGGGAAACCTGAGGGAGTATACCACTGTGCCTCATAGCTCAGCTGGTAGAGCATCTGCTCAGTGAGTCTGATGTCTCGGGTTCGAATCCCGATGAGGAACTTTTTCTTACAACATATTCCTTTTTGCTGTGAATAATGAGTCGCTGTAAAACTACACTGGGATCATCCGGATGCCCTATAATTCTGTAACAATGTAATTTGCATTGCTCCGAAATGCAACTCTTGCGATAGAAATGTTTGTGGGAAAGGGTATTCTAGAATTTAGCCTCTATAAAAATAATCAACAATTCTTTCTTTTTAATCTTTTTAACACTTTATTTGGGAAAATTATTATTTTTTTTATACAAATTCAGCTCTTTCATTTACAACAAATTTTGTATGAAAATATGTATTTCTTTATTGACTGTTGTTATTTTTATCTCGATAAATATTAGTTTTATTTCACTCAATTTTTAATCTTGCACAATGCCTTGTTTGTAGAAATCATTCTATTTATTCTTTGTATTAAATTATTTTACATACCGATATTTTTTTGGCATCTATGGCAGATATAGCTAAAATGTTTTATTAAACATTTTTTAAAAACTCAATCTGTGAAAATAAGCAACTTCATCATTTTTACTGGGCTTGCACTTCTTGTCACTTTCAGCCTGTTTCTATTAAAGGATAAAATGCTGAGTGCCCGGCATTAAACCGCACATGCTGAAAGCACGGAAAGCTATTCGGGTGACACGAATTGCATTCTGCACTGCGTGTACTTCCGGTGCACCTGGCAAATGTTACACCGATTGTGTTTCTGCTGCGAAAGACAATCGGTATTACACCGGACGGTCCACTTCGAGTGGTGGTTAACGGTTCACTGTACGATACGCCGCATTACACGGAAAATTTGTCACTCTGTTTCTACTTGGCCCGTGAATTGGTTCTACTCCGAACTACACGGCATTAACCGGTAACCGTTCCTCAGTAAAAACATGCAGTTTTGCAGTTGACCTCGACGGTCAATTGAAGAAAAAGCACGCAAATGAATTGGGACAATGGTGATCAACTTTAGGGAAAGCAGATTTTCCCAAAGTCAGTGTAAAAATATGTGAAATTTTCATCAAGTTTTCATCACTGTTTAAGCAGGTATATAAACGTTTTTGAATAATTCCTGTATGTTAAGTTTTGATCTATAGACTTTTGAACCGCGGCCATCTTGGAAAACAATCTCGTGCATTGTCACAGTGCGTCGCGCATAATTACGCGGTTTGTGTATCTATTGTTTCATCAACTACTCAATAGGGGGCGTTCGAGATGCTTACACCATGTAACATGGGGTTTACACCGGGGGGAAGCCTCCAGAAGATGCAAAACTAGGAACACGGGTCAAAGGTTGTTTCCAGGCGGGGCTTAATAAACACTCTTATCGTTTAACTGACGAGAACAAATAAAGTTGGCGTCACAAAGAATTAGTTGCCCTACAGGTACCGTAATAAACGTCGTCAATGCCACAGACATACTACTGTCCGCCATGTTTTACTACTCGCGGTTACTAGGTGACAACACTACACCGAGCCTTGCTCCACAGGCCCTGCCGCGAGCCCGGGTAGTGGTGGCTGCCACTAGGGCAAACTCGTGTATCACGTGATGGCTAAAAGAATACCCTGGTGTAAGTAAGTGTTACACGGTGTAAGCATCTAGAAACGCCCCTACTATTGGTCATTGACGGACTCTAAATGAATATGAACGAAGCACTGATTTTCATTTTAAAATTCAGGTTGTGCATAGAGTGCTTGTGAATTTTTTGTTTTTGTTTGTAAAAACAAGTCCAGGAATATATCTACATAAAGAATGCATGTACATAAAAAGTGCCAAAAGCTAATGTATAGAGGTTATTTTTTGAAATGTACAAAGTGTTTACTTGTACATGTACTTAAAAAAAAATGTCTAATGGAAATTTAGGTGTTTGGTTTGCTTTGTTACATTTCTGTTATGGTGTGTGTGTGTGTGTATCCAGTGAATGACTGTTTACAGCTCTCCAAATTACCGACGCATACGTTTTATATACGACCACGTGACAAATTATCTGCCAACAAATTGGGGGAAAAGTTCAAAACAGTCAGCGAAAAATACAAATTACATCTGAGCAGTGCACATACAACAGTTCCAATATTAGCCAAACTATTTGGCTTCTATTCTTAATTTGGTCACATTGATTTAAATAGGGGAAATGGGGAGATGCCCCAGCACTATTTTACACATATGGACTGGCAATGAGGTCACTAGTGCAAGTCTATGGGCCCCAAGGGTCTATTTCCCCAGGAAATAGGACCCTCTTGTGGTCACTCACAATCCCTCGGAATTATGCCAGTCCATATGTGTTTTATAACGCACCTCTGGCCAAAATACAAATGCAATGAAATTTGGCAAGAAGCAACCCAACAATAGACATTTAAACTAATTTTTGAACAAAATGGCAGGATTTTGAAAACTTTAACAATAAGCACCTCAAGAGCTAGGCAGTTCGTCAGTTAAACTTTTAGGAAACTTTTGGCTTCCTATCTTCAGTTTCCGATTTGCTGTTCACTCACTGACATAGTTGGCAACATAACTGGGCACTAGTTTTTAAGACTAGTGCCCGGTCAGGAACACTAGCGAATTGCGCACACTCGAAGTGTTGATACGCGCGTCTAGTTCATGCTAGCGCCAATGTCATGCACTAGCCTAGATTAGTGAACCTCATGTGACTGCGTTTCAGCCAGTCAGGATTGAGAATCAGAAAGAGGCGTGTATAAAAATATCTATTGGGTGATATTTGTGCAAAAGCAAAATGAGGTTTAGAACTTTAGACATGGACGTTTTTTACAATAAACAAATGTACATTGTAACTTTCTGTGTACCGATTATTATACAAAAATACATTGTGCGAATAGACAAAGGCATAAAATGTCGGTGCTTTACTGAAAACAGCTAAAGCATAATTCGTGGGTTTAAAAATTGTTTAACCTTGTTTTATTATTCTTAATCAGCACGAGTGCCTAATGTTAAATAAAATATTTGTGTATTTTTGCACAGTAAGATTGTTTTCGACGGTGTGCATGTACAATGTCCAATGCTTAAAATTATTATTTCGCCTGCCGAAGCGTATGAAAGGAAAATTACTAAGCATTCTGTTCTGTATTCCTGTAAAATTTTACTGTAGTACATCGAATAGTGCAATTTATTTCTCATATATGTTTATACTTTTTTGGGGTTAGTTTTTAAGTGTATGGATTTTGGTGTCTTTCCATGATTTTGAAACCCGTTTTGGAAGTAAAAATTTCACTTACGCCCTGTCCATTTCTACATTGTAAATCTTTCTGGATTTATGTAAAAAAATAAACATGCATTCTTAAATCCATTTTTAGGTCAAAAGTTATGACATTGATAAATGTTGTCATGTCCCCAGAGCCCCATAGGTTTGTGTTAAAATTGCCTGCCTTGTTTGTCATCCAATCCCATGATGCATTGAGAATGTCAAGGTGTCTGGTACCCAGACCTGCTAGGGATGCTCGCTCATCGCAGATTGTTGACCCCTGCGAAGCTTTTGGCTCATTATCATAAGCACCAGGGTAAAAAAGCTCAGAAGGCTGCACACACATCAGTACCATAACACACCCCAAATTATCTTTACAAGAAACATGACACGTACCTTCTTCGCCCACATTACGTTGTCTCTCGTAAAACACAAATTTCCCTCCTAATCTCGGTCAAATTCAATCACAACAGTTACCGCATATCATTTGAAACACTGACGGAGTCTAGTAGCTATATTGTATATGCACGTAGCGCCGTGCTGCGTCATATCGCATGATCTTTTGGCACCCGACTACCAAGTTATGTTGCTATAGCAGCATGCTGATTTGATCACATGACCAATATCGGTGCACGTACTATCAACAAAGGCTCACGAATGGGCAATAACGTTCAACCTATCAGCGATGATCTCTCACCGTGATTCCCCAGACCTGGGGCCAATTTCATGGCGCTGCTTAGCACAATTTGCTTTATAAAATGGATTACAAGCCAAAATTATACGCCAACTTGTGTTCTACGCAAGAGTAGGAGAATACCTTTCAATACACATCACTTACGATTTTGGCTGGCAATCCATTTTTGCAAAATAAAGGAAACGAATCCCGTGCTAAGCAAATTTGTGTGCTTAGCAGCGCCATGAAATTGGCTCCTGATGGGCGAGCATCCCCAGCAGGTCTGGCCACAAGACTAGGTTTATTCCAAAAGTATCCTATATCACCAAAAACGTAAATTGACTTAAGGCGAGTGTGGCTACAATCTTACTTGGCTCATCAATTTTTTGAGCTACAGTGATTCCCACTGACTGTACAATGTTTCTAGAAAACCTGCATATTCATGTAACTGCTGTGCTTTTCCGAGTTAAATATTTTTCTTTCTTCGGAGGTGTCTTAATGTATAAAAGTTAAGCCATATGGTGTAGAATACAGCATCGCTGCTACTGCCATTGTACACATAAATGAAACAAATAAAACGATTTTGTACATGAACAAAGAAATACACAATTTGAGTTTTGTTGTTGCCTTGTTTTATTATTCAAACATTTGAATGAATAAGGAGCAGCAATATGCCTAAACATCTATGAAATGTTTGAAGATGGCTATTGTGGAATAAAAATCGGTACATGTACATGTATAAATTTAGCTGTAAATGTTAAACAAGAAATGACGGTGGCCGTACACACAATTCAAGCTGCATTTTCATAATCAAATATTTGAATGTACAGTCGAATAATAAAAACACTGTTAATACAACATTCTGCTTATAACAAGCAAAATTTAAATCATAATCCTTTAGTCATTCCTGTCTATTGACCACTTGCACAGAATCACCATATTGGCAAAACAGTGAGGCTTTCCTTGCATGAACATTGACTCCCTCGCGTCATTACCATGTCGGTTAGTGTGTGTTGACTTTTGTCCATTGTAAAATATGATGTATGCGCCTGCGCGGAAAACCTCTTTTTGGATGTAATCTGCAAAGTCCCAACGACCTTTTATTAACAAAGTTTGACACAATGGTTTTAATTTTTCTGAATCAGTTCCAATTTTTTCTTCAGCTTATCTCGTTTCTGAGTGTTACTAGCACCAGACGAGTACACCCAACCAGGCGTCTCATTGCCGTAATACGTGTACATCTCTCTCCCCCGTTTCCCCATTATGCTACGAAGAGCTAGATTCCGCTGTATAGTTTTCTCGTAATACTCGAACCCACCCATAACATAGTCATCTCCTATGCTTGCAGCCCTGTCATCGGCAATAAAATCCTCTCTCTCGTTTATAACTCCCATTAGGAATTGATAGGCGAGTACAGAACAAAAACTGACAATGGCGAAGTTGGCAAATATTGGAAATGGGAGAAAAACTTGAGCTGCGAACATGCCAGCAAAACCAGTTAGGGTAACTGTGGGTGCAAGTACGACCGACGACGCCGTAGCATTGCGCTCAATTTTAACGACTTCCCTGGCAATGCTGAACTTTCGGGCTTTTTCGCTCAAGCACATTGAATCCCTGAACGATTTCCCATCGTCCGTGTCTGCCGTGGTCTTAATGGGATCTGAGAATCGTCGCGCGGAGAGGTCTGGCTCGGCCTTGAGAATCGTCGGTATCCCAAACTGGACACCATTTGGTAGCCATGGGAGGCCGCGACTTCTGATATCCCACCGGCTTGTAACAAAGACATGGTATGACCCCTGGTTGGCACCGATGTCTTGGCAAACGTCTTGGAATTCATTCTGCTGCGATTCCTCCAGAGGCCAGTTTCTACCGCTCTTGTACGCTTCCATAAGACGTCGGTAAGTCTGAGCTGGGAAGATGTGGGGCGCTGCTTTCATGCAGAATACACTGGTTGCTACTACGCCACTGAAAATGACTGCATTTCGTGGTTTCCTGAAAAACTGCACAAATTCGCGTACCACCATCTTTTTTTACGTCAGGTCAGATCTTCTATTAATAACTGCTCTACAAGATCTGTTGAAGGAAACAAAAGTGTGCAAAGAGATTTTATGGAAAACCGGGGTTCATTACCATGCACGAACACCCAGGATTTTCCTTGTTATATAAACTATTTAAAATTGTTAGTTTGATGATAAAAATGCAAAATTAAGAGGGGAAAAGTGTCACGAATTTATCAAGGAAAAACTTAGTTTTGAGAGTTGTCCCATATGTTTAGTGTATGGGGTCCTAGCCAGTGGGTGTCCGTGCATGGTAATCTTTCAAACTTGTGTACTAGCGTAAATGTTGGTATATAGTCACCAGGTCTGGGACCTCGCCACCTTACATGTATTTATCAGTCATTGTTAATCGGTAAGAGTTGAGAAGTTAATCATAATTTTTTTTTTTAAATGACTGATCTAGCATTGGAATATGCAGATTTGATGGAAAACCAAAAATTTTGAGTGGGAATTAGATTTTGTGAGGAAACACTTGGATAAATTTAGAAATTTGTCAGCCTGTCTCAAGGTCTAAAGCCATGATCATGATCAACTTCTCAATTCTTTACAAGTCATTTAATTAACTTAGTAAAACAATATCATGAAAGGGAGATTTAGCGGAGATACATGTACCTACTGTATGTCATGTAGCTAGGCCTTTTTCCAAATCTCGACTTCGGCTCAGGCTCCGGCTCCATGTGGTTTACATGGAGCGCGCCTGAGCCCAAGTCGAGATTTGGAAAAAGGCCCTAGTTTAGGGAATGTATAAACAGCGCCCTCATGGTTTCCGATTATATCATGATAAGCCGCGGCGCAGCCGTTTTCGTTATTCCGCGTTCCGTGGCGTGTGCCGCCTCAGACGCAACTATTGCATCCTGTCACTGTAATGCTGTTAATGTATTCTATAAAATTTTGCGCAAAAAGAAGCACAGTTCATTTAGTGGAAGCATTTTTCTCACACGAACAAAATGAGCAGACGTAAAAACGTTACCAAGTCATGGGCGCCGCCATCTTGACTGTGTAATCTCGCACATTCACGCAAAACATCGATGGTCACTGAATATAGATAGCTGGTGTACATTATAGTACACGCACAAAATACAGCAATTGGTGGGGGAACCAGCGAGAGCGTCGAGTCTAGTCTTATGCAAAAAAATTGTGGGCAGAAAACTGGAAATTTTAAGGGAGCTGCGTGTGACTCGACAGTCAAAAACATTTTGCAAAATTTCAATTTTTGAATACAATGATCCATAAAAAGTGTATGGTGGCGAAACAGAAGGACATCTATATCCTTGAAATAATTGTATGTTTCAGAGTGATTTCATAAGAGAGGAAATAGTGCGTAAAGATGATGCGTTTTTTGTCCCGGAGATTTTCTCGGAGATACCGTCGGCCGGAGCATTCGCCCGCCGCAACCGGCCGGGGAACTGAAGTCCACATCCCCGCCGCTAGACGTAAACACGTCTTCGTGTGTAAAGTGTTATTTCTGGATGGAACGGATAAGGTTTATGAAGTAAAAGTAAGTATGTTAAACACGGAGATTTAAAATAACGAGGACAATTTATTTATTTTTGTTTTGTTTTTTGTTTTGGCTTTGTTTTTAAAAGTATTTTGAGGAGATGTAAAAATTGTTAGCGTACAAATGTTGCATTTCCAAGATAAATAAATGATAAAATTACTGCATAAAGTTATGCACAAAATTACGGCGCGAGCGGTCCGTGCATTTAAAGCGCGATAACAGGGGGCGCTGCGCGCACGCAGGAATGGTTATCTTGTGCACTATTTAACTGAATGCAATTTTTGAAGGAGAAAATGTGATTTGTCTACAAAAAAGCAACATTTGCGACAAAAGTGCAAGTGGGAAGTATATATTAAAATTAGATTATCTGTTGATTCCAGAAGGTAATTTCCTTCAAATAGTTGTTAAATGTATACGAAAAAAATACCTTAATATTAACTGAATACAATTTTTTAAGAGGAAATGTAAATTTGTTATAGCGAAAAGCAAAATTTCAGAAAAAGGTGCAAATTCTTTGTTTAATGCGGTAAGAGTTGGAAAGTTGATCAACATTTTTTTCTTTAAAATGACTTATCTAGCATTGTAATTTGCAGATTTGATGGAAAAACCCAAAATTTCGAGTAGGAAAAATTTAAGATTTTGTGAGGAAACGGCCTGTCTCATATGTTTGCACACAAGGTCTGAAGCCATGATCAACTTCCCAATTCTTTCCGCACATGTTTGACCCCAGCATGTAACCTTTATTCGGTAAACTCACGAAGCATGCTGGAAGGCCATCAGCACTGCTATTTTTTGGATAGAGCGGCGTACATGTAGTAGAAACTTCGCTATTTAACGGTAAATGAGTGTACCCTTAAAATTCCGGATCTTCAATAGAAACATGCTATACAGTATGTCGGAAGATATTCAAGATGTTAACTGTTGTGAATTTCAATCAAATGATTAAACTTCAGTGTTTTTACATGTTTATACTTGTCACAACCAAACTTGGAGTGAGAGAAAAATCGTAAAGGCCTTATCTGGATTCGAACCCGAGACCTCTGACACTGGGCAGATGCTCTACCAGCTGAGCTATAAGGCACAGTTGGTATACTCCCTCATCCCAAGTTTGGTTGTTTAATTTCAATGGTGATCAGGCACCATACCAGATGTTGTGCTATTACATATACCCACACAACAATTTTAGTGTTTGCATTCCTGTTGCATGACACTTGGTAAAGTCCAGTTGTAATTGGATGACTAATCATTGATTAGTACCATTTGGCAAATCAATGACATAATATTGAATAAAAAGTTTGGCCTACTTATTTCCATGTAAAATTTGATTCATTCCGCGCATGCATGTTTTAGCCACAATGGCAGACATTTATGGCATAGCCTCCATTGAATAGGCTTTCAGGAACAACTTGAGAGAATTCGCTCAAGGGAAACAATGGTAAACAAAATTGCTGGAATGTCTATTGGCCTCTGCACATGGCAGAGCATGAAATGAGTAAACATTTGATAAAATGTTAGCACTATCAGTTTTGGCCTGCTGTTGTCGACATGTGACATTTGAAAAGGAAACATATGCTTAACACACTATTTTTGTGTTTTTAGACATACGTGTATTAGACGTTTTTGTTTTGGTTATTTTTTCGTTGGAAAAAAATTTAAAATATCGCCGCCGAGAAATGGGCAAAAATGACAAGAATAAAAAAAAATTAAAAGTAGAAAAAAAACCCAAAAAATTTTGCAAGCTTACGAATAAACGGCATGAAAAATGAAAGAATTGCCCTTTCACACATAAAATCTTGGCTAGTAATATGCCCCCCACACACCATGACATAAATAACCGTGTGCGAGTACGTAACACTGCACGTGTCATGTGTCCAGTACCGGAGTCGGATATGCAGCTTCACCGCACAGTCGAGTCATGCAAGCTTTAGCAGTCGAGTTGTCCAGTGGAAGCACATTGTGTACGGTATGTACACAAGTACATTTACCAGTCTACTCGTAGTCCGTGTACAGACCACACCAACTCGACGGCCGCGGCCAAAACCAGTTTGCTTCTCGAGTTCTCACACGATCTTTCGTGAATTGGTGTTCATTGTTCAAGTTGGAAATGTTTGATATTAAAAGATCAGGGTGAGGCAAATACGGTACGTTTTATACGATAAAGTTGTTATGTGATAATTTCCCCACGTAAGCATGCAAAATTGTTGATTCGGCACGGGATTTTGGATCGCCATATTTATTCAAAGGACAAAATGCGCTTGTTATGTCGCATATAAAGCAAAGGGCACCCTCTTTTATATTTTCCCACTATGTGCCCGTAATCCAACAAATAAAAAAACATGGCCTTACTCATAAAACTATGCATTTGAGTAATGAGTAATTATTTGTATGAGTAATGAGTAATTATTTGTATTAGAATGTGCGCTTTATAAATCTGTATTAATTATTATATTATAAGCATTCAGTTTGATGCCAGACAATCAAAAAAAAATTTTAGCAATCGACCTTTGCCCTTTTACATTTAGTTTCAAGCAGTATTATTAAAAATCAATTGAGCACTCAAAACCAGGGTCATTCCATGAAGTTGTGGAATGGTTTCCGTGTTACATCCACAACCAATGTAACTTTTTTTTGTTTCCTTGATAACCCTATGAAGCAATACTCTTCAGAAATTCAAGCTGTTGGATGAGAGAAATTTAAAACATTCATTACTTGTAACAAAATCCATGAGCAGATGTCAACTAAATATAAATTTTTGCAAATGTAGGTGTGACGGTTGGTGCTTTTAGCAGATTTTCTTGAATCACACTGAAATTTAAGCTAGAATCCTTCAAATTCAAATTAAAAAGGATTGTTTAGTTTACAGAACTGTGTGTTATGTACATTTTTGTTTGCTATATGTATCATTATCATACCGTACTCGTAGTTGGTAACAATCATCATACATGTACCTAGTATTAGACATCAAAACTATGTGACCCATTTAATTTGATCAGCCCACCCAGCTGGTGTAACCGGTACCTACCATTTCCCACTGTGCTTCGTCTAATAATGTCGGACTCCTGGTATTCTCCAACCCTTTAAATTGGGCCAAGTACCAGTCGGGCGCCATGGGTGTGTTGCATGTCATAACGTGCCTTTCTGACATTGTGGTAATCATGTAACTTCTGGTTACTGTGGTACATGTAAT
The DNA here is from genome assembly GCA_037783545.1 of Henricia sp. BOLD:AAB3569. Classification (NCBI taxonomy): domain Eukaryota; kingdom Metazoa; phylum Echinodermata; class Asteroidea; order Spinulosida; family Echinasteridae; genus Henricia; species Henricia sp. BOLD:AAB3569. Next base: position 1,093,265 of record JBBELK010000868.1, on the reverse strand, counting down.
GTGAAACGCCTACACGTCAATACTAGAGAATGCCATACATTGTACAAAGTCTGTAATGTTAACTGATACATCTTAATCTGATAGGAATGTTTCAAATAGTGTATGTCGACAGTTCGCTGTTTAATGTGAAGAGTTGAGTCACATACGTACATGTAGGGAAGTTGTTTAAAAATTTAATCCAAAAATATGAAAATATTATGACCTTTACCAATAATATGGTCTTGTTTGACGTGGTTTAATTCGAGATTTCCTCAGGATTAAATTATCAATGAAACTGGGGAAAGATTACCATGCACAGACACCCACTAAGACCCCACGCACTAAACCTATGAGACAAATTTTTAAAGGTTTTTAAATTGATAAAATCGTGACATTTTCTCTCTTAATTTTGTGTTTTTATCATCAAACTAACATTTTTACACGGTTTGTAGATCATACATGTACATGTAAATAGGTCAAATCCTTGGTGTCCAAGCATGGTAATAAACCCAGAAACCATGAAACCATGTAATGACGTCACGGTTTGTTTACATATGTGTTTTCCTATGGCCCTATGTTGCAGGGCTCGACCTTAACGCTAGCCCGGCGTACATTGTCTAGTAAAAACTGCTGCGGGCAAGTAAAATCCACTTTTCAACTTGCCCGGCGGGCTACTTAAAACATGTGCACGTTCCTTGTTTTCCAGATGTGATTATTGAAAATAAAACGAACTCTTCAAAGCTTTACCTTTTGCGGCATGCAAACGACGATTGCGCATTGCATTTTTCCACGTGCAACACACGACCACGGCTAGCTTGGGTCCGGGTCTGCATTGTGTCCAACACAGCTTGTGTGCAATATACGTGCATAGACATACATGCATCTGGTATCCGACTGCGGCCCCAGACTGGCTCGGCCCCAAACTCGGCCCCAGACCAACTCGGCCCCCATTGCCTTGTGTACAAACTCGTACCCAGACTGACTCGGCCCCAATTGCCTTGTGTACAAACTCGGCCCCAGACCAACTCGGCCCCCATTGCCTTGTGTACAAACTCGGCCCCAGACTGACTCGGCCCCAAACAGGCTAAACATTTGATTTTTCCCCAAAAGTCCATATACAGTGTGTTTTCAAAGATTTTAAGGAACTTTTTTTATTAGCAGAGCTATTAGCTCTCCTCGATTATCTCAGAAGAGCAATTTAGGGCTCTCCTGACTTTTAAAAAAATGAAGGACTGAAGAAGAGGAGGAAGAACATCCCGACTCCACTACCAGCGACAGTGATTTCTAGCCATGGGGGGAGGATGAACAAAAATCTACTTTCTCAGTAGACAGTGCTAGTCAATATTTTAATGCTTTGTTTTTTGGTTTTTTTTCAAACATTTCATGGGCTAGTAAAAATTTCTGCGGGCTAGTAAAAAACACAATTTACTAGCCCAGTGGGCTACTCTCAGAAAAAGTTAAGGGCAAGCCCTGTGTTGTCTGGTACCCTAAGACTCTCCATAGATTTGCGCGTATGTAAACAAACTGTGACGGCATCATGTTTCAGGTCCATTGGTGTTTTTGTTTTAGGGGTTTCCCATTTACATGCACACTGTACAACAGTGTTATAAAAATGCACAGAAATGAGTTTGACCACAGTGTTTTATGAAAATGTCCATGTACATGTAGCCTGTGTTGGAACAATGCCACATTTATGTAAAATATGCACATTAAATATGTGACCCGCTATGAAAAAAGGGTAGCATAAATCGCGCAGGCTACATGTACATGTACACATAGGTCGAGTTTTTGCCACCATAAGAAGAAATCTGTGGCAAATCCACACTCATTAAAATACAAAAACTCAATGGAAATTCATGGCGGTGCCCAGATACCACCTGGATTAAATGTCCGTGTTCCGCCAGGAATTTCCATTGTGTTTTGGTATTTTAATTAGCGTGGATCCGCCACAGATTTCTACTCACGGTCCCGAAAACTCGATCTACATGTAGCCTGTGCGACTTATGCTAGCTTTTTCCAGAGCGGGTCAGGTACATGTAGTTTGTTTGCATAAAGTACTGGTATTATGGTGAATGTACTAGGCCTACATGTAGGCCTAGTTCAAAGCCACAACGATTCAACAGTCGGGAATAATGTCCTATCCAGTTCAATACACAACAATAAACGTATTTATTGGCCTGCAAAATCCTACCATTTGTACCAAGCCATACAGAAGACCATTTGAGAAATGGATGTTTAATCATTTAGAATAAATCTTTTCAACTTGCATGTGTGTGCAAATACAAACTTAGCAGGTCACTTGGGTACCCACTGTGTTACTCTTTTTATACAGTACAATTTCACAAACTGTAGGCAAACTACATGTGTGACCTTAACTTTGACCCAGTCTTTAGGTCAACACACACCCAGTATTCCACTCAGGGTAAAAAAAAACTAACCTCCGTAGTGTGGATGTGTTTGTGTTGTGATCATCGTGCAGTGTTTGAGGCCTCTAGTAATATTAAAGGCACCCTGTGTAGAAACACATTCACCTTCCAGGCAATATTTATTTTTATAGGAATTGGATCATTATTCTACTTTTTGATATGCTTTTCAGGGGTCGAACTTAACCTGAATTTCATGCTGGTCAGAAGGACCAGTAGATTAGAGAACTCTACTGGTCCTGCTGAAAATTTGGTGGTCCACTGGTGCTGTTCAAAATGGCACAGAGATACTGCAACAGTCATTTAAGTGCAGGATGGATGGGATTTCTTTTTGATCCAACACTAGGGCATGTCTGGAGAGATCGGAGAAAGAATTGTAGTTATCTAAAAAGTCTAAAGCGATCAGGAATTATTTGTAGTTACCAGGAATTCTTCGCATTGAGTAAGAAATGTTTACTGTGGATTAGGCATCAGAGAATGTTTCCAGGAGTCGGTAAATGTTTTCATTGGTCCATCGGACCAGCGTCTTTGACAGATCTAGTGGTCCTTCTGATTTTTTACTGGTCTCGGAGACTCAGACCACAGGACCAGTGTTAATTTCGACTTTTCCTGAGTCCAGCGGTAACTTTTCCTGGCAAACTGCTAGGTAACTTTCCCTGAGACGATAAGTCCAATGCAGACACATCAAGTCGGTAAGAGCGCTCTGGAAGTGTTCGTCCGTGAAGGTCATACATGTACTGCGAAGGGACACTGTGCATGCTCTCCCATGGTCTCGGTAAAAAAAAGTCCAAATGCGGACAGCAGTAAAATTTAGCCATTTTTCATTTTACCATCGTCTTGGTAAAACCTCCCGAAAAACAAGTCCAATGCGGACTCGGAATCCCATTGAAGACCATACAGTGTGATTTTTACGTCATCCTTCCAGTATATTTTGTTATTTCATTTCGGTGGTGATTGGGCACCACACAAAATGGTGTATTTTCTCAGTTGTCCGCTTATGAATTATGGTTTTATGCATACATGTACAGCATTTTTAATACAAGTTACATTTTATTTTTGATTATTTTTGATTATTTTCTTATTAACAGTGAACCTTTTTGCAATTTCAGTGTACATGCTTGGAAAATTTGGTAGCTACCCGGTAGTCTGTGGAAACAATACAGTGTAGGCCTACCGTATATTCAAGGAAAACACTGGTTCGACTTCATGTACCGGTACAATGTAGTAGTACTACATGTAGTACTAGCCGTACTACATGTAGTACTAGCCATCACTTAACTTTCAGTGGTGGTTTCACTTTTCACAGCTGGGTAAATACTAATACGAAACCAGTAGTACTGTTTAAAGTTTAATTGGCCTGGTTTTTTTGCCCTTACGGTACATGTGGGTCTTTCCACGCTAATGGGCCTATTTTAAAAAATAAGTCAATAATTCCTTTCAGATGTCTTCAGTTTATCTCAAACTTAAAGAAATTCCCCTGTACTGTTCCCAGGAGATAACTTTTGCCCAAAAATGTAAGAAAATGCTGCCACAACATACATTTCTGTAAAGCTTGTGTACAAATTTCCATATACATATATGTAACGGTGGACAGACAAAATTGTGACATTTTTGTCTCTCCGCCATTACCGGTACATACGTAAATGGAAAATTTGTACACCTTTTCAGAAATGTATGTTGTGGCAGCATTTTCTTACATTTTTGGGCAAAAGTTATCTCCTGGGAACAGTACAGGGGAATTTCTTTAAGTTTGAGATAAACCGAAGACATCTGAAAGGAATTATTGACTTATTTTTCAAATAGGCCCATTAGCGTGGAAAAGATCCATGTACCTTTTTTGCCCTTACCCGATGAAGCTAAATCAAGTTCTGTTTAATTGGCCTGCTGAAAATACCATGTCCCCTTAAAATAGCCTAAATTGGACACTTGTTAAACTACTGTACTAGTGGTAGCCATCTGGAAACGGTATTTAGTAAGCTCTAAATGCAAGTCTCAATTTCTTATTGGATTATAAATCACCAGCAGTACCCATGGTATTGTGACCACAGAGGTAAAAAATTGTTCTTTTGTTTTTTTTTAAAACCTTGACATGGTGTGTATGGTTTGGTACAAAAAGTGCATATGTTTCTTGAAAACTGAATTCTAATCATGGCATAGCGGGTATTCTTTGGAAGAAAATGCATTGGTACTGTACATGCAGTACTTGGATCAAATTTTTAATTTGAATCTCAAATGCATTATGCATAGCCTAAAACGAGGATCTTTGTACGTACATGCGATATCTTGTACCGTATTTACTTCCAGGTGTTTCTGCGTATTCTGATTAAGATGCTGACTATTTTTTGTTTTTTATTATTTTCAGAAACATGCGAAAGGCGAGGAACTATTTGACCAAGTTTTCTACACGTTAGACGTGGTGGAGAAGGATTACTTTGGTATGAGTTATGAAGACAGTCAACATGTTTTGGTGAGTACAGCGCCCTCTATCAACCCTGTTTACACTTGATCCCGAGCTCGGGGTCAGCCCCGGATCACGAACTGACTGTAAACGCTCTCGGGACCAGATTGGCCCCGGATCAGACCCCGAGATTTTGGTCTCGCGTTGGTGGAGGGTTCGATCCCGAGCTTGGGATCAGTTTGCGGTTAGATATATAAGCAATTAATCTTTACCGCATCCGCTCCACAGCCGTAGCGGGGGTAAAGCCCGCGAAATCCAAGTGGCCTTGTACACTGTACCGTACATGCACAACCCATGCACAACCCATGCACACATTGATCAGCTTACATACATTGTACACACATACATACGGTATACACGTAGAGCATGACCTTTGACTGCAACTTTTGGTACCTTGCTCGAGATCAACTACAGAATGTAAACGCGGCACTCGGGATCATTGTGGTTAACACCGACGCATTCTTATCAGGGGATCAATTTTGATCCCTAGCTCGGGACCAGTGTAAACATGGTCTATTAGGCACGAATTTGAGAAGCGGCATGGGTAATGTAAATTGTTTCCGTGGTTTTGGAGTGGTCAAATGCACTGAACTGAAGTAGTATACTCTCATAGCACTCCGTCATGGAATCGAACCAATGCAAGTCTCGAACGACGAGAGCACAACCTGACAACACTGCACTCGGACTAGGATCACATGCCACAAAATAATCGAGAACAAGTTACCCATGTCAAAAACAGACCACCCAGACAACGGGAACATGACCTAAGAACACTGCACTCAGAATAGGATCACACACCACCTATCAATTGAGAACAAGTTACCCATGTCAAGAACAGACTGCCCGAACTTGTCCAATGAATAGAGTATTGGCCGTGACCGCCAAAATACCTTCAGCAGTTTACAGACAAGTTCCAGTGCCTCTTCTTCAATAAAATGTCTAGCTTAAAGTGAATTCTGCTGATATATCAAGAGATATTTGTTTCCTGAATTGACAGGAAAGTTTTTGAAGTTTGTTTGGCACAGTGAACTTTTTGTTATTGTGCAGTAATTTTGATTTTGTGTTGGCTTACAAAAATTCTGATTTTGATTTAATGGTGCTGTAAAACATGTTCAAGACAATATACTTGACCATTATCCGTACATTTATAAAAAAATTATGTCATTCATATAAAGCAAAACTAAAACAAACATGGCTACCAAAAAAATATTTTAGTAGGTGCCGTTTTAATACGTAGTAAAATACATGTACATATGTAAAATCAGAGAACTTTGTACGTACTGTACACACAACACCAAAAATAGACAAGCACACGCAAAATATTCCAAATTTTACCACACCCAAGATTTAATTTTAGTTTCGGCACTCAGGACAACCAGCAATGAACAATTGAAAATGTCAATCAGATTTATACAGAAGCTTTTATGTATACGTACCCAAGGCTAAAAAGCATTACTGAGTGATAAATCATACCAGCTTATGGATTCTATGCAGATATAATCTGGAATGACAAGTATGCATATAAGTACCTGTAATCTATGCGTACAATTGATGTACAACAACCCATCAACCCATCGCATCAGCGACCCAATCCGTGGTCGATAACGGCCATGGCAGTTGCATGCATTCATTTTAAACAGCGCCCTCATGCGGCGAACACTGATTCGCCGCACTGCTCAGCGCGCCTGGACAAACATTTCAGCAGTAGAGAACACTGCTTTTTAAGTCACCTTTTGGGTAGGGTTGAACCTCACAATTGTGAAAGTTGTTTGTGGTGTAATTAATGCTACATAAAGTACAGATTTGGCAATTTGAGCATATTTATGGCAAAGCTTGTGGAGTCTGCAATATGTGATAAATGGTTCTAGCAAACCAAGAAGATGCATCATCTGCTCATTATTTGTCTTGATTTCCAAGACGAAATTGTGTGAACAAACAATGATAAAGTGTTATAACGGTTTCCTACGACAAATCCCACACCCAATATATCACCATCATTTTTATCCTCAGCTGCAGTGTCGTGACTTCTGACCCTAAATATCAAAGCAGCCAGCCTCACATGGCCTCTTGGAACAAACAAAGTGCATTAGGAAAACAATGGGTGCAACATTGTCTGTACGAAAAGAGTACAGAGCGTGATCCAAAACTGGTAAACACTGGATGAAGATTTCAAAATTTCTTAAATTAATCAAAATAATACTTCGATCTGTAAAGAAATGTCCATATTTTAAAATCATATTACAAAAATTAACATATTAAATTTGACTGGGCACACTGTGCCATCACATTTTCAAGAAATAGTTGAAAATGCATGTAAAAAAATTGCCTTTTTTGTCAATTTTATTGATTGTCTGTCCCTCACGCATAGAAACAACCTCCGCATAAAACTGTAAAGTCAATTTCAACATGTGATAAACTGGATATGTGTATTAACATCAGTAGAAGGTAAACAAACAGGTGCACTTTAGTTTTCATTTGTTGTTGACTAAGGAAAGGCATTTGTCTCTTGATTTCTGTCCCTCGCGCGTGAGGGACGGAATTGGATCACGCTCTACATGTACATTGTAGAATACCACATACAGTACAATACTTTGCATTGGGAGAAATTAAAGATCTTGAAATTTAAATATTTGAATTTTTAAAAACCGATTTTATGATGTGTGAGTGTCAAAGCAGCAATCAAATGTTTAAAATGTGCGCCACCCACTGCGCTAAGTTTTGCAGACTTTGAAAATTACTGTCTATGCACAAAGCAACATCTCACAGATTTGATTTACTCAACACACTTGCATGCATATAAATTCAAAATCACAATTACCGAAAGGAAACAGCCTCGTAAAAATGTCACTCGTCACTAGCATGTGTTTGCATGGTAAGAGGTTGGAGACCAAATGGACACTTTAAAAATGCTTGAACATCTGTTAATCCCATTAGAACCTATTCCTATAATATATGCCTAACATGTAAGCGAAGCATTTTAACCAATCAAATTTGTTTTATTTTTATTTTTGCAGCACTGGCTAGACCCAACAAAAACGTTAAAGAAACAATTTAAACGTAAGTATTCAAACATAGATTTTTACTTAGGACAATTAGCTTAACTAGGTATACTTCCTGAGGGAAGTATACTGCTGTGCCTCATAGCTAAGCTGGTAGAGCAATTGCCTGATGTGTCATAGTTCTTGGGGGGAGGGGGGAACCTGAGAGAGTATACCACTGTGCAGTCTTAGCTCAGCTGGTAGAGCATCTGCCCAGTGTGTCAGTGGTCTTGGGGAAAACCTGAGCAAGTGTACCACTGTGCCTCATAGCTCAGCTGGTAGGGCATCTGCCCGGTGTGTCGGAGGTCTTGGGGGAAAACCTGAGGGAGTATACTACTGTGCCTCATATGGTAGCTCAGCTGGTAGAGCATCTGCCTGATGTGTCAGAGGTATTGGGGAAAACCTGAGGGAGTATACCACTGTGCCTCTTAGCTCAGCTGGTAGAGCATCTGCCTCATAGCACAGCTGGTAGAGCATCTGCCTGATGTGTCAGAGGTATTGGGGAAAACCTGAGGGAGTATACCGCTGTGCCTCATAGCTCAGCTGGTAGAGCATCTGCCCGGTGTGTCAGAGGTCTTGGGGAAAACCTGAGGGAGTATACAACTGTGCCTCATAGATCAGCTGGTAGAGCATCTGCCTGGTGTGTCAGAGGTATTGGGGAAAACCTGAGGGAGTATACCACTGTGCCTCACAGCTCAGCTGGTAGAGCATCTGCCTGGTGTGTCAGAGGTCTTGGGGAAAACCTGAGGGAGTATACCACTGTGCCTCTTAGCTCAGCTGGTAGGGCATCTGCCTGGTGTGTCAGAGATCTTGGGGAAACCTGAGGGAGTCTACCACTGTGCCTTGCAGCTCAGCTGATGGAGCATTTGCATGGTGTGTCAGAGGTCTTGGGGGGGAACTTGAGGGAGTATACCACTGTGCCTATTAGCTCAGCTGGTAGAGCATCTTTCTGGTTTGTCAGAGGTCTTGTGTTCAAATTCCAATGAGGACTGATTTTCTTTCTTTCCAAATTTCGTTAGTAAATTTCTGTGGTGATTACGTGGACCAGTAGGTACCCCACCAAATATTCCCGTTTGTCAATTTGATCTTTATTTTGCATAAATAACCACAAAAATCCTCAAATGTATGATCACTCGACCCTCGTGAGAAAAACCGTCTGTATTTTAAAAGGGCTTAATTCAAGAATGCACCGTCTACGGGAAAAGTATAGCATATCCACCCATAGTTCACCTAAGATAAATGATGTCAGCCGTCCCACACCCACGCTCGAACTCCCAGGGGAAGGTTTCTGATCAGAACCCTGAGGAAATAGTCTAAATCTCCGAGAATGCTAAACATTGTATTTGACAGTTTGTCTTGTTGCATTTTCCCCTCAAGCGGATTTTACAGACAACTTTTTTTGGTTATCCAACTGCGACCTCTGGGGTGGGTCCACCAGGGTCAGAACCCTTGGTGACCTTTGACCTTAAAAGGGTTAAGCGGGCATAGAGATGGAATAAAAGCCCAGCTATGTGCAGTGAGATTGCTGTTTTTATAGCCATGTACCGGTAGTAAGTCACACGCCCACGTTTGCAGAGTAAACGATAATAAAATGAATAAACCAGGAATTTTTTTTTCTTGGGAAAAATTCAGTTTTCAAGCTTACAGTTAACAGCAATTCTAATCCTGTACCATTGAAATAAAAACATTTCCATTAAAAATAAATGGAATTTTATGAGGTTTTTATGACCTTCAAACTGCACCTCATTTTGAGCAAATAGACGTACCAACAAAAAAGTACCAACAAAACCCTTTGTGAAAACATAGGCACAAAATGTGTTACTAATAGGCTAATAATAATATTTCTTTCTTATTCGCTGGCAGAGTCGTGACGTCACATTGCGGGCGCTGGACCGTAACTATGGTTACTGGTTCAAGCTCACGTTTTACATCCATTGTGTTTGCGCAATCCACAGTGTATTTTGTTATTATATTTTTAGAAGAAAATATTTAAAAAAAAGGACCACAATGACTTGCAATGGTTTGCTCATACATGTACATGTACCTACTATCATAGCGATACGCTACCATACCGCCTTAATTTGTGATGTTTGTAACAGAAAAACTCAACAGAAAATGGAGAAACGCTCTGTCAAGCATGTAGCGTGAACGGTTGTCAAAGAAGTGAGCGCGTCCGCGCTGAAATTGACGTCACACTCTGCCAGCGAATAATAGCGAATTTCACATGCACTTTACATTACATTTCTGGTATTTATTTATGATTAATTGCGTTTCTTTCTAGTTGGTTCTCCATCTGTGCTGAAGTTTCAAGTGAAGTTTTATTCTTCCGAGCCGAACAACCTACATGAAGAACTTACAAAGTAAGTCTGAAGTGTGTCCGGCATAGCACCAACTTTCAGACACAAGTCTATAAGGATTCCATTGTTGGTAAATGACATCACAGCCTTGGTCATGAATATGGACCGTTTTATTAGCATAAAATTAGAACACAGTGCAGAACAGCTCAGAACAATGAAATCGACAAGAACATGTTTGTCTGAGCACAAATAGCATATGCAGCACGATATGTGGCAGAGGGTATCTCCCGTACCATTGTTCCCCCATTGTGTCTCAAACATCCAAGGAATTTCCAAGGAATTCCTTTCCCTTTTTAGGGGATGTTGGTGCGTTACCAAAAAGGAAGAGTGTGTTGAGGTATAGAGGCGTTAGGGGGAGTCCCTTTGCCACATATCGTGCTGGGTAAAACAAATAGACTGCCGAAGTGAATACGTCATATTTTGTTAGTTGCCTAGGCAAAGGCTCTACACTAAAAACCACTGAACCTGTGCTTTTGCAATGGTACTTTTTCTGACGGCCATGATGTTTAGAGCCAATTACCATGGCAACCCACTTCACACTTCGGCTGTCTATAGGGAGTATACCATGTACATGTACAGTTGAAGTCAGAAGTATAAATACATGTACACCACTACCATCATCACCCAAAATGGTAAACAGGACTACCCGAACCATTGCAAGGTGTACAAGCTATGTTTTTAAGTACTGCATGCACGTTAGGAATTCCACAAAATCAAGAATTTAGTAAAGACTGTTACAAAAGCACACCAGTTTCAACACTTGGTTGCATACAGTTGTATTTATACTTCTGACTTCAACTGTACATCAAAAACAACTTCAGACCCCAAAAGATGCAGAATGTATTTTTAACAAAAAGGATCTTGTCGTTTTCAGCAAATGAAAAATCATTGTCTCTCCACATTTATCTTAAGTTTCATACACAAAATGCTCATCCAATGTTTTATCAACTTGTTCATCCCCAGGTATCTATTTTTTCTGCAACTGAAGCAAGATATTCTACTAGGCCGACTTGAACCACCAATGACCACGGCTATAGAACTCGCTGCACTCAGCCTGCAATGTAAGAACTACTATGCTGATTACTGCGGTGTTTCCTGATTATACGTTTAAATACACAATCAATATTTCATTATTTCAAAATAATTTATTTCATATCTCAGTGGGATTGATGTAGCGTCCTTTTGAAAATGATACTTGGAATGCTCTGTATGGTTTTCTGTTATGCCGGTCGCACATGAGCGGCCGGGCATGTCAAAAAGCAACGCTCCACCGCTTAGATGTGCATCAAAACAATTAACGCTTCGTGGAGCATTTTTGCTGCACTGTGAAAATAGTGACGAGCTAATCGAAAGTAGGGCCTGAAAATGCCCATGATGTCATGGAAAAAGCCAGTGGCGTGTTCAATATAGTGTAGTGTGTGTACCAGTATGCGGTATTGTTAAAGGTATGCCCATATGGCATTCGAACACACGCTGTCTTCCTACCGCGGACATCCCATTGCCCTTGCACGGACATCCCATGCCCTTGCACTAACTAACAATGATGTCTACACGATATGCATGACGCAACCAGTGATGGAGTTTGTCCATCAACTCCAAATCAAGTATATGGCTCATTTGGTTTGCACTTCACACTACTTTCAAACAAAGCGCTTGTTGTTTGACCAAAACAAATACACCAAAAGAGGCTGTATGTCATTACAGCAAACTGTCCTTGGTTGTACGGGCCTAACCTTCGACAGATTCTGCTAGAAGGCAATTGCACGAGAAACCATTTCGACGGTTCGGGAATAGTTTCACTTGACCGTCCAGCACAGCCGCATAGTTGCGGAGGGATGTCGTTCCGGGATGCTGTAAATTAAATAATAATAATAAGTGTTCCTCTTAGTTTTTTTGCCAACTGCTCTAATTTGTTTTGTACATGAATCCAAATCACCAACCCCCTTAGCAATCGCAGACCTTGTTGTTCCTATTGTTAAACATCCCTCATTTGAATACAGAAACCCGCACTGTTGAACTTGCCTCTAATAGGATGCGATAACGGAAGTGTTGATGCCAAACGAATGCGAATGTGTGACCGACGACAAGACGTTTTGGCATGGGTCAAGACACCTGACGTTTGACACTTGATGCTCGACACTTGACGCTCAACACTTGACGCTCAACACTTGGCAGTTGGCCTGCATGTGTGACCTTTACAGTGCATCAAGATTTTACTACATAATTGCATTTTTTATTTTCATTTGGCTCTTTTTGTTTTCAGACGTGCTCAATACAACATTTTAGAAAGTAGAAGTTAAAAAGCAATGGGAAGCAAACATAATGGTCCCACGTGATCAGTTCACTATTGTTTGCATCATTTTGACCATGCGCGCTGTAGCTCACGAGTGACGCAAGCAATAGCGAACTCGTCATTTGGGACAGTTATGTTTGCTGCCACCAAGTTTGCCATTGATTATTTTTGGTTGCCATTTGGTTATCTGTTGGAAAATCTATTTTAATTGTGAATTTTGTGTGTAATTTTTTAGCCGAGCTTGGTGATTATGAGCCTGAGGAACACACTCCCGAGTTGGTATCAGAGTTCAGATTTGTCCCATTCCAGACGGAGGAGATGGAGGTGGAAATCGTGGAGAAATTCAAGGAAATGAGGTAACGAATTATCTTCTATTTTAAAACTGAAACATTCCAAGACGCATTTGTAGATTCTGTACATGGTTTTACCCGTCTTAACAGTTAAAGATTTGAACATTAAGTTGATTGGGTCAGTGAAATTTATCATTTGGGTTTGAAATGTGAATTTTTGAATATGCAAGTGTTGTAAAACTACAGCAGCCGATTTCATGAAACCTTACGCACTGCATAGGCCCACTTGCGCAACGTTTTATTGCGTAAGTTGAACAACATTTCTGCAATAATTACACGCAAGCTATGGAGCCTATGCCATTTTCAAAAGTTGCGCAAGTTACGCATTTTTTTGTGAAATCGGCTGCAGATGTTCTTGGCAGTATCCGGGTACCGCCTGGAATTTTCGGGTACCAACCAGAATTTGTTGCTTTTGGTATTTTAATGATCCTAGATCAGCTGCAGATTTGTAGAACTGGAGCCAATTTCATGGCGCTGATTAAGCGCTAGCTGAAACGTGTGCTTACTGTAGCATAAAAGTTGTGCCAACTTTAAGGCTATTTCACAGCCGCGGCGTGCTTGGAAACGGGCATTGTTGCGTCACCAGTGTTTAGCAAATTTGCCTCTGAAGCTAGCAAACATTTAGCAATGCTTAAGGTTACGATCTCCATGAAATAGCCGGAGCCTCCGTTAGCAAAAAATCGTCTGCTAAACGGCGCCATGAAATTGGCCCCTGGTTTGCATAAGAAACTTTCTGAAAACTAAAAGGTAAAGGGAAAGAGTCGTGCTTGTAATTACAAGCCGGAGTGCCCATCTCTCTTTCATTAGCGAGGGAGCCAGACTCTTCTTTCGAGTTTGCTGTGGGGGTTCACCACTCCTCCCACACAGCGAGTCTGTTTACCTTCCCAGCATGATGCTGGTACCCATTTACACACCTGGGTGGAGAGAGGCAGGTGAGGCAAAGTGCCTTGCCCAAGGACACATCTCTCTTTCATTAGCGAGGGGGCCACACTCCTCTTTCGAGTTTGCTGTCGGGGGTTCGCCACTCCTCCCACACAGCGAGTCTGTTTACCTTCTCAACATGATGCTGGTACCCATTTATACACCTGGGTGGAGAGAGGTAATTCATGGCAAAGTGCCTTGCCCAAGAGCACACGCACCATAGACGGGATTCAAACCCACAACCTGTGGATTCAGCACGTTACACCACTCTAGCAGGCAGTTTTTGTTTTTTGTTTTTTCTCCATGTCAGAGGTCAATCCCCTGCCCAGGCTGAAGCGAACTACCTAAATAAAGCCAAGTGGCTGGAGATGTATGGAGTCGACATGCATCACGTCATGGTGAGTCACAGTTCTTAGTATATCAGTCCACCTAGGCCCATATCCAGCAAGCTTTGTAAGCAAAATCTTGCGTGCAAAGTCTTGCATTGAGAACAGCTCAAAAATGTGCTTGAGTGCATGCGTATTTCACAGCATGTGGTTGTGTATGCAACATTAGGGAGGTTTAAGGTTTTACACTCAATTCGCCTTTACCGAATCGAACTCCGCAATTTCCAAAAAGGAGAGTTGAAGCCGGGTAGGCGCTAAGTGTAAATGCAAATGGTGAATTGAAAAGGGCAGATCAGACCCGGGTCTGATTCACATTTTTCAAGTCGCCTTTGGGGTAGGGTTGAACCCCGCAATTGTCAAGGCCGCTTGTAGTGTAAACGCAACCCGAATACAGATTCGGCAATTTAAATGTCCTTAGGGTGGTGCCCGCCGTGCAGTAGATTGATTTGACCAATCTGGCACTAGTGCCGCAACACCTAACGGCTCACGCATTTACAATTAGTGGTGACTTTTGCGGTTTCTGAAGGAGAGTTCAAGCTGATTGGGTTTATTTGACCCTTAAAATGTGGTTTTGTTTTGAAACTATCTCATTTTTCAAGTGTGGTGATGAAGAAAAAAATGACCTTGAGTTACATAAAAATGTGAGCCAGTTAGCAAGCAATTTGGTTCGCTGACAGATTTTATGAACTAAAAATGTTGTTTTTACCACACCACTGTAAGCCTGCCACACATAAGAACTGTCTGCTTAGCATATACGTAGGTCATTCGTGGCCATTTGCTCAGTACGTAGTGGGTGGGGTGGTATGGCCGAGCGGTCTAGTGCGTCGAACTCAAGTTCCTGTATGTGCCAGTACTAGAATATGGGTTCGATTCCGGGCCATGACAGGTTGTGCCACTTGTGCTCTTGAGCAAGCACTTAATCACACTTGTTCCGTCCTTCGGAAGGGATGTAAAGCCGTTGGTCCAGTGTGTTAGGTTTCGGTATCGCATGCTAAAGATCCCAGAGAATTCTTTCGTGAAGAGCAAGGGGAGGGATTCCCCCGTGTCTCTGGCAGTTTCTAATTCTACTTAGAAGTTGATAGTTATTTGAATATCTATGTTAATTGATCCCATTCCTGTAATTGGCGGTCCTTCCGCTGTTGAATGTGGTGAATAAATAAATAAAGTGTATGGTCAATCTTTGCTTTTTTTCTCCTCGAGACAAAAATCTATCCTGTTTAGAAAACACACTTTGTGCAGGCAATCTGAGCTGCAGCACATGTGCTAAGCCAAAATTAATGTAACTAGCCCAAAAAAAAATTCCATACAAAGTCACCGGCAGTTTTGCTGGGGCTCCCTTCTTGAAATCACGTGAATACATTATGTGTCAATTCTGTTTTCCAGTTTTGTGGTAGCAAACCTCTGTTCATAAAATGAATTCCGTTTCTTGTCGACAGGGCAAAGACGCCAATTCCTACTCACTCGGCCTAACACCAACTGGAATCCTGGTCTTTGAAGGCATCCATAAGATTGGTCTGTTCTTCTGGCCTAAGGTAACCAAGTTGAACTTCAGAGGGAAGAGACTTCACCTCGCGGTTGTTGAGGACGACGAAAAGGTAAGATTTCAACTTATTAATGCAATAAGTGGCCATTTTTAATTAAATATGTGGTATGTTTTGTTGGGAGGATTCTTGGGATGGGACGTTTAACCAGTTAACCGTTTAACAGGAAAAATTTAAAAACCAGTTTTGTCAAACATTTAAACGAAACCCAATTTTAAATAATTTAAAATGGTTTTTATTTGTAATGAGGCTAAATAAAATCATATGGGGTCGTTATTTTGACCAGAGAAGGGTTCAATAATTATTTTGGGGGCCTAGTGGTATTGTGTACATTGCACATCTATAAACACCAGCAACAATCTTTAGTGTCGTCCTAACCGTTAACTGGTTAACCGACACTTGAAAGAATTGCAAACCGGTTTCTGAATTAACCGTAAATTCCCATCCCTAGTTGCCAAATGTACCCATTTTGTGTGGAAAGACTCGGTTTTCTCTGGCTGGTATACACAATAGGCATGAACAATACATACGTGCTGACTAGGGCAAACGCGAGCCAGCTGGCCGGTCATTATCACTGGTCTTTATCATCCATTTAAAACTGGCCACGTGACGTGCTCTCAGCCAATAGGGATGCGTAAACTGTATTTATGAGTGACCTGTAAATCTTGTCTCATTGTTTGCAGGGCCAGGAACAGCAGCATAACTTTGTATTCCGTCTGAACACCAACAAGGCATGTAAACATCTCTGGAAGTGCGCCGTGGAACACCACGCCTTCTTCAGGCTACGCGGACCCGTCAAGCATCGAGAAGAAAAACAGAGCTTTGTACGCATGGGGTCACGGTTCAGATACAGGTACGACTAAAATACTGCATCTACTTGGGTATATTTGAGAAAACCAAATATGGAATGAATAAAATTTGAGATGAGAAAAATCGGGATTCGAACCCGAGACTTTTGACACACTGGGCAGACACTATGAACAACTAACAATGGAAATTGGGCACAATCCATTATTATTAACAATGGTTTGTGCCCAATTTCCATTGTTAGTTGCTCATAGTGAGATGCTCTACCAGCTGAGCTATGGTTGCAGGTTTTTCCAATAATAGGGATGGTAAATTACGGTTAATTCAGAAACCGGTTTGCAATTCTTTCAAGTGTCCGTTAACCGGTTAACCATTAGGCTGACACTAAAGATTGTTGCTGGTGTTTATAGATACATGTGCAATGTACAAAATACCCCCGAGGCCCCAAAATAATCATCAAAATTTTCGGACCCCATATAAATTTATTTAAATTTCATGAAGTCATTACAAATAACCCTCTAAAAAATGTTCTTTGAAAAAAATTCTTTAAAATTGGGTTTCGGATTTTAAATGAAATTTAATGGAATTTTTTAAAAAATAAAATAACTAGCCAAGCTATGAGGCACAGTGGTATACTCAATCAGGTTTTTCTTATAAACCCAATTTTTCTCTTGGTGTTGCATAAATGCTCAACTGACCAAAGTATGTTTTTGTAAAGTAAAAATACAGATATCCCAAGTTAAGAGTTGGTTGTATTTTTTACCTAACAGTGGAAGGACAGAGTTTCAATCAGCCAAGACCAATCGATCGCGTCGTTCAATGATGATTGAGAGAAGACCCAGCCAGAGATTTTCACGTCGGCCATCGTATGCCCAGAAGAGAGGTATGTTAGTCAACAGTTTTTCTTGACTGAAATTTGGTTGTCAATTTCATGACGCTGTTTAGCAGTACAAAATACTCCTAGTAAATTTCCATACTTGGTTCAGATGGCATAAGATTTTATAGATAGTGACCTGGGGCTAATTAGCCTTTTAGAAAGTCACATACTATATTGTTGTTGCTACGTGGTGCATGCCATTGCCTAGCAACCAACAGTCTGGTTGCTTTATGCCATTCTCTCCGACCGTTAGAACACATCATTGGTAATCTCGAAAATCAGAAATGTTTACAGATTTACATATAACTTACACAATATAAACATGATGACGGTAGAAAACTTCCCCTAAAATGGTTTTGTCTAAAGTGCTCTAGTTTTTGAGAAATGAGTAAAACAATTATTTTTCGTCTCATGAGACGAAAATTCACTTTGCCCCAAAACCATTTCGCCCTGCACTACTTCGCTCTGAACCACTTCACCCCAAAAGCCACCTTGCCCCCAAACCACTTCATCCTTACACCACTTCTTCTGAATGCCACTTCGCCCCAAAATACTTTGTGCACAGGCCGTGGTTCAGGGCAAAGTGGTTCCGGGCGAAATGGTTTTGGGGTGAAGTGACCGTAAAGCCTTTTTTGAATGTTTTCTTAAAAGTTGGACAAAGTATGGAGCTGGTTTTTGCTCAGGTTGGTTTTAATCATGCATACCTTGAATCACACATGGAGAGAAAACCATTTGCAACAGTTTACCAATCATGTGTTCTGCCTTTAAGAAAATGAGTTTAACCGGATAAAAATCATGTAGCCAAATGGCTAACTAATACTAGTCACACACAATTTATATCGACACGTGAGGATTAGAGAAGTAATTTTATTCCATATCTCTGCCAACAGCTACCCATCTACAGGAGAGTGCAGCGCATGCTGCAGCACACGCCGCTGCACATGCAGCATCCAACTACTTACCAGGGTAAGGTCAAAATTAGTATCTAGTAAAAACCCTACCCGATCTGTGCATAGTTCAATACAGTGGTAGTCATTGTAATTTGGAAATTGGGTCTTTCCACAGTAAAGGGGGCATTTTGACAACACACCATATTCTCGAGGAAATACCTACTGTATGTCGGAGGCCGATTTCACTAACGCTTAGTGGTGATCGCTAATGCCCAAATCAATCGCTAAACTCGTAATCCATCGCGACTTGACGTACAATGGAATTGAAGTTAACCATCATATTTACGATGATCGCAAATTTTTACGTTAGTGAAATCGGCCCCTGGTCTCAAATAGTGTGACAACATGCTTTTCTAAAAACCCCGTGTACAAATTTCCAATATACGCCCGTAACCGGGACTGCCTAAAATGTAACACAAGTGTCCGTCCCTGTTACAAGCGTATATTGGAAATTTGTACACAGGGTTTTCAGAAAGGCATGTTGGGGGCCTAAGTTATCTCTTATAACTTATTTCTTTTATTTTGAAACCAGACAAAGGTATTTTCTGGAAAATATGGTATGTGTTGCCAAATGCCCCCTTTACCGTGGAAAGACTCAATTGCAGGTGTGTAAAAAGAAGCACTGAAATATCTGAATATTGAAATTAAACGCTTAATTTGAAATTACATTGACTCACTCCAAAAATGTAAATACTATTTAGTAAAGAACTGACAGACATGCAAAGTCGATAATAGCAGCCCATGGAACTGTAGTAAATTCCAAAAAAATATGGGGTAACTTAAGCGGGCCTCCCACTGTGCAATTTTTGCCACGAATTTCCAACGATTTGGTACGATTGTGTACCAAATCGTAGAATTGCCATAGATCTTTATGCAAATGCTGTTTGAGTGCACAAAAACAGAACTGCATTATGGGAAGGTTGTTCGATCGCATCTTTCCCACAATGCATTTCTGTTTTTGGTCCAAGATTATTGGCAAAAAGGTCCATTATGTTTATTTACAGCGTTAACATCAATAACGCACGCACCCTTCCCAGCCACGCCTCGACTGCAATGCCACCCTACGTGACCATCAACGCCTCGACTGCAATGCCACCCTACGTGACCATCAACGCCGATGTGACCCCGACGGCAATCCCTACCAGCCCGCAAAGCACCCCCACTACATCCGCAGGCAGCGCGAATCCTCCGGTAGCACCCACCGATTCCAGGAATTTGGTAGAGACGAACGTTGACACGGGAGCTACGGCTGAAATGATGCCGCTTAGCGCGAGGCAGGACGCCCTCTTGATGTCGTTTGACATGGATGATGATATGCTGGATCCTATGTCGCCGATTGGGCTCAGTGAGTTGTTATTATTATTTTTTTTTATTGAGATTTCTTTTAAAATGTGTTGTTTGGGGTCCCTAAGGCCCGTTTCAAACGTCGTGCTTGTGCCGTGTCAAATAAAATTAAATTTAGTGCGACGGTAGCACGGCGTAAGCACGGCAGTGGTTTGAAATGTCCAACTTAATTGCAAATCCCAGTCGAACTTGGGGGGTGGATTGTGTGCAAGCATGGACGTTATGCACGTGCGTTTTCCATTCTGTCCATTGTAATCGCTATATTTAGTATTTTGATGCGCTTGTTTGTTGTTTATTTCTTTGCTCACATATGCACATTGAGCATGCGCATTCCTAATTGTGAACACAATTGCGGCCCAACTTCGAACTGAAATTAATTAGACCTGGCAGAAGCACGACGTTTGAAACAGCGCCGTGCTACTGTCGCACTAAATTGAGTTTGCAGGGCAGACCCAGTCGAGCTAAATTCTTCTGCCATTCCAAAATCAATTTGCCGAGCCAAATGGCTTCAAACTCACCTATTCATACTTAGTAAACACTAATTGGAGAAAGCCTGGCAGGGGGTTTTGGCCGTATCTTAAGTGATTTCTGGGAGAGGTAGTTATCTCATTAAAGGGTTTATATATTGATAGCTTTACAGTGACGTCGCGCCTTCTACCATTTTGGGTGTCATTTGACAATCATGACCCACGTGGCTCGAGTGCTAACCAGCAAAAAGAGAAGCGCAATTGGTTGCACTTACCTCTGTTGCTTAACCTTGCTTTATGTTGTTGTGCCACGGCTGTTGTATTGAGAAAGATAAAACTGTCTTTCTTTAGGCTAAATCGCGATCAAGTAAAAACACTTTCGTTTTTTACAAGCTGAGTAGGCCTATGTACATGCTCAATAATTTAAACGTATCGCAACACGCGCGTACGGCATTTTCGAATAAAAATACGCTGGTGGGTATTTTTTTTACGCATGTTCATGTGCGTCTGTTGGCACGCGCAGGGCCGGTGACACCCAAACATTTCCGGATGTTGCAAGTGGTCGGAAGCTATCAATTTGAAGGGTTTAATATTCTACACTACAAATTGCACAGGAATTTCTTTTTGAAAATTTTGCTATCAACACTTTGAGTAAGATTTTTCTTGTCAACTCATGAAAAACAAAATTGGGTCATTGCAAATGATACAATGGGCCTTTAAATTGTTGCTTTCCATTTAGGCGAGTCGGAGCTAGCCCAAGCCAAATTGAAAGGCCTCGAGCATGAACCCTGCGCCATCCAGCCCAACCCACGACCTACGACCAACCCTAACCTACTCAAACAGAACAACAGACAAACGGCCAAGACCCTGATGGGCGGTCAGCTTACTGCAGACCAAATCAAGATTAATCCGCTGAAAGCAGCGCTGGATGAACGCAACCAGATGCCTGTTGGGGAAACGGAGAAGATTTCGGATTTCAAGTATCGGTTGCTTCAGCCGGAATCGGCTAGAAACTTGCTCACGGTTGAGTTGGACGATGGATCATTCCGGTGAGTAGATGGTGCACAAATAAGGACAGAAGTATGCAGTTCTAAAAAAAAACAACTTGGGATGAGAGAAAAATGTAAGAGCATTGTCGGGATTCCAACCCCAGACCTCTGACTCACCGGGCAAAAGTTCTACCAGCTGAGCTATAAGGCACAGTTGGTATACTCCCTCAGGTTTTCCCTATGGACCCAATTCTTCTCTCGGTGTTGCATGGGAACACAACTGAGCAAAGTAACGATATTGAGTTTTAAATAAAACACACATTATAATCTGACCGAAAGATCGAAGAGTCTGAGTAATGTGTATGAACACCTCTTGTGGCAAGGCTGACTGCACCAGCCTCTGTATGAGCCACTGAGGCAGGGTGTGCCACTCTGCCTGAAATACTTCCCTGAGCTCTTCCACTTCTTGGGCTTTTCAGGATATGTGCAGATCCACATGCGAGTTCAATCCATATGAGTTCAATCAAGTTGACAACCCAACAAAATTGGTTTTCTGAGAGCCCTCGACTGCAGGATTCTCGTAGACAATTTTTTCACAGTTTTTTCACAGTTAAGACGAGTTCAATGCGTCCTAATTCCCATACCAACATCCCAAGATAAGAAGAGTGACCCTACCTAAGACGTGTCTTAACGCTTTGTGAAATCAGCCCGTGGTCATGTATTTAAATCAAGTATAAAACGGGTCTCGCCAGTTAGTACAAATAAACTAGCCACTGAGACCTGGGATTAATTTCACAAAAGTTAAGACGAGTTCAATGCATCCTTATTCCTATACCAACATCCCAAGATAAGAAGAGTGACCCTTCCTAAGACGCATCTTAGCGCTTTGTGAAATCACCCCCTGGTCATGTATTTAAATCAAGTAACAGGTCTCGCCAGTTAGTACAAATTATCAACTAACCACCGAGACCTGGGCTCGATTTCACACAATTTAAGATAAGTTCATTGTGTCCTAATTCCAATAGCAACGTCCCAAGATAAGAAGAGTAACCCTTCCTAAGACGCATCCTGCCTCTTTGTGAAATCAACCCCAGATCCTATACAAATCCCATGTCCTCATAACTTAGCTATTAAAGCTGCTGCCCGATATGTCAGTGGTCTTAAGTTGAAATCCCGATTTTTCTCTCATTTCACCTTTGTTTTTCTCCCCCTGCAAAACAAAAGGGTTTAATATTCATGATACTAAGAATTTATTCCCTTTGACACTGTTGGTCACATTACTGAAGACATCTGTGAGGAGAAGAAGGGGGACAAGAGTTTAGTTTAATGGTTAATTATGGAAAAAAGTTACCGTTTAAAGGAATGTTCGTGCAAGCCATCAATAGTATATTTTTTAGTGTACAGGGGTAGATTTCATAAAGACGTGTGACGTGTCGCAAGTACCATCCATCGCAACTCGCCGAACCCATGGCAAAATTACATAGGGTTCGGCGAGTTGCGATGGATTTCATACTTGCGACATCGATCCCAAGACCTTCAATTCTCAGTTATGAAGCTATCAACAGCACAAAGCACTCCTTGTTCCTTTAAACATGGCCAGCCTATTTCTTTGCAAACGCTGAATGCATTTTATTTGCTTGATACTCCGTACTCCTTCTAGAAAATTTTGTTGTGGTGTTTTATGATTTTTACAAATTTTTTTAAACTTGCTTCAATTTGGTTGCAGGCTATCATCCTCTTTATTTTTGCAATGTAGTTTTTGTGTGCGTACCAAAAATGTGTGCGGTGGTTTGGTATTTTATTTTGTTTTGTCAAATTTGTGGTATTTATTTCTTTGCTTTTTATTTTTGCAATTTTATTTGGGGGTGGAGAATTACTTGTGGGTGAAGTTCATAGCTCAGCTGGTAGAGCATCTGCCTGGTGTGTCGGAGGTCTTGGGCAAAACCTGAGGGAGTATACCACTGTGCCTCATAGCTCAGCTGGTAGAGCATCTGCCTGGTGTGTCAGAGGTCTCGGGGAATACCTGAGGGAGTTTACCACTGTGCTTATTAGCTCAGCTGGTATAGCATCTGCCTGGTGTGTCAGAGGTCTCGGGGGAAACCTGAGGGAGTACACCACTGTGCCTCGTAGCTCAGCTGGTAGAGCATCTGCCTGGTGTGTCAGAGGTCTCGGGGAAAACCTGAGGGAGTATACCACTGTGCCTCATAGCTCAGCTGGTAGATCATCTGCCTGGTGTGTCAGAGGTCTCGGGGAAAACCTGAGGGAGTATACCACTGTGCTCATAGCTCAGCTGGTAGATCATCTGCCTGGTGTGTCAGAGGTCTTGGGGAAACCCGAGGATGTACACCACTGTGCCTCATAGCTCAGCTGGTAGAGCATCTGCCTGGTGTGTCAGAGGTCTTGGGGGAAACCTGAGGGAGTATACCACTGTGCCTCGTAGCTCAGCTGGTAGAGCATCTGCCTGGTGTGTCAGAGGTCTCGGGGGGGAAACCTGAGGGAGTATACCACTGTGCCTCATAGCTCAGCTGGTAGAGCATCTGCCTGGTGTGTCAGAGGTCTCGGGGAAAACCTGAGGGAGTACCACTGTGCCTCATAGCTCAGCTGGTAGATCATCTGCCTGGTGTGTCAGAGGTCTTGGGGAAAACCTGAGGGAGTATACCACTGTGCTCATAGCTCAGCTGGTAGAGCATCTGCCTGGTGTGTCAGAGGTCTTGGGGAAACCCGAGGATGTACACCACTGTGCCTCATAGCTCAGCTGGTAGAGCATCTGCCTGGTGTGTCAGAGGTCTCGGGGGGAAAACCTGAAGGAGTATACCACTGTGCCTCCTAGCTCATCTGGTAGAGCATCTGCCTGGTGTGTCAGAGGTCTCAGGGAAACCCGAGGGAGTATACCACTGTGCCTCATAGCTCAGCTGGTAGAGCATCTGCCCGGTGTGTCAGAGGTCTTGTGGGAAAACCTGAGGGAGTATACCACTGTGTCTCATACCGTAGCTCAGCTGGTAGATCATTTGAAAGAGATACAGATTGAATTGGTCATTACAAATTTGGCAAATATTTTGGCAGGAACTTTCACGCACAAGCATATTTTCACAATTTTCGCCCCCACCCTTCCCCTTTCTGCATTCTTCCTATTGCTTGTGTGTGTATATCTCGTTGCATTTTTTCCCAGACGTCACAACTCTCTGCCCCCTCACAACCGGGTGGAGCCCCCACAAAGGCCGGCCAGCAAAAGCTTCTCAAGCATGCAAAATGTGTAAGTGTTTACCCCTGCCCGCTCCTTCCTTGACGCCTCGCCACTATCTCAAGTTGCCTCGTCAACCCAGCGTAGCACAAATAATGTTGGCAACAATTCCTTATATCATAGTGAAAATATAAAGCCATAACAGACCCTATTCATGTGGATGGTCCAACCGTGTCCTCCAAATCAGTTCTATAGAGCTTCTGTACCGGCGGCCATGACAGGGGGCAGGTTTTCTTATTTAAATGATGTAACAATAGAACCACAAAGCACCTACTCATGCATGACACACGGTGACAATGTGACTACCCCCTGTCATGGCCGCCGTTAAAGGCTCTATAGAATACAAACTCCTGAAATACGGAGCTGGAGTTGGTCATCTAAAAAATTGCAGCTGACATTCGAGTGCATACACACTTCTTTCATACGATCCCCTAAATGAATCTGGTTACTGAGATTAGCCGATCTAAGTCGTTGCCCTGGAGACACCTAGGAGGTTCTTCAGCACGGCCACGAAGTGCGAGAGAACAGGAAGAAATGCTCAGTTTTAGAGGTAGGAGGAAAACCCCACACACCAATGTCTGGGGAAACCCACGGAATTAGGCAGGGAGCATGCACACTGATTACTGTACTCTCGATTTCCATTTTTGAAAGGTGGTCGAAGACATTTTTTGTGCTACGCTGGCAGCACTTGACTTAGTTTTGCATATAATTGTTTGGTTTTTACTGTGTTTTGCATTGATTTCGTTTTTTGAAACTGTACATGTGGTGGGAATGTTTGCACGTTATGTACTACGTGTAAAAAAAAAACCTGTCCTACCTTTAATCTTGAATAACCTTGTCATTTTCCAACGGATTTAAACCAAAATTTCACATAATGTAAACAAGACCTGACACATTTAAATGAGTGTTTCATCAGTTTTCTCCAAGAGGGTGAGATTTAATGGCTATACGGGAAAAAAACCCTAAAATTCAGAATTTGCCGCTTTCGACTTGGCATCCACCATTTTCAAGTAAACTGTATATGTCCAAGGTCCCTTTGCACCTCCTGATGAAATGCTCGAAGCGATCGAAATGGTTTGCAATAACATTTGGAGTGATCCTGCCTTTCTTCATAAGCTTTCGGCTGCAGCACGTACACATTCCACCACCGTCTCCAGCGATGTACTGACATTGAAGGAGGCCAAGTCGAAAGTGGCGAATTCTGAAATTGACTTCTTTTTTTTTTGTATGGCCATTAAATCTCACCCTCTTGGACAAAACTGATGAAACTTACTCAGTTAAATTTGCCAGGCCTTGTTTACATGATGTGACATTTTGGTTTAAATCCGTTGGAAAATGACAAGATTATTCCAGATTAAAAGTAGGACAGGTTTTTTTGTTAAACGTAGTAGTAGAAATTTGGTGCATGAAAATATTTTGTTCAATGCAATCTTCAGCACAGAATGCACATGCATGTTGAATTTTAGATTTTTTTTGTCATTTAACTTGTTTAATCAGTATCTTTCTTATTTCTTTTAAAAATTTCTAGTGTGTCATGAACTTCTTTTTATGAAATGCACAGAGTTTATAATTAGTTGTTTTTAAATTTAATTCTACACTTTCAAAACACAGGAAGAGGGTGAATTTATCCAGGTAAGATTTAAGTGTGAAATCAACGGTTTGTGTCTGGCGTGTTTTGCCGTAATAAGCCTCCTTTTTCCTAAATTTGACCCTTCTTCTAAGCCAATTTCTTTGTCTTTATTTTCCATCCTTGCCTCCCATTTTACTAGTCCATGGACAGGACAGTAAGTGTGTCTTTCAGTAAACTTCTTTTTGCATTGTGTGGGTCCTCAGTGGTTTTATGTCTCAGCCATTTTGTCTAGTACCCTAAATACAAAGAGTGTTATTCGAATGATATTTTATGAAGTCATTGGTGCCCGACTATCATCATTTGCTTCAGTTGAATTTGTGAACAGTGTGAACATACACACAATTCAAAGGTAGCCGGCTGAACCATTTCCCATTCTTTCAGACGTATGATATTCAGCCTCAGCCAATAATTTACATATGACACAACTCGGTAAATGGTGCCAACAAGTTTCAATAGTATTTAGCATTTTTCAACGGTTAAAGTCACATTATTTAAATTATCTGAAGTCAACTTAATTATAAATGGACTTTTGGGGGGAAAAACAAAATGGCTGAGACATAAAACAGTAATTAATTTCTCCATTCCTGATTCTTGCAGCAATTTGTTTGCATTTTTAGATATGACCTATGACCTTTGCTTTCCCAGCTTGTGTTTTAAAGACTATTTTAGGCCTGGGAGTAACAGTAGTGAAAATGAAAAAGTTGCTTAATTAAGAACTCTTAAAAATTTGACAAATGTTTGAAAATGTTTACAAAAGTCTGCACAGCACCTAACAATGTCTGAAATTTCCTACAGCCTGCTATAGTCTAGTATCCTGCTAAAGGTAGTATCTCACTGGGCTGCGACAGCTCGCGACTAGTCGGAGACACAAAATTGCGAGAAAATACTTAAATTAGCAACAATTTTCACTTGGAATCACACTGAATTGGTACTTACGACACGTTTGCGTACACAATGTATGTCGCACGAATGTTGTATGAACTCCTGGCGAAATTGGTGCCAAAAATCGCCAATAGTTTGCATACGTGTCGCGCGACACAATTGCGAATTTTTGGCACTTGCGACTGTCGCACGCCTGTCTCGCGCCCGGAATGTCAGATTATCATTTTTGTCTCCAATCAGTCACAATTTAGTTTCATAGGTCGCCAACCCCTCACAAAGTTGTCTCACATTTCTCGCACTTTCTGACTCACAGAAACTAAATTGAAAAGGGTTCGAGACGGGTTCGAGACACCCGCGACGACTCTGTGACTATTTTGAAAGAAAATGAGAGGAAATTGAGAACCCCCGCGATAGTTTCAAGACATTTTGGAAACTCCCTCGCCAATGCCGTTCGCAATTTGTCGCCAACAGTCGCAGCCCAGTGAGATAGGGGCTTTACCGGTACTTTCAATGTGCACCACAAGAGTAGATAGAAAATGCACCCAACCGGACTATATCCTGATGCATGCACAACTTTGTAGAATTGCACAATTAGAGGCATGGTTTTAGTTGTAATTTGGAAATTTGGTGTCCAAAAGTTGGAGTTTCAGGAAATGTAGTCCTTGGAAAATTGGGTTATGTTTGGGGAAACCTTTTTTAAATTGCTTTGTATTTCACACCTTTTGGATTCGAACCTACTACTAATGGTTGACTGTACCAGCACTCTATCAGCTACACTCTATCAAACCAATTAGGATAGTGGTTTGAAATATTAAAGGAACCACCAGCGGACGTTGAAGAAACCAACTATAGTTGCGTTCGAGTTGCTTCCTCAAGTCAGCGCTGACCTGGGGAGGATCACGCAAGATGTGATGAGTTAGGGAGGGGTCGTTGCAACAAGGAAACGAGGTTAAACACGTTTCGACCCATATCGAACGCCACCTTTATTTACAAAATACATAATACCTGTAAAGGGTACATGTATAGTCCAACATTTGGCCTCTTTTGTTAATTTTAAACATTTCTAGTTAATTACGTGACATTTCGATGATTTATGTAAACAGTAAGCCGGTGTGTTCCTTTCATTGGGCATCTGTATTTATTTGAATCCTTTAATTTTCAGTAGATGGATGGTCCGTGGGTAGAATAGTATGATTTACACAATAACATTTTCAAAATGTTGTATTCATTTCCTCTAATAAAAGGAAGATTATGATATTTAAAGGTGAACATTTTTGTTGTTGAGTGAATCATCCTACTCTATTGTAGACAACCTAAAAATGTTATCACAAATAATTCCTGTTTACTCTTTATTCCCCAAGGACAACGCACACAACATCATCTTTAAAAATAATCAAATCTCAATGTCTTTTTTTGACAGCACTGCAACCAATGAGAAGGAAGGTTTATACGCCGGTCTCAATAAATCCCCTCTCCCAACCGGAGGTGACCCCATGGATGACCCCATGATTGACCCACTCACGCCCCCTCCCGTCAACTCTTCTGATTCCGTTGTGAATTCCGGCCAGTTGATGGTGAACGGCGACAGTCGACTACGAAGCATTAGTTCACCGGATTCTCACCCTAACAGTGTTAGCCCCAACATGCTGCAGGTACTGACCACTGCTACCAAATATGGTATTTTTACAGTTCAAATCGACCATGAAATTTTAAAAATTCATCAAATTTTTGTTGATTTTGAGAACTATTTTGACATCCATTTCTTTGACAAATATTGCATTTCCAAGTAAAATAGTGTTGGCATGACATCACGATAGATACACGCTTTGCTTATAAAAAAAATATTTTGCTTTCAAATGCAGCAAAACTGCTTGTGCAGTATCAAGCCAAAATGAAAAAAAGACGCAAACTTTATTGGGAAGTGCACACCTTTGATTTTAAGAAACTTCTTTTGCTTGGCAAATGAACCAAATCTGCTTATGCAATAAAATAATACGATGACCAAATGAAAGTTTAAAAAGTAAAATATCTGGTCTAGTTTTTTGACATTTGAAACATCACTTTCTGCTTCATTCTTACATCTGTTCTTTCAGCATCATTCTGGACATATACTCAGACATAATTTCTCAGCCAATATACAATAATTTTGTCTTACGTATATAGTACTAGTCTCTAGTACCAACTGATTTCTGCACTTGACACTTATTACGAAGCGCTTGGACATCAAGATGCATAGGCGGATGGTGCCTTTACAGGGTGTCTGCGGGTCTTTAAAAAGTCTTAATTCTTATCTAAATCTAAGGCCTTAAAAAAGCATTAAAAAGCATTAAAAAGCATTAAAAGTATTAAATTGTTAGTTAGATTTTGGGCCTGTGGTGGCTGAGTATGGAATTCTTTCCTGTTTTGGGGTTTAATTGGTCTTAAAAAGTCTTAAATTTGACTTGCTGAAACCCGCGGACACCCTGCTTTAGCTGTCAAGTCACAAACACTGGAGAAATCCTACTACTCTGGGCAAATTAATGTGAATTATGCAACACACTAGACTTACGACTATACAAGACCATCTGAAGGATGGATCGATATATTTTTTCAGACCAGCTGGTGTAAACAAATTTAAAAACAAATCTCAAAATTCTTCAACCCTCATGTTTTCATGTTCAGAATTCTATTACTGAAGAAAATTTAGTTTTTTTGTTTTAACCCTCGTGGAAATTAATTTTATAGAATTCAGGAATGTTGGGATTAAATTTGCAAGCAGCGTTGGCTTTTAGTCTAAACCCACACCCTTTTGGCATAGTAACTATTTTCGTTGCCGCAGCATAATTTTCCAAACACTGCATGAATTCCATCTTCCCTTCTTCCCCGCCAAAACCTCACCGCCACCCACCACCAACCCTTCAACAAAATTACCCATCAGCCATTGCAAGAATCCGAAGTCACGACGTCCGACACCCCGACCACCAAGCACGGCAACAACACTGACGAAGAGAAAATCAGTAATATAGTCACGGCGGCCGCTCTCGAGAGCACTAATGCTGGCAGCATGCCGTCAATAGAGGGCGCTGCAGTGACCCAGCAGTCGCAATTGGCTGCTAGTAGCAGCACTGCAGCGCTTTTCTCTATTGACAGCGATGCTGCCATTGCACCAACGAGCATACCCAACACACAGAATGCACCACCCTCCCTTGCAAACGTTGGGGTACGTTTTATTTTGTTCTGTTCATTTCATTTCTGTTCACTTAAACATTTTCAACCCTCTTTTATCCTTCTTTTCCTTTTTATTTTGCTTCTAAAAGTTTCCTGTACTAATATCACTATTCTTGGGTTTCACTGGCTTGACAACGGTTGCTATCCGCCATTACTGTGTCCATACTATGGCACGCCAAAGCGAAAATAATTCAACACTGATAATTTAATGTTGACGCGTATTTTCGTAAATGTTGCGCAAGAAAAAAAAAGTTGGCATGACTTTTAAATGTTGATAGACGGTTTGAAACTGGCATACCGTGCTTTTGTTGGCAAGTTTCTAAAAATGTTGAGACTTGTTTTTCAGGGTTGATGGCAGAATTATCAGTGTTGAATTATTTCCGTTTTGGCGTGCCATAGTATGGACACAGTAATGGCGGATATGATAGTTGTTGACGTCCTGCGTATGGCACGCCAAAGCGGAAATAATTCAACACTGATAATTCTGCCATCAACCCTTAAAAACAAGTCTCAACATTCTTTTAAACTTGCCAACAAAAGCACAGTATGCCAGTTTTAAACAGTCTATCGACATTTAAAAGTCATGTTTTTTTCTTGCACAACATTTGCGTCAACATTAAATTATCAGTGTTAAATTATTTTTCGCTTTGGCATGCCACAGTATGGACACAGTAAAGTTAAAACCAAGAATTGTTATAGTTAACTTTCCAATGTGTTTGTATAATTTGCACGTTTCAATAGATATTTTCTTTTCGCAAATTAATTATCTTGTTTTCTGTAGTTTTGTTTTTGTTTTAAATCACCGCTTTACTAACAATTTTTTTTTTTTATGCAACAGATATTGAGCGTTAATCTGACACTTTTCTTTTTTGGAAAATCCATGCTTACCCTTTGATGCACAGATTGTTTTGGAACTCTTTTGTTTTGGGCGATCACGCTAGCGACCGCCCTGTGCACTAAAAGGGTCAAACAATGCAATATTTCCCATGGAATTTTTTTTCTAAAACACCAACAACATGAAACTTAACACCATTCAAATGATTTCGACTTTTCGTTTTGTTTCTATGTCCACTTTTCACAGAATTTTCCAATTCTATTGTACAACTTGTTATCAAGGTTTTGTCACTCATTGTGGCTGTTAGATGTTGCCTTTTGAGCGATTTCCAAACTAACTTGATTCTTGTTTTCAATCTGTTTTGTCCTTGACGCACCCTTTCGTCTTGTTCTGACACTCAGCGAGTTTCATCGGTTAACACTCCCGGTTCAGCAACCAGTAAACTAGAAGTATGTAGTAGTTAGTTCCCTGCTCGTAGGATTGAAATGCAAGTGTCTCTTGTATCACGGACAGTATTAACCACTCCGCGACGGGGAACTGCATATGCAGTTGGGTCTTTCCACAGTAAAGAGGGCATTTTGGCAACGGACCATATTTTTGAAAAAAAATACCTTTGTCTGGTCTCAAAATAAAAGAAATAGGTTTCAGTTGTTCTGAAGAGATAACTTAGGCCCAAAAAGGGTTACAAATAGTGTGACAGCATGCCTTTCTAAAAACCCTGTGTAAAAATTTCCAATATATGCTCGTAACCGGGACGGCCTAAAATGTAACATAAGTGTCCGTCCCGGTTACACACGTATATTGGACATTTTTACACTGTTTTTAGAACGGCATGTTGTCACACTATTTGTAACCCTTTTTGGGCCCAAGTTGTCTCTTCAGAACAACTTAAACCTATTTCTTTTATTTTGAGACCGGACAAAGGTATTTCCTCAAAAATATGGTCTGTGTTGCCAAAATGCCCCTTTACTGTGGTAAGACCCAGTTCTAAGTGTGAGTGTCTTGGGGGCGGTTATACAGAATTAGCCCATGGGTCAGTACTACCAGGGCAGAGCTGGTCTCTCATCTTGTTGGCTTGGGGTCAAGTAAGTTTTTTGGTTTTCGACTGTGACTGGACTTGGGAAATAAGATTGATTTACGACTTGAAATAAAAACTAGTCATCAAGTCTCCAGCCCCAGAGACATACATATATAGACCGTATCGAATAGCTGCCATTTCGTGGGGCAGTTTCTTTGTTCCTTGAGGACATGCATGGTTGCACATACATGTATTGTGCTTCCATTGTTGAACGGTTTAAGTATCAAAGGTGCCCCAAGAAATGGCGGCTATTCGATACAGTCTATACTGCATAACCAAAACTGCAAGTGCAGTTTTCAGGGGAATAAATTGGAAAATGCCTAGCCGCCACGAAGGGGTTAACAAGGGCATGATTTAAAACACACACATGTCATTTTTTATGAGAACACAAGTTTTTGATTAAAATTCTTTTGTCTGTCCTTCCAGACACAATTTTATTTTCACAATTCTCAATTCTTTCCCAAGACAACATGGGGGGAAAATCCTTACTGTCTGTATTCTGGGCAGGTGATTTTTTCTGATTCAACCCAATGTACCAGCGTTAATACTTGCGGACACTTGCATTATAATCCACTTTTAACAGCAATTGATTAGTTCCGTACATGTCTAGAGTTCCACTAACTCCAGTTTTTCTCATGCTTTAACATTAAACTCGCTTTTAGATCTGCTATTTTTTTCATAATTATAGTCAATTTTATTGATGGAGAAAATCTCAGAAATTTCCACGTGGTCTGAAGAATGGTTCTTCTGATAAGGAATCTTGATTGCTTACACAAATGTTTTGCCGATACAAATGTGGACAAATGTCTGTGAGTATGGGAAATCTGGATGCAGTAAAAAACAAATAGGCTCCACCGGGAATTGAACCGCGGACCTTCTGCTTAACGTGCGTCTGCATCCAGATTTCCCAAACTCGCCGACATTTGTCCACATTTGTATCGAACTAATTCCCCCCGGTGGTACCTTGGTCATTATCCCTAAAAATCGCATTTTCATACAAATGTTTTTTATTGACATTTCATAAATTTAAAAAAATGTCATTGGCTCGTTTTCATACTATCAGGCTCTAGAATCGTCCCCAAAGAAAGAAGGCTCCTCAAGCAACTTGCGTAAAATGGCCAGTCTACGACAGAAATCGCAACCCGTGACAGTCAACGGCGTGAGCAGTACACGAAACGCAGCGTCTGCTGCCAACACGCCTACAACCTCGGATCCCTTTGCAGAGCTCGATGTCTCCAGTGGACCCGGCAAAAAGTGCACTTTAACGACAGAGCTGTGATGTTTTACTGGATTTTCCGTTCATCAATAACCAATGCTCTTCTCGGTTCTCTTTCAATCCAAATGGACCGAATGAAAGATGACGTCAACAAAATAAACAAAACCACGTCGCGCACGGCTTCATGGGATTGTTTGAAGTACTCTCATAAAATGGCTTATGGGGTTTTGTGTCTGTCCGTGAATTTGACATTGTAGGTATTTTACTACCGTAAAACGTTTACCAAAAAATACTCCAGAGACTTTTCAGAGGTGGCTCTAGTGCCGGGGGCTAACTGCATCACAATCAGTTGAACAGTACGATAAAAACTACAGTTAATTTAACAGACATAAACACAAACACTTTGAGAGGCGCTTCAGTGAGTACTCCTTTTAATCCCATCATGCTTCGCGCAGAAAGGTAATGTTATGTCATCTCGCTTGCGGGCTATTTGTTATGAGGCCAAACAAAATAAATAGTGTGTTTACGGTAACCCGCCCTACCTCGAATTTTGTAGGCCAAATTGCCGACCTCAAACTTTTTATTGCCAATTTTCAAGTTGATGATTTTAAATGAGCACTATTTGCAGTAATATCCAACGAACATAACATTTTCTGCACTTGTACATGAACATGGTAAATAGTGTTAATAGTAAATTTTAAACATTGCAAAACAACACGCAAATGCATAAACTTAATGTAAAAAAAGACAAAATATAATTATTCTCCTACCTACCTACCTACCTACCTGGATTATTTTTTAGGCCGTTACCGTAAACGCACCATTTCTTTTGTTTGGCCTGACTACAGCACTGAAAAGCCTAAATCTTCCTTTAAAACTCATTCAAATGTGCCTGTATTTAAATAACAAGCAACTTGTGATACACACGAAAAGATGAAGTGGAACAGACCACTGAAAATGAAATGTTCATAGAATTTGATTTGCTATTCTGAATTCATATTGCACTCAATAGACCATATCAAATAGCCGCCATTTCGTGGGGCACCTTTTGTTACTTAAAGTTGCACTGCCCGTGTTTGGGCCGATTTGGGCGTACAATTTTTTTTTTAAAGTTTGAATAAATAGGTATTTTTCTAGAATAGAAAAAGTTATCGGCTTTTATTTGGTACCAAGAACGTAAAAATCCGTCAAGGATTAATGCCAGTTGATTAAAAACAAGAAATGATTAAATGGCTGGCAGGTCATTTAATCGACAGGGTTATGACGTAAATGTACATGTGCGCGTACATGTGTACATTGTACACATACTATGTACATATGAGCGTACGCGCACATGTACAACATGTGAAGCACGTTTCAAGAAAAAAGCTTGTATCTCCAATTCCCGACGTCGGAAATTTAAGTTTTTGATATTTTTCGTTACAGAGACACGTAAGCTTTCTAAATTCGTTCGCTTGTGTAAATTATTTTTTTTAATCCTTTCACCGAAACACGGGCAATGCAACTTTAAACCGTTCAACAATGGAAGCACAATATGTGCAACCATGCATGTCCTCAAGGAACAAAGAAACTGTCCCACGAAATGGCGGATATTCGATATGGTCCATAAGTGACTTGTTATTCCTCAGCCAAAGTGTGTGCAAAGCGATGCGCAAAAACAAATAAACTTCAAACTCGCTTTGTGATTTTGTTTTCAGCATCCAACTGAAATTGTAGATTTTTGTTTTTTTTCGTTAATTTTTATTTATGAATTTTATTTTATTTGTTTTTACTGGACCAGAAAACAATGTCCCTCATGTCATTCATTTTCAATTTTGAAGAAGTTTTGAAGATGTTTTACTACCATCAGAAAAATACTCTCTTTAAAAAACATAAAATTGGAACAAAAATGCCTTTGAACAATCATACTACATGTAGCTGTGTTTTTGAAGAAAAAAAAAACTTATAAAATATACCAAAAAATAAACAACAAATACAAGGTGTGTACATTTTCTATTCATTGTAACAAAGGATGTAAGATCATTATTTGATATGTAATTTAGTCAAACTAAATATTCTATCGTTTGTATTGGACAGACAAAAAATTACTTAGTCATGTATCTATCCGATAAAACTTGATTTTCGGGGGTTTTTTCCCTTCCATTGTAATCAAACAGATAATTGTCATTTAGTTAACAGTATTCTGGATATTGGTTATTTAGTGTAAAAAGTGAAAGAACAAGTTTTATTGTGGGGATATGTTATTGTAGATGTTTTGTTTTTATTGTTAATTTGGATTTAATTTGGGATTTTACAAATACTACAAAATTTTACAAACTTATTTTTTAGAAGCGGTGGCAGGGGTTATCTTTTGTAATGTCCATTATTGGTTTGTACATGTGTATATACAATTTAATATTGCAGTCATATAACAAATTTAAAAATGTTTGGCTTAAAGGGGGATAATCAGAGTTTGCACTGTCCAAAGACTAGGCCTCGCCTAAAATCACGATTTATTTGAACTAGTCGGTAGTCTATGAAAAAATACAATCCTCCCTTTTTAGATCCATCCACTTTATGATTTTTGAGTTTTTTCCCAATGAAAAGTAACGGGTCGGCGGACAATTTATATGCAAATAGCAGTAACCAGGGCCTAGCTATGCACGTGATACGTCTGGACGTGTCGACGTACGCGCAAAATCTGTTCCACATAAGCCGTTTTCGAAACGATCGGTCAGGCTCGGTATTTTAAATTCGATGTCTTCCTTTGTCTGTAGTTTACCTTCGTGGATTCTCTTGGTGTTAATAAATATGCTCAAGAGGGGTGAACGTTCAAATTAGCATTGGCCCAAGATGTCTCTTAATCCATTAATATTGCTGGGATACACCAGGCCGGAGCCACAGACGAAAACGGTGGTTTTGGAAACTGCCAATATGTCGGATCTGAACTACAGAGGGCGCTTTTCACGGGTGATACTATATACCGGAAAACACCGGAAAACTCACCGGAAAACATACTAAATACCGGAAAACACACTAAATACCGGAAAACACCGGAAAACACACTAAATACCGGAAAACACACTAAATACCGGAAAACACCCGAAAGCACTTAAAACACCACCCCCACAACCTGCAGAAAACACCATAAAAATACTGTTTTCCGGTGTTTTCCGGTATTTAGTATGTTTTCTGGTGTTTTCCGGTAAATAGTACTACCGCTTTTGACCGCGCAAAGATTCACATAATCCGTCCGTTGTTTGCTTAAAATGGAAGGTAAACTTACGATGAACTATTGTCCTTAAATTTTCAATAGGAGTGGAATTTTCTTATTTTTCATTCGGAATTTGTCTCTCTGGTAACCGAGGATCAATACAATACCTTTTTTTCCCCACGTGAAAAGTGGAGAAATAAACTCTGATTCCCCTTTAATTATGGGAATTGGTGTCATTTTTATCATCAAGTGGTATACCCCTTAAACAACTATAAAGTATGCGTTGCATACGACAATTCATTCAAGTAAAAAGCTCTGTCGACTTATGTAATGATTTTTATAAGTACAAATGATCAAAACCTTTTATTTTTGTTAATTTATTTTTATTTTGTTGTATTCACCATTTGTCATTTTCTTGGTCATTCTGTCAAATTTATTCAATGTTTTCCAAGCACAGTTGATTCAGCACATTTTGTCCAATGTACGTGCAAGAATTTAATTGTTACTGTCAGTTGAAACCGCTAGAGTTATACCCAGCACGATATGTGGCAGAGGGACTCCCCCCCCCCCCCCCACCCCGCCCCGCCCCGCCCCGCCCCGCCCCCACCCCCCTCCCCCTATACATTAACACACTTCCCTTTTGTTAACGCACCAATCCCTCCTAAAAACTGAAAGGTATTCCTTGGAAATTCCTTGGATATTTGAGACACAATAGGGGAACAATGGTATAGGGGGAGTCTGTTTGCCACATATCGTGCTGCATATGGCTGGAGTATCTTGGTAGGAGTTACTTTTGTCGCCATTTTAAAAAAATTATGTAACTTGGTATTCAGGGAATAGTGGTTTTGTACTTGCACAACATCACACAAGTCTACTAATGCACCTTTGAATTGTTTCCCCCACCCATTCCCTCCCGGGCTACCCAACCTATTGGGGATTGTCCCTTTTCGTGTGACAAAATCCCCGCCCCTAGAGCAAAATTTATTTTAGGTGACAGCAAAAACATGCGCGTCTTGCTATCAGATACACAAGTTTGCGAATATCTGGCCGTTGCTAAAATTATAAAGCGGGCCTCCCACTGTGCGATATTTGCCACGAAATTCCAAATATTATATACGATTTGGTACGATTGTGTATATAATCTAAAGACAGTCTCTGGTAATCTCACTAAAGCGGGCCTCCCACTGTGCGATATATGCCACGAAATTCCTACGAATTGGTACGATTATCGGAGACTGCCTATAGACTCTACACACAATCGTATTCAATCGTAGCTAATTCGTGGCAGAAATCGCACAGTGGGAGGCCCGCTTAAAGCGGGCCGCCCACTGTGCGATTTTTGCCACGAATTTCCTACGAATTGGTACGATAATTGGAGACTGCCTGTAGACTCTACACACAATCGTACCCAATCGTGGCTGATTCGTGGCCAAAATCGCACAGTGGGAGGCCTGCTTAAAGCGGGCCTCCCACTGTGCGATTTCGGCCACGAATTTCCTACGATTGGGAACGATTTGGTACAATTGTGTGTAGAGTCTATAGACAGTCTCCGATAATCGTACCAATTCGTAGAAAATTCGTGGCCAAAATCGCACAGTGGGAGGCCCGCTTTAATCATAGCTAATCGTTGGAAAATCGTGGCAAAAATCGAACAGTGGGAGGCCCGCTTAAACTTTGCGGCCCCCAGTTTGGATGTGGAAGCAAAAAAGGTTGTAGTAATCACTGCATGTTGCCAGATAAATTACTTTACTAAACTCTGGTAGATTTTTGACGATATCCCTGGAAATATACAGAATGAGGGCACGAAATTTCAGAATGTCCATGAGACAAATATGACATGATATGGTATCAAAATCTCAATACCCATGTGAAAAATTGGGGGCGTTAAAAATGTGATCTTTAAATGCAGTAATCACTTGTATTCTGTTTAATTATCATTTATTTATCCGTACTAGTGAATGTACAGAAAGTTATGATAGGTGAATGATAGTATATTCCAATTCAAAGGGTGTGTTTTCATTTCATACTACAAAATGGTACATTTGCATAATTGCCACTTATTGCTGACTGGTTT
Source organism: Henricia sp. BOLD:AAB3569 (assembly GCA_037783545.1). Classification (NCBI taxonomy): domain Eukaryota; kingdom Metazoa; phylum Echinodermata; class Asteroidea; order Spinulosida; family Echinasteridae; genus Henricia; species Henricia sp. BOLD:AAB3569. The sequence goes on along the minus strand of JBBELK010000868.1, from coordinate 1,054,729 downwards.
TCTTAAATTATGGAACATGAATATTCACAACGTATTTAACATTTTGTGTGTAATAGTTTATTTACAAGCCACTAACTGCCGGGAGGCCTCGATAGGGTAAAATTCTGGTCGAATCCAGAAGTGAGTATTTTTCCAAACGACCGGTGTTTAATTAAAATCGGACCACCCCTCCAGCATAATGGAATCGTCCAAGTTTTAAAAAGCCTCCATATAAGGGGCGTTCGAGATGCTGACACCGGGTAACACCAACTTACACCGGAGCGTTCTTTTAGCCATCACGTGCTACACCGGTCTGCCCCGGTGGCAGCCACCACTACCCGAGCTCGCGGGCGGGTCTGTGGTGTAAAGCAAGGTGTAATGACGTCACCTAGTAACCGCGATAGCGGACAGTTTGGAATCGCGACGTGAGTACGAAGAAAAACACTTATTTATGACACAAAATAGGAGGGAATAGGGCTGTAAATACATTTTGCTGAATCATAGATGTCTGTGGGCATTGACGAAGTTTATTTGGGTACTTTAGGGCAACTATTTATGCGTGGCGCCGGCTTCATTTTTCATCCCGAGTCAAACGATAACGGCGTTTATAAAGCTCAACCCGTACAACCTTTGACCACGTGTTCCCAGAATTCAAAGCGAGACCCTGTGTCGTTCGTTTTGCATCTTCTAGGGGCTTCCTCCGGTGTAAACCCCGTGTTACACGAGGTAAGCATCTCGAACACCCCTATAGAGTATAATGGACGTCAAACAATAGTTTGGCGATTCCATTAGCTGCACGGGGGAGGGTTTCGATAGGGTAAAATGCTGATCGACTCTAGAAATTAGTATTTGGCTCCAAACGACCGGTTTTGAAATAAAATCAAATCACCCCTTTAGCTAAATGGAATCGTCCAAGTTTTAGAAAGCCTCCATAGAGTATAATGGACGTCAAACAATAGTTGGGCGATTCCATTAGCTGCTCGAGGGGAGCTTTCGATAGGGTAAAATGGTGATCGACTCTAGAAATTAGTATTTGGCTCCAAACGACCGGTTTTTAAATAAAATCAGATCACCCCTCCAGCTAAATGGAATCGTCCAAGTTTTAAAAAGCCTCCATAGAGTATAATGGACGTCAAACAATAGTTGGGCGATTCCATTAGCTGCTCGAGGGGAGCTTTCGATAGGGTAAAATGCTGATCGACTCTAGAAATTAGTATTTGGTTCCAAACGACCGGTTTTTAATTAAAATCAGATCACACCTCCAGCTAAATGGAATCGTCCAAGTTTTAAAAAGCCTCCATAGAGTATAATGGACGTCAAACAATAGTTGGGCGATTCCATTAGCTGCTCGAGGGGAGCTTTCGATAGGGTAAAATGGTGATCGACTCTAGAAATTAGTATTTGGCTCCAAACGACCGGTTTTTAAATAAAATCAGATCACCCCTCCAGCTCAATGGAATCGTCCAAGTTTTAAAAAGCCTCCATAGAGTATAATGGGCGTCAAACAATAGTTGGGCGATTCCATTAGCTGCTGGAGGGGAGGTTTCGATTGGGTAAAATGGTGATCGACTCTAGAAATTAGTTCTTGGCTCCAAACGACCGGTTTTTAATTAAAATCGGATCACCCGTCTAGCTAAATTGAATCGTCCAAGTTTTAAAAAGCCTCCATAGAGTATAATGGACGTCAAACAATAGTTGGGCGATTCCATTAGCTGCTCGAGGGGAGCTTTCGATAGGGTAAAATGCTGATCGACTCCAGAAATTAGTATTTGGTTCCAAACGACCGGTTTTTAATTAAAATCAGATCACACCTCCAGCTAAATGGAATCGTCCAAGTTTTAAAAAGCCTCCATAGAGTATAATGGACGTCAAACAATAGTTGGGCGATTCCATTAGCTGCTTGAGGGGAGCTTTCGATAGGGTAAAATGGTGATCGACTCTAGAAATTAGTATTTGGCTCCAAACGACCGGTTTTTAAATAAAATCAGATCACCCCTCCAGCTCAATGGAATCGTCCAAGTTTTAAAAAGCCTCCATAGAGTATAATGGACGTCAAACAATAGTTGGGCGATTCCATTAGCTGCTGGAGGGGAGGTTTCGATTGGGTAAAATGGTGATCGACTCTAGAAATTAGTACTTGGCTCCAAACGACCGGTTTTTAATTAAAATCGGATCACCCGTCTAGCTAAATTGAATCGTCCAAGTTTTAAAAAGCCTCCATAGAGTATAATGGACGTCAAACAATAGTTGGGCGATTCCATTAGCTGCTCGAGGGGAGCTTTCGATAGGGTAAAATGCTGATCGTCTCTAGAAATTAGTATTTGGTTCCAAACGACCGGTTTTTAATTAAAATCAGATCACACCTCCAGCTAAATGGAATCGTCCAAAGTTTTAAAAAGCCTCCATAGAGTATAATGGACGTCAAACAATAGTTGGGCGATTCCATTAGCTGCTCGAGGGGAGCTTTCGATAGGGTAAAATGGTGATCGACTCTAGAAATTAGTATTTGGCTCCAAACGACCGGTTTTTAAATAAAATCAGATCACCCCTCCAGCTAAATGGAATCGTCCAAGTTTTAAAAAGCCTCTATAGATTATAATGGACGTCAAACAATAGTTGGACGATTCCATTAGCTGCTCGAGGGGAGGTTTTGATACAGTAAAATGCTGATCGACTCTAGAAATTAGTATTTGGCTCCAAACTAGCGCTGGGAGTTACCGTTTATTTTTCTAAACGTTTAAACGTCAATTTAAAGTTCGTTTAAACGTTTAAACGAATAGTAAACATAACAAAAAGTAAAACTTATTACCGCGCTCGCAATAAAAAGTTCTTTGACCTGACTTTGGCCAAAAATGACAAAAATCATAAGGGGTTAGTCCAGCGATTTTTGTCAAAAATGGCCAAAAATTTACTTTTTAAAAAATGTCTCAGAAATTACTCCTAACGAAAGTTTAGCCCGTTTGGAACCTATTTCGGTAGTTCTCGAAGCCAATTCCTCTGTAAAATGGTCATTTTGGCTAAAAACATTGATAATTTTCCTCAAAATCAGAAATTTTCAAAATGTGATATTTCTTTGTCTGGGTGAGCAGTCACGGTCTAATTCAAGAAATAACATCTATTGGGTCTAAGCAACATTTCCTGACATTATGAGGAAAATCTGATTCGTAAAATTTTTGGCCAAAAATGACAAAAATCATAAGGGGTTAGTCCAGCGATTTTTGTCAAAAATGGCCAAAAATTGACTTTTTAAAAAATGTCTCAGAAATTACTCCTAACGAAAGTTTAGCCCGTTTGGAACCTATTTCGGTAGTTCTCGAAGCCAATTCCTCTGTAAAATGGTCATTTTGGCTAAAAACATTTATAATTTTCCTCAAAATCAGAAATTTTCAAAATGTGATATTTCTTTGTCTGGGTGAGCAGTCACGGTCTAATTCAAGAAATAACATCTATTGGGTCTAAGCAACATTTCCTGACATTATGAGGAAAATCTGATTCGTAAAATTTTTGGCCAAAAATGACAAAAATCATAAGGGGTTAGTCCAGCGATTTTTGTCAAAAATGGCCAAAAATTGACTTTTTAAAAAATGTCTCAGAAATTACTCCTAACGAAAGTTTAGCCCGTTTGGAACCTATTTCGGTAGTTCTCGAAGCCAATTCCTCTGTAAAATGGTCATTTTGGCTAAAAACATTTATAATTTTCCTCAAAATCAGAAATTTTCAAAATGTGATATTTCTTTGTCTGGGTGAGCAGTCACGGTCTAATTCAAGAAATAACATCTATTGGGTCTAAGCAACATTTCCTGACATTATGAGGAAAATCTGATTCGTAAAATTTTTGGCCAAAAATGACAAAAATCATAAGGGGTTAGTCCAGCGATTTTTGTCAAAAATGGCCAAAAATTGACTTTTTAAAAAATGTCTCAGAAATTACTCCTAACGAAAGTTTAGCCCGTTTGGAACCTATTTCGGTAGTTCTCGAAGTCAATTCCTCTGTAAAATGGTCATTTTGGCTTAAAAACATTTATAATTTTCCTCAAAATCAGAAATTTTCAAAATGTGATATTTCTTTGTCTGGGTGAGCAGTCACGGTCTAATTCAAGAAATAACATCTATTGGGTCTAAGCAACATTTCCTGACATTATGAGGAAAATCTGATTCGTAAAATTTTTGGCCAAAAATGACAAAAATCATAAGGGGTTAGTCCAGCGATTTTTGTCAAAAATTGCCAAAAATTGACTTTTTAAAAAATGTCTCAGAAATTACTCCTAACGAAAGTTTAGCCCGTTTGGAACCTATTTCGGTAGTTCTCGAAGCCAATTCCTCTGTAAAATGGTCATTTTGGCTAAAAACATTTATAATTTTCCTCAAAATCAGAAATTTTCAAAATGTGATATTTCTTTGTCTGGGTGAGCAGTCACGGTCTAATTCAAGAAATAACATCTATTGGGTCTAAGCAACATTTCCTGACATTATGAGGAAAATCTGATTCGTAAAATTTTTGGCCAAAAATGACAAAAATCATAAGGGGTTAGTCCAGCGATTTTTGTCAAAAATTGCCAAAAATTGACTTTTTAAAAAATGTCTCAGAAATTACTCCTAACGAAAGTTTAGCCCGTTTGGAACCTATTTCGGTAGTTCTCGAAGCCAATTCCTCTGTAAAATGGTCATTTTGGCTAAAAACATTTATAATTTTCCTCAAAATCAGAAATTTTCAAAATGTGATATTTCTTTGTCTGGGTGAGCAGTCACGGTCTAATTCAAGAAATAACATCTATTGGGTCTAAGCAACATTTCCTGACATTATGAGGAAAATCTGATTCGTAAAATTTTTGGCCAAAAATGACAAAAATCATAAGGGGTTAGTCCAGCGATTTTTGTCAAAAATGGCCAAAAATTGACTTTTTAAAAAATGTCTCAGAAATTACTCCTAACGAAAGTTTAGCCCGTTTGGAACCTATTTCGGTAGTTCTCGAAGCCAATTCCTCTGTAAAATGGTCATTTTGGCTAAAAACATTTATAATTTTCCTCAAAATCAGAAATTTTCAAAATGTGATATTTCTTTGTCTGGGTGAGCAGTCACGGTCTAATTCAAGAAATAACATCTATTGGGTCTAAGCAACATTTCCTGACATTATGAGGAAAATCTGATTCGTAAAATTTTTGGCCAAAAATGACAAAAATCATAAGGGGTTAGTCCAGCGATTTTTGTCAAAAATGGCCAAAAATTGACTTTTTAAAAAATGTCTCAGAAATTACTCCTAACGAAAGTTTAGCCCGTTTGGAACCTATTTCGGTAGTTCTCGAAGCCAATTCCTCTGTAAAATGGTCATTTTGGCTAAAAACATTTATAATTTTCCTCAAAATCAGAAATTTTCAAAATGTGATATTTCTTTGTCTGGGTGAGCAGTCACGGTCTAATTCAAGAAATAACATCTATTGGGTCTAAGCAACATTTCCTGACATTATGAGGAAAATCTGATTCGTAAAATTTTTGGCCAAAAATGACAAAAATCATAAGGGGTTAGTCCAGCGATTTTTGTCAAAAATGGCCAAAAATTGACTTTTTAAAAAATGTCTCAGAAATTACTCCTAACGAAAGTTTAGCCCGTTTGGAACCTATTTCGGTAGTTCTCGAAGTCAATTCCTCTGTAAAATGGTCATTTTGGCTTAAAAACATTTATAATTTTCCTCAAAATCAGAAATTTTCAAAATGTGATATTTCTTTGTCTGGGTGAGCAGTCACGGTCTAATTCAAGAAATAACATCTATTGGGTCTAAGCAACATTTCCTGACATTATGAGGAAAATCTGATTCGTAAAATTTTTGGCCAAAAATGACAAAAATCATAAGGGGTTAGTCCAGCGATTTTTGTCAAAAATGGCCAAAAATTGACTTTTTAAAAAATGTCTCAGAAATTACTCCTAACGAAAGTTTAGCCCGTTTGGAACCTATTTCGGTAGTTCTCGAAGCCAATTCCTCTGTAAAATGGTCATTTTGGCTAAAAACATTTATAATTTTCCTCAAAATCAGAAATTTTCAAAATGTGATATTTCTTTGTCTGGGTGAGCAGTCACGGTCTAATTCAAGAAATAACATCTATTGGGTCTAAGCAACATTTCCTGACATTATGAGGAAAATCTGATTCGTAAAATTTTTGGCCAAAAATGACAAAAATCATAAGGGGTTAGTCCAGCGATTTTTGTCAAAAATGGCCAAAAATTGACTTTTTAAAAAATGTCTCAAAAATTACTCCTAACGAAAGTTTAGCCCGTTTGGAACCTATTTCGGTAGTTCTCGAAGCCAATTCCTCTGTAAAATGGTCATTTTGGCTAAAAACATTTATAATTTTCCTCAAAATCAGAAATTTTCAAAATGTGATATTTCTTTGTCTGGGTGAGCAGTCACGGTCTAATTCAAGAAATAACATCTATTGGGTCTAAGCAACATTTCCTGACATTATGAGGAAAATCTGATTCGTAAAATTTTTGGCCAAAAATGACAAAAATCATAAGGGGTTAGTCCAGCGATTTTTGTCAAAAATGGCCAAAAATTGACTTTTTAAAAAATGTCTCAGAAATTACTCCTAACGAAAGTTTAGCCCGTTTGGAACCTATTTCGATAGTTCTCGAAGCCAATTCCTCTGTAAAATGGTCATTTTGGCTAAAAACATTTATAATTTTCCTCAAAATCAGAAATTTTCAAAATGTGATATTTCTTTGTCTGGGTGAGCAGTCACGGTCTAATTCAAGAAATAACATCTATTGGGTCTAAGCAACATTTCCTGACATTATGAGGAAAATCTGATTCGTAAAATATTTGGCCAAAAATGACAAAAATCATAAGGGGTTAGTCCAGCGATTTTTGTCAAAAATGGCCAAAAATTGACTTTTTAAAAAATGTCTCAGAAATTACTCCTAACGAAAGTTTAGCCCGTTTGGAACCTATTTCGGTAGTTCTCGAAGCCAATTCCTCTGTAAAATGGTCATTTTGGCTAAAAACATTTATAATTTTCCTCAAAATCAGAAATTTTCAAAATGTGATATTTCTTTGTCTGGGTGAGCAGTCACGGTCTAATTCAAGAAATAACATCTATTGGGTCTAAGCAACATTTCCTGACATGATGAGGAAAATCTGATTCGTAAAATATTTGGCCAAAAATGACAAATAGTCCAGCGATTTTTGTCAAAAATGGCCAAAAATTGACTTTTTAAAAAATGTCTCAGAAATTACTCCTAACGAAAGTTTAGCCCGTTTGGAACCTATTTCGGTAGTTCTCGAAGCCAATTCCTCTGTAAAATGGTCATTTTGGCTTAAAAACATTTATAATTTTCCTCAAAATCAGAAATTTTCAAAATGTGATATTTCTTTGTCTGGGTGAGCAGTCACGGTCTAATTCAAGAAATAACATCTATTGGGTCTAAGCAACATTTCCTGACATTATGAGGAAAATCTGATTCGTAAAATTTTTGGCCAAAAATGACAAAAATCATAAGGGGTTAGTCCAGCGATTTTTGTCAAAAATGGCCAAAAATTGACTTTTTAAAAAATGTCTCAGAAATTACTCCTAACGAAAGTTTAGCCCGTTTGGAACCTATTTCGGTAGTTCTCGAAGCCAATTCCTCTGTAAAATGGTCATTTTGGCTAAAAACATTTATAATTTTCCTCAAAATCAGAAATTTTCAAAATGTGATATTTCTTTGTCTGGGTGAGCAGTCACGGTCTAATTCAAGAAATAACATCTATTGGGTCTAAGCAACATTTCCTGACATTATGAGGAAAATCTGATTCGTAAAATTTGTGGCCAAAAATGACAAAAATCATAAGGGGTTAGTCCAGCGATTTTTGTCAAAAATGGCCAAAAATTGACTTTTTAAAAAATGTCTCAGTAATTACTCCTAACGAAAGTTTAGCCCGTTTGGAACCTATTTCGGTAGTTCTCGAAGCCAATTCCTCTGTAAAATGGTCATTTTGGCTAAAAACATTTATAATTTTCCTCAAAATCAGAAATTTTCAAAATGTGATATTTCTTTGTCTGGGTGAGCAGTCACGGTCTAATTCAAGAAATAACATCTATTGGGTCTAAGCAACATTTCCTGACATGATGAGGAAAATCTGATTCGTAAAATTTTTGGCCAAAAATGACAAATAGTCCAGCGATTTTTGTCAAAAATGGCCAAAAATTGACTTTTTAAAAAATGTCTCAGAAATTACTCCTAACGAAAGTTTAGCCCGTTTGGAACCTATTTCGGTAGTTCTCGAAGCCAATTCCTCTGTAAAATGGTCATTTTGGCTAAAAAGATTTATAATTTTCCTCAAAATCAGAAATTTTCAAAATGTGATATTTCTTTGTCTGGGTGAGCAGTCACGGTCTAATTCAAGAAATAACATCTATTGGGTCTAAGCAACATTTCCTGACATTATGAGGAAAATCTGATTCGTAAAATTTTTGGCCAAAAATGACAAAAATCATAAGGGGTTAGTCCAGCGATTTTTGTCAAAAATGGCCAAAAATTTACTTTTTAAAAAATGTCTCAGAAATTACTCCTAACGAAAGTTTAGCCCGTTTGGAACCTATTTCGGTAGTTCTCGAAGCCAATTCCTCTGTAAAATGGTCATTTTGGCTTAAAAACATTTATAATTTTCCTCAAAATCAGAAATTTTCAAAATGTGATATTTCTTTGTCTGGGTGAGCAGTCACGGTCTAATTCAAGAAATAACATCTATTGGGTCTAAGCAACATTTCCTGACATTATGAGGAAAATCTGATTCGTAAAATTTTTGGCCAAAAATGACAAAAATCATAAGGGGTTAGTCCAGCGATTTTTGTCAAAAATGGCCAAAAATTGACTTTTTAAAAAATGTCTCAGAAATTACTCCTAACGAAAGTTTAGCCCGTTTGGAACCTATTTCGGTAGTTCTCGAAGCCAATTCCTCTGTAAAATGGTCATTTTGGCTAAAAACATTTATAATTTTCCTCAAAATCAGAAATTTTCAAAATGTGATATTTCTTTGTCTGGGTGAGCAGTCACGGTCTAATTCAAGAAATAACATCTATTGGGTCTAAGCAACATTTCCTGACATTATGAGGAAAATCTGATTCGTAAAATTTTTGGCCAAAAATGACAAATAGTCCAGCGATTTTTGTCAAAAATGGCCAAAAATTGACTTTTTAAAAAATGTCTCAGAAATTACTCCTAACGAAAGTTTAGCCCGTTTGGAACCTATTTCGGTAGTTCTCGAAGCCAATTCCTCTGTAAAATGGTCATTTTGGCTTAAAAACATTTATAATTTCCCTCAAAATCAGAAATTTTCAAAATGTGATATTTCTTTGTCTGGGTGAGCAGTCACGGTCTAATTCAAGAAATAACATCTATTGGGTCTAAGCAACATTTCCTGACATTATGAGGAAAATCTGATTCGTAAATTTTTTGGCCAAAAATGACAAAAATCATAAGGGGTTAGTCCAGCGATTTTTGTCAAAAATGGCCAAAAATTGACTTTTTTAAAAATGTCTCAGAAATTACTCCTAACGAAAGTTTAGCCCGTTTGGAACCTATTTCGGTAGTTCTCGAAGCCAATTCCTCTGTAAAATGGTCATTTTGGCTAAAAACATTTATAATTTTCCTCAAAATCAGAATTTTCAAAATGTGATATTTCTTTGTCTGGGTGAGCAGTCACGGTCTAATTCAAGAAATAACATCTATTGGGTCTAAGCAACATTTCCTGACATTATGAGGAAAATCTGATTCGTAAAATTTGTGGCCAAAAATGACAAAAATCATAAGGGGTTAGTCCAGCGATTTTTGTCAAAAAATGGCCAAAAATTGACTTTTTAAAAAATGTCTCAGAAATTACTCCTAACGAAAGTTTAGCCCGTTTGGAACCTATTTCTGGTAGTTCTCTCGAAGCCAATTCCTCTGTAAAATGGTCATTTTGGCTAAAAACATTATAATTTTCCCTCAAAATCAGATATTTTCAAAAATGTGATATTTCTTTGTCTGGGTGAGCAGTCACGGTCTAATTCAAGAAATAACACTCTATTGCGGTCTAAGCAACATTTCCTGACATGATGAGAGAAATCTGATTCGTAAAAGTTTTGGCCAAAAAATGACAAATAGTCCACGATTTTGGTGTCAAAAATGGCCAAAAATTGACTTTTTAAAAAATGTCTCAGAAATTACTCCTAACGAAAGTTTAGCCCTTTTGGAACCTATTTTCGGTAGTTCTCGAAGCCAATTCCTCTGTAAAATGGTCATTTTGGCTAAAAAGATTTATAATTTTCCTCAAAATCAGAAAATTTTCAAAACTGATATTTCTTTGTCTGGGTGAGCATTCACGGTCTAATTCAAGAAATAACATCTATTGGGTCTAAGCAACATTTCCTGACATTATGAGGAAAATCTGATTTCGTAAAATTTTTGGCCAAAAAATGACAAAATCATAAGGGGTTAGTCCAGCGATTTTTTGTCAAAAATGGCCAAAAATTTACTTTTTAAAAATGTCACAGAAATTACTCCTAACGAAAGTTTAGCCCGTTTGGAACTATTTTCGGTAGTTCTCGAAGCCCAATTCCTCTGTAAAATGGTCATTTTGGCTTAAAAACTATTTATAATTTTCCTCAAAATCGAAAATTTTCAAATGTGATATTTGCTTTGTCTGGGTGAGCAGTCACGGTCTAATTCAAGAAATAACATCTATGGGTCTAAGCAACATTTCTGACATTTATGAGGAAAATCTGATTCGTTAAAATTTTGGCCAAAATGACAAAAATCCATAAGGGGTTAGTCCAGCGATTTTGTCAAAATGCGCCAAAAATTGACTTTTTAAAAAATGTCTCAGAAATTACTCCTAACGAAAGTTTAGGCCGGTTTGGAACCTATTTCGGTAGTCTCGAAGCCAATTCCTCTGTAAAATGGTCATTTGGCTAAAAACATTTATAATTTTCCTCAAAATCAGAAATTTTCAAAATGTGATATTTCTTTGTCTGGGTGAGCAGTCACGGTCTAATTCAAGAAATAACATCTATTGGGTCTAAGCCAACATTTCCTGACATTATGAGGAAAATCTGATTCGTAAAATTTTGGCCAAAAATGACAAAAATCATAAGGTTAGTCCAGCGATTTTGTCAAAAATGGCCAAAAATTGACTTTTTAAAAAATGTCTCAGAAATACTCCTAACGAAAGTTTAGCCCCGTTTGGAACCTATTTCGGTAGTTCTCGAAGCCAATTCCTCTGTAAAATGGTCATTTTGGCTAAAAACATTTATAATTTTCCTCAAAATCAGAAATTTTCAAAATGTGATATTTCTTTGTCTGGGTGAGCAGTCACGGTCTAATTCAAGAAATAACATCTATTCTGGTCTAAGCAACATTTCCTGACATGATGAGAAAATCTGATTCGTAAATTTTTGGCCAAAAATGACAAAATAGGTCTCAGCGATTTTTGTCAAAAATGGCAAAAATTTACTTTTTAAAAAATCGTCTCAGAAATTACTCCTAACGAAAAGTATTAGCCCGTTTGGAACCTATTTCGGTAGTTCTTCGAAGCCATTCCTCTGTAAAATGGTCATTTTGGCTTAAAAACATTTATAATTTTCCTCAAAATCAGAAATTTTCAAAATGTGATATTTCTTTGTCTGGGTGAGCAGTCACGTCTAATTCAAGAAATAACATCTATTGGGTCTAAGCAACATTTCCTGACATTATGAGGAAAATCTGATTCGTAAAATTTGTGGCCAAAAAATGACAAAAATCATAAGGGGTTAGTCCAGCGATTTTGTCAAAATGGCCAAAAATTGACTTTTTAAAAAATGTCTCAGAAATTACTCCTAACGAAAAGTTTAGCCCGTTTGGAACCTATTTCGGTAGTTCTCGAAGCCAATTCCTCTGTAAAATGGTCATTTGGCTAAAACATTTATAATTTTCCTCAAAATCAGAAATTTTCAAAATGTGATATTTCTTTGTCTGGGTGAGCAGTCACGGTCTAATTCAAGAAATAACATCTATTGGGTCTAAGCAACATTTCCTGACATGATGAGGAAAATCTGATTCGTAAATTTTTGGCCAAAAATGACAAAGTAGTCCAGCGATTTTTGTCCAAAAAATGGCCAAAAATTGACTTTTTAAAAAATGTCTCAGAAATTACTCCTAACGAAAGTTTAGCCCGTTTGGAACCTATTTCTGGTAGTTCTCGAAGCCAATTCCTCTGTAAAATGGTCATTTTGGCTAAAAACATTTATAATTTTCCTCAAAATCAGAAATTTCAAAATGTGATATTTCTTTGTCTGGGGTGAGCAGTCACGGTCTAATTCAAGAAATAACATCTATTGGGGTCTAAGCAACATTTCCTGACATTATGAGGAAAATCTGATTCGTAAAATTTTTGGCCAAAAATGACAAAAATCATAAGGGGTTAGTCCAGCGATTTTTGTCAAAAATGGCCAAAAATTGACTTTTTAAAAAAATTTCTCAGAAAATTACTCCTAACGAAAGTTTAGCCCGTTTGGGATACCTATTTCGGTAGTTCTCGAGAAGCCAATTCCTCTGTAAAATGGTCATTTTGGCTAAAAAGCATTTATAATTTTCTCAAAATCAGAAATTTTCAAATGTGATATTTCTTTGTCTGGGTGAGCAGTCACGGTCTAATTCAAGAAATACATCTATTGGGTCTAAGCAACATTTCCTGACATTATGAGGAAAATCTGATTCGTAAAATTTTGGCCAAAAATGACAAATAGAGTCCAGCGATTTTTGTCAAAAATGGCCAAAATTGACTTTTTAAAAAATGTCTCAGAAATTACTCCTAACGAAAGTTTAGCCCGTTTGGAACCTATTTCGGTAGTTCTCGAAGCCAATTCCTCTGTAAAATGGTCATTTTTGGCTAAAAAGATTTATAATTTTCCTCAAAATCAGAAATTTTCAAAATGTGATATTTCTTTGTCTGGGTGAGCAGTCACGGTCTAATTCAAGAAATAACATCTATTGGGTCTAAGCAACATTTCCTGACATTATGAGGAAAATCTGATTCGTAAAATTTTTGGCCAAAAATGACAAAAATCATAAGGGGTTAGTCCAGCGATTTTTGTCAAAAAATGGCCAAAAAATTTACTTTTTAAAAAATGTCTCAGAAATACTCCTAACGGAAAGTGTTGAGCCTCGTTTGGAACCCTATTTCGGCTAGTTCTCGAAGCCAATTTCCTCTGTAAAATGGTCATTTTGGCTAAAAAGTATTTATAATTTTTCCTCAAAATCAGAAATTTTCAAATGTGATATTTCTTTGTCTGGGTGAGCAGTCACGTCTAATTCAAGAAATAACATCTATTGGGGTCTAAGCAACATTTCCTGACATTATGAAGGAAAATCTGATTCGTAAAATTTTTGGGCCAAAAATGACAAAAAATCATAAGGGGTTAGTCCAGCGAGTTTTGTCCAAAAAATGGCCAAAAAATGTCTCAGAAATTACTCCTAACGAAAGTTTAGCCCGTTTGGAACCTATTTCGGTAGTTCTCGAAGCCAATTCCTCTGTAAAATGGTCATTTTGGCTTAAAAACATTTATAATTTTCCTCAAAATCAGAAATTTTCAAAATGTGATATTTCTTTGTCTGGGTGAGCAGTCACGGTCTAATTCAAGAAATAACATCTATTGGGTCTAAGCAACATTTCCTGACATTATGAGGAAAATCTGATTCGTAAAATTTTTGGCCAAAAATGACAAAAATCATAAGGGGTTAGTCCAGCGATTTTTGTCAAAAATGGCCAAAAATTGACTTTTTAAAAAATGTCTCAGAAATTACTCCTAACGAAAGTTTAGCCCGTTTGGAACCTATTTCGGTAGTTCTCGAAGCCAATTCCTCTGTAAAATGGTCATTTTGGCTAAAAACATTATAATTTTCCTCAAAATCAGAAATTTTCAAAATGTGATATTTCTTTGTCTGGGTGAGCAGTCACGGTCTAATTCAAGAAATAACATCTATTGGGTCTAAGCAACATTTCCTGACATTATGAGGAAAATCTGATTCGTAAAATTTGTGGCCAAAAATGACAAAAATCATAAGGGGTTAGTCCAGCGATTTTTGTCAAAAATGGCCAAAAATTGACTTTTTAAAAAATGTCTCAGAAATTACTCCTAACGAAAGTTTAGCCCGTTTGGAACCTATTTCGGTAGTTCTCGAAGCCAATTCCTCTGTAAAATGGTCATTTTGGCTAAAAACATTTATAATTTTCCTCAAAATCAGAAATTTTCAAAATGTGATATTTCTTTGTCTGGGTGAGCAGTCACGGTCTAATTCAAGAAATAACATCTATTGGGTCTAAGCAACATTTCCTGACATGATGAGGAAAATCTGATTCGTAAAATTTTTGGCCAAAAATGACAAATAGTCCAGCGATTTTTGTCAAAAATGGCCAAAAATTGACTTTTTAAAAAATGTCTCAGAAATTACTCCTAACGAAAGTTTAGCCCGTTTGGAACCTATTTCGGTAGTTCTCGAAGCCAATTCCTCTGTAAAATGGTCATTTTGGCTAAAAAGATTTATAATTTTCCTCAAAATCAGAAATTTTCAAAATGTGATATTTCTTTGTCTGGGTGAGCAGTCACGGTCTAATTCAAGAAATAACATCTATTGGGGTCTAAGCAACATTCCTGACATTATGAGGAAAATCTGATTCGTAAAATTTTTGGCCAAAAATGACAAAAATCATAAGGGGTTAGTCCAGCGATTTTTGTCAAAAATGGCCAAAAATTTACTTTTAAAAAAATGTCTCAGAAATTACTCCTAACGAAAGTTTAGCCCGTTTGGAACCTATTTCGGTAGTTCTCGAAGCCAATTCCTCTGTAAAATGGTCATTTTGGCTTAAAAACATTTATAATTTTCCTCAAAATCAGAAATTTTCAAAATGTGATATTTCTTTGTCTGGGTGAGCAGTCACGGTCTAATTCAAGAAATAACATCTATTGGGTCTAAGCAACATTTCCTGACATTATGAGGAAAATCTGATTCGTAAAATTTTTGGCCAAAAATGACAAAAATCATAAGGGGTTAGTCCAGCGATTTTTGTCAAAAATGGCCAAAAATTGACTTTTTAAAAAATGTCTCAGAAATTACTCCTAACGAAAGTTTAGCCCGTTTGGAACCTATTTCGGTAGTTCTCGAAGCCAATTCCTCTGTAAAATGGTCATTTTGGCTAAAAACATTTATAATTTTCCTCAAAATCAGAAATTTTCAAAATGTGATATTTCTTTGTCTGGGTGAGCAGTCACGGTCTAATTCAAGAAATAACATCTATTGGGTCTAAGCAACATTTCCTGACATTATGAGGAAAATCTGATTCGTAAAATTTGTGGCCAAAAATGACAAAAATCATAAGGGGTTAGTCCAGCGATTTTTGTCAAAAATGGCCAAAAATTGACTTTTTAAAAAATGTCTCAGAAATTACTCCTAACCAAAGTTTAGCCCGTTTGGAACCTATTTCGGTAGTTCTCGAAGCCAATTCCTCTGTAAAATGGTCATTTTGGCTAAAAACATTTATAATTTTCCTCAAAATCAGAAATTTTCAAAATGTGATATTTCTTTGTCTGGGTGAGCAGTCACGGTCTAATTCAAGAAATAACATCTATTGGGTCTAAGCAACATTTCCTGACATTATGAGGAAAATCTGATTCGTAAAATTTGTGGCCAAAAATGACAAAAATCATAAGGGGTTAGTCCAGCGATTTTTGTCAAAAATGGCCAAAAATTGACTTTTTAAAAAATGTCTCAGAAATTACTCCTAACGAAAGTTTAGCCCGTTTGGAACCTATTTCGATAGTTCTCGAAGCCAATTCCTCTGTAAAATGGTCATTTTGGCTAAAAACATTTATAATTTTCCTCAAAATCAGAAATTTTCAAAATGTGATATTTCTTTGTCTGGGTGAGCAGTCACGGTCTAATTCAAGAAATAACATCTATTGGGTCTAAGCAACATTTCCTGACATTATGAGGAAAATCTGATTCGTAAAATTTTTGGCCAAAAATGACAAATAGTCCAGCGATTTTTGTCAAAAATGGCCAAAAATTGACTTTTTAAAAAATGTCTCAGAAATTACTCCTAACGAAAGTTTAGCCCGTTTGGAACCTATTTCGGTAGTTCTCGAAGCCAATTCCTCTGTAAAATGGTCATTTTGGCTAAAAAGATTTATAATTTTCCTCAAAATCAGAAATTTTCAAAATGTGATATTTCTTTGTCTGGGTGAGCAGTCACGGTCTAATTCAAGAAATAACATCTATTGGGTCTAAGCAACATTTCCTGACATTATGAGGAAAATCTGATTCGTAAAATTTTTGGCCAAAAATGACAAAAATCATAAGGGGTTAGTCCAGCGATTTTTGTCAAAAATGGCCAAAAATTTACTTTTTAAAAAATGTCTCAGAAATTACTCCTAACGAAAGTTTAGCCCGTTTGGAACCTATTTCGGTAGTTCTCGAAGCCAATTCCTCTGTAAAATGGTCATTTTGGCTAAAAACATTTATAATTTTCCTCAAAATCAGAAATTTTCAAAATGTGATATTTCTTTGTCTGGGTGAGCAGTCACGGTCTAATTCAAGAAATAACATCTATTGGGTCTAAGCAACATTTCCTGACATGATGAGGAAAATCTGATTCGTAAAATTTTTGGCCAAAAATGACAAATAGTCCAGCGATTTTTGTCAAAAATGGCCAAAAATTGACTTTTTAAAAAATGTCTCAGAAATTACTCCTAACGAAAGTTTAGCCCGTTTGGAACCTATTTCGGTAGTTCTCGAAGCCAATTCCTCTGTAAAATGGTCATTTTGGCTAAAAAGATTTATAATTTTCCTCAAAATCAGAAATTTTCAAAATGTGATATTTCTTTGTCTGGGTGAGCAGTCACGGTCTAATTCAAGAAATAACATCTATTGGGTCTAAGCAACATTTCCTGACATTATGAGGAAAATCTGATTCGTAAAATTTTTGGCCAAAAATGACAAAAATCATAAGGGGTTAGTCCAGCGATTTTTGTCAAAAATGGCCAAAAATTTACTTTTTAAAAAATGTCTCAGAAATTACTCCTAACGAAAGTTTAGCCCGTTTGGAACCTATTTCGGTAGTTCTCGAAGCCAATTCCTCTGTAAAATGGTCATTTTGGCTTAAAAACATTTATAATTTTCCTCAAAATCAGAAATTTTCAAAATGTGATATTTCTTTGTCTGGGTGAGCAGTCACGGTCTAATTCAAGAAATAACATCTATTGGGTCTAAGCAACATTTCCTGACATTATGAGGAAAATCTGATTCGTAAAATTTTTGGCCAAAAATGACAAAAATCATAAGGGGTTAGTCCAGCGATTTTTGTCAAAAATGGCCAAAAATTGACTTTTTAAAAAATGTCTCAGAAATTACTCCTAACGAAAGTTTAGCCCGTTTGGAACCTATTTCGGTAGTTCTCGAAGCCAATTCCTCTGTAAAATGGTCATTTTGGCTAAAAACATTTATAATTTTCCTCAAAATCAGAAATTTTCAAAATGTGATATTTCTTTGTCTGGGTGAGCAGTCACGGTCTAATTCAAGAAATAACATCTATTGGGTCTAAGCAACATTTCCTGACATTATGAGGAAAATCTGATTCGTAAAATTTGTGGCCAAAAATGACAAAAATCATAAGGGGTTAGTCCAGCGATTTTTGTCAAAAATGGCCAAAAATTGACTTTTTAAAAAATGTCTCAGAAATTACTCCTAACGAAAGTTTAGCCCGTTTGGAACCTATTTCGGTAGTTCTCGAAGCCAATTCCTCTGTAAAATGGTCATTTTGGCTAAAAACATTTATAATTTTCCTCAAAATCAGAAATTTTCAAAATGTGATATTTCTTTGTCTGGGTGAGCAGTCACGGTCTAATTCAAGAAATAACATCTATTGGGTCTAAGCAACATTTCCTGACATGATGAGGAAAATCTGATTCGTAAAATTTTTGGCCAAAAATGACAAATAGTCCAGCGATTTTTGTCAAAAATGGCCAAAAATTGACTTTTTAAAAAATGTCTCAGAAATTACTCCTAACGAAAGTTTAGCCCGTTTGGAACCTATTTCGGTAGTTCTCGAAGCCAATTCCTCTGTAAAATGGTCATTTTGGCTAAAAAGATTTATAATTTTCCTCAAAATCAGAAATTTTCAAAATGTGATATTTCTTTGTCTGGGTGAGCAGTCACGGTCTAATTCAAGAAATAACATCTATTGGGTCTAAGCAACATTTCCTGACATTATGAGGAAAATCTGATTCGTAAAATTTTTGGCCAAAAATGACAAAAATCATAAGGGGTTAGTCCAGCGATTTTTGTCAAAAATGGCCAAAAATTTACTTTTTAAAAAATGTCTCAGAAATTACTCCTAACGAAAGTTTAGCCCGTTTGGAACCTATTTCGGTAGTTCTCGAAGCCAATTCCTCTGTAAAATGGTCATTTTGGCTTAAAAACATTTATAATTTTCCTCAAAATCAGAAATTTTCAAAATGTGATATTTCTTTGTCTGGGTGAGCAGTCACGGTCTAATTCAAGAAATAACATCTATTGGGTCTAAGCAACATTTCCTGACATTATGAGGAAAATCTGATTCGTAAAATTTTTGGCCAAAAATGACAAAAATCATAAGGGGTTAGTCCAGCGATTTTTGTCAAAAATGGCCAAAAATTGACTTTTTAAAAAATGTCTCAGAAATTACTCCTAACGAAAGTTTAGCCCGTTTGGAACCTATTTCGGTAGTTCTCGAAGCCAATTCCTCTGTAAAATGGTCATTTTGGCTAAAAACATTTATAATTTTCCTCAAAATCAGAAATTTTCAAAATGTGATATTTCTTTGTCTGGGTGAGCAGTCACGGTCTAATTCAAGAAATAACATCTATTGGGTCTAAGCAACATTTCCTGACATTATGAGGAAAATCTGATTCGTAAAATTTTTGGCCAAAAATGACAAAAATCATAAGGGGTTAGTCCAGCGATTTTTGTCAAAAATGGCCAAAAATTGACTTTTTAAAAAATGTCTCAGAAATTACTCCTAACGAAAGTTTAGCCCGTTTGGAACCTATTTCGGTAGTTCTCGAAGCCAATTCCTCTGTAAAATGGTCATTTTGGCTAAAAACATTTATAATTTTCCTCAAAATCAGAAATTTTCAAAATGTGATATTTCTTTGTCTGGGTGAGCAGTCACGGTCTAATTCAAGAAATAACATCTATTGGGTCTAAGCAACATTTCCTGACATTATGAGGAAAATCTGATTCGTAAAATTTGTGGCCAAAAATGACAAAAATCATAAGGGGTTAGTCCAGCGATTTTTGTCAAAAATGGCCAAAAATTGACTTTTTAAAAAATGTCTCAGAAATTACTCCTAACGAAAGTTTAGCCCGTTTGGAACCTATTTCGGTAGTTCTCGAAGCCAATTCCTCTGTAAAATGGTCATTTTGGCTTAAAAACATTGATAATTTTCCTCAAAATCAGAAATTTTCAAAATGTGATATTTCTTTGTCTGGGTGAGCAGTCACGGTCTAATTCAAGAAATAACATCTATTGGGTCTAAGCAACATTTCCTGACATTATGAGGAAAATCTGATTCGTAAAATTTTTGGCCAAAAATGACAAAAATCATAAGGGGTTAGTCCAGCGATTTTTGTCAAAAATGGCCAAAAATTGACTTTTTAAAAAATGTCTCAGAAATTACTCCTAACGAAAGTTTAGCCCGTTTGGAACCTATTTCGGTAGTTCTCGAAGCCAATTCCTCTGTAAAATGGTCATTTTGGCTAAAAACATTTATAATTTTCCTCAAAATCAGAAATTTTCAAAATGTGATATTTCTTTGTCTGGGTGAGCAGTCACGGTCTAATTCAAGAAATAACATCTATTGGGTCTAAGCAACATTTCCTGACATGATGAGGAAAATCTGATTCGTAAAATTTTTGGCCAAAAATGACAAATAGTCCAGCGATTTTTGTCAAAAATGGCCAAAAATTGACTTTTTAAAAAATGTCTCAGAAATTACTCCTAACGAAAGTTTAGCCCGTTTGGAACCTATTTCGGTAGTTCTCGAAGCCAATTCCTCTGTAAAATGGTCATTTTGGCTTAAAAACATTTATAATTTTCCTCAAAATCAGAAATTTTCAAAATGTGATATTTCTTTGTCTGGGTGAGCAGTCACGGTCTAATTCAAGAAATAACATCTATTGGGTCTAAGCAACATTTCCTGACATTATGAGGAAAATCTGATTCGTAAAATTTTTGGCCAAAAATGACAAAAATCATAAGGGGTTAGTCCAGCGATTTTTGTCAAAAATGGCCAAAAATTGACTTTTTAAAAAATGTCTCAGAAATTACTCCTAACGAAAGTTTAGCCCGTTTGGAACCTATTTCGGTAGTTCTCGAAGCCAATTCCTCTGTAAAATGGTCATTTTGGCTAAAAACATTTATAATTTTCCTCAAAATCAGAAATTTTCAAAATGTGATATTTCTTTGTCTGGGTGAGCAGTCACGGTCTAATTCAAGAAATAACATCTATTGGGTCTAAGCAACATTTCCTGACATTATGAGGAAAATCTGATTCGTAAAATTTTTGGCCAAAAATGACAAATAGTCCAGCGATTTTTGTCAAAAATGGCCAAAAATTGACTTTTTAAAAAATGTCTCAGAAATTACTCCTAACGAAAGTTTAGCCCGTTTGGAACCTATTTCGGTAGTTCTCGAAGCCAATTCCTCTGTAAAATGGTCATTTTGGCTAAAAAGATTTATAATTTTCCTCAAAATCAGAAATTTTCAAAATGTGATATTTCTTTGTCTGGGTGAGCAGTCACGGTCTAATTCAAGAAATAACATCTATTGGGTCTAAGCAACATTTCCTGACATTATGAGGAAAATCTGATTCGTAAAATTTTTGGCCAAAAATGACAAAAATCATAAGGGGTTAGTCCAGCGATTTTTGTCAAAAATGGCCAAAAATTTACTTTTTAAAAAATGTCTCAGAAATTACTCCTAACGAAAGTTTAGCCCGTTTGGAACCTATTTCGGTAGTTCTCGAAGCCAATTCCTCTGTAAAATGGTCATTTTGGCTTAAAAACATTTATAATTTTCCTCAAAATCAGAAATTTTCAAAATGTGATATTTCTTTGTCTGGGTGAGCAGTCACGGTCTAATTCAAGAAATAACATCTATTGGGTCTAAGCAACATTTCCTGACATTATGAGGAAAATCTGATTCGTAAAATTTTTGGCCAAAAATGACAAAAATCATAAGGGGTTAGTCCAGCGATTTTTGTCAAAAATGGCCAAAAATTGACTTTTTAAAAAATGTCTCAGAAATTACTCCTAACGAAAGTTTAGCCCGTTTGGAACCTATTTCGGTAGTTCTCGAAGCCAATTCCTCTGTAAAATGGTCATTTTGGCTAAAAACATTTATAATTTTCCTCAAAATCAGAAATTTTCAAAATGTGATATTTCTTTGTCTGGGTGAGCAGTCACGGTCTAATTCAAGAAATAACATCTATTGGGTCTAAGCAACATTTCCTGACATTATGAGGAAAATCTGATTCGTAAAATTTTTGGCCAAAAATGACAAAAATCATAAGGGGTTAGTCCAGCGATTTTTGTCAAAAATGGCCAAAAATTGACTTTTTAAAAAATGTCTCAGAAATTACTCCTAACGAAAGTTTAGCCCGTTTGGAACCTATTTCGGTAGTTCTCGAAGCCAATTCCTCTGTAAAATGGTCATTTTGGCTAAAAACATTTATAATTTTCCTCAAAATCAGAAATTTTCAAAATGTGATATTTCTTTGTCTGGGTGAGCAGTCACGGTCTAATTCAAGAAATAACATCTATTGGGTCTAAGCAACATTTCCTGACATTATGAGGAAAATCTGATTCGTAAAATTTGTGGCCAAAAATGACAAAAATCATAAGGGGTTAGTCCAGCGATTTTTGTCAAAAATGGCCAAAAATTGACTTTTTAAAAAATGTCTCAGAAATTACTCCTAACGAAAGTTTAGCCCGTTTGGAACCTATTTCGGTAGTTCTCGAAGCCAATTCCTCTGTAAAATGGTCATTTTGGCTTAAAAACATTGATAATTTTCCTCAAAATCAGAAATTTTCAAAATGTGATATTTCTTTGTCTGGGTGAGCAGTCACGGTCTAATTCAAGAAATAACATCTATTGGGTCTAAGCAACATTTCCTGACATTATGAGGAAAATCTGATTCGTAAAATTTTTGGCCAAAAATGACAAAAATCATAAGGGGTTAGTCCAGCGATTTTTGTCAAAAATGGCCAAAAATTGACTTTTTAAAAAATGTCTCAGAAATTACTCCTAACGAAAGTTTAGCCCGTTTGGAACCTATTTCGGTAGTTCTCGAAGCCAATTCCTCTGTAAAATGGTCATTTTGGCTAAAAACATTTATAATTTTCCTCAAAATCAGAAATTTTCAAAATGTGATATTTCTTTGTCTGGGTGAGCAGTCACGGTCTAATTCAAGAAATAACATCTATTGGGTCTAAGCAACATTTCCTGACATGATGAGGAAAATCTGATTCGTAAAATTTTTGGCCAAAAATGACAAATAGTCCAGCGATTTTTGTCAAAAATGGCCAAAAATTGACTTTTTAAAAAATGTCTCAGAAATTACTCCTAACGAAAGTTTAGCCCGTTTGGAACCTATTTCGGTAGTTCTCGAAGCCAATTCCTCTGTAAAATGGTCATTTTGGCTTAAAAACATTTATAATTTTCCTCAAAATCAGAAATTTTCAAAATGTGATATTTCTTTGTCTGGGTGAGCAGTCACGGTCTAATTCAAGAAATAACATCTATTGGGTCTAAGCAACATTTCCTGACATTATGAGGAAAATCTGATTCGTAAAATTTTTGGCCAAAAATGACAAAAATCATAAGGGGTTAGTCCAGCGATTTTTGTCAAAAATGGCCAAAAATTGACTTTTTAAAAAATGTCTCAGAAATTACTCCTAACGAAAGTTTAGCCCGTTTGGAACCTATTTCGGTAGTTCTCGAAGCCAATTCCTCTGTAAAATGGTCATTTTGGCTAAAAACATTTATAATTTTCCTCAAAATCAGAAATTTTCAAAATGTGATATTTCTTCGTCTGGGTGAGCAGTCACGGTCTAATTCAAGAAATAACATCTATTGGGTCTAAGCAACATTTCCTGACATTATGAGGAAAATCTGATTCGTAAAATTTTTGGCCAAAAATGACAAATAGTCCAGCGATTTTTGTCAAAAATGGCCAAAAATTTACTTTTTAAAAAATGTCTCAGAAATTACTCCTAACGAAAGTTTAGCCCGTTTGGAACCTATTTCGGTAGTTCTCGAAGCCAATTCCTCTGTAAAATGGTCATTTTGGCTTAAAAACATTTATAATTTTCCTCAAAATCAGAAATTTTCAAAATGTGATATTTCTTTGTCTGGGTGAGCAGTCACGGTCTAATTCAAGAAATAACATCTATTGGGTCTAAGCAACATTTCCTGACATTATGAGGAAAATCTGATTCGTACAATTTTTGGCCAAAAATGACAAAAATCATAAGGGGTTAGTCCAGCGATTTTTGTCAAAAATGGCCAAAAATTGACTTTTTAAAAAATTTCTCAGAAATTACTCCTAACGAAAGTTTAGCCCGTTTGGAACCTATTTCGGTAGTTCTCGAAGCCAATTCCTCTGTAAAATGGTCATTTTGGCTAAAAACATTTATAATTTTCCTCAAAATCAGAAATTTTCAAAATGTGATATTTCTTTGTCTGGGTGAGCAGTCACGGTCTAATTCAAGAAATAACATCTATTGGGTCTAAGCAACATTTCCTGACATTATGAGGAAAATCTGATTCGTAAAATTTTTGGCCAAAAATGACAAAAATCATAAGGGGTTAGTCCAGCGATTTTTGTCAAAAATGGCCAAAAATTGACTTTTTAAAAAATGTCTCAGAAATTACTCCTAACGAAAGTTTAGCCCGTTTGGAACCTATTTCGGTAGTTCTCGAAGCCAATTCCTCTGTAAAATGGTCATTTTGGCTTAAAAACATTGATAATTTTCCTCAAAATCAGAAATTTTCAAAATGTGATATTTCTTTGTCTGGGTGAGCAGTCACGGTCTAATTCAAGAAATAACATCTATTGGGTCTAAGCAACATTTCCTGACATTATGAGGAAAATCTGATTCGTAAAATTTTTGGCCAAAAATGACAAAAATCATAAGGGGTTAGTCCAGCGATTTTTGTCAAAAATGGCCAAAAATTGACTTTTTAAAAAATGTCTCAGAAATTACTCCTAACGAAAGTTTAGCCCGTTTGGAACCTATTTCGGTAGTTCTCGAAGCCAATTCCTCTGTAAAATGGTCATTTTGGCTTAAAAACATTGATAATTTTCCTCAAAATCAGAAATTTTCAAAATGTGATATTTCTTTGTCTGGGTGAGCAGTCACGGTCTAATTCAAGAAATAACATCTATTGGGTCTAAGCAACATTTCCTGACATTATGAGGAAAATCTGATTCGTAAAATTTTTGGCCAAAAATGACAAAAATCATAAGGGTTTAGTCCAGCGATTTTTGTCAAAAATGGCCAAAAATTGACTTTTTAAAAAATGTCTCAGAAATTACTCCTAACGAAAGTTTAGCCCGTTTGGAACCTATTTCGGTAGTTCTCGAAGCCAATTCCTCTGTAAAATGGTCATTTTGGCTTAAAAACATTGATAATTTTCCTCAAAATCAGAAATTTTCAAAATGTGATATTTCTTTGTCTGGGTGAGCAGTCACGGTCTAATTCAAGAAATAACATCTATTGGGTCTAAGCAACATTTCCTGACATTATGAGGAAAATCTGATTCGTAAAATTTTTGGCCAAAAATGACAAAAATCATAAGGGGTTAGTCCAGCGATTTTTGTCAAAAATGGCCAAAAATTGACTCTTTAAAAAATGTCTCAGAAATTACTCCTAACGAAAGTTTAGCCCGTTTGGAACCTATTTCGGTAGTTCTCGAAGCCAATTCCTCTGTAAAATGGTCATTTTGGCTAAAAACATTTATAATTTTCCTCAAAATCAGAAATTTTCAAAATGTGATATTTCTTTGTCTGGGTGAGCAGTCACGGTCTAATTCAAGAAATAACATCTATTGGGTCTAAGCAACATTTCCTGACATGATGAGGAAAATCTGATTCGTAAAATTTTTGGCCAAAAATGACAAATAGTCCAGCGATTTTTGTCAGAAATGGCCAAAAATTGACTTTTTAAAAAATGTCTCAGAAATTACTCCTAACGAAAGTTTAGCCCGTTTGGAACCTATTTCGGTAGTTTTTGAAGCCAATTCCTCTGTAAAATGGTCATTTTGGCTAAAAACATTTATAATTTTCCTCAAAATCAGAAATTTTCAAAATGTGATATTTCTTTGTCTGGGTGAGCAGTCACGGTCTAATTCAAGAAATAACATCTATTGGGTCTAAGCAACATTTCCTGACATGATGAGGAAAATCTGATTCGTAAAATTTTTGGCCAAAAATGACAAAAATCATAAGGGGTTAGTCCAGTGATTTTTGTCAAAAATGGCCAAAAATTGACTTTTTAAAAAATGTCTCAGAAATTACTCCTAACGAAAGTTTAGCCCGTTTGGAACCTATTTCGGTAGTTCTCGAAGCCAATTCCTCTGTGAAATGGTCATTTTGGCTAAAAACATGTATAATTTTCCTCAAAATCAGAAATTTTCAAAATGTGATATTTCTTTGTCTGGGTGAGCAGTCACGGTCTAATTCAAGAAATAACATCTATTGGGTCTAAGCAACATTTCCTGACATTATGAGGAAAATCTGATTCGTAAAATTTTTGGCCAAAAATGACAAAAATCATAAGGGGTTAGTCCAGCGATTTTTGTCAAAAATGGCCAAAAATTGACTTTTTAAAAAATGTCTCAGAAATTACTCCTAACGAAAGTTTAGCCCGTTTGGAACCTATTTCGGTAGTTCTCGAAGCCAATTCCTCTGTAAAATGGTCATTTTGGCTAAAAACATTTATAATTTTCCTCAAAATCAGAAATTTTCAAAATGTGATATTTCTTTGTCTGGGTGAGCAGTCACGGTCTAATTCAAGAAATAACATCTATTGGGTCTAAGCAACATTTCCTGACATTATGAGGAAAATCTGATTCGTAAAATTTTTGGCCAAAAATGACAAAAATCATAAGGGGTTAGTCCAGCGATTTTTGTCAAAAATGGCCAAAAATTGACTTTTTAAAAAATGTCTCAGAAATTACTCCTAACGAAAGTTTAGCCCGTTTGGAACCTATTTCGGTAGTTCTCGAAGCCAATTCCTCTGTAAAATGGTCATTTTGGCTTAAAAACATTTATAATTTTCCTCAAAATCAGAAATTTTCAAAATGTGATATTTCTTTGTCTGGGTGAGCAGTCACGGTCTAATTCAAGAAATAACATCTATTGGGTCTAAGCAACATTTCCTGACATTATGAGGAAAATCTGATTCGTACAATTTTTGGCCAAAAATGACAAAAATCATAAGGGGTTAGTCCAGCGATTTTTGTCAAAAATTGCCAAAAATTGACTTTTTAAAAAATGTCTCAGAAATTACTCCTAACGAAAGTTTAGCCCGTTTGGAACATATTTCGGTAGTTCTCGAAGCCAATTCCTATGAAAAATGGTCATTTTGGCTAAAAACATTTATAATTTTCCTCAAAATCAGAAATTTTCAAAATGTGATATTTCTTTGTCTGGGTGAGCAGTCACGGTCTAATTTAAGAAATAACATCTATTGGGTCTAAGCAACATTTCCTGACATTATGAGGAAAATCTGACTCGTACAATTTTTGGCCAAAAATGACAAAAATCATAAGGGGTTAGTCCAGCGATTTTTGTCAAAAATGGCCAAAAATTGACTTTTTAAAAAAAATGTCTCAGAAATTACTCCTAACGAAAGTTTAGACCGTTTGAAACCTATTTCGGTAGTTCTCGAAGCCAATTCCTCTGTAAAATGGTCATTTTGGCTAAAAACATTTATAATTTTCCTCAAAATCAGAAATTTTCAAAATGTGATATTTCTTTGTCTGGGTGAGCAGTCACGGTCTAATTCAAGAAATAACATCTATTGGGTCTAAGCAACATTTCCTGACATGATGAGGAAAATCTGATTCGTAAAATTTTTGGCCAAAAATGACAAAAATCATAAGGGGTTAGTCCAGTGATTTTTGTCAAAAATGGCCAAAAATTGACTTTTTAAAAAATGTCTCAGAAATTACTCCTAACGAAAGTTTAGCCCGTTTGGAACCTATTTCGGTAGTTCTCGAAGCCAATTCCTCTGTGAAATGGTCATTTTGGCTAAAAACATGTATAATTTTCCTCAAAATCAGAAATTTTCAAAATGTGATATTTCTTTGTCTGGGTGAGCAGTCACGGTCTAATTCAAGAAATAACATCTATTGGGTCTAAGCAACATTTCCTGACATTATGAGGAAAATCTGATTCGTAAAATTTTTGGCCAAAAATGACAAAAATCATAAGGGGTTAGTCCAGCGATTTTTGTCAAAAATGGCCAAAAATTGACTTTTTAAAAAATGTCTCAGAAATTACTCCTAACGAAAGTTTAGCCCGTTTGGAACCTATTTCGGTAGTTCTCGAAGCCAATTCCTCTGTAAAATGGTCATTTTGGCTAAAAACATTTATAATTTTCCTCAAAATCAGAAATTTTCAAAATGTGATATTTCTTTGTCTGGGTGAGCAGTCACGGTCTAATTCAAGAAATAACATCTATTGGGTCTAAGCAACATTTCCTGACATTATGAGGAAAATCTGATTCGTAAAATTTTTGGCCAAAAATGACAAAAATCATAAGGGGTTAGTCCAGCGATTTTTGTCAAAAATGGCCAAAAATTGACTTTTTAAAAAATGTCTCAGAAATTACTCCTAACGAAAGTTTAGCCCGTTTGGAACCTATTTCGGTAGTTCTCGAAGCCAATTCCTCTGTAAAATGGTCATTTTGGCTTAAAAACATTTATAATTTTCCTCAAAATCAGAAATTTTCAAAATGTGATATTTCTTTGTCTGGGTGAGCAGTCACGGTCTAATTCAAGAAATAACATCTATTGGGTCTAAGCAACATTTCCTGACATTATGAGGAAAATCTGATTCGTACAATTTTTGGCCAAAAATGACAAAAATCATAAGGGGTTAGTCCAGCGATTTTTGTCAAAAATTGCCAAAAATTGACTTTTTAAAAAATGTCTCAGAAATTACTCCTAACGAAAGTTTAGCCCGTTTGGAACATATTTCGGTAGTTCTCGAAGCCAATTCCTATGAAAAATGGTCATTTTGGCTAAAAACATTTATAATTTTCCTCAAAATCAGAAATTTTCAAAATGTGATATTTCTTTGTCTGGGTGAGCAGTCACGGTCTAATTCAAGAAATAACATCTATTGGGTCTAAGCAACATTTCCTGACATTATGAGGAAAATCTGACTCGTACAATTTTTGGCCAAAAATGACAAAAATCATAAGGGGTTAGTCCAGCGATTTTTGTCAAAAATGGCCAAAAATTGACTTTTTAAAAAAAATGTCTCAGAAATTACTCCTAACGAAAGTTTAGACCGTTTGAAACCTATTTCGGTAGTTCTCGAAGCCAATTCCTCTGTAAAATGGTCATTTTGGCTAAAAACATTTATAATTTTCCTCAAAATCAGAAATTTTCAAAATGTAATATTTCTTTGTCTGGGTGAGCAGTCACGGTCTAATTCGAGAAATAACATCTATTGGGTCTAAGCAACATTTCCTGACATTATGAGGAAAATCTGACTCGTACAATTTTTTGCCAAAAATGACAGAAATCATAAGGGGTTAGTCCAGCGATTTTTTTCAAAAATGGCCAAAAATTGACTTTTTAAAAAATGTCTCAGAAATTACTCCTAACGAAAGTTTAGACCGTTTGAAACCTATTTCGGTAGTTCTCGAAGCCAATTCCTATGAAAAATTGACATTTTGGCCAAAAACATTGATAATTTTACTCAAAATCAGAAATTTTCAAAATTTAATATTTCTTTGTCTGGGTGAGCAGTCGCGGTATAATTCAAGAAATAACATCTATTAGGTCTAAGCTAGCGCTGGGAGTTTATTTTTCTAAACGTTTAAACGTCAATTTAACGTTCGTTTAAACGTTTAAACGAATAGTAAACATAACAAAAAGTAAAACTTATTACCGCGCTCGCAATATAAAGTTTTTTTAATTGAAATCAGATCACCCCTCCAGCTCAATGGAATCGTCCAAGTTTTAAAAAGCCTCCATAGAGTATAATGGACGTCAAACAATAGTTGGGCGATTCCATTAGCTGCTCGAGGGTAGGTTTCGATAGGGTAAAATGGTGATCGACTCTAGAAATTAGTACTTGGCTCCAAACGACCGGTTTTTAATTAAAATCGGATCACCCGTCTAGCTAAATTGAATCGTCCAAGTTTTAAAAAGCCTCCATAGAGTATAATGGACGTCAAACAATAGTTGGGCGATTCCATTAGCTGCTGGAGGGGAGGTTTCGATAGGGTAAAATGGTGATCGACTCTAGAAATTAGTATTTGGCTCCAAACGACCGGTTTTTAATTAAAATCGGATCACCCCTCCAGCTCAATGGAATCGTCCAAGTTTTAAAAAGCCTCCATAGAGTATAATGGACGTCAAACAATAGTTGGGCGATTCCATTAGCTGCTCGAGGGGAGGTTTCGATATAGGGTAAAATGGTGATCGACTCTAGAAATTAGTACTTGGCTCCAAACGACCGGTTTTTAATTAAAATCGGATCACCCGTCTAGCTAAATTGAATCGTCCAAGTTTTAAAAAGCCTCCATAGAGTATAATGGACGTCAAACAATAGTTGGGCGATTCCATTAGCTGCTGGAGGGGAGGTTTCGATTGGGTAAAATAGTGATCGACTCTAGAAATTAGTATTTGGCTCCAAACGACCGGTTTTTAATTAAAATCGGATCACCCGTCTAGCTAAATTGAATCGTCCAAGTTTTAAAAAGCCTCCATAGAGTATAATGGACGTCAAACAATAGTTAGGCGATTCCATTAGCTGCTTGAGGGGAGGTTTCGATAGGGTAAAATGGTGATCGACTCTATCAATTAGTATTTGGCTCCAAACGACCGGTTTTTAAATAAAATCGGATCACCCCTCCAGCTCAATGGAATCGTCCAAGTTTTAAAAAGGCTCCATAGAGTATAATGGACGTCAAACAATAGTTGGGCGATTCCATTAGCTGCTGGAGGGGAGGTTTCGATTGGGTAAAATGGTGATCGACTCTAGAAATTAGTACTTGGCTCCAAACGACCGGTTTTTAATTAAAATCGGATCACCCGTCTAGCTAAATTGAATCGTCCAAGTTTTAAAAAGCCTCTATAGAGTATAATGGACGTCAAACAATAGTTGGGCGATTCCATTAGCTGCTTGAGGGGAGGTTTCGATTGGGTAAAATGGTGATCGACTCTAGAAATTAGTATTTGGCTCCAAACGACCGGTTTTTAATTAAAATCGGATCACCCGTCTAGCTAAATTGAATCGTCCAAGTTTTAAAAAGCCTCCATAGAGTATAATGGACATCAAACAATAGTTGGGCGATTCCATTAGCTGCTGGAGGGGAGGTTTCGATTGGGTAAAATGGTGATCGACTCTAGAAATTAGTATTTGGCTCCAAACGACCGGTTTTTAATTAAAATCGGATCACCCGTCTAGCTAAATTGAATCGTCCAAGTTTTAAAAAGCCTCCATAGAGTATAATGGACGTCAAACAATAGTTGGGCGATTCCATTAGCTGCTGGAGGGGAGGTTTCGATTGGGTAAAATGGTGATCGACTCTAGAAATTAGTACTTGGCTCCAAACGACCGGTTTTTAATTAAAATCGGATCACCCGTCTAGCTAAATTGAATCGTCCAAGTTTTAAAAAGCCTCTATAGAGTATAATGGACGTCAAACAATAGTTGGGCGATTCCATTAGCTGCTTGAGGGGAGGTTTCGATTGGGTAAAATGGTGATCGACTCTAGAAATTAGTATTTGGCTCCAAACGACCGGTTTTTAATTAAAATCGGATCACCCGTCTAGCTAAATTGAATCGTCCAAGTTTTAAAAAGCCTCTATAGAGTATAATGGACGTCAAACAATAGTTAGGCGATTCCATTAGCTGCTCGAGGGGAGGTTTCTATAGGGTAAAATGGTGATCGACTCTAGAAATCAGTATTTGGCTCCAAACGACCGGTTTTTAAATAAATGGAACCCAATGGAATCTTCCGGCTTTTAAAAAACGTCCGAAGAGTATAATCGACAAGTTTTGCGCGGTATAGACATAAATCCAACGAACGAAAACTGCGGTGTATCTCAAGAGGGCGGGCTCATTACGACACCCGTGTGAGACATTTTTCCTCTTTATTGAAGATCAGAATTACTCAAATCTGGTTTACAAAATTTTATTTTAAAAAGACGGTCCGTATATTTAATTTGAAAGCACATAATTGTAATGACAGGCCAGATAATTTACAGTAAATCTTGGAAATGTGTACCATATTTCAATAGACTTATAATCCCGGACCATTAATATGACTTGTGTCAAGTCATACCTAGCTAGCTCCATGGTCATACCATGAAGGATGCATGAAGGAGCACGGTGATAGGACAATTTTTATTTTTTATTCATGTCCCTTCCACAAATTTGAACTCTCGCATTCAATCAAAATAATTATAGTTTGGCACCAAACTGTTTCCATACTTGAGGCCTGCATTTTATGCTACACCCAAGTAACTGAAATGTCTGCAGTCTAGAGGCACAGTCTCGTCAGCAAAATTTATTAAAAACCATTATCTGCAAATGACACACTGGATCTTTAAGAAATATCGGTATTTTTTTCGTTCAGATTGAACATGGAAATTGGTAAATTTATATTTTTAAATCGATAGCAAATGTTGCTTTTCTGTGGAAAATCACATTTTCTCCTTCAAAAATTGCATTTAGTTAGTGCATGGAGGTAGGAAAAGTGAACGAGATAACCATTTACGCGCGCAGGCATCGCCCTCTGTTGTCGCGCTTACGCACGGACCGCTTGCGCCTTAATTTTGCGCATTATTTTATGCAGTAATTTTATCATTTATTTATCTCAGAAATGCAACATTTCCGACAGAAGTGCAAGTGGGAAGTAATAAGCTATCGATTACAATATATAAATTTACCAAAATCCGTGTTCAATCCGAATGAAAAAAATACCGAAATATTTATCAGGGTTGTAGTCGAGTCCATCTCAAGTCCATATCAAGTCTTCACAAGTCCACCACAAGTCCCTGGGTCTTAATTAAAGTCACAAGCTATTCAAATGACTCCAACAAAGGCATTCTTTTGTGCGTGTTCATCCTTTGCTTCTTGTTACTTGACTTATGTGATGGACTTGTCACTAACTTGTGATTTTATCGGCTCTGGACTTGTGATGAACTCGACTACAACCCGGATATCTATAATTATAGACCACTTTAAAGGCCCAATGTATCATTTGCAAGATAAAACTTTTTACAGATTCGTGAAATAAGAGTGTAACATATGTAAGGAAGAATGTTGGTAAACTAGCCTGAAGATATTTTAGCTCAGTACATAACTATACATCAATGCTTCAGAAAATCTATATAGTGATGTCCCCTAACTTGGCGCACTTCGACAACTCACTGGAAATCCGCTCACCTTATAGCAAAACCCCCTAGCAGAATTAGTTGAAACTTACACACCTTGTAGTATAATTCATAGGCTCCAAGAAAAAGTAATACTTTAATATTTTGACTCATCAACAAGTACGAAATAACACAAACAATCAGGACAAAACGATGAACACTTTTTTCCCGAAATCGCCCGGACTGTCCCCTAACGTGGAGCGCGTCGCTGATCGGCTGAAACGGTTTGATGCCTTACTACGATGGCCCACAAAGACCACTTGCACGCACACACTGTGACACTGTACACAACGCCAGTATGCCTGGTTTTATTCACGTGAAATGCCTATTACAGGCTTCCGTGTATAGTGTCATGACAACCTGAAGCAAACGGCGATGCCTTCACATTCCGGTGAATTTCTAGTAACTGAATGATTCTTCTCCGTATTTCAGTTTTAGAATTTATGAAGGTACTTGAGAACTTTATTTCTATTTAATGCCAAGTGCAACAGATTGTTTATTGCGCCAAGAGAGAATGGAAAGTAAAGCCCGCCACCTTAGGGGCCGCGCCACGTTGGGGGACATCAACAATATATGGATGGTAAAAAAGTGAATGGTAAAAAAGTCTCGTGCACAGGACGTTTTTAGAAAACCACCTTCAGTTGTCAATTTCCAGCATGAAATACCATTTTGGACGGAAATAAATTAATGTGGTGTTTGTTACCATTGGGTCATTGCAAATGATACAATGGGCCTTTAATCGACCTTTATCACGGTGCGTCAATCTTTGTCTTGTTTCCCATAGTACGTGTCGGGCACGATCTGAGTGCGTTTTCGCGTCCGCGCGATAGCGCGTGTATCTCCTGTTGAAAATCGCTGTCCACGCTGTGCACTCTCTTGATCGCGCAACGCCTGTGCCATTGTGATGCACACAATGAACAATTTCAAAACGGTACCAAACTATCTGTTTCTGCAAGCCTCGCTTTGGTTACGTTCATTTCAATAGGAGAAAAAGGAAGATGGCCGCGCCGTGATAAAGGTCTATACAATACTGTGGTCTTGTATCCAGATATATTTGGTAATTTTGTCCCATACTCCTGATATATATTTATAAAGTGTACTAAAAACAAAAACAGCAGATTAAAAAAATGAAAGCATTTTTATAATTCAAGATTTGACTTTATCTTTTATGGTACAACATAAATTGATACTTTGTGAGCCATTTAAATACCACTGGATAAATACTGGGAGGAATATAAAACTGTCAATTTCTACAATACAGAATATTTAAATACAAAGTAATAATTAGGAAATACAAAAAGCGTATGAACAAGAATGTATTCTTTGGGCATGATACATGCTGAATTTCACACAATAAATAGCCTTGATATATGAATATTTTCACTCTTTCCAAAAGTATTTAGTATATACACTGGAAAAAATATTACAAATCTACAAATATACATATACTATAAATTGTATATACATAATTTATATTATTCTGTACATTTAATGCTACACGTGGCGTCACCTGCACGTACATAAAAACTGTAGTACTAATGTAGTGAGGAAACTTAACCATATTAAAGTGTGTCCACTAGCTGCTTGTGTTGCGGAGTTTGTTGTTAATACCCGTGTTTCAACCATCGTTGTGGTAGCTCGGAGTAGGGGCGATAGATGCGTATATGATACCACCCTTGGACTGCGAGTGTTGGTGAGGGCACCCAGTTTCTGTGCTTCTTTGTTGCATGCCTCGATCTGTGAATTAATCATCAAAGGGATTGTGGGTTATTGGTCGGTAAAACGGGCAAGTAAAATCATGTCACGTTAGCACTGTTTTTTATTCAAACCAGGGATGATATTACCAATTGAGAAAAAAATTCTGAAAATTGAAAATTTTTGGAAAATGCATATCTTTTGATACTATAGGTTTTCTCGCTCGAATTCATCGTTTGTGGAAGTATGTATTCAAGTGATTTTGATCTGGACGCAATTTCTCTGGTTCTGACTTATTTGCATGTTATTCAATTTCGTTTAAAGACATTCACATTTGTTCGCTAAGACATGTCCAGATTAGAATTTGCGTCATTCAAATACAAAGCATTGAATCCTTCATTCAATTTAGCACGACCTTAGGGCTTGGGCGAATTTGAATGATTTTCGCTGGTATTTTCAAAATTGAATGCACGTAGTTTTAAATTCGAGTGCGTTCATTTGTGAGAAACTGAATGGAAAATGGAAAAGGAAATTCTTTTCCCATTTACATTTGAGGTAAATTTAATGCCTAGCTCTACCGGAAAAAGTCAGGACAATCACAAAGTGATTTGATTTATTATTAGTATTACCTGTATTTTACTGGGAGTGGCGAGCGTAGACATGCAAGAGATGATGATGTCACCGTCAATGCTTAGATAACCATACAAATCACACTCCGCCTTTGGTGCAAAGAAAAGAAAATGTTTGACCAGAAAAAAAATATACTCAAATGGAAGATAGAAGTGGTTCCAACTGTCTAATGCAATGATTCCGCCCTAGAAATGAATATGATATAGACTAATCCAACGAATGAAAACTGCGGTGTATCTCCAATGCGTTTACGTGACGTCACAATAGACATACACCGCAGTAACAATGGAATAACCACAAGAGGGCGGGCTCACTAAATGTTATTCGGATTACATTATAGATGATTTTGTATGTGTGTGCACACAGATTTGTTACAAGCGCGCCCTCTTGTGAACGAAACTAGTCTCCTGATTACCGCGGTATTATGACCGTTTTCCGTGAAAGCATGGACACAGTTTTTCATTGTTTTCTCGGAACGTAGATGAGGTACTGAGCTGACTTATACACAGGTTGGTTATATCATACACATCCTCAATCACACGTGGAGATAACACCATTTTAAATAGTTTTCCAATCGGGGATTTCTGGGCAAAATGTTTTTAAATCAACCAATCGATAATTTGTTGCTTGGGACTGGCCCTTTGAAGACGTGTAAAAACGTTCTGGCAATGTATAGTCACAGGGGCGGTTGATGAGTTAAAACGTCAGCTTTGCCGCTGTCTTCCACGGTTGACGCGTAAACATGTCCACCATTCATTTGTACACACGTGTTTTTAACATGAACTTAATTGACAGCTATGGACGGCGTGTCAGTGTATCAAATCTTGCTCCGTGGCGGCCGCCTCAGAGTGTTGCAAAGTATGATCTTTTGGTGAGAAGATTCATACAATGAATGTAGAAATGACTCAAGAGTCAGTATTTGTGGTGCTTGACCTGGTCTTAACTTTGCGCAATAACATTTGCCGTTTAAAAACAATTAAAATTTTTGCCAAAATTAATCCTGGTGTCAACTAGTTAAAGATAGATCAACTGTTTAAAGATCAGTGCTTACCACGGCCACCATTCTGCGCAATCCCTTCACGACGTCAGCGATAGACACAGCTTTGTTATCAAATGCTGCTGCTGCTCTATCAGCCTCTGAATCGCTGAAAAGGACCCTGGAGTAGGCCGCTACAATGAAGAAAAACACAGAAATATTAGCATTGAAGAAAGGTGATTTAGTTTGCATCAAGAAGAATGATTCTTAGGGCTTGTTTCGCCGTTTCTCAGCATAACCTGATTACCACTCTATACTCGGTGCTATACCCTCAGACACTATGAGAAAATTTTCATAGCGTGCTCGGGTGGGACTCAAATTTTTAAAAACAGGAACAACAGCATTACATGACTAAAGAATAATGTTGATAGACTGCCTTGTACAAATTTTGGCCACATAGACGCAGTAATCCATGCACATTTTTTGTGTTGATTGAATGGTAAAATTGTCTGCAGACAATTTTTTTTTTAAATGCACCTTCAGTTGGCAATTTCTCCCACAAAGGTACCATTTTACAAAAAATCATGCGGTGTTTGTTACCATTGCTATCAACACTTTTAGTGGGGTTTTTCTTGTCAACTCGTGAAGTAAAATTTTGGGTATAAATTACAAATGTTGTATTTGGGCTTAAATTCTAGTCTTCTTACCACAGACTGGGCAGCAAGCACCAGGGGGAGTTACTCCAATGCAATGAGGTACAATCGTGTCTGGACACTTCACCGACGAACATTGGGGGATGGTTTCGTTACCTGTCAGATAAAAAGTAGAATTGATTAGGGATACAAGATCCAAATGAAACACTTTGTAAACTATACTGCACACACACAAAAACAATTTACAATTTTCTTCAAATTTACAATTTATTTTCAATTTCCAATTTTTTTTGTAAATTTATTTGTTTGCTTGATCATACCACAATTTATACGTTTGTGTACCAGTTTGTTTGCCGACAGCCTGACATGGTCCGTAGTAGTCTATAACGGTTCTGTCACTCCATGCTGCACACTCGCTGGGGTAGGTTTCGCCATTCTGACCGCACACCTGTCGCCGATTGGCCAAATTACACCGGGACTGTTAAATGAGAAAGTCACAATAGGCAAGGTTAGTGTATTGGTATGTGAGTAGGTATTAACCAGTTAACACCGGGATTATGAAAACCTTTGCTGGATAAAATTAGGTTACCAGCAAAAAGTTCATGAGATTGTCATGGTAATGAAACCAGTGAGGATTTCACTGGTAACGTTCCCTACTAAGCAAGAGTTTTTTGCGCTTAAGCAAATATTTGTGCTTAAA
Source organism: Henricia sp. BOLD:AAB3569 (assembly GCA_037783545.1). NCBI lineage: Eukaryota > Metazoa > Echinodermata > Asteroidea > Spinulosida > Echinasteridae > Henricia > Henricia sp. BOLD:AAB3569. The sequence goes on along the minus strand of JBBELK010000868.1, from coordinate 1,017,387 downwards.
CACCTCTATGAAGTTGGCCCTAGGTCAAGCACCACAAATACAGACTCTTGAGAGTCATTTCTACATTCATTGTATGAATCTTCTCACCAAAAGATCATACTTTGCAACACTCCGAGTCAACCGCCCCTGTGACTATACATTGCCAGAACATGTTTACTGCCAGAACATGTCCTCCGGCATCAAGTAAAAGACCCCATTAATTGTCCTTATTTTCTTCTTTCATACAATGAATGCACAGGATTGGTTTTCTGAGAGCCCTTTACTGTAAGATTCTCCACGAAACAAAAAATGGGAATGATTTTCCTCAAACAGGTCCTTGTAGACCTGGAGGGAATCACTGAAACGGAACAGTCTTGAAAGTGATTCCAAAGTGACTGGCCGACTAGTGCCTTAAACTCTGATCAAAAATGTTTTCTTTTTGAAGAAATTTTTTTAAGGAGGACTCACATTACATACAAGGGGCCATTCAAAATAATCAATGTTAAAAACATTTTTTCCCGAATTTTGTTTGACAAACCCCAAATTTCGATTTTTAAATATTGAACAACACAGCTCACAAACATACGCCTATACATAGTACATACAACAGTTGCACATCCTACTCGCTTTCCTGAACAACGAACGTAAAGTGGTATCTTTGTGGGGAAAATTGCCAACTGAATGTTTTTTTTTAAATGTCTGCAGACAATTTTTTTTACCATGCATAGATTTTTAAGTTTTCTGAAGTATTACTGCATCTGTGTGGCTGAAATTTCTACAAGGCAGTTTATCAACATTATTCTTTAGTTCTGTAATGCTGTTGTTCCTGTCTTTAATCAGTCATTTACCTGGCATGGGCCTCGATAGTCCAGTGTCTTGCCGTGTCTATACAGTGTGCACAAGTTGCGATGTTCCTTGCTGTCGGTGTCACAGACTGGAGCATGGGGCTCCCGACCGCAGTGGTGATTTGGTATGACTGTAATCAGAGAACAATGAGGCACTTGTTAAAAAAAAAGGTTTTATCCCTGCTGAATATTTTTATGAAACGCAAAAAAGGGGCCAGTAATTTAAATTTAAGTAGCGTGTCCAGGGGCCAATTTCATAAAGCTGTTTAGCAGAAAAATTTTATTAATCCAAAATTTGTTTGCTTTATAAAAAATGGATTAATAGTCAGAATTGTATGTCAACTTGTGTTTTTAGCAAGAATAGCAGAACACCAGTCAATTGTAATTTTGGATTAAGATAATTTTTCTGCTAAACAGCTTTATGAAATACGCCCCTGATCCTATTTTTGACCCACCCATTTTCCATGTCATATTATTCTCATTACCATTCTGAAATGTTGCCTTTTCAAACCGTATATTTTCAAGGATATCATTAAAAAAAACACTGATATTTTGTAAAGTAATTTATATAAAGCAGTGCAGTAATTACACCAACCTTTTTGCTTCCACATCCAAATTAGAGATTGCAAATTTCCTGTTTTTTCCCATGGTTAGTATTTTGGGGAGGTATTTTATACGATTGTTATGTTAGAACGAAATTTATTTTTCTGAACACAAATTATCAATAGCAATTCTCCAAAACTCTTGCTCTCTCTATTTTTACGGAAAAACAAAAATGACTTCATCTACAAGTGTACTTACCACATTTATACTGTGGGCAGTTAGCATAGTTTATACTGACACACACTTGCCGTCTAGCCACGCACCTGTAAGTTGACAACCAAATAATGAGAAAAATATTTTCATTTGAAGAAAAAAAATTAAATACTATAGACAGTTTAAATTTAAAAAAAAACTTTAAATTTGAGGAATCATTGGTTTTAGAAAAAAAACAAAAAATAAAATAAAAACATGTTATGTTGACCTACCTTTGACCAGCCTGGCAGGGATTGTGTGCACAGGGGTCGCTTTGAGAGTCGCAAGTACCAAACTGAAACTCGTTATCTTCCAGGTTAGCTGCGCACCTGTTGGAGAACAAAGGGTAGCAAAATCAACTATGGTAGTGCACCCGTCTTGGACCCCGTTCTCACTATAGAAATCGATTCATTCGACGATGATTCGACAAAGAGTTTTCCTGATGTGAACGTACGCCTCTTCATTCGACGATGATTAGAATCGCTTCATTCGATGAAGCAAATTTGTAATGAGAACGCTCCCTTTGTTCGACGAAGCAATTTGGCAGGCCTGGTTGCACAAGCGCGTTGTGTGTCAAGCGCCCAGCAAGCGTGTCTATACGACCTCCTACAGCTTCATTCGATCTTCGTTAGCGGTCGCTTATAATGTGTACGGTACTGCTCTTTATTCGATCTTCGTTCGATCTTTGTTAAGTGATATGTGAACGCACGCTTCATCAACTAACGATGATTGACTAATCTCTGTCAAACGAAGCGATTTCTCTAGTGAGAACGGGGTCTTGGACTAAATTTGATCTGGAGCTTCTAAAATGACATACAAAAAAATAGAGGTTTGTTTCCAACTGAATACTAATTGGCATTTTTATAGAACCGGCCATTCAACACTGGGCAGCTCGGTGGTCGAGTGGTTAAGATGTCTGCCTAATATGCAGAAGGTCGTGGGTTCGAGTCCCGCCCGAGCATGCTATGAAGTTTTTCTCATAGTGTCTCGGGGAAGCACTGAGCATACAGCGCTAATCTAGTTACGTCAGGTAGGGCAAAAACAAACCTTAATTGAAACTCTCTGTGAATTACAACAGATATAATTTGAAATTTGCCAGTGTGGGAATAGAGAAAATATATGGTCTTCATTGAGATTTGAACCCAAGACCTCTGACACACTGGACAAATACTCTATAGCTTAGCTGTGAAGCACAGTGGTATAACCCACTACAAAACTTACTTTGCGACACAGGCGCTTGGGTAGGTCCGTCCATTGGCCCCACAAACAGGCACGTATTGATCAGCGCATTGGCAGGATGGAAGGGAATATGATTGGCTAGCTTCGGACGAGACACCAACGCCGACGGGGCAGTGTCGCTTGGAACATGTCTCAACAGCGTTGAAACACACGCACTCCCTGCAATCGATTGTGTAGTGGCTTCCATGTTCTGTATCAGTAACAACAGTTTATCATATATTAGGGAGTTTTAGATTGTCACGTTGACTATAGGCTTTTTCCCACGACACTTTAACCCCGAGATTACCCGGGTAACAGAAAAATTTAACCATCACATAAGATTTTGACTGCTAACCCATTTTTATAAAACAAATTTTGCATTTAGCAAATTTTTCTGCTAAACAGCTTTATGAAATTGGCCCCAAAACATATGATTGAATGGAATACCTTTTGTCTCTGTGCCATGCGAGCATGATTCTTTGGACTCGCACTGCAGTAGTTGGCAACGTTCCAGCATGCCATTCAACCCACAGGTACACGCTTTGTAGCAGGCTAGGTTATCCGTGGAGTCCGGGAGCCGGACGTGGCTACCGATGGGTACCAGGAAGCTTGACGCATCACCTAGCCGGCAGCCGGGTGTGCATTGAGCCTTAGTGCAGGCTTGGTAGCCGTAGCCACATTGTGATCGGTCTACGGTGCAGAGGCCATTGGAACCGGTGGTTTCGTTGCTGCAGGGGTCGTCGTGGCATGGTACCGTGATTTCATAGGGTCTTATCTTCCCAGGGGTAATATCTGAAAAACGGGGAAAAAATGCTTACAAATTAACAGAACAATCATGAGCATCTAGTGTTATTAAATGAGCGTGACCAGATCACATTTTTGAGCGCCCCATTTTTTCCACGGGTGTTGAGATTTTGATACCATATCATTTGTCATATTTTTCTTATTACCATTCTGAAATTTCACGCTCTCAATCTGTATATTTTCAAGGATATCGAAAAAAAAACACGGATATTTTGTAAACTATATTAACTACTTACATAAACCAGTGCAGTAATTACACCAATCTTTGCTTCCACGTCCAAATTAGAGATTGCAAATTTCCTGTTTTCTTCCCATGGATAGTATTTTGGAGAGGTAATTTATGTGATTGTTAGATTCAAACGAAATCCATTGTCTAGAAAAATCTGAACACGCTCCTTTAACAAGGCCAATAACTGTAAGATGTAGTGCCATGATTAAAATTATAAACCAATTTTAACCTGCTCACCGCAGGCATAAATTTTAAGACTCGTCTTACTTTAAGATATTATGGAGTTCCAGGTTGTCACATTGACCATCTGGACCCTGATGTCTTTGCGCATGGATCAGGTCGCCTCTCTATATCCACTGAATCAAGAACGCATTGAGTATGGTTTTGACGTTCTCTGTGAAACCTAAAGTCCACATAGTCAACGTACTACAATTTCTGGTTAGAGAATGAAGTACATTCTTTACAAAATTACTTACCCAAGTATTCACTAAGTGGTATACATGGAGCATCGCCCTCTAGTGGTGACAGAATGTTACACAGGCCTTGCGCCGTCAGTCCCTTGGCTAGACGTGATTGGTCGATGCATTGGCTTAAGATGTGGATGCAGTCCGCTCTATACATTGAACAAAATTTGGGAGAAGTATTGATGAGAATTTGTGTGGAATAGAAGGGTTTTGTAGAAGATAATCTGATGACCCTTTAGGCGGCGCATTGCATTATCTGCAGAATGAGATGAAACTTTTTTAATGAATTCTTAAAGTTATATCGTCCATGGTTCTCAGCAAATTCAATTTTTTTCTCAGAATTTGTTTTAAAGCATTTACTTTATTTTAACGAAAAAACATCATACTTTGTATTTTAGACATCAGCAACCCTGTGAAAAACGCCGTTTTTATACGGCCGTTTTTGCACCTAATAACCTAGACTTGCCCAAGTCTGACTTCCCGTGTTTGGTCTGTAATGTGCAGCGTACAGCACGCCCTCTGGACTTGTGGCCCGTCTAATCTAATTTCTTCTGTCTCAGAAGGAATAAAAAGAGATTAGACAAGCTACTAGTCCAGAAGGCGTGCTGTACGCTGTGCATTACAGACCAAACACAGGAAGTCAGACTTTGGCAAGTCTAGCCTTACCAAGAGTTGAATTATTGGCGTATCGCCAATAATTAAAAATATTTACAGTAATTGTTCGATAACTAAACGTTGGTCTATTTTTTTCGTTGATGTCTCATTTGAAAGCGATCAACTTTTATGCTTCTAGAAAAATATAAATTCAAGAAAAAAATGTTATTTTTCGAGGTGCCACATCCAAAACGCACGGACAATACATCTTTAAAACAAAGGTATAACACATCTAAGGAAGAATATTTGTAAACTAGCCTGCAGAAATGTTAGCCTCATAGATGCATCGATGCTTCAGCAAACCTTTAAAATCCCTGCACTGTTTTCTGTTATTACCGAATGGTAAAAAAATGAGTGTGCGCGATCTTTTTAAAAATCCTTTTAGTTGCTAATTTTCTACAAAAAGATACCATTTAGGAATTAACTTGAGAACCTACTTGCATATCATATTGACGTGCGACTGCGGATGACATGGCTTAACCTGTAGTGTACATGCAATGGCCTTCCACCTCTCCGACTCACAAGCCGCTATATCCAACACTGGGATGTCCATAAACGGCATATGGATGAGACCTTCACTCCATAGTTGCATGTCGCTGGCTGCACCGCCGTCGGACCGCGATGAGCAACTACGGAACATGTCGGTGGGCCTGTGAAAGGCGAATATCAAAATCTGGTTGGTGTAGAACTGAAAATCTTAACTTTGGCAACAGCAGCGTAGCTAGGGTTCTCTTCATAGGGGGTGCGACTGGGGGGCTGGACGTTTCTGTGGAAGGGCAGCCGTGTAATACCGAAACATTTTGCCAGTCAATGCAAGCGCCGGATGAAAGTTCTATGGGGAAAGCCATGCCACCATATTTTTCTCCGTTTGCCAAATTTCCAGTGGGGGGTGGGGCTGGGGGGGGGGGGGGGGGGGGGCAGCAACTTTTCATGGGGGGAGGGTGCGCGCGCGCCCCCACGCACCCCTCGTAGCTACGCCGCAATTTGGCAAGTTGTATCTTGAAGGGATGGGTTAAATTTGAGGCACTGACAGTAAGTTAACCCTGTAATGCCCAAACAGCTAAAAAGCCAATAAAAAAAATCACTAAAATGGAAAAAGGACTTCATATAGACCATTTGATACAAATATACAACTTTTTCAAAAATTGTATTGCGCAAGCGGAAATTTGACACTGTAGCATATATGATACATTGGGCAGTAAAGACATGATTTTGATGCTTTATGATGTACACATTTTCTGTTTGAGTCCACAAATTGGGGCGGATTCACCAGGTTGTGCGTGTGTGTTTGGGGCAGGGGTTGGGGAAACGGGGTGGGTGGGGGGAGGGGGAAGGCGTGCTTAGGTTGCGCAGGGAGGCACGCTAGGAAACTCTTTATCATCACTTTCCGACAGCATGTCCACATCACCGTCATCTCCGTTGTCAAGAAAGTCGAGGACATCTTTGATGCTCACTCTTCTTGACACAATGTAAACAGCTGCACCAACCCCCAACCCCCTAAAAACTGAAAGGAATTCCTTTGACTCCCATCATGTTTTTGGGTCTATATTTCCGAGTACATTGTAATCGAATTCATTCTGGAAATGGATGTTTTTACAAACGGAAGCCAGAACATGAAACTATACAGATACACTTACATGTACAGGGGTCATTCCATGAAAACAGGACACAGTGGAAATAACAAACCGTTACCCCATCCTGTTTTTGGGTCTGTGTTTTCCAGTACGTTGTAATCAAATTCATTCTGGAAATGGATGTTTATACAAACGGAAGCTAGAACATGAAACTATACAGATACACTAATACATGTACCATGGTGCATGTACGGGGTCATTCCATGAAAACGGGACACATGGCCCCCTTACGTCGTGACACTTCTGGAGTTGATTTTTCATAGGCCTAATTACCGGACTTTTTAGAGAACGATTACCCTCGGCATATAGAGAATATAATGGCCTCATGAATCGATCACCACCTTTATCTGTTAATACTACCAAAAACATAACGAGAACGATTCAATAATCTATATGGATTTCTTCTAAATGCAAGTGGGACATTTTGAAACTTTCGCTCAAAATATAACAAATTTCCCTCATAATGTAATTTGAATCGATAAAGTCCAGGTTCTACAGTTGGGTAAAATCAGCAACTACCTTTTCCAGAACGAAACTGGTCCAAAAAGATATGGAATGTAATCGCAAGAGTTGAAAATGCCTTGCAGTGCCCCCTTACGTCGTGAAACAAAAATTCTTGAATATTTTCAAGACTATGATACCATGACATGTCTGACCATTTTGTAAATGATTTTATATATTGTACATTATTTAGAAATTGCACAGAAATTTCTTTGAACACTTTTGTTAACTTGAAAATCTGACCCATGCACATGCATGATGGTAGGCCCAGCGCTCTGCTCGACTTTAAGGCAGTCTGCGCTCTGCGGAAGCTTGTTTTTTTTTTAACTCCGAACTCGCTTGTGACCTTAAAAAACTCTTCGTTTTCTATCCGAATTAAACAATGCATAGTTCCGACCTGTCAATCAAGCCGAACCCGCGACCAATCACATCAGGGCTAGCAGACGGCGCCCACATAGGTCAAAGTGATGCAATCATCACAAACAATCCGCGATGTTCTGCCCATACAGTTTGTATGTTGTATGCGCTAGTGACCGGGTGAATTTTTGTTTCAATGTTGGGCGATTCGCTGTTCAAAGGTAGGAAAGCGCATTTTTATGAAAGACATGTCATCCCTGAATTACTAGCCCTTCGCTCAGTGTGTGCTACGGTAACTGTCGACCTCAAAACATAAATACCTTTGGGTTTTCTCCAATGAATCTGTGCTTTCCATGCCGAGTCCCGTTGCTTTGTACGTAGTCTCGCCATTTTTTTGCGATGGCTTGTGAGCACATAGCAACAATATCCAAGGGGGCGGGGTTAACTGGGCAATCTCGGAACTATGCATTACATCACCCCACAGTTAGCTAGCTATGTAATTCATCTAAACGAGTAAAGGTCTTCTGGTTACCTAAATTCTTGTAGTTTTAAAGGTCAGTTTCTTCTCCAAGCGGTCCGATCGAGTACGTTGTTGGACCGTTCGTTTTCGCAAGCACGACCCAAAACATCAATTGTTTCCCCCACCCCTCTCCATGCAGAGATTCCCCACCAAAGAGACGGGATTTGCCAATTTTCAAGTGACAAAATCCCTACCTGTGGGGCAAAATTTGTGACAAAATCCCACCCAGGGGTGCAAAACACGCGTGTTTGCCAAGTTGCTTTTTACTGCATCAAGATTTCCCAAACTCATATGGACATTTGTTCACATTTGTATCGTCTATATAACTAAGTAATGTGTTAAAAGCGATTCTAAAGTGATTGGTCAATTTACACATGATTGGTATCTCGAAAAAAAGAAATGTTCACAGATTTACATAAAACTTACACGTACAATATAAATACGGTAAAAAACTTCCCCTGAAATGGTTTGGTCTAAAGTGCTATTGTCTTTGAGAAATTAGTAAAACAATTAATTTTCGTCTCATGAGACAAATTATTTTTTCAAACGATGTCAGTCACTTCGCCCCAATACCACTTCATCCTGGACCACTTCGCCTGGGACCACTTCGCCCCAAAACCACTACGCCCCAAAACCACTACGCTCCAAAACCACTTCGTGCGCAGGCCATGGTTCAGGGCGAAGCAGTTCAGGGCGAAGTGGTTTTTGGGGTGAAGTGACTGTAAAGCTTTCGGGAGAATAACGACACGGTTTTTGACTGTTTCCTCAAAAGTTAGTCTAAGTACAGAGCTGACTTTTGTACTCAGGTTGGTTTTATTCATGCATATCTTCAATCACACAGGGAGATGAAACTATTTGTAATGGTTTACCAATCATGTAGACTACCTTTAAAACACATTTTTTTCTGATCATAAATTGATATTCTAAGAAATTTTTCTTTTTAACCTACATACCTATTATTGAAGTTGGTGCAGTATGTAAGACCACTACAGCCAGGTTGACATGGTTCTTGCACTGGGGAAAAAATTTAAAGATTTTTAGTTATCAGATTCTCCAAGAATTTTTATAATTCAGCAGAGTAAAGGCCTATTCACACTCAAGAGCAGTAACGGAAAGCGGCAACGGAAAGCGGTTTGCCGTGCGGTATTACCCGTTCATACAGAGCGCGGAACCCGTGCGGTATATGCAAATTACTCCCATGAAGCAATGGCGTTCCACGTGAAAAATCGCCGGTGTGTTGACGAAGCTCTGTTCCTTTTGATATTGGCGAGAAGGTTACGTGCTAAAGAAAAGAAAAGGCGAAGAATTTGGGTTCATGAAATCCTTCAGAAAAGGGCATGTACATGTAGTACGGTACGACTGTGCACGTGCAACGTTACTACACGTATAAAAGCGAGGCATGATGTGGTACTGCAAATGATCCCAAATCCTTGTTATTTTTTACCTGGCATGTCCACTCTCACACCAACAGCATCCCAGACGTCTTGTTTTTTAACAGCATCTTTGTAAGCTTCCAAACTCATACAACTGTGGATATTTCTGAACTTCCAGGATCAAACTCTCGGTGCTGTTGCTTGCGTATAAAAAAATGGCGTCCTATAGGACGCCATTTTTTTTCCAGCTAGCCTCGGCCAGTGCGTGACGTCATACCCAACGCGAACGCTGATTGGCCACGACGCACAGTCTCAGCGCGGTATTGTTGAAAAATCGCTCTGGTTTCTAAACGCCGAGGTTTACCGTCCAACCGCGCGGTGTTCCCGCTCTCAATGTGAATGGTTCAATAGAAAACCGCATAGTCTAAATTTTTAACCGGGCGGAATCCCGTTACCGTGTGAATAGGCCTTAAACCTTATCAAACCTTGGAAAGCCTGAAAAAAATAAATAGTGAAATTCATAGTATTTTGGAAAACCGTCTCAAGAACGTTTCACACTAGACCTCACTCAAACTTGGCCGCCCCGGGTTTCGAGCTTTGAATTTTTTAAGCCCACCATTCACACTTGCTTTGGGCAAAAGTGAGCTTATTTTGCCCTGTGCGCCCCCATTGCCCCCATCGCCCCCATCACCCCCCCAAAAAAACACCTCAGTTTTTGATGTACTTAATAAGTACGTTTGAAACAGAGGGCTTTAGACATATCAGGTACATGTATGTCAAACAGGCATGAGGCGCGTCTAGTTTGAGGCCCTTTGTCGTACTTCACTTGATTGCGTGAGTGGTTTATCTTACACCTACGGCGCTATACCATCTTTGGTTAAACTCACCATCTGCCAGACACGTCAGTAGTGATACCTCCATTGGTTGGTATTGACAGTGCTCATCAAAGTCATTCCAGCTCTGTTTGGTTGACCAGGACGTGCTGTACAACTGTGGACAAGTGTGTTATTAATCATGAGTAATTGAAGGAATCAGGTTGACGTAGTAGTGGTACTTTCATTGCCTTTCACCTCTGTGGCACTGATTCGAATCTCGTCTGGATCAGTATATGGGATTGGATTTTCAGTCTGTTTGATTCTGTGGATTCCCCTCACATACGTGTGTGTAGTTTTCCCCTAACACCTTCAAACATTTCTAAAGGCCTGTCCGCATTGGACTTTTTTTGGGAAAACTTACCGAGACGGATGGGTACTTTTCCCATATTAAGTCCAGTGCGGACAGCCGAGGACGTTTTCTTCTTAGGAACCTTTCCCGAGTCCAGCGGTTACATTTTCTTGCCAACTGCTGCCCAGGAAAAGTTCCCAGGTAACTTTTCCCGAGACGATAAGTCCAATGCGGACACAGCGAGTCGATAAAAGTGCTCTGGAAGCGTACGTCCAGGCCGTGAGGGTCAAACTGCAAAGGGACACTGCGCATGCTCTCCCACGGTCTCGGTAAAATTTTACTGTGTCAAAAAGTCCAAATGCGGACAGCAGTAAAATTTAGCCATTTTTCATTTTACCATCGTCGTGGTAAAACCTCCCAAAAAAGCAAGTCCAATGCGGACACGGTTTAAAGGCCCTGTAGATGATCTGTTTTTGAGCGATTCTGCGAATAAAACCATTATAAATCAAAAGAAAGACATCAACAAAACCATCAGAAGAAATTTCAGCTTTGTCAAATGTACCACATTTAAAAAAAACATGAAAATCCATAGGCGTTTTCCTGGTCTTGGCGGGGCGTTTCAAATATTCGTTCTCAGTTGATCGGGTACTATGCCTTGCGTCATGCACTCTGTGGCACACATCATATACTGCGTGTGCGCGCGATCCATAAAAATGCATCGCGTTGGAACACGCACACGCAGTACACAGCGCCCATGCATTTTTGACTGCGTAGATGCGAACCAAAAATAAGTAAATCGTTTGCAAACGATCTAAATAATTTCATCTTTACGGATTATTTTCTAGTAAAATTATATCATTTTGAGCGGAAACCTTTCATTGGGTAGTTGCTATTAATTCAATCTTTACTTTCAGAACTTTTCCCCTGTAAACTCGTCGATTACTTTTTGGGGTCATTGCAAATGATACACTGGGCCTTTAAGCATTTCTAAGACTAGGCATTTCTTCCTGTTCTCTCAAATTACGTGGACATGCTGAAAAACATCCTAAACAGCCACAGGGTAGGTCATGGAGAGGGAGTTTTTACCTTGACGCATATTTCTCTACACCTAGAACTGACGGCCCTGCTGCAGCATTGCAGTTTAGCCCCGTCCAATGCACTTGGGTTAGGGATTGGGTTTGGCCATTTAGGAGTGCCGTGCGAACCTGTTAATAGAGCAAAATACAAAAACATTTAAAACAACCAAAAGCAGTGTCATTGCAATCCTATGAAGATGACTACAGGGTGCATGGTTAATAAAAAAGTTAGCCCAAATTAAAAGTGATTTTTCACCCACTTCCTGTAATTCCAGAGAAATCTTTTTTACCCAGTTTTGATGAGTAGGTTGTTTAGCACTATTCCTGAAAAAAAGGATTGATTTAGCTAAAGTGGATTTTAAGATATGGCTCATTATACATGACATGTACAAAACTGGCTTGTCCACGGGAGCCTCATTTCTCATAAGCACGATTGAACACAATGAAGACCTCCAAAAGTGGCAAGAATGGGACTCCCAATCAGAGGTTGTGGGTTCAAGCCCCACTTCGACCAACGTGTCTGTGTCCCTGGGCAAAGCACTTAATCCCAGTTGCCTCGTCAACACAAGCGATATTTGGGAAGCTGTTAAGGGGAATGCCACAATCTAACTGCTGATAGGATTGAGCGCCTGGCCAGCAGCCACCTAGTTATAGCGAAATGGTTCTGGTGATTCCTGATGGCAGCGTTAATATTGGTAACAGCGCCAGGAGCACCCCCGCAGGGTGGACATGTGTGCTATATAAGAATCCACCATTATTATTGTTATTATTAAGAAGCTCCCGTGGACAAGCCAGTTTTGTACATGTCATGTGTAATGAGCTATATCTTGAAATCCACTTAAGCTAAATCAATAATTTTTTCAGGAATAGTGCAAAACAACCTACTCATCAAAACTGGGTAAAAACAAATTATCTGAAATTACAGGAAGTGGGTGAAAAATCACTTTTAATTTGGGTTAACATCCAGGAAAATAAAAGTTTCATCTGCAAATTATATATTGGGCCTTTAACTGTACCCGAGTTGCGCAGAAAGCATTCCCAGATGCCCGTATGTGGCTGGATTGCGCCTCCACATCCTGCTAGCAAGGAATCCATTATCTCACGTTCTGATGTCAGGTTGGTGTGGACACGGTGACAGGTTTCGCGACATGACACACTGTGGGCGCGCTCACAGCAGTGCAGACCTGTGGAAAAGGCACAGAAGTCGAGTCAATATCAAGTTGATTACAAAGCGACAGCACATTGGGTGCTATTGATGTCAAGAGCACAAGTCAGTTTTGACGTGTAGTTTTAAGGCATTCCCAAAAGGGGTCCACAAGTCAACTTTGGTCAGCCCGGACCTACTGCATGTTGATCACTAGTTGGTCACAGTGAGTCAAAAGTTGATCCCAAGCGAGTCAAAAGTTGATCCCATGGGAGTCAAAAGATGATCACAAGTTGCTCACAAGCGAGTCAAAAGTTGATCCCAAGCGAGTCAAAAGTTGATCCCAAGGGAGTCAAAAGATGATCACAAGTTGCTCACAAGCGAGTCAAAAGTTGATCCCAAGCGAGTCAAAAGTTGATCCCAAGCGAGTCAAAAGTTGATCACAAATGAGTCGCAAGTGAGTCATAAGGCCATTGCAAGGCAGTCACAAGGCAGTCGCATGGAGAATTTTACAAAAATGAACTGTTTGCGGAAGTTGGTGAAAGTAACCAATTATACACTTGGGAAAAGGTGAGAATTTGTGGTCATAAGTGGTGATTTTTGAAGCAAAAGTCACTTACAGAGCTGAACTGAAAGTGTTAAAGATAGTATACATGATTGGCAAACCGTTACAAATCAGTTTTATCCCCCTGTGTGATTGAAGATATGCATGATTAAAACCAGCTCCGTACTTCGTCTAACTTTTGAGAAAACATTTAAAAAATGGTTTACAGTCACTTCGCCCCAACACCACTTCGCCCTAAACCACAGCCTGTGCACGAATTTGTTTTGGGGCAAAGTGGCATTTGGGCAAGGTAGTGTTTGGATGTGTTTAGGTAGTGTTTGAAGTGGTTTTGGGGCCTTTGGGTGAAGTGCTTCAGGGCGAGGTGGTCCAGGGCGAGGTGGTTTTGGGGCGAAATGAATTTACGTCTCGCGAGACGAAAAATAATTGTTTTGCTCATTTCTCAAAGAATATAGCACTTCAGACAAAACCATTTCAGGATAAGTTTTCTGGTCATCATGTTTATATAGTGTAAGTTATGTGTAAATCTGTGAACATTTCTGATTCCTCCGAGATACCAATCATGTATTCTACCTTTAAAGTGACAGTGACTTACTATCCCGAGGGTCCCTAGCTGGTATAGCCACCGTAGTGTAGTTCTCAACACACTGGATGACCGCCTGGTTAGCATCCCTGCAGTAGATGGACACATCAAGGGACATTTCCTCGGTGGGCGTTATCGCATCAAACACCGCTTCACACTTGCGGTGGCACTGACTGACTGGCGAGGCGTGGCGGCAACAGTGCTCCTTCTCTGTGTAAGAAGTTGGAAGCCCTTTCAAAGTTGGCACACTGGTTTGGCACAAGTCTTATTCTTAGGGGTGTGATTGCACTTATACAGTTGTAGTCAGAAGTTTACATACAACTGTGTTAAAACTGGTGTGCTTGAACTTGCGTTGTCACCATTTTTGTAACAGTCTTTACTAAATTCTTGATTTTGTGGAATTCCTCACGTGCTTGCAGTACTTAAAACATAGTTTGTACATCTTGCAATGATTCGGGTAGTCCCGTTTACCATTTTGGGTGATGATGGTAGTGGTGTACATGTATTTATACTTCTAACTTCAACTGTACATGCCTCAAACTGGTGTCAAAATCCAAATTCAGATTGGTTGCCGAAACAATATTAATTTTTCAATAACAATTAGTTTGAACGTGTTTGTATATTTGAAATTGCCACTGCCTCTGCGGCACAAATCTGCATGCACATGTATTTTAAAAATAATTTGGTCTTGTATCTGAGACAGTGTAGTTAGAAAGCCCCTAATATCACTGCACATAAATGACCAATAGACTAAGTCCTCCGCTGCGCTGACAATTCAATGTGTCTTGTTATAATGTCCAGATTTTGTCTTACATCTTCAGTAAACAACAGACGTAATGGTGACTTACTTTCAAATCTGTCAAGACACTGGAACAGAGAAGGCTGTACAAAGAACAAAAGTAATAAGTTTATTCAGACAAGTACATGTATACTGTAATCAAATTTATGTCACATAATTTACTATAAATGTATATATTTTTTGTAATTCAAATCGTCTTTGTTCATTTGTTTTGTTAAAATACAAATAATTCAAATTTTTGCACACGGAAATGAATCTTGTTTAAACTAATGGGTGTTTATACCCAAAGTGTCACTCATAATAGAGAATTTGACTTTATGTGTCAAAGACCCCGTTCTCACTAGAAAAATCGCTTCGTTCGACGAAGATTTGACGATGATTCGACAAATATTTCTTGATGTGAACGCACGACTCTTCATTCGTCGAAGATTAGAATCGCTTCATTTGACGAAGAGATCGCTTCATTCTACAAAGCAATTTTGTAATATGAATGCTCCCTTCGTTCGACAAAGCGAATTGACACGTAAAAATATAAGGGCATCGCACAGCTTCATTCGATCTTCGTTAGCGATTCCCTAATGTGAACGGCACCGCTCTTCCTTCGATCTTTGCTAAATGAGATGTAAATGCACACTTCATTAACTAACGATGATTAACTAATCTTCGTCGAACGAAGCGATTTCTCCAGTGAGAACAGGGTACAAGACAATTTTTTTTTTTTTAAGAAACTTTTTACAAAGAAAAACAGATTTTTACCTCGTCATGTTTCAAGCAAGCAGAAGATGCTTGTGAGAAAGAACTGGCCTGCAGAAAGAAATAAAAGAATATTTTAAACTTAAACACAAAAGTATAAATGTCTCTCTTTTTTAACCCATGTCCATTTGTCTATTTCATGCCACAACTCTTTTTCTTCAAGTTACGGCCGACAAATAGCTCGTCGCGTTTCTGTCTTCCACTGCTTACACAGACATTTAACCCTTTGACATTATCATAGGCTCAGCTGTCCGGGGCAATAAAGCAGACGCTAGACCAACTTGGGTCTCTTTCCGCCGATAACGTCGAGCAAGTAACGTGATCGTTAGCTACTGCTACCGAAGCCAGCTACCTGCGGTGGTCGGTAGTGCACAACAAACGACACGAGTAACAGGGATTTTTTATTTCACCGGGAGGATTTTTTGAGGCAGAATAGATCTTTGTTGATTTAGGGCCCGGTCCCTGCTGTGCTCTATTTTCTGATTTTGTAGAAGGTGAGAACGTGAGAAGACCACAGTGGCCAGGAGTGAACCGTTTGGTGTGAGGTTTCAGGGTGTATTTGGGTGTATTTTTACATGTGGTATATACCCCCTTGAACAAAAATTCTCAATGGTTGCTTTGAAACTCTTTGACCCAATTTTGAGTTGAGGTATTCAAGGTTGAATCTCCGCAAAACACAGAATGAAGCATGATGCAACTTCCAGTCTACATTATAAGCGACCTGCAGTAATAATCCTGCTGTGTGTTCCCATTAGAAATGTTTTCCCATGCCCATGAGGAGAGTTACCGTGACTTTGCTGTAAACCTTCCCTGTGCCTTACCACAAGGGTGCAACTACGGTTTGAAATTGTTCCCACTGGACTTACGACGAAATAGAAAGTTTCTGTGTCCTCTCTCTACATGTCATTTAACAAAACAAAAAAGTCTAACCGGAACATAGCTTCACAACGCTACTCATGGTTACATCAAGTACACATTTCCAGTTTCTGTGGAGCTTAAAGTGTCTTGTCTAAGGACACCCAAAACTCCTATCGTCTGAACGCAACTTAGCCCACCCCAAATCATTGAGCACATCTGGGTTTCTTTAATGACTTAGCTCCACATGTCATTTACCAGCTGAACGCAACTGACTTAGCTCACTCTGTGGCATCTGGCCAATGTTAATTATGTTATCCATTTGACCACATCTTAGCTCATTTGTAACATGTGGCTCAGGAGTTATCATCACCGAACGGGAGGGCATTTTAGACTACAGTGAACCCCTACTGAGTTCATTAATTGGTTTGGGGCTAACTAAAACGTAGCCCTCCGTCTGAACATACACATTGACTTCTCAGCCAATTAAGGCTTAACAGCTATCCACTAAACCACCACAGCGATCAGTGCCACTCACAAAAACACATGGTGAAAAGTGATCGACCACCGAACAAAATGTTTCTAAAAATTTCCTCAACTCATTTTGCACGCTATATCGAGGTGACTTGTTATTCTCAAGTCAAAGTGTTCGCAAAGCGATTCATGGAAAGTAATATCAAAACTCCAAGTCGCTTATTTATTTCCATCAAGGCCAAAAGCTGACTACCTAGCGCCACATAAATAATATTCTTTACCCGTGCAACAAGGATTTTAGATCTCTCCTGGGGAGAGAAAAAGGTGAAACAAACACTTTGAGGGGTCATTTTTTGCCAGAAAGTTCTCAAGATTCGGTTTATTTTGAAAAATAATACCTACATAGTTGCCAACAACGCGTCTATAAATCACTGCAAATTAGACTTAAAGAGAATGATATATCGAGATCAAACCAGTAACCCCCATATTCCCAAGAAAGTAGAGGGAGGGGTATAACTCAAGATGTGGGAATGTTAACTGGGACAATCAATGACAATCAAAACGTGACAAACAACAAAACAATCCTGAGCCAAGTTTGAATGCTTTATATGTAAATATTCGAGTAAACTAAAAATTATAAAACTTTAACAGCCTAAATTTTGTTCCAGTTGGGATACTGTTCTCCTGGATAACAGTTAGGCCTACCAGTCAAGGCAGTCATTGAAGAGTGTGTTTACACTTGATCCCGAGCTCGAGTCGAACACCGAGCTCAGGATTTGCTCCGGAGCACAAACTGAGTGTAAACACTCTTATGACCAAAATTGGCTCCTGATCAGACCCCGAGATTTGGTCTCGCGTTGGCGGAGGGTCAAACCCTGAGCTTCGGGATCAGTTTGCAGTTAGACATACAATTAATCTTTGTGACATCCGCTCCACAGCCGTAGCGGGGTAAAAGTGCTCGGAATTTAAGCGTCCTTGCATACTGTACAATGTACGTCCACACGTTGATCTGTACATGCACACAAAGAGCATGAGTTTTGACTGCAACTTCTAGCGCCGTGCTCGAGATCAACTACACATGTATCATTGCGGTTAACACCGACGCATTCTTATCAGGGGATCAATCTTGATCCCGAGCTTAGGACAGTGTAAACACAGCGAAATTAAGTGCTTTGGTGTTACAAGATTCAGATATGCTACTGTCGGCCTACATTTTACGTGGCAAAGAACATTCCAGGGGCAGAAACTAAATCCAAAACAGGAGCACAGAGGTATTACCACAATGGAATGTTCACAGCAGCTAACTCGCAGTATTTACAAAAGTAAGTCAAATGCAGACAAAGTTTTTGCCAGATTTGGTATCTAACTTTGAGTGACAAGATGGATTCTCATTTAGCACCAGACATTTTGGGTGTTAATGTGAAAGGCTAATCCAGGTGGCACTCCTCACTTTGCCTGGTGTGACAAATGGGGACACTAAGGAGTTTTTAGTCTCACCAGGGTGCCTGGGTAGGGTATCTGCCCCTGTCACACCCGGTTACCCAGGGCACATACTCCCCTTCGGTCATAATATGTCAAACTCCATCATGGAGGCCTTCGACACTCTCTAAATGCCACTCATAACCTTCTGGGGTACACACAGAACAAATGCCTCTTTCTTTGTAAAATATTTCATGGCCATGAGTTTAAACTACAGTAAACCTAAACTGGTAAAGGTTTACAGACCCAGCATTTTTGTTGCGACCACAAAACTGAACATTTGCCGCGTTTACACTACACCTTGATCCGGCTTTAACTTGCTTTTAGAAACCACAAAAGTCACCACAGGTTTATATAACTGCAGCACATGCGTGAGTTGTTAGGTGTTTTGCGTTTTACACTTAGCGTATACCCGGTTTCAACACCCCTTTTTAAGAATTGCGAAGTTTGATTCGGCAAAGGCGGATCGAGTGTAAACAGGCCTTTAATCTTGGGCAAAATCGCTTGGAACTCTTGATTTGTTGTGGTTTTTTCTAATTAAAAATCCTTACAGAAAATTGCACAAACCAAGAATATTTTCAAAGGACTAATGACGTTGAAATATTTTTACGAGCCATGCATACAGACTTTGGACAGTAAGTTTATGCTTGTTCTGTAAACAGGACGGTGCATAACATTACCATGTGGGGACTGTTTTTCTTACATTTCGAAATTGAATTGAATTTCTTTTTGTTTGCCTCCCCAAGATTCTACATCATGCCCTTTGAGCTGTAGCATAATTACCCACAGTGCACATACAATACACTGCCATGCTTACGTTTAGGTCCACTTATCTTGATTAAAGGCTTAGGAGTTGTTCAGATTTTTTTCTAGAAAATATATTTCATTCTAACCTAACAATCATAAAAACCACCTATGTGGAAGAAAAACAATTTGTGTAATCACTGCACTGCTCACGGGCCGCTGCGCGCGTACGTCAATCATATTTTGAATTTCCCACACTTTCTAAATTCCGCCAACAGAGGGCGCCCTTCTGCGGTTAAGCGAGTCGTTCCCATGGGACCGCGCTCAATTACACCCCTGAGATTTATGAATGAAAGAAACGTTTCTTTGACGTCATCGCATTGGTTTGTGGCGGGATAAAATGGTCAAGATATTTCTTTTCATATAAAAAACAAATGACGCAATTAAAATTTATACCAGTGGCAAAGGCCGGTTTTAAAATCACACCACCTACTCGTAATTAATTAATTGCAAAAATCTTAAAAAATACGAAAAAGTGCCAGAATTTCGATTTAGTTTCAAAGTAAATAATATAGACGCACGAACTCTGACCCCTAGTCGTTCCTTTTTACCGCCTTTCAGTATGGTTTGCGTTTGCAAATTCAAGAAGTAGTCCAGCAAAATCGATCTCTAATTATCATGTTTACAAACAATTTGATGACGTCATCAAAACACATTGTCCTTAAGAATCCATATTTTCGTGGAATTTGCGTTTTTTCTGAAGAAAAATCCAGCAGGAATATCAAAGCTAAAGAAAATTAGATCGTTTTAGCAGTGGTTTGGCTGTATCAGTCCGCAAGGATTGCGGTTTATGATAATGAGTTGTAACCCGATATCCCAAGGCCACTGTTCACCACCAGCGAAAACCGCAGACTCGAAGGCATCAGGTTACAGAAAAGCGGTCTTCTCAGAAAATATCGAGCGAGTTTCAACACAAACTTCATGGAATCGGAATAATGATATCCTTGTGAATTATAAAAATACAACTTGAAGTCAATTTGCGTTTGTAAATTTCGAGCTATGACCAATCTTTTTTAGGACATTGGCGGTAGAATTACCGCGTAGGACGTACGTGTGGAAACGGAGATTTAAAAATGGCGGACATGCCGTCACGCCGACTACGTACAGGTTACTTGAATTCATATTCCATCCAGTGCATGCAGTGCACAAATTAAGCACGGTGAATATCACCAACCCTTAGGAGTTTATCATCATTAGTAATTTTGGTATTTTTTTAGTTTATGCCACAACTCGAATTTAAGGAAAATAATTATTGGAATGGATAGCTTGGATGATTTTGAAATACCTTTTCCATTGACATTTCCGTCGCAAATGTTGCATTTCCATGAAAATTATGTGTTTTTGTCACGCCCGCCTCCATACAAAAATGTGTGAAACTGCTGCCGGCCGAGGCAGTGTGTTTAGAAAGAGGGGGTGCGCGTGATGGTTGATCCGATGGTTGGCCATCCGCTTCGCGTGCATTAATATGCAATATTCTGATTTTTCTCTAAAAAACTAAGCCTTTGCGACGGAATTGCATGTAGGTATTCCTATTCTAAAATCGTCCAAGCTATCGATTCCAATAATTATTTTCCTTAAATTCGAGTTGTGGCATAAACTAACAAAAATACCGTAATTGTTCTTTAAGTGTGCGATTCTCAGTTGTTTTTCCCCACCTTGCGTTGCCGGCCCCAGGCCAGGGTGGGGGTCTATATACTTATTATAATTAAATCTCCTGTTCAAAACGTACGAGACAATTCTGAAATTTTTGCAAAGCAAAATTCTGGGTATGAATTCTGTTTACTAGTCGCCACTGCCGCTGTGTGCTAAGTCTATGCAACAGGACAGGAAAACAGTTTTATTTTCAAGGAAATTGTTGAATATTTTTCACTCCTAAAATCACTTCCCTTTAAAATTTTGAACGTTTTGGTGGTTATTATTTAAAATTAAGTCATTAAATTTATACCGAGAATATTAAAGTGGCAACCAATAAACATAATTATTTCAAAATTGAAATTCTCTTTTCGAAATTTTTAGTCGCACATGCACATCAAGTGTCATCTGACACAAAAAGCAACGCAGCAAAAAAAGGCTTGCAAGACGATTGACGCTTGATGTGCATGAGTACAAGTCACCGTGTCTGCCAAATCTTTTCGTCGGAGTAAGTATAAAGTACTATTCTGCCATCTCTCAACATGTAGCATTGCGGACTTGTGATGTTTCTACCATGAAGCTTCAGGCCTTCATCAGGTGATGGTTAAAAAACTTGGTGTCTCAAGTAGCTGCCCGCCGCACCCGTACCCCGTGTGATCCACCAATTAAAGGAGCATGTCCAGACATTTCCCCGCCCCCCCAATATTTGAGATTATTCGGTTCCTTGAAGTAGTGCAGTATTTGGAGATTGTTTTCTTCCAATGGATGGTATCTTATATAGTTTTTACGGTACGTTAAAACAAAATCCATTTCCTGGAAAATCTGGACAAGCGCCTTTAAATGATTGCCTCGTCAAATAAAGTAATTTTGCTTCAGTGAAGGAAGAGTCTAGTGTTCGTCGAATGAAGATGCATCCGTTCACATTATAGGAAATGTTTTTGTCAAATCATCATGGAATCTTCGTCAAATTTTTATGTTGACCGAAGCAATTTCCCAATAATGTGAATGTGGTCTAAAATTATTGGACCACCTACAACCTGCCATCAAAAAAAGTACTTAAAGGCGACGCAATACACAGCTCCATAGCAAAGGCATGGAGCTGCTTATTTCGTGGCACAAATGTGGCACGTGTGCCTTTATCAGTTTAAGGAGTCTTATAGCAATATTTGATGCCATGTACATGTAAGCCTCCTGAGCTAATGACTATTGTCTAAGACACCTCAAGACATAGGTGGTCCAATAATTTTTTCCAAGGCTGTATATGCTGTTCGTTAACAGTATGGAAGGTTTACTGTACATTTACAAACTCATTACATCATCGGAATGCCCATGAACGCTCAGAGTTGCAGAGTAAAGTTGCCGTATACTACATGTACATGTAGCATCCCTGCATCATGCTGCGCATCAGCAACAGCTTTTTCAGAGCTGAATCAGGGTTTTAGTTTATCACCGCCCGTCCTTTGGCAACCTGTCTCACATTCATCATTGCGTTATTGGAACAAGCGACAACAACATTTAAACAAACATTTTTTTTGGTTTTTGTTTTTTTATTGTTTTTTTGTTTTTTTTAATAACATTATTTACAAGATTAGATATTTACAAGTTGGTGAACCCCAAAAGTAAAGAATCTTCTCACCGGAGCAGTGGCATACACCATGTCTCGATTGTTCGAGCAGCTGCTCCAAAGAGAGAAAACCTTTTAAAATTAAGATGGGAAAGAGGAACTTCAATCCGAAACATTATTATTTTGTTCCCAGGATGAGTTATAAATCGGCTTGGCTATAGGTGGTGCAATATTCTTTGCTGCATAGTGCAATTTGTTTAAAATGGCATTGAGTAAATGGCAACTGGATACCCCAAGACTTGCCACTACATTTCGCTCATTCTAGACAAAATGCACATGCTTTCCAATGTGTAAACAATTTTACGTCGCCTTTTAAACACGAAACCTGCCAAAATTTTCTGCAACTTATCAGTTTGCATCATATTTAATATTCGTTGGTTAAATGGTCTTTTTTTTGTTTTATCCTATATTTATTTGTGCTGCAGCAGCTCTCCAAAATTAGTCCTTATATAATTTCTTCAAGTGGAAACTGAAAGATGCTGCAATACAGTCAAACCTTGATAATAAGAGCACTGTTAAGATAACATTCTGTTCACAAGGACAATTTGTTTGTCAGTTTGTTACTTTATTCCTGTTGATAGCAGATTATCCAGCCACATAAATCTTGTAGGCTAAGTTCGAAGGACCACTTACATGTCTTATTAACAGGGTTTGACTGTACAATATCTTAGATACCGGTATTCAGCTGAGATGCAGGTATGGGGAGCTGTAGTTGGCATGCTGGCTGAACAGAAGTTTTTGTCGTTTCGCAGGTTCACGAACTGTGCAAAACATGCGTTCCAGTTTGTTTATGTACGCATGAATACTTTCAGTAGCCTGTTCAGCCATCATGCCAATTGTACCTAGAGTCCTCGCTTGGCGAGGAACTTCAACTGTCAGTAGATGAAATTTGCGTTTGATGTTGGCATTTGGAAAGTTGAGAGGAAACCAAGAACCAAACTCTGAACAGCGTATTGCTAAGAGCTCAACTTCATGTTTGCAGAGTAACCGGTTTGCTGTGTACAGCTCGTAGCAAGATTTGAATTTCTGAAACACCAGTTTAATTTTATTTACAAGTTCTTCGGAGCCAAATGTCTTAAAGTCTGCAGTTGTATTAATCACAAGTGGAAGAAATATTTCAGCCAATTTAGAGAAATTTGCGACCCTCAATACTACGTTTATGTCGGGGCCTATGAGTGATCCACCATGATAAGACTGTTTCCTTACACCTAGCTCTTTTAAGACTGTGTTAAATCTGTTTACGAATGGACCTGTTGCATCAGAAATTTCTTTTTGCATTTTAGCTTGCATTTTTCTACTGTCCCTCATGTTGCGTTCAATTTCGTCAATGGTTTTACCAATTTGTTTGATTTCCGAGTTAAGTTCCTGAACATGTTTCCGCGATTCCCTTGCCAACACTCTGTTATTTGTGTATTTCCCCCCACATTTCTCGAAATGTTCCTGGTTTTCAACCTGAATGCTGTGAACGTGGTCACGTTTCGCTTCCAACTCATGCTCGCTTGCGTGCTTAGTTTCACTTAACTGATCATATTCCCTTTTGATGTCTGCTACATGTGAATACAAGTCTTTTATGTGTTCATTATAAATCCCATTGTTTTCAAGAACTTCTTTGTCTAGCACCTTTGCATTTTCTTCAACAATCTCGACTAACTGTAACCCTAAACCTAGACTTATGTGTAGTGGGCTGACGCTGACCTTTTCAATAACCATACCTCGAGTTCCAATTAAAGGAGCTTGAATGCAATTGTCAAACTTTTTTGCGGTTTCTTTTTTGGCGCCGGATTTTGCGAACTCTTTAGCTTTTGCGTGGCAAGTTGACAGGTTTCTTTTTTCGGTGAAGAATGTTTCCCCTAGTACATGCATAGAATGTGGCTGTCCCTTTTTGAGGTCATTTAAACTTGCCATACAATGTGGACAGAAGTGATAACCGTTCGGTCCGGTTACTCCCAGAATTTTTGCAAGCCATTCCCAATCTCCACCCCATGTTAGCCTACATTTTGTGTATATGCTTTGGTCGTGTGCGGAAGTGGGACACTGTTGCTTGTTCTTAAATTCACTATGACAAATTGCCTCTTGGCAGTGCTTGCATTTTGAACTGATATACCTATTTTCATGATCGAGTTCATTTAGAGGAGTGAATTCCAGAGTGTCCTTAACTGAGCTTAACATCTCATCTGTGTACATGATTTCACTAATTTCTAGCTTGGCGATCTGTAATTTTTCAATGTTCTCCGAGATCCTGAGCAACTCATCGAAGACAGGCCCAAAAGCTTTCTCGACATTATGGCGATTGTCTTGCGCTCCTTCGAAAATGCCAAGCAACTTCAACGATCGGACTGACTGACGATCTTGACCATTCAAAATCTGAAGGACAAGTTTTGTACTTTTACCGCCTTTGTCCCCAGACGCGTGAAGCCACAATGTGTCGTGAAAGCTTTCACTGATTTGATTCGTTTCTTCAAGTTCATGAACCGTGTCAGAAATGAGTTGCTCAAGATCTACAATCCTGGTAAAATGAACCGTTTCGCCGCGTTCACTTTCAAATGTACCGTACTCGTATTTGTGCACGAGAGTTGCCGACGAACGCATTTCTTCGCGGGTCCCAAAAACCTTAGTACCGGTCTCATTTTCTATTGTTCTTTTTAACAGTGACCACATAGTTTCCGGCATAATGCTCCGTAACCCATCGATTGTTTTCCTAGAGAATTGTGTGCATACGTTGAGGCCTGCAGACTTAGATGCTGTTGCGTATTCTTCCTTTTGCCTTTTGATATTTGCGCATCTTTGAGCAACAACATCTTGAGAAACATTAGTTTGAGATGGTAGTGGTATTTCGGAAGTTACGAGAGGCCTAGATGAACACTGTGAACGTGAGGAGGTATCAACACTTTCAGTAAGTGTGCCGCTTGCAACGGCTTTCTCAATTTTTTCCATGATTTTGCTTCTGTTTATAAGTGTTTGTTGACAGCATTTTGAGCTGCCAACGCCGGCCACCGGAACATAAATGTAATGTTTTGGTCTTCCGCCACGGACTACTTTGATGACATTTTGATCGGAACTAGTTTCCACAATGTGCTGCAGCGCAGAATTTTTCAGTTGATGTGATTTGAAAGAGCTGTCAATCCCCAACTCTTCCTTAAGAACATTTTCAAACCTACGGAGCCTGTTAATTTCTTCCTCTAGCTTTTGACATTCGTTTTTGGAAGTGTCTAATTCAGTTTCTTGAACCCTAGATTTTTCACACATTTTGTCTAACTCTTTTTTCAACTGAATCTCGACCTTGGAGGTGGAAGTGTCATGTGCTTCGGTGTCATTTCCTTCTTTGCTAGTGCTCCCAGCAGCATGTGCAGTGCATTCAGTTTCAGACAAATTGTCTTGATCTAGGCCTACTTCGCTAGTACAGTCTTGTTTGCCACCGATCCTACGATGTCCACTTACACCTCCAAATTTGCCTTTAGTGTCTACGCGATCCTCGAATGTTTTTGTGTTGTCGGCTTTGAAATTGACAACGCAATTTTTACACGACCCGCACAAATGCCCTTCCCGTTCCTCTTTCAACAAAAAACACAACTTTAAATCACTCCCAAATAACCCCGAGCAATAAAACCTAGAGCTGGTGCGAGTTTTACAAACACAACAATGCTTCCTCGTGGTAGACATGGCTGGAAAACTTGATTACCTCTTCCGATGACAGCTGGAATCTCAAGAACTTGGCGATGAATAACGCTAACTCTGTGACGTAGCGCGCGCGACGCACAACTTGTTTTGACAACCAGTGAGTTGGGTACCCATTTCCCCTTGCAGAATAGCTACACTGCTCGCGCGCAAAAATAGTACCCGGCTATGTTGCACCAAGCCGTCAACAGAGGGCGACATAGGTTAGTTTATGGGCGGAGCGGCCCGTGTGCTGTACGTAACTAATTTAGTTTACAAAACATCAGTGTTTTTCTTAATGATATCCTTGAAAACATATGGATTGATGAAAACACAAAATTTTAGAATGGTAACGAGAAAAATATGACAAATGATATGGTATCGAAATCCATGGGAAAAATGGGGAGGTTCAAAAATGTGATTTGGTCACGCTCCTTTAAAGGCAGAGGCTCGTCAGCAATGCGCGCCCGCCAAATTCGTGCCATGAAATACGCAGCTCCATAGCAAAGGCATGGAGCTGCGTATTTCGTGGCACGAATTTGGCGCATGTGCAATGCCGACGAGCCTCTGCCTTTAAGTGGAGGAAGGTGTTTTTGACGTACCTGCATGCATCCTGCATGGCAGTCACCAGCTCGAGCATTGACGCAGCACAGTCTCCCTGGCCATCCAGTGTCCTCTTGCCAAATGTCTGTACAAAAAAACAAGCAAATAGACAAATTCACAATTTATTAAAAAGCGCCGTCTTCTAAAGTCGCATTTCACTTTCTTTTCGGCTGCCTCACGGAATGTTTTCTGACTGTGCACTCGACATTGGTACATTCATTTATTGTACACGTATAAAATTCAGATTTGATTTACCTATACAGTTCTAGTGCATTTCTTTGGTTTATCTAAGCATGGTCAGAAAAACAGTGTGAAAGTGGTGGTTGGGGTTGGGGGGGAGGGGTTTGAGTTGTGGGGGAGAGAGACAACACATTTTCACACCTAAGGGTACAACATGATCACCTGTTTGCTTGCAGAATGTGAAGCGCCCTCAGGTGGTAGGATTAATTGCAGACATTTGACAGGTCTGCCCCATCACATTATTAGGTATTTTCATCAGCGCACAATGTCGTCTTAGATTGTGGGTAAGGGGGTGGGTGGGTTGTTGTATGGAGATAAACACCCATAGGCTGGCGTCTGCTTGTGAGTCATCATAAGAATATGAAATAAATACAGCTAGCTGTGAAATTGCTTTGTGGATATTGTTGTAATTACGTCAGAACCATACAATGATGCACACATACTTTGAATTGTATGAATTTAATACTGCAAGCCAAGCATAAACACTTGCTGTACAAGCTTTTAACATGCTTTGTTTTCAGGTTCAGGCCTGTCCGCATCGGATTTTTTTGGGGAAAACATACCGAGACGATGGGTACTTTTCACATTTTAAGTCCAATGCCGACAGCCTAGTACGTTTTCCTCTCAGTAACGTTTCCCGAGTCCAGCGGTTAATTACTTTTCCTGGCCAACTTCTGCCCAGAAAAATTGACCAGGGAACTTTTCCCGAGACGAAAAGTCCAATTTCGAGTCTGTAAAAGCGCCCTGGAAGCGTACATCCGAGACGTGAAGGTCAAACATGCTCTACCACGGTCTCAGTAAAATTTTACTATGTTAAAAAAAATGCCCAAAGCAGTAAAATTTAGCCATTTTTCATGTTACCATCGTCTCGGTAAAACCTTCCAAAAAACAAGTCCAATGCGGACACGGCTGCAGAAGAAAATGTACGTAAGGGAAACCTATGGACACCAAAAGACAACTATATACATACTGGCACAGACAGAATTTGAACCAGGGCCACAGAAGTAGAAAGCAAAGAGAATAATGCTGCACCAACTTCTTTTTAGTGGATTTTATATTTGGTGGCGGGATTGGAGTGTGCGGTATTAGAAATAATAAAAAGATGTAATCATATACAGTGTACTTGCAGGGGAAGGTTATTTCTATAAACACCACTTCCACCCCCCTTTCCCTTCCATGTTTACCGACACCCAATTAAGTGGATTACCCAGATATTATCTCTGATATAAATTGACAGACAAGCCATTAGCTGTGTTATTACGCTGGCCCGCTCCCTCGCTCGCACTCGCTCGTCCCAATCCAACTTATTAAATGCAAGACCCATCCACACACAGGGCCAAGCCAGGCCATGTCACACCAGATTCCTTAATTTCCGTGCCATAAAACTCCCCATGTTTCTCCCTGAAGTAGTTACAGGGCAATCAGATAAGATTATGGTTAATGGGCACCGGCAGCCTGCTGGCCACGCCAGCCTGGCCGGCCGGCCTGACAGCCCGATTACATCTACCTGTATGGATGTACAAGGAAATTAGCGACCGGGCCATTGGGCAAGCTGTGTATTGCCTAAAAGCCAGTAAATAATACTAGCTTTCAATTAAGGCTATCTGTGGTAGATCTATGCACTCAACTGGGGATATCTTATCGTCGGACCATTATATTAGTTCCAATGTTCACGACGTCTTGTCTGAAAGCATTACTCAGATGCACAATAGCATGAGATATTTGTTGGTTATCGTTTTTGGAATGTCAAGTTAAATTATGTTGTGTCTCTAACCAAAATGTATGTACTTAACTTGGGTAAGGGTCAAGTTTGGCAATTATACCCTCCAAAGAAACAACTGATTATATAAAAGCTTATACTTGTTATCAAGATGGTAATGGTAGTAACCATCCTGTGAAATTATTTCGTCTGAATTGCCACCATTTGAAGCAAAACTATTTTGGAGCCATTGATTCATGCACAAAAGCCGTGCTTGGATTTGTCAGGTTTTCTGAAGTATAACTGCATCTATGTGGCTGAAATTTCTACATGGTAGTTTTCTTGACATTTATGAGCTTTCAATTACCAGTGGAAACTGGTAACTTATTACTTATTAATTAATAATTTTCTTGAAACAACCCTTCACAAACTCAAAAGAATGTTGTTATTTTATGGCATCTTCGGCAACTAAGGCCCTTTATGCCATCAACTATACGGTCTCAACTTGAGATGATGAAGAAGGAGATGCAGTTTTAGAAGTAGGAGAAAACCCCCCAAGAGAAATCCCCGGGGGAAAACCCACGTGTAGGGACTGCAAACCCAATCCACATACATGCCCGGATTTGAACCCAGGACGCCATAGGAAAGACCCACTTATGAATTGCACCTCTAGAGTAAATTAGGCAGGTAGATATCATGATATGTGAACAGACCTTAAGATTCAAGTTACTGATGTAAGAGTACACCTTGAGTACCTGTCAGGAAACCATGCCTGTCTTTGTGCTGGCCATGTATGTTTATACCCGTCATAAACACAGGGATGTATAGGTGATGATTTAAACCACTTGCAAGGAACAGGGGGAAATTAAGGCCATGGGATTCTGACAACCAGAAGCTCTAGGATGACTGGTAAACTAAACAAACCAAGGCATGGAGTTTAAGATTCCAGCCCTGTCACTGAACTTGTCAGATCTTGGCAGGGCACCTCAGGAAGTCGAAAGCTTCTTGAGTTATCTTCAAAAAAAGAAGGAAATCTGGCATAGGGGTTGGAGGTTTTGGGGTAATGTAAACATGCCGAATCTGCTAAGCTGTCGGCCAGATTTGGGTTTTATTTATTTAGGCGGTGTCATTGAGGCAAATTGGCAATTGATTTTAATGGAACCAGCGAGTAAACAGAATGGAAGTGGAGATAAGGCTTGACAGATCGAGACCTAGACCTATACTGTACAGATGCCAAGCTTGCCTGTGGCACTGTCTCAACATTTTCCAGATTTGCGAAGGTGTGGTACTTCTAGTTCTACCAAGACAGTGCAATTCCTTCATTATCTGGTAACTTCTACTGCAGTGGGCCCCAATTTTAGCACAAACTCTGGTCTATGTAATGTAATTCTTGTAATTAAAGCCTATTGTATTTTTTGCAATAACCCAATATTTTACTTGATGAGTTGACAGGAAAAACCTTTAGTAAAAGTACTACTCGTCCAACAAAAAGTTCTAATTTTGATCTTGAATAACGTTATCATTTTTCAACGGATTTAAACCAAAATTTCACATCGTGTAAACAAGGCTTGACAAATTTCCTTGAGCAAGTTTCATTAGTTTTGTCCAAAAGGTTGAGATTTAAATGCCAAGGAAATTGTCTATGTCTGAGGTCCCTTTGCACCTCTTGATGAATTGTGCGAAATGATCGAGATGGTTTGCGTAACATTTGAAGTGATCCCGCTATTCCTCAGAAGCTTTCGGCTCAGCACACACATTCCACCACCGTCTCCAGCGACGTATTGACATTGAAGAAGGCCAAGTCGAAAGTACCAAATTCTGAAATTGACTTTTTTTTTTCGTATGGCGTTTAAATCTCAACCTCAAAACTGATGAAAGTCACTCAATAAAATTTGTCAGGCCTTGTTTACATGATGTGAAATTTTGGTTTAAATCCATTGAAAAATGACAAAGTTATTTAAGATTAAAAGTAGGACATGTTTTTTTTTGACACTCTACAACACATTTATTTTTCTATCCAAATGTTTACTTTTCTCTGGAGTCTACAGTCGCTAACATTTAAAATGAATATAAATGTTTCATATGCAAATGATACAGTGTGCCTTTAAGTTCTCCTGTGTCTTTAAGAAAATGTTTGTTTCTTTTTTTAAACAACTTGTTGCACCAGTTTTTTTACCAGCTAGTCTTGAGGAGTTTTGGCATCTTTAATAAACCCTTCCAACTAAGTCATTCCAAATAATCGTCATAATGCATAATATTCCTGCTGTATTGCAATTTCAAACCACAATGTACCTGATAAATGAAAAAGGATTTTTTTTCTTTTAGTAAAGTAGAAGGCTTATTTCTATCCCTTTTGATCACTTTGATCGATATCCGTCAAACGAAAACATTGCGGTTGTCGCCACTTCCAAAAATTGTCATCAAAGTCAGGAGCCTAGACTGACAAATGAGACCTCTTAGGTTTTTACTTCGTCTTTCTCCATTCCCAATTTGAAGGAGATTTACCAAACCAATTTCCCCGCCCATTTCAATACTGGGGATCAGAAAGAAAGAAAAACCATGCACCCGAAAACCCTGGCAGGCATTTCAATTTGTGAAAGACAGATTTGTCAGACCTGTCTAAATCCAACCCAAGAAATCTTAGCCCACAGGTAATAGGACTCTTCCTTGTTCATCATTCACAGTGTACTATATCTGTCAATTCTAGTCCCAAACAAACATATCTATTTCAAATGAGGCCTGACACTACTGGACCTGTGCTATGATCATGTGGTATCCATGACTCCAGATATCTACCTAATCACACCCATATTCAGTTTCCTGTTTTTGAATGGAAGAAAGTCTACATTCTGCAGCAAATCAGACCCCATGGGGAAGAAAAAAAACAAAACAGGAACTTTGTTGCTCTTCCATGTTTTGTTAGATACCAATCACTTGAAAGTCTCTCTTTTTGGCGTTTTCAGATATTTAAATCTACCATGAGGTAAATAATGTTTTATTTTGCCCTTTTGCTTCATTACTTTACTCAGAAAACCTTAGGGAGTATACCACTGTGCCTCATAGCTCAGCTGGTAGAGTATCTGCCCGGTGTGTCAGAGGTCTTGGGGAAAACCTGAGGGAGTATACCACTGTGCCTCATAGCTCAGCTGGTAGAACATCTGCCCGGTGAGTCAGAGGTCTTGGGGAAAACCTGAGGGAGTAAACTACTGTGCCTCATAGCTCAGCTGGTAGAGCATCTGCCCGGTGAGTCAGAGGTCTTGGGGAAAACCTGAGGGAGTATACTACTGTGCCTCATAGCTCAGCTGGTAGAGCATCTGCCTGGTGTGTCAGAGGTCTTGGGGAAAACCTGAGGGAGTATACCACTGTGCCTCATAGCTGGTAGAGCATCTGCCCGGTGAGTCAGAGGTCTTGGGGGAAACCTGAGGGAGTATACCACTGTGTCTCATAGATCAGCTGGTAGAGCATCTGCTCGGTGTCTCAGAGGTTTTTTGGAAACCTGAGGGAGTATACCACTGTGCCTCATAGCTCAGCTGGTAGAGTATCTGCCCGGTGTGTCAGAGGTCTTGGGGAAGCCTGAAGGAGTATACCACTGTGCCTCATAGCTCAGCTGGTAGAGCATCTGCCCGATGTGTCAGAGGTCTTGGGGGAAACCTGAGGGAGTACACCACTGTATCTCATAGCTCGGCTGGTGGAGCATCTGCCTGGTGTGTCAGAGGTCTCTTTGGGAAAACCCGAGGGAGTACACCACTGTATCTCATAGCTCGGCTGGTAGAGCATCTGCCCGGTGTGTCAGAGGTCTTGGGGAAAACCTGAGGGAGTACACCACTGTATCTCATAGCTCGGCTGGTAGAGCATCTGCCCAGTAGTGTTTGAATCCTGACTTAAGGATTTTTTGTCATCCCATATTTCATTTTTCTCTCATCCGAAATTTTATTATTTTATCACATTTTAAAAAGCATAAAATGTACACAGACAGTAGACAGCACGTTTCAAGACTTGTTTCTTCACCAAGCACGAACGTAAACACAAACAGACGATAAAACTGCCAAGAGCAGTCTTTGCCTTCACGTGGTGCACACCGTGAGAGATAACACACCCCTACGGGTTACTAGGAGGGGGGTTTCTGGCATAATTGGAGTAAATCTAATCAACAGTCTAACTAACAACCTGAACACGACCGTCTCCCCTGGAGTACTGTGGTTGTGAATTGTGTGTGCTTTGTGAAATTAACAGGGGGGAAAAACACCACTGGACATGGGAGATGCCTCGCGACAAACTGAGCCGACAAATTTGTGAGCAATTTTCACAGTAGGCATCTGACGGCCCTGTCCTGTTTCATTTAGTGTGATGAGTGGAAATAATAAATGTTGTGTATGGTGAACTGTAAAAAGCACATTTGGGTCTTTCTATAAATTAGGGGTCCAAAAGTGTGACATTTGGTGTCCCCCGTTACACCTGATATGTGTTATTTTTCGTACAAAAATCATTAAAATGGCTTTTAAACCATTTTGTATGAATTGTACTTTATGTACTCACTCTTTGAGATGGAAAGTATTTAAAGAATGTGTCCTGAATTTACAAAAACAAGATGTAAAATGTAACGGGGGACACCAACATTGGACCCCTAATTTATAGAAAGACCCATTTGCTAATGCAATGTGTGTAGATGTAAAGTATACAAGTTCTACAAGTAACAAAAGAAATTTTGATCAAAATTTTGATCAAAAAAAAAAATCAACAGTTAATTAACATCACCAAACTGGCAAATTGTTTGCGGAATTTCATATTTATGAAGAAGAAGTCAGCATCCTCCACGAAAGACTGTTTTGTTTGGTTTTTAACTTGTGCTTGAAGGAGAAATTTTGTGACAAGTTAAAACTAACTGTGAAATACACGACAAAAAAAATGAAGGAAAATAAGGTAGCAGTTCAAGGCTAACTTAAGTATAAACTGCATAAGCTTTTGTAGCAACAACTACTTCATAAGAAACAAGAAAATAAAGAGATTTGTGGGTGAAATACACCAGAAAATAAAGCGATTTGTGATATATTTGTGCTTTTTGCATTTTACAATCAAAGCTATTGCAGCATAGCGACAGCCTGGTATAATGGCCTGTATACCACTATATAATGCCATTAAGAATGCGACTCCTTCTGCCAAAACAGCCTCAATACAAACTCTGCTGGATACAATCAATACAAAAATCAAGAATTCATGAGACGGTCGACACCAGCGCCTTAATGTTTCCCAACACCTGATCTCCGTTGAGCCCCGGAACGAGACAGATAGACGAAGACAGCGCGAGCACGGCATCTTGAAAGAGAATCTCCACTCGTCCCCTACCCGCATCCCCCAAGACACACTTCACATTTCACCGTTACGAGACAATTACGTCCCAGGCCTTCTCAACTTCTTTTCCGCGGAACGCATCTTGTCAGAGATCTATCGATATCGGAGACATCATCCGACATTATCGCGGGAGAGGCAGTGATATCCAAATCCACACTACGCCCTCCTTCAAGCCAACTTCGGAAAGTGTTTGGACGTTATCAAAAGGGTATCGGCACTCATATTTCTTCTACTCTGTGACCACGATTCCAATTTTTTTCCTCCCCTTCTCTCTTCTTTGTCAAGCGGGAGTTATCTTCGTGAATCTAAGACATGCCAGAAGGTGTAAGATATCCTACTTGTAACCGGTCACTTGAGAGTTGGTACTGGATCCCGTCTTCAAAGAAACCCCTCAGGGACTCAAGGAGCTTCTTCTTTCGTCCCTGTCTCTTCCCTTTCCCCCCATCCTTAGCCTATTCACGGCTCAGTCCGCAGTCTGCATAGCTAGCTGCTGTTTGTTATTATTCGCCAACTACCAGACCTCTTTGTAGTCCCCGCGCTGGCTGACTTGTCGCCTCATAGCTAGTCAAGAAGATCCTGTGAGGATGGAGGATTTGTCTAGACAGTATTAGCGGCATGAAAGTTGTGATTTTTCTCCCTGGGATTTTCTAGCTGTGTGTTATTTATGCAAGGCTTCTGGGGGAATTTGGTCTTTCTAACTATATGCATTATTACTTCATTATGTGGCTCTAATAAGGGTATAGGATGTTAAAGCAGTGTGTTCAGATTTTTCAAGAAAATGAATTTTGTTCTAACCTAAAAATCATAGAAAACATCTCCCCAAAATATTATCCATGGGAAGAAAACAGGAAATTTGCAGTCTCCAATTTGGATGTGGAAGCAAAAAGGTTTGCATAATCACTGCACTGCTTTATGGAACCGGGTCAATTAGTTAACAAAACATCAGTGTTTTTTTTACAATATCCTTGAAAATGTACGAATGGCGAGCGCGAAATTTAAAAATGGTAAGGAGAGAAATATTACAAATGATGGTATCAAAATCTCAATACTCATGGGAAAAATATTAGGGGGTCAAAAAATGTGATCTGGACACGCTCCTTTTAACTAACGGTCATCAACCATGAAGAAAATAATCATGTTCCAGTCTTTCTTAAAATCTACAATTCATCTCAACCTCCAAGATCCACAATTCCCTGGTTCCAAATTTCTCCAAAGAGGTTAACAGAGATGGTATGAGACAGAAAGTGACAGGTACCTGCAGTCAACCTGTCTTGGTGTGATTGAGTGCTGACATTAAGTGACCCCAAGACAAGACATGGGTGGTGGGCCACAAGGCAGTAACAGATGATGTTATCAAGTTCCAAACTTGTCAGATGTTACTGTCAACTTCTCAGACATGGGGTTTAAGTCATCTAAGTCTTGCAAGGAATTGAGCTCAGTTCCAGGTCTAATTTTTGACCGAGTGAGATATGGTAAATTTGGACTGCTCTGATGCTTACTGCACTTCTTAAAAATACAAATGACTTTTTGTTCAGGGTAATTCTGAAAATTCATATTTACACTTCAGAGACTTTGAGGGGCTTGTAATGCTTCACGTATTCAAGTTGTTTGATTTTAAACACATGTTCTTCAAGCATCATTGATATGGAAGTGTAATTCCTGAAAAAGTGATTGCAATGCCATTCTCAATAAGTGTGTAGGGTCCCCAAAACCATCGGTTTCAGACGTACTCCGAAACCGAGATATTTTTGGACGTACCACGCAAATTGAGAATGGCATTACAATCATTTTTTCAGGAATTACACTTCCATCAATGATGCTTGAAGAACATGTGTTTAAAATCAAACAACTTGAATACGTGAAGCATTACAAGCCCTCAAAGTCTCTGAAGTGTAAATATGAATTTATGGAATTGCCATTCAGTGTTTTTTTTTTCTTTTCAAGCTACATGCATATAGGGGGCCTACTATGCTAAACATTAATAGGGTGTCTGAGTGAGACTCGAACCTACGACCTTCTGCATTCTAGAGCAGATGACTACCGAGCTGGCCAATGTTGAGTAAAAGTTTCACACCTATGTCTCACTTCAGTCCCAACAATAACCTGATAGGGGTCAGCAACTGTGGTGCTGGTCTAATAAGAAAATTTTTATTTCTTGTTTTATATACTACCTTTACAAAGGACATCTTAGACATTTTAAGAAATTAATTTCAGCTATACAAAGCTTTAAGAGATGCTAACATTGCACATAAAAAAAGATGAAGGATTTCCCAAATTTACACCCAAGTACTTTCAAAACTCTCGCTAATTGTAATTGGCTGACACATTGTATAAATTATGTCTACATCTTAAATGCTGACATGTCTGATAATCAAACTTGGGATGAGAACAAAATCGTAATGTTTTATCAGGATTCAAACCCGAGACCTCTCACTCACTGGGCAGATGCTCTACCAGCTGAGCTATAAGGCACAGTTGGTATACTCCCTCAGGTTTTCTCTATGGACCCAATTTTTCTCTCGGTGTTGCATGGTAGCGCAACCGGGCAAAGTAACGAACGTAACATCTGGTATGATGCCTAATCAGAGAAAAATCATAGGGCCTTATCGGAATTCAAATTCGAGACTTCTGACTCACCGGGCAGACGCTCTACCAGCTGACCTACATGTATTAGGCCTTACGACTTTTCTCTCATCCCAAGTTTGGTTGTTTCATTTCAATGGTGATTAGGCACCATACGTTCATCTCTGGTAAGTATTAAATCTTAATACTTTGTATTGTCAATTTTTTAAAACCAATTCTTAACTGACCGCAATTTCCATGGCTGTCAAGAAAGATGATAAAGTGTGAAATATATTGCACACATTTGCCAATTTTTTTTTGACATTTTCATGAGTAAAACTTTCAACAGCAGTCGGCATGTTGCATCAAAACATTTCCAGACACAAAATTTATGACTTTAACATATTCTGGTTGGTCTGCCACTCGGATAAAAAGGGAAATTTAAGTGAAGTTTACTGCCAACACATGCGTGAAGATAATTTACAAAGTAAATCACAATATAACTTTACTGATTTGCAGTAAACCTGCAGGCTTTATTGGACACCATCTCCACTATCTAGAAACCTTGATTTCCACTCATCCATCACCCTATGGGCTCTCCAGAAATCTGCAAGCTATTCCTGGGACACGGACGGCCTGGATAGTATGCTTGGTTGGGACTCTGGGCCTGGCAATACCTGGGGAAAGCTCGGTTTCTCTGACAGGGTTTCATCAAGTTTTTCTCATCCATCACATTCATCTTGCAGATGTTTCACGGTCTCTGGGATGCAGGACGTTGAACCCCATTTCAGGTGTAAAAAAAGTGAAGTATTTTACTCTATGTATGATTTGATAAAATGTACAGGTCATTCAACTCAAAAATTTTAGATAAATTTCGCACTAGATTTTAAACTGAGAGGACGTGCAATATATAGCAACGTATTAAAATAATTGTGGACTTCTACAGTACAAGGATGCCTTTCAGTCTTAAAATGTTTATTTGAAAATCAGTTTCACTGTTTTTCTTTGTAGGTAAAGCAAGTTACATGTATCACATCAAGGGTTGGGGGAAGGTTGGGGTGAGGAATGAGCAATAAGGCCTGTCCGCATTGGACTTTTTTGGGGGAAAACTTACTGAGACGATGGGTACTTTCCCATTTTAAGTCCAATGCAGACAGCCTAGGATGTTTTCCTCTCAGTAACTTTTCCTGAGTCCAGCGGTTACTTTTCCTGGCCAACTGATGCCCAGGAAAAGTTCCCAGGTAACTTTTCCAGAGACGAAAAGTCCAATGCGGACACAGCGAGTCGGTAAAAGTGCTCTAGAAGCGTATACGTCCAGGCTGTGAAGGTCAAACTGTGAAGGGTCTCGGTAAAATGTTCTCATGTCGAAAGAGTCCAAATGCGGACAGCAGTAAAATTTAGCAATTTTTCATTTTACCACCGTCTTGGTAAAACCTCTCAAAAACAAGTCCATTGGGGACACCGCTTAAGACTGTTTGAATTTGGATATTTAGCAATGTTGAAGCACAAATGCTCCCCTCTGTAATTCATTACCCTGTCAAAAGTTGGGGATATTAGGAGCCAAACTTGGCACCTCAGAGAACCCTTCCCCTCCCCTAGCCATCCCTGGGGCATTCAGACAACCAAGACAGTCTTCCAACACATGGGCCCCAGTGTGAGAACGGTCGAGTTTTGTAGACATTCTGACGGCTGTTTCCTGGTGACTGGGGTAGCGGCTTTGGGTAGGGTCACTTTCAGGTGCATGTCTGATGAATGTTCAGCTGCTTTCTTTTCTCAAGTCTCAACCCCACCTGATGTTTTTAGTCTTAAAAAGGGAGTGTTTGTTATCCCTAAGGATAAAGAAGGGTGCTTATTGATTGCATCCCTATCGTGGTGTTTGTTGGGGTGCAGTGGGAACATGTTTGTTTTGTTGGGTTACAGTTTTTATCAAGTTTGTAGTTTTTAGTCTCAATTTTAGTTTCGGGCCACTACAGTATTTCAGTTTTTAGTCACAATTTGAGTCAAAATTTTCAGTTTGCGAGTCAAAAAATTTAGTTTTCAAGTGAAAACGTTAGGTTTTTGAGTCAAATTTTTCAGTGTTTGGGGTCAAAGATGTAGTTTTTGAGTCAACATTTTTTGTTTTCGAGTTAAAAGTTTACAGTTTTTTTTGAGTCAAAAAGTTTAGTTTTTAAGCCTAAATGTTTGGTTTTCAAGTAAAAAATTTAGATTGAGCAATACAAATTTATTCAGTGCATTCTGTATTCCTACATGCTAGCTCTGTCTTGCCTCTAAAAGCGTTATCTGTACAGTGAAAATAAAATTGTTCTCATTCTCAAGCCGTTGATTTTCGTTTCCATGATGGTAGTTCCTTCCCTAATCCATTTATCAACTTCATATCAATCAATGCGGCACCATTACCGGTGCTAGATGGCAGTTCCGACATAACTGTGCCATCCTATGAAAAGTGATGGTGAAATGTTGGCATTTGGTAATGTCACTAAGGACGAGGCCAACAACAAACGGACAACTGAAATGATTAGAAAAATGTGTGTTCATTTTAATCTTCTGAGGGTGTGTTCTGACAGTCTATCTATAGTCTAGACCAGGGTAACTAGGTTTGAACATTCACTGGTATTCTGAAACGTACATTGCTAAAGCACAGGGAAATAGTTCACTGGCGGACCCCGTAACCTTGGCAACACACAAGAGGTGAGAATCTAAGGGGGGTGGGGGGTTGAGGGGGTTGCAACCCTCATCCCTTGAGCGGTGAACTAATGTTTAATGAAGAAATAAATAAAATATTGCATTAAAAATCCCTCTACTGAAGACTTTAAAAAAGCCCCTAAAGTGCCTCAGATTGCAGGAGAAAGCACCCAAATTTCAAAATTGTCCAGAACCCTCCTAGTGCAGGGCGTGTTTTGGGCACACAGTTTACATGTAGGAGCCACAACCCCACCCTTAACCAAAAGTCGGATCTGTCCCTGTGTTGTACTCTACAATGATATCATGTAATGACAATGGAGATACACCCAGTTCTACTGTCCTCACTTGGTAAGTTTAATATGTTAGTCAGATTAGTTCATACACAAAGATAAATTAAATGCACTTAAAAAGAATGGACTTTAAATCAAAATAAATTGATTTCAGGTTTTTTTAATTTCCTCGTATTAGGAGAATGAAACTTCAACTATTGAACAAGACAGAATAGTGGCAAGACATTTTGTCGGTGATCAATGATATAAATGGGAAATGATGAACGACCTAGTCAGTATCGCACTATCAGATTGCAAATGCAAAATGCCATAAAATTCTCAGGGAGGGCCAATTACACCGACTAGTGCAGTGCGGAATTATGACAAATGTCCCGCCGCAATCTGCGGGTTCTGGAGTGAAATTAACTTATTACCCCGTGTAGTACCGCAGGCCTTAAGGGGCATTCTGCAAGCCACTCCACAATATAGTTTCACACGACAGATGCATCTGCAACCATAAATCGATGCGTTTTAATTTAGATTTTCTGTCTCTCGCGGTTGTTGCGGGCCGTAACTCTAGGCTGGCAGTTTTGTACGATTTGACGAGACTGGGACAGACAAAGAAGCTTCAGATTGATGATTTTAATGTTTGTGAAGGATCGGTTTTTGTTTGCGATGAATCATGAGAAGCGAAGAGGGGGGGTGTTTGCTCCGAGACGAAGGGCGCCCTCAGGATATACAGCAATCTGGTGGTTGGATATGATACGTCTGTCGTTGTACTGCCTGGAGTGCTTCGTTTTAGAAAGAACGACAAATTCAATTCTGAACTGCAATTGTGATGTCCCGTGAAGGAGTGTGCGCATTCAGGCAAAATTAACCAGTACGGGTGGTTTGTCAGAAACCATTAATGAAATATCAATATACATGTAGGTTGTGTAAATTGCGTCGGTGTGTATGAATTTAATTGAGAATTACTTGCCCTTTCCCAATGTAACCCGAGATGTGTTAAATGTTCTGCTCTAGCAAGTGGGTTCGACTCTCACCCAAGCATGTTATGAAGTTTTCAGCATACCTGTCAGAAAAGCACTGACCATATGGCCCCTACAGTGGAAAGAACAAGCAATTCCCCAAAAATAACAATACATTTAAATATGTTTATTAAGACTCGTTTTAAGGAAGAAACATTTGGTTTAACTTTACCAATTTATGGGACAAAGTACAAACCATGCCGATTCTGTCAAGACTACATATTGGTTGGGTCTACAAAGAACATTAGTAACTTTTAAAGGCCCGGCCGTTTACACTCGATTCACCTTTGCTGAATCGAACTCTGCAATTTCTTAAAAGGCGAGTTGAAGCCGGTTAGGCATAAGTGTAAACGCAAAAGCTAGGTGACTTGAAAAAGTCTGGCCAGACCCAGGTCTGATTTGCCTTTTTCAAGTCACCTTTTGGGTGGGGTTGAACCCCATGGCGGGGTTAAATCCCACAATTGTCAAGGTCACTTGTAGTGTGGCAATTTAAGTGCTGTGGTCACAATTAGCGGCGACTTTTGCACTTTGTAAACAGTGGTGAAGGAGCCGAATCGAGGTGTAGTGTAAACGCAGCAAATTTTTAGTTTTGAGGTCGCAATAAAAATGCCGGGTACGTCTGTATCCACCTTTGTGTAAACACAGTGTAACACGTACCAATAACCAACTTTATAAAACTAAATGAAAATTCATTCATAAATCAACAAAATGTTTCATTGAGAAAGCTCTGCTCAGTATCACAAGCCTTTCACCAGCAAACCGCAACCAAGAGATAAAGTTCCAATCCTTACAAGACTGAAAGTGCACACAGCCTCCTAGATATTCCAGAAATGTTCAGGGACTAGACCAGCTAAAACAACTGAGCGGACCTCTTCAGTGCTCTAATTGGGTCCCTAGACCCATTCACACACTCAGGGGGTCGGACACGGATCTCATCATGGGAATAATTGCACTTTGACCTTTGACATTCGAACTTTGGTCTCCGAAAACCTTTCTACAAACTTGAGAAGCCCTGACCGAAAAAATGAAACAGCAGTTTCTCATGGTTATAGAGTGACAATGTTCTTGATGAAAAATTAATCCCATGAGACTGGTTAATGAAACACTACTACCAAAGGTTTCTCCAAGACTAGGTTAAAAAAACTGTTGTATCATGGGGATGAAATGTTTATTTCTGGAAAAACGGATTAAGAAGAATGTTGGTAAAATAGC
Source organism: Henricia sp. BOLD:AAB3569 (assembly GCA_037783545.1). Lineage (NCBI taxonomy): Eukaryota > Metazoa > Echinodermata > Asteroidea > Spinulosida > Echinasteridae > Henricia > Henricia sp. BOLD:AAB3569. Next base: position 975,767 of record JBBELK010000868.1, on the reverse strand, counting down.
CTGCAGAAATTTAAGCTACACAGATTTCAGAAAACCCTTTTTTGTTTGTCTAGTGTATGCTAAAAATGAGCATTTAAAAAAAACATGGAAGAATGAAAGAATAGATTTTACAGTGTAAACTTTAATCCTCGATGTGTTTTTGATTTTTCAGTCTTTCCGCCCCTCCACATACGACCACCTCCCCCTCAGCCCCCCTTCCCCCTCAGTGCCCTCTTCCCCTCAGAACACCCCCACCTTCTCCCTCAGTGCCCCCTCCCCCTCACCAAACAAAATGAAACTGGACTTGGCGTTCAATCTCAGACTGTCTAGACCATAAAACTCCACTGGAACGCAAGAGAGGAAAAAATATTGGTGTAGTTTACCTTTCGGGGAAAAAATCGTCACAGTTTCAAAAAACTGATCTTCCTGCAGATATCATTATTCCCGAAAACAGGGAAAAACCTTGGATGTCAAGGCGATTTAGGTGACAACAGTAATAGGTTGACCTGCTAGTACTACTCCGTAAAAGCCTGCTAGTAATGCACTGCATTCATGAACAATCGATCTAAAGAATAAAGCTTTTTGTCAAGTTGGAAATGTACATACACAGCGTGACACAACAAAAGACGCAGTCGGAATCGACCCAAAAAAAATCTTTGAATGAACATTCCCGATAAGATCAGGCAAAGGTACGGATGTAATTCAACTGAAAACGAGTTCTGCTATGTCAACTTAACCTCCATTAATTTACAGGGAAAAAATCTTTGAGAGTTAAATAAAACTGATGTTATCATTCCCAATCTGAAAGAACTTAATAAAAAGGTTACCACAGGCTCTAATCTTTCCAACTGGTATGTGAATTATTCTTTTCTGTATTCCGACAGAAATTTTTGTTAAGGTACATTTACTGGAGGTTGTTTGTTTCTTGGCCCACAGTGTCGAATCTTTTCTGAATATGGTGGGTGAACTTTATCACTGCAGACAAGCTATTCACAATTTTGCAATACAAACTCAGACTTTCAATCCACCGATTCAAATTATCCCGCAACCGGAAAATGTTTCCACTGCGATAATAATTGGGCCTAGCTCGGCCCCAGTATTTTTTCTTATTTGGTTCTTTGTTATTTACCGCCCTGGTATAGCTGTTCCCCCTGGGGCGAGGTGGGGAGGGAGGGTTGGTTGGGGAAATTAGCACTACTCTTTGAAAGCATTAGACCCGCCTCTACGCAGGACTCCCTTAGGGCACCAACAACCAACGCACAGTATTGCTTTCATCTAGGGAAGGCATAAGTATAGTGCACGGGGAGAAATACTTTTTTTTCATTTAGAGAGGAATGGGGACAAGGCTTTAAAAATTTATGAGAGGTGGCGCAATGAGAACTAATCTATATTTTCTTGTAAAATGTTAGATTTTATGGAACACTGAATTGGATGATTTTTTTTTTTTTGCCTTGGAAATTTTTACTATAACCCTTGATTCATGGAGATAATATTTATTTGTTGCTAGACAAAATGATTCTGTCCTTACGGATTACCGTAGGGACAGAACACACCCTCGTCATGTAGTGGCTGTTTCTCATTTTGCCTCAAAATTAAAATCACACACACAAATTCCCAGCTGGTTGGGTGCTCCTCGATCTTAAAATATTTTTTTTAAATTCTTACAACACCGTTTTTTAAGCAAAGTTTTTCTCCCACATGAAATACCATGAACAATGGTTTCCATCTGCCGGGTTTTTCTAAACTGTGAGGGTGCTATAGTCCGTATCGAATAGCCGCCATTTCGTGGGGCACCTTTTGTTTATACTTAAACCGTTCAACAATGAAAGCACAATATGTGCAACCATGCATGTCCTCAAAGAACAAAGAAACTACCCCACGAGATGGCGGCTATTTGATACGGTCTATAGGTCATAGCTGACGATCTAGCTACATGTACTAGAGTCCCTCGAACAACGGGTAATGCATAGTTCCGATTTTGCCCAGTTAACCCCGCCCCCTTGGACATTGTTGCTATGGCTCACACGCTATCGTCAAAATGGCGACACGCAACGCACAAAGCAATGGGACTTTCAACGGAAAGCACAGATTCATTGAAGAAAACTCAAAGGTATTCATGTTTCAGGGTCAACAGTTATCTTAGAACACACTGAGTAAAGGGCCAGTAATACAGGGATGTCATATCATCACGAAATATAGCTTTCGTACCTTTGAACAACGAAACGACCGGCCTTGAAATCAAAAATTCACCCGGATCGTCGCATACAACACTGTACAAATTGTATGGGGCCGGCAGAACATATCGCGTGATCATGTTGTTGTGAGCGTACAGTGCACTTTGACCTATGTGGGTGACATCTGCTAGCTCTGTTGTGATTGGTCGGCGGGTTCGGTTGATTGACAGGTCAGAACTATGCATTTCCGCTGTCAGAGAGACTCTAGTCGACGCTAGTCGCTTGATCGAACTTGCTTTATATCGCCGGCTATGACCTATAGCACCCTCACCGTTCAGAAAAACCCGGCAGACAGAAACCATCGTTGGTATTTCACATGGAAGGAAACACTTTGCTTAAAAAATGGTGTGGTTTTTCTTTATTATTATTATTTTCCCAATCGAGGACATCTAAAACCACTAGAGCACCCAACCAGCTGGGAATTTGTGTGCGATTCCAATTTCAAGGCAAAAATGAGAAACAGCCACTACATGACGAGGGTGTGCACAAGCTGGTGCGGTGCCTTACCACCACAGAATCAAATAACCTAATACGGGGTGAGAGACATCGCATGGTCCTCATCAGGATTTGAACACAAGACCTCAGACATACCAAATACTCTGAGCTACCATACCCTTTTACCATGGAAATAACCAATAATTTTTCTTTTGTTTCACATATTTTTGGCAATTGCGAGAGACCACCCTGTGCCTCATGCACCTATCAATTGTTCCCCCGCCCCCACCCCCCCGGGTTACCTCACCTAAGAGGTGGGGATTGTCACTTTTTTTGTGACAAAATCCCCACCCCTGGGCCAACATTTAGGTGACAAAAATCCCCACCCTCGGGTGCAAAACATGCGCGTCTTGTATACAAATACATGGGTCAAATGCCCCACCCTGGGGCATGAAAAAAATTACCAAACCCCCACCTAGGGGGTGGGGCAGCGCGGGGGGGGGGGGGGGGGGGGGGGGGGGGGGGGGGGGGGGGGGGGGGGGTGGGGGGGGGGGTGGGATTGGGGGGGGGGGGAAACAATTGATAGCTAGGTGCATTAAGGGGAAGACAAGTGCAGTCAGTGATTAAAGGCACCAAATTCATGCCACGAAATACGCAGCTCCATAGCAAAGGCATAAAGTGCATATGCGTATTTCGTGGCACGAATTTGGCGCGCGTGCATTGCTGACGAGCCTCTGCCTTTAATCAAAGTATATATACATGACAGTTAAAAACAATATCTTTCAGTAGCTACCAGAAGCTGAATCCAAAATCAATTAAAAGATGTGGCCCACTCTATATCGTGCCTTCTCTCTCAAAATCTAGGCCAACACAAAAAGGCTTTTCTCAGAGTGACTGTCCCAGTGACATTCCCCACAACTGCATTATTTATTGAAACAGTGATCAAACCATGTTTATGATCAATCAACCTTTTGTATTCTGCGGCCCATGACAGCCATTAGGACCAAAAGGCACTACTCAAATGGGGAGACATTTAACCAAATCAACACAGTCCATTATGTTGTAAACAGCAGAACGTGCTGTGGCAGGTCGGAAGTCCAACTAACAGCAAAGAGAGACCCCAGGAAACCTTTTATGATGTGGTCTAGTACAGCCATAAATTTAAGAGATATTTACCGAATTCTCGAAGATTGGCGGTTAGTGAGCAGGCCCAGATGTCCACAAAGGACAGTCAAGTTTAACTTTTAGCAAGAGTCACGTACAAGGAAAATACCACGTTCTGATTGTACGCTCTCTTCCATAACCTCACAGAAAGTTGTACTGCAACCTATGGAAGCATTTCTCTGTGTAATTTTACTGTGTGTTTACATTGGAGAAAGTTACCACAACTCTGCTGTAAACATTCCCATTTACTTAAGGCCTGTCCGCATTGGACTTTTTGGGAAAAACTTACCGAGACGATGGGTACTTTTCCAATTTGAAATTTTACGTTTTCCTCTCAGTAACTTTTCCCCGAGTCCAGCGGTTACTTTTCCTGGCCAACTTCTGCCCAGGAAAATTGACCAGGGAACTTTTCCCTGTATATGTGTGAGTGAGGAGCGTGGCTTTTTACAAAGGATTTTGGCCAAACAAAAACCAACGATGGTCATAGGATTTGCTAGGGCAAAAATGTCCCACCAACGTGTCTGATCAGCTAATCAAAAAAGTAGGAAGCGGGTCCCCCACATCGTTGATTGTGTAGTTATGGACGAAATTGTCAGCAAAAAGGTCAGCCTTGTCCGACGGAGAAGTAAGGACTTCAGGACCATGAAAGAGAGGAGGAATTGAGGACTTGTTGCGGTTGAGTACGCTGTTGGCAATCTGATGATTATTTAAATGTCAAAAGTTGCCTTGCAAGATGGCAGCTATTCGATACGGTCTATACACCACAAGCAGCCGATGCGCTACAGTGACGTCACGTCAGCTTCCCACATTCCCGATTGACACATCTATGACCTACTTTTTGACAAAATCCACACACAAGCTGTGAAAGTAGAAGCTTTGTTGCACCAACTGGAAAAATGGGTCAAAGCATTTACAAAACCAAAGTCCACCAAAACCTTACTGGGCCCATCTTCCTAAAAGCAGTACTCGAGAGACCTGTTACGTCCCGGGGGATGGGGGAGCGTAAGGGGAAAAGCCACATAGTACCAGGAATACGGGACTCCATTAATGGGGGAAGCGGTGAGGGGCAGAAGAGAAGAGGGGTACAAAATGGCATAAGGCACTTATGGGTTTTGGGACTGCGATCTACTGAGGAAGCTTTTCCACTTGAGCTGAATCTGTCACGATGAATTCCGTCAAGACTCCGTCTAATAACCCTAATCTAATGTTCACTCCAGCCCACAATTACTATTCAGGTACACATTTTCAGTAGCTTGTGCATTGGCCAATTGGGGGGATAGGCCAGATGTTAGACAGTTAGACAGACCAAACAAGCCACTTGAAATTTACAACCTTTAGAGCAAGTTCCAATTTTCCAAATCATTCACCTCCCCATCCCCATCCCCACATGCTCGTTGTAGTGCTTTTTACGTGCTTAGGTCTTACCCTGGTAACTTTTTTCACCATATAGCGTGTTTCTATTGAAGATCAGGAATTTTATCGGTAAACCCATTTACCGGTAAATAATGGGTAATGCGAAGTTTCCACTGAGCCGCTCTATCCGGAAAATAGTGGAGCTTGCTGGCCTTCGCCACGCACACGTGAGCTTGCTGGATAAAGGCCATATGCAAGGGTCATGCCGCGCACATGCATTGGATCAGTCACTGTGCGGTCACATGTTTACGTTTTCCCCCCTGTATGCGCACTCGGGCGGAACAGTGCGGATTTCAATTGGCGCTTACTGAAAAAATTCCCGGCATTTTCATTCCTCAAGAAGGAAAATTGCAGGGGAAAATTCTCCCCGCCATTTACCGGAAAATAGCGGATAGGACCTGTTTCTATTGAGCACATTTTCCGTCTTTTCTCATCCAGTAAATGGGTCTCAATAGAAACACCTTTTAAGTTAGTCAGGACTGAAGTGGAAGGAAAAAGTCTAGTCCATTTGTACTATGGATCGCTTTGTCTTGTCACTATCTCTCCTCAAATGTGCATCAACCATTTGTACTGTGGATCGCTGTGTATTGTACTGTTTTTGCACAAACACCGAAGCTATACATTTCTTGTCACTATCCCTCCTCAAATGTGCATCAACCACGAATGCACTATTTGGCATACAGTGCATTAACCAACCGTCCTTTTTATAGCTCCATGGTTCTACACAGTAATAATGTATGGTAGTTGACTTGTGTTGGAGTCAGTGCAAATATGTTCATAAACATGGAAAGCTTCAGCACACATTCATCCACCAATGATTGCTTTGAAACGCTGCCGGGAGCAAATCAATTTGAAAGAAAAAGTATGTTTAAGACATAGAATAAACAACACGACAATTACACATGCTTCTCCAGACAAAGCGTCGGTTTTTACCGAGAATAAACACGGCAGAGATGCACAAAGAAAGTGGGGCTTGGGAAAACTCATAATTTTTCATGTTCTGGGGATTTGAATTGTACATGGAAAATGAAAGGAAAACAAGGAATCATGTTTGTTTTGCTTACCTGGTGCCGAGCTGTTGACGCATTGCCAAAAAGTCGTCTGAAAAGGAGAGAAAATAAACGGAAACATCACAATGTTGGACTATACAGGCTTTCATGTAAGTTTTTGGAATATAAATGACTGGAAATTGACAGCTGGCAGGATTGTTCCTTTCCCCCACTCCCATACCCCACCCCCACCCCCCAACCCCCTTCAAGGGACTAAACTAATGAGTTTCATATCCAGAGAGTTCTATAACCAATGCATACACAATGAAATGTGTAACAGCTAGGAATTTGATTAAGCTTTACATCAGAAAGTGATATTAAGGAATGTTACATATAAAGATAATTTACTGTATCGATTTTGGAGGATTGATGAGTGCATTAAAGGTAGAATACATGATTGGTATCTCGAGGAATCAGAAATGTTCACAGATTCACACATAACTTACACAATATGAACATGATGTATACTCCCCAGAGATGGTATATGGAGTGATTTAATGGAGCCCTATATGATCAGGGTGATGATCATATAGGCGCCTTAATCGGGATTTCCCCGGACAAGTGCGCGGTATAAATCTATATCATTATCATTATGTCGGTAGAAAACTTCCCCTAAAATGTCTGAAGTGCTAGAGTCTTAAATTTGAGAAATGAGCAAAACAATTATTGTTCATCTTGCGCGAGACGTAAATTCATTTCGCCCCAAACCACTTTGCCCTGAATTAAGCACTTCACCCAAAGGCCATTTTGCCCCAAAACCACTTCGTCCAAACACTACCTCGCCCAAATGCCACTTCGCCCCAAAACAGCTTCATGCACAGGCCTTGGTTCAGGGCGAAGAGGTTCAGGGCGAAGAGGTTCAGGGCAAAGTGGTTTTGGGGCGAAGTAACTGTAAACCATTTTTTTTACTGTTTTCTCAAAAAAGTTAGACGAAGTACGGAGCTGAATTTGTTTGCTCAGGTTGGTTTTAATCATGCATACCTTCAATCGCACAGGGGGATGAAACTATTTGTAACAATTTACCAATCATTGTAAATAACTTCTGATCATTATATCAAGTGATACCAGCCAGCTACATAGGACTTAATCTCTGTAAATCTTAATACCAAAAAAGTTCAATATGAACACAACTTAAGTCTTATGAACAGCACTATGTTTAATACCTCCAGATATACCCTCTCTATAACCTTCCATTTCAACGGAAACCCCAATCATCCTGCCCCCACAAAAGCATTGTTGGAGAAACATGTCCTTATGTGCATGGCCTGTCAAAACCAACTCCAAACACACAAATAATGTCACCAAATCCCTGTCAGAGGGCAAAAATATTTGTGAATAACTTGAGCGGAAATCATTTCAAGAAAGTGATTTAAAAATAAAAATCACTCTACCCCGAGGCGGAAAATCAAACAAATGACAGGTACATAACTCAACTGTCAACACATTGCATGTTTTCATTTCCAAAAGACTTAACCACGCAATTCCACTTGTCATTCTGGCATGTAGTTATTCATTGGTGTGGAAGAACTACATGTGCAGAAATACCAAGCTGGACAAATTGGCTGCTAAAGAATAATACAGTGTGTGTACACAACACACCGGTAGCGCCTTGAAAAGTGCAGCGTTGTTATTTTGTACAGGAAGAGAATGCAAACAGACAGCCGTGTAAAGTGGGAGAGGAAAAAAGGAAAAAGGAAAAACAAAGTTATAGGGGTTTCACACTATGCCGTTACCCGGGTTATCCCAGGGGTTAACGAAAAATTTAACCCCGAGATTACCCGGGTATTTCAGAGCGTTCACACTACACTTCTCGGGGCTAGCAATTCTCCGGGTTAACTGCCTAAAAAATTACCCCACTTAACCTGGATAATTTCTAACCCTTCTCGTGAGGTGGGTTAACCAATCTCGGGGTTAACGGCGGCCTTGAGACGATTCTTTGGGTTACCTTCAGTAGTGTGAAAGCTCACCGGGTTTTCTTCAAACTGAATACGTTACAACCACAGCTGGCTTTGTACACATGCATGCTGCGAACGTCAAACAATGCGATTTATTATAAAACGACGTAATTAATTATAAAGGACACCTCATCTAAAGACACCATGTTTCTCTTTACATGTACCTACTAATGGAGGATGTCAGTCTTTAATGATTGGTAACTCTCTCGGTAAATGAGTTACCAATACATATGCAGGAGGTCGTGGGTTCAAGTCCCACCCGAGCACACATATGAAGTATTTCTCATAGTGTCTCAGGAAAGCACTGACCGAGTATACAGTACTAATCAACTTACGTCAGGTAGGGCAAAACAAACCCTAATTAATAATACCTACATATTTAGTTGCTAAGAATTCTTTGAAATTGCTAAAATAATCTCTCCTCGTATGGCAGATTCGCAGATTGCTATCAAATGCTAAATTTTCCTGAAATAGGACATGAATCCCGCCCTGTCGTCCCTTTCTGACAACCATTATCAGATCATAGCACCCTGCCTCAGCGGAAACCTCAATTAGATAAAGAAAAACATTTACCAACAGAAAATAGAACAACCATAGCGTGAGAAAGTGAAATACAGGGGGAATTTTGTTCAATTATACGGTGCACGTCTTGCGCCCTCGGGCCTTAGGGTAGTGCAAAAAAGGTGTCTAATTGTAAGAGGGAGAGAGGGGGCAACGCATTTTGCGTCTAATGGTGTGTTCGAGGCGTATGGGGTGTTGGAATCTTCTGCGTGTTTTGAAATTTTATTGGCCTTGTAAAAACAGAAGTCTGACCTAGTTTGTGAAATTAACACTTTCTGACTCCGTTACTACGTCAGAAACTTCATTTCTTTTCTATATCTACCTCATGTAAAGACACCAAATAAAGGAATCATGACACAAATTTCATTGGTGAACATTTGGGATGGCTGCGGGCACGGAAACTCGCCTGTTTATTCATCAAACCATTTAAGTCAAATTCTTATTACATTCTCACTGATATAAATAGCATGACAAAAAGTTTGCTTCACTTATCACTTTATACAGGAACATGAACAAGGCTTTCGGTATCAGTCCATACAGCACGCTGCTGGTCCTCGGAGGCCACGAAAAACCCCCTTTTTTCATTTCTTTATCTTTTTAGGAGGAAACGTGGGTGCATCCTAGGATACCGAAAGAGGGTGCACTCCCTTTTTCCTTGCCATATACCTAATTAAATGCTTAAACACTGGAAATCTTGTGTCTGAATGGGCGGGCGGGTGGGCCCGGTTTCAATGCTCACACCGAGAAGAAAGATACAATGCGAATTGCGCTCCTTATATATGAAGGAGCATTGGTGCGTAACAGAGCATTACGCAAGAGCTCAATTGAGCGCACCTGTCGTTATTGAACGCACCTGTCGTTCGATAACGAAAAGAAATTTCATTTTCTGACTCCGTTCCTACGTCAGAAACTTCATTTCTTTTCTATATCTACCTCATGTAAAGACACCAAATAAAGGAATCATGACACAAATTTCATTGGTGAACATTTGGGATGGCTGCGGGCACGGAAAATCCCCACGGAGAAACGCCAAAGAAAGCGAATGTTGTGTTATACTATATGCTGTATCAACGCCGATTCCGAGTTGATGCAGTTAAATGTTTATGAAAACGCCGACACGGGACTAAAACCGCCCGGCAATTAAACCAAAGCTACAAAACAGTCGTCATTGCGTCTGTACAATACCAAAAGGCATTTGGCTCATGATGACTCCTGCCCCTCCATTGTTCCCCGAATATGTGTAAAACATCCAGTGTACGTAAACAAAAGGGAAGAGTGCGTTGAGGCATAGGGGCGGTAGTCACTCTGTCTCCTATGGCAGCACATACCAAAAGTGGTGTATTATAAAGGGGACAGGCTAAGAACTGTCAAGGCTCAAATCACCCGGCAAACTGAGGCTACAAAACAGCCAGACGTCTTACAAATTGCGTCTATACAACATACACCAAAAGAGTGTATTATAACGGGGGCGGTCAAGAACTGCCTATAGGCTCGAATCGCCCGGCAAACAGACTACAAAATGGACCGACGTCTTACAATTTGCGTCTGTACAACACCAAAAATGGTGTATTATAAAGGGGACGGCCAAGAAGGCTCGATTCGCCCGGCAAACAGGCTACAAAACAGCCTGACGTCTTACAATTTGCGTCTGTACAACACAAATTAAAGGGTGTATTAAACGGGACAGGCTAAGAACTGCCAAGATTCAAATCGCCTGGCGAACCGAGGCTACAAAAAAGCCCGACGTCTTTCAAAATTGCAACTGTATGTTGAGGTCTCGAAAATTGGGTGTTATAGAGGCCTGTTGCTGCTGCAGCTGAGCCCGATATTAGTGAAAAAATTGGTCATATGGAATTTTGTTCCAATTAAAAATGTAATTTACACGAGTTTTTAATCATGTATACATATATTAATTATACTAAATGAAACAAGCAATAAAGTGATTATACTAATTAAATTACAGTTAAAGTCGTTATAATTACTGCTCCTTTAGGTCCCCATGCGCGTTGAAGGTTGTACGTCGAGTTGTGGATCCAGTGATGGTACTCGTATACGCGTAGTCATCGGGTTAAAACATGGCGTTTGTCTTGGTTTTTGCTACTAAGGTTGCAGCGCTGACTATGCGTCTGGCGTATTACAGGTTGTTGTTGAACAGGTGAATCTGTGTGTGTGACTGCATGTGCATCGAAGCATTATGCAGTAGAATGATCAGAAAACAGAACTATAACACTAACAGGCGCGGTTTCAATGCTCACACCGAGAAGAAAGATACAATGCGAATTGCGCTCCTTATATATGAAGGAGCATTGGTGCGTAACAGAGCATTACGCAAGAGCTCAATTGAGCGCACCTGTCGTTATTGAACGCACCTGTCGTTCGATAACGAAAAGAAATTTCATAATTCATATAATATTTTGCATTTATCTGAAGGTAAAAAGATTTAAAATTTCCAATAGACCATATCAAATAGCTGCCATCTTGTAGGGAAACTTTTTTCATTTAAATTGGTCAACAATGTAAGCACAAAATGTGCAGCCATGCATGCCTCAAGGAACAAAGAAACTGCCCTAAAAGATGGCGGCTATTCGATATGGTCTATCCCCAAGAAAATGTACCTTACATTTACAAGGCAAGCAGAGGTCCCACAAGCCACATTGTCCATATTAGGTGTTTCTATTGAGATTTAGTACCGGATAATGCTAAAAAAGACAGAAATTTTTTTCAGTAGAAACAGATCTTATCCGCTATATATTTTCCGGTAAATAGTGGGGAGAATTTTCCCTTGCAATTTCCTTCTCGAGGAAGGAAAATGACGCACCGTTCTACCCGAGTGCGCATACAGGGGAGAAAACGTGACCACACAATGAAAATGTGACCACACAATGACGATCCATTGCATGTGTGTGACCACTACATATGACCTTTATACGCATGCGTGGCGAAGGCCAGCAAGCTCAGTTATTTTCCGGATAAAGCAGCTCAGTAGAAACTTTGCGTTACCCGCTATTTACCGGTAAATGGGTTTACTGGTAAAATTCCGGATCTTCAATAGAAACATGCTAAATGACATTTCTAACAACAAAATGTTGAAATCCCAAATTTTAAATTTAATTTCATCAACAATGTGTCAGATATGTCAACAGACATCATGAACACCTATAGATGCACCCATAACTCAATTTGTCAATGTCCACTTGTAACACTATTCCCCTACTCTACCCGCCTTTTTAACAAAATAAAATATGAATTGTGGCCAGTACAAGGCACGTTGATGTAATTACCACATGTAGTGATATCAGGGGGAACCTAGTTTGAGTGACACTAATGTGATTACCATGAGATTGGGGGTGTTGTAGTGAAAACACACATGCATTTAGGGGGAGTGGTAAGATGTAACTGACTACACAAACTTGATTGTAAGAAAATATTGAAAGTCAAATGAGAGTGATATTGGAAGCTGCACTCGGATGAAAAAAATCCGATAGATTTCAGTTGCACTGAAATCTACGGAATTTGTTCAAGGTCTGTGATGTAATTAAATGAAGGCCAGGTTTATAAATGTGCACAGGTAAGCCGCTGGCAGAGGCTATATGACTGAGCAACACGCCACATAGTGTATAATTTGCAGGTGAATCTTTTACAATTGCTACATTGTATTCATAAATACCTTAGACATTTTACGCATCCCTATTGGTTGAGAATGAGAGCACATCACGTGGCCAGTTTTAAACGGACCATAAAGACCGGCAAGCCAGTTTTAAACACTTTCTTGTCTGGCCCGCGTTTGTGCCCACGCCCCAGTCAGCGCGAATAGAACACGCACACACAAACTGCATGCGCCCGAAAGCAAAATGTGCAAAGTACCCCATCGTGTGCGTGCGGGCACAACATGCCTGCTTTACACGTAACGCGCACGATCAAACAAAAACAACTCGCCGCACAGCTTGCAGTTTGAACGAATTCGCGATGCATACAAAAATACAATGCAGAATATGGCAAAACGGCAAGCAAATTTGGCGAGTTTTACACAAAAAGGTATTTATGAATGGGAATAAAAGTGTGTTTGGCTAGTCTTAAACAATACGTTTAAGACTGTGTACAAATTTCCAATATGCTCGTAACCGGGACGGCCTAAAATGTAACACAATTAAGTGTCCGTCCTGGTTACAAGGGTATATTGGACATTTTTACACAGGTTTTTTTTAAAAGTCAAGTTGTCACACTATTTGTAACCCTTTTTGGGCCTGAGTTATCTCTTCAGAACAACCGAAACTTTATTACTTTTATTTTGAGACCAGACAAAGGTATTTCCTCAAAAATATGGTCCGTGTTGCCAAAATGCCCCCTTTACTGTGGAAACACCCACATCTTAAATCTGGATGAAAGAAATTAATGTATCATAGCAAGACGACAGTAATGCTCACTGGGGTTTTTTTTAGGACACATCCATTACATTACCAGGTAAAAACACATCACTCATTCGTTATGGTGCGTGTTCACGCCAGTGAAATGAAAGGTGCCCTGTACTTTTTCCACAGCAAATAATTTTTACGACGTTAAGATTGATTTTCAATTTCTTTCCGGCAAATTTGTTTGCAATTTTCCACTGCAGAATGATTTTTACGACAGCAAGGGATAATTATCACAGTCAGGGAAATTTAAACCTTGTTAAAGGGAAAACAATTCAATTTATATTGACTTGACATTAGTGTCATCAAGTTTAATTTGTGTTTGAACAAATTTGGTTCACACAATTTGAAGACTTGAGGCCTTTTCCCACTACCCACCTCCGACCCGGGTAACTTTTCTACCCGGGTAGCGGTAAATAACCCGGGTTACATTTAACCCCGAGTTTCTTTTCACACGACAAGCGTTAACCCGGAGAAGCACTTACCCGGGTCGTCTCTTACACGGGTACAACAGCGACCCTTTTCCCACGGCATTTCTGCATGCGCACGTACCCGGGTACACCAATCAGCACAAATACCCAGAAACCATTGCGTGTGGAAAATCGATCGATCGATCGATCAGGCTGCGCGCGCACACACAAACATGGCGGACGACACAGAAACATAGACTGGTTCCCGCTCCACATATTCCACATACAACGACTGAATATGAGTTGGTCGTGGACATGTTTGGTCCGGGAACCAGACTAACAGAAACATCGCTGGCAATTTTGCTGTTAATATTTCGCATGTTTAATCATATTTATCGATGTGTGCTTTGTCACTGGCCCCACGCGTATTTTGTTGTACACTACCTTCAGAAGAGTACCAGTTTGACAGTGCCATTCAAGCGCGGGCGCACTTGCACCCTTTGACCCAATAATTTTTGCGGCAAGAATTTAACTCGCTAAATAGCCTACCCGGGTAGGCTATTGTCGTCGTTTCCCACGACAAACGTTAACCCGGAGAATCGTCTCAAGGTCGCCGTTAACCCCGAGATTGGTGGGTTAACCCACCTCCCGAGCAGGGCTAGAAATTACCCGGGTTAAGTGGCATTTTTGGCCAGATAACCCGGGTAATTCGTAACCCCGAGATTTGCCGTGGGAAACGAACCTTTAACCCGGGTAATCTCGGGGTTAAATTTTTCTGTTACCCGGGTTATCTCGGGGTTAAAGTGCCGTGGGAAAGGCCTTTGTAAACCACAAGGCCAACTGGCCACTCCAGGCATTAGTGGAACTGGTGTTGGGGAGGGGACAAGGGGTTACAACCAGAGAAATGAATAGTTGAAAAAACATTAATCATCAAAATAATCAATCACAATTGTACTACCACAATGGGGTATAAAATGACAGACAGTTCAGAGAAAAGACCCATGCTTCATTTGTTTTGATTGTGGGTTGTGGTTATACATTACCACTGCAACTCTCCCCCAACCCAGTATTCAAATAAACAGTGAACAACAATACCTTAAAGGCCCAGCGTATCATTTGCAATGACCCCAAAAAGTAATCGACGAGTTTACAGGGGAAAAGTTCTGAAAGTATAGATTGAATTAATAGCAACTACCAAAGAAAGGTTTCCGCACAAAATGATATAATTTTACCAGAAAATAATCCGTAAAGATGAAATTATTTAGATCGTTTGCAAACGATTTACTTATTTTTGGTTCGCATCTACGCGGTCCAAAATGCATGGGCGCTGTGTACTGCGTGTACGTGTTCCAACGCGATGCATTTTTATGGATTGCGCGCACACGCAGTATATGATGTGCGCCACAGAGTGCATGACGCAAGCCACATAGTACCCGATCAACTGAGAACGAATATTTCAAACACCCCGCCAAGACCAGGTAAACGCATATGGATTTTCATGGTTTTTTTTAAACGTGGTACATTTGACAAAGCTGAAATTTCTTCGGATGAGTTTGTTGATGTCTTTCTTTTGATTTATAATGGTTTTATTCGCGGAATCGCTCAAAACAGGCCTTTAAAGTGCTTTTCACAATACCCATCTCTGACCCGAGGTAACTATACAGCATTAACCTATGTTAAATGTAACCCAGAATTTCTTTTCACATAGCAAACTTTAATCTAGGGAATCACCCAGGCCTGTGCATTTTCGAAAAATTTACTATTCGAAAAATTGGTTTCATTTTTTAATCGAATATTCGATATTCGATGCGGGAATTTTTCCTAAGATTTTGAAGAAAACAATTTCTGTAAAATTCATTCATTTTGGCACATCCGAAATCACAGCTCACAGGAATACAGCAGCATTTTTATTGCTGAATTTGCCGTCTCAAAAATTTATCTGTGCTCAAACTATAGACTTCAGAATGTTGTAACTTGCATAGCAGTCTCTCGCCCGAAGAGGTTTTTGCAGAAATTATCGTCTGTCCTTTAGGTTAAATTTATTTATTGCCTAGGTAGTTCCTAGGTTAGGCTATAAAGTTAATTGGAAATAGGCCTATACAGATTAATCTAAATTTTGTAAAGAATCACCACAAATTTTAAAATTTCATTAAAAAAACATGAACTTGGCTTAGGGTTTAAGAAGCAATCTACGCATTTTTACTGTGTGATTTTAGTTGACATCGTGCACTTCCTCATCAAAAAATGTTAACATCAAGAGTGGTCATATAATTTGCCATAGGCCTGAAATCCCTAGAGTACATTATGAAATGGAAGAATACTAAAATGCTGAAAAGACAACAGGTTAATAAGGGTACAAATCTGGGTCAATTCACAAAACTTTAGCAATGTGATAGGAAGTTTGTGCTTGAGTTACAGACCATTGGGGAATATTAGTCAAGATGGATGACCCAAGCACTCAATGGAATGCTTGTCCAGTATGACCTGGTGTGGAGTCCATAAAAGGTCATCTCTTTTGAGCACAGGTATTATACCTTATGCCCAACCCCAATTGACCCCACCCCCAAAGTAACAGAATGCATATATCTGTGTGTTTCTACTGAAGAGCGGTTGCCGGTTAATACCATGTAGTTCAGAGTAGAACCGGTTCACAGGCCAAGTAGAAACAGAACGGAGTGACAAATTTTCTGTGTAATGCCGGCTACCGTGAACCGTTAACCCATACCTGCCAACATTGCCGAGTAAAACAATCGGACTGTAGTGAAACTTGCAACGGTCGAGTTGGTACAACGATCAAGTTGACCTAGTACTGCACCCGTTTTCATGTACACAACACATGCGGCGCGCGCGGGGAGTCAGGTCAAGTCGATTGTTCCAATTTTCAACACTTTTAACACTTAAAAATCGGAACAAATACGATAAAATCGGACTAGTTGGCAGGTATATACCGATTGTCTTTCGCAGTAGAAAGACAATCGGTGTAACATTTGCCTGGTGCACCGGAAGTACACGCAGCACAGAATGCAATGCGCGTTACCCGAATAGCTTTCCATTCTTCCCGCATGTGCGGTTTAATGCCGGGCACCTGGCATTTTATGCCGGACGACGAAGAACTGGTTCACGAGTTGGTTAAAATAGTGGGTAGCAAATACGGATTAATGCAGAGTGCTGAGTAGAAATACACAACAACTCAAACAAACAAATAACCCGTTCACACCTGCCTACAAAAGCGGACAAATGCAGGCCCTTATCAGTGCCCTAATCACCTTAATTGCTCTGTAAACACAACCATTAGGCTACCAATATAGGTCAATCAATATTGTGGGTTATTTGCGAATATGGTAATGGCCCTAATGGCTTTTAATGGCAGTTATTAGTTGTGTTAACATTTCAAAATGAGACTCCCCAAACAGGCCTACTTGTTTAATGTATTTCAAGGTATTGGTCATTTTTGTGATGGGTTGTTTGGTAAGTGTGTTCGTTTTCATCGAGTTTCGAGTCAAATTTTCGAGTCAAACTGCAATTTTTTACTTTAAAAAAATGGTATTTTTGACTCGGGAAAACTCGCAAATTTTGACTCGAAACTCCCACCGAGCTAGCCGGTGTTGAATGGCCGGTTCGAATCATTTCGCAAATTTTGACTCGAAACTCGCAAATTTTGACTCGAAACTCGCAAATTTTGACTCGAAACTCGCAAATTTTGACTCGAAACTCAAACATTTTTACTCGAAACTCGATAAATCTCGGTTTCGTTTTTTCTGGGACACCCTGTATAGAACACCGATCATAACAAGGACACATTTAATTGCAGTCTTTGTTTCTCCTTAGTTTGCATGCAGATAAAACAAGGCTCCTGTTTTATCACATGCATTTCAAAGTACCAAGGACCTTGTTATTGTTTGGCTGTGTTTAAACTGTTGAACATGGACGGTTTTGCTTCAAAGTTCCTGAAGCTAAGGAATCTCTGAAAAAAATGACACCAAAGAATCTTTCTGGCATACTCTGGAAGTCTCTCATTATTTGGCCATCTGGTTAATGCAAAACTTCCAGTCTAAATAACTAGGACATCTGACAACATTACATTGTCAAGAATGGTTACTGAAAATGCTTTCAAGGCACACTGGTATGAAGTATGTGATGCTAAAACATGCATTGCCTTAAAGGCACAATACATGTACATCATTTGCGAGATAAATGTTTTTATGGATTTTTAGAATAAGGGAATACATGTATAACTTATCTTGAGAAGAATTTCAGCAATGCTTCAAGAAAATATTCAAAATCTATGCATAGTTTTTGTGTTACATGTAAAGGCCTGTCCGCATTGGACTTTTTTGGGGGAAAACGTACTGAGATGATGGGTACTTTTCCCATTTTAAGTCCAATGTCAGCCTTGGACGTTTTCCTCTCAGTAACCTTTCCTGAGTCCAGCGGTTAGTTTTCCTGGCCAACTTCTGCCCAGGAAAATTGACCAGGCAACTTTCCCCGAGACGATAAGTCCAATGCGGACACAACGAGTCGGTAAAAGCACTCAGGAAGCGTACGTCATACTGCGTAGGGACACTGCGCATGCTCTTCCACGGTCTCGGTAAAATTTTACTGTGTCAAAAAGTCCAAATGCGGACAGCAGTAAAATTTTGCAATTTTTCATTTTACCATCGTCTCAGTAAAACCTCCCGAAAAACAAGTCCAATGCGGACACAGCTTTTGAGTAAGGTTTTTCTTGTCAACTCATAAAGTAGAATTTTTGGTCACTGAAAATGATACAATAGGCCTTTAATCACAGACAAGACCGCCCAGATGCTGCATGACCCAACCCGAGGTCACAACTCGACCTCTGTGGGTCCCTGGAATGCGCAAATGAATTCAGTGGGGATCTAATTGTTGCTCGCTGATAGACAGAGTAACTTGTTGGGGGCATGGGGCTCCTGGATTGGGCTTGGATGTTGAAATGTGCGAGTAGTTTGTTGAAATGTGGGGGTTGGCTGTTGTAAAAGCCACAGTGAGGGGCCCATGGAGAGGTGTCTAATCAATTGATTGGGTGATAACGGTTTTTGATGATTGAGGATGAAATGTAACCAAGTCTAATCAAGGCACAGCTGAAAAATATGTTTTCCCATATAAATCTGTGTCCACATTGGACTTGTTTTTCGTGAGGATTTACCGAAACGATGGTAAAATTAAAAATGACTAAATTTTACTGCTGTCCGCATTTGGATTTTTTGACGTGGGGAAAATTTTACAGAGACCGTGGGAGAGCATGCGCAGTGTTCCTTTGCAGTTTGACCTTCACGGCCCGGACGTACGCTTCCACAACGCTTTTACCCACTTGATGTGTCCGCATAGGACTTTTTTGGGGAAAACTTACTGAGACAATGGGTACTTTTAATCCAGTGCATACAGTCCAGGAAGTTTTCCTCTCAGTAATATTTCCTGTGTCCAGCGGTTACTTTTCCTGGCCAACTGCTGCCCAGGAAAATTGACCAGGTAACTTTTCCCGAGACGATAAATCCAGTGTGGACACAGCAAGTCAGTAAAAGCGCCCTGGAAGCGTACGTCCGGGCCGTGAAGGTCATATATTGCTTAGAGGGACTGCGCATGCTCTCCCACAGTCTCGGTAAAATGTTCCCGTGTCAAAAAGTCCAAATGCATTTTTAATTTTACCATTGTCTCATTAAAACCTCCCGAAAAACAAGTCCAAATTGATGCGGACACGGCTTATGCTGCCTTCGTATTAATGTTTTTACAGAGTGTCTTTGACTTGATTGATAACATTCTAGAGTGCAGGGTATGCCTCATTCAAACATTTATTTTTAATTAATTTGTGGTGGGTACACAATTGCCATTTTTTAAGGTTAATACCAGCTTCTAAGTTCTAAGTTGATCAACATTCTTGGCCTGTAAGCTAGTTGTAGCCATTAAATTCAAGTATAATATGCACTTGTTTAACTGTGGAAATTTGTATTAAAAAATCATATTCTGAATTTGGACCAAATTTACATCAACTGTATGATTTTGCTTTTTCGTCACCTAAAGTCGTCCTATCTTGGACAGAATGTCACGATACCTTTAACGAAACAAAAAAGCAGCCAGGCCCATCTGTTATAAAACCCACCAGTTATGCAAAAACGTGCAGTACTAATGAGTACTAGCATTTCAATTTTATTGTACACAGCGAACACCAAGCATGTGTGGTGGGGTCCTAATGCACTAACATGCATATCAGGTTGCTCGGCATTTGACAATGTAGGGGAAATTTTCTCTATAGAGCAGTAAAGTAAAAGCCGTTGTCCCCAACTTGAAAAGAGCCTGGGTCGGTTTACAATCCCAGCCAGTGGATTACTGTGCAGTACTCTGTGCTGTTAATTCTCAGTGGAACAGGCTTTTAACTGGGAAAACACAAACTGACAAAGGGAGTGTCCTGGTGGGGAAATTGACTGGCTGGCTCCAAGGGATGTTGACTGGGGGATATGAAAGGTACACAAGAGGGCGGCACTGAATTGCTTGAGAACGATGAAAATTATTGTCAATGCTATGCCTTTTGTACAGAAAATCTTAGGCTGCGTTCGGGCGTACAGTTCTCGCTACTCCGGAGTAATGCGTGCGCATTGCACTCGGGTAACATTACACAAATGGCAAGTCTGCAGTCCGCATGCGCGAATGGCCATCAGTCAAGATGGCCGTCTCTTGCCATGACTACAAAAAAACGCTGTTTCACTGCTCACACGAAACTGAAGAAAATACAGACCGTAAGTCGTGAGAACCTTTGATGCCGTCTAAAACAAACCTTAGTGAGTTGTTGTTTCAGTTATCAAGTTGACACGTTGAGCAAATACACCAAAAATCCCACTCATATTCCGCCATCTTCGTACAAATCACATGACACTCGTCAGGAGTAAGAGCACACTCCCCATTTGTTGGGGAGTAGCGAGAACATACTCTCATTGACCCGAGTGTCGTTAATCTTGCCGTTCGTGCTCGCAGGAGTATACTCGTGTTAACACGAGTACACTCCTGAACGCAGCCGTAGATTGAGCGCAAGAATGCCAAAGCATCAAATAAATGTTTACAAGTGCACCTTGGTGCTGCGCAGAGGCATGCATACTTCATCCACGACCGTAGATAAAATTACACCCATTATGTAAATTAGCAGAACTTTTAATAATCTTGCAGAACAAAGATTAAAATACTTCTCTACACTCAAAACAGTAATTTTACAAACAGTCCCCCAGCTTTAAGCAACCATTTTAAACTTTTACCGTTTTAGCTTTGAACACAATGTCTAAAAATACAGACAAAATCCTAGCCAGAAACTGAGTAAAAATTACAGTGACACAAAAATAGGTTAATACTATGAAACATAAAAAACACAAAAATCAACTTACGATTTATCAGTAGAGCATAAGACCATTTCCACCCGAGCAATCTCACTGCTCAAAAGGACAATTCAATATATTCGAGTGCTCAGAGTCTCTTTCTATGCTATTACTAGATTATGTCTGTTTTAAAAGTGTATGGACAATGGTAGGCCTAATGCAGGGGTTATGACGTGAAGAACGTCCTTGAAATTTACAACACAAAGAAATGAAACCATTTGAAGAATCTTCCATCATCAATTTATTATTTTCCAGCAAGTGCATATAATTTGATTACGTCTAATTCCTTTCCCTTAAAAGACTTTCTAATTCAACCGGAGCGAAAACGCATTTTCGGCAGTTTGCATCAATTCAAAAAATGCACATTATAACAACCAAGTAGTCCTTTCAGTCAAAAGGTTATCAAAATATTTTTAGACAAAGTTTAAAGATATAAAAGAATGTCACGAATCCAACCTTCTATTTGATAATTTGATTTTATTATGCCATATTGTAAAAATGCCGACATTGAGCTACTGTAACTTACTGCCCCCTGAATAAAAGTGGGTTTGGCCAGTCTTAAACATACGTTTAAAACCGGATAGGGTCCTAGAAGAGTGATAATGGGGTTTTAATGGATTGTTTAAGACTGGCCAAACCCACTTTTATTCCCATTCATAAATACCTTTTCTTTTCTAATCAGTAAAAGGTACCAAAATTCTTCAATAATCTTGCCATGTTTTGCAATGTACTTTCAGTTACATCCATAACCTCATTTGTTTATGTGCGTAAAATTGTCAAAGTGCACATTTTGCTTTCAGGAGTGTGCAGTTTCTGCGTGCGCTCGTGTGCGTGTTCCATACATGCGCTAGGCTAGAAAGTGTTTAAGACTGGCCGGTCTTTATTGTCCTTTTAAGACTAACCACGTGACGTGCTCTCAGCCAATAGGGATGCGTAAACTGTCTAAGGTATTTGAGAATAATATTTTTAATGTAGGCCTATACTCAAAATGTGCTAAGGATCACCTACTAATTTTGATGAATTTTTTTCTTAATCATGCTTGAAATTAAGCAATTATGTCATTGTTTTGTAATCTGTTTTCTTACCTTAGGGGTCAATAAGCTTGAAGCTTCTTTTAAGAATCTTTAAGAATCTTCAAATTAATAAAATTATTAAGTTTTTCATAAAATTATGAAAATATTGGTGGTCTTTGAGTACATTTTGAGTACACGTATGTAGTATGTTTTGGGGGACATGGGCCTATATTTTGGGGAACCAAGTCTAAAAAACAAAGACTACTTACCAGCGTCATTGGACAATTGTTGCGCAGGTTTGATAAATGTTGCCTCCTTCCTGCTGCTGTGGCTTCCAAAGCCATCTGTGAATGCACAGAAAAATGAATATTAATATCTCATTATGCAGTCATATGCATATATTCATGAGACTGTGCATACATAATGTCTCCTAATTAGTGTTTTAACACAGAATTTTAGCTCCTCAAAACAAAACAAAAACTACTGGTATGGGAATAATTTGTCCCTGGAGCCACACATTTTTTAAAGAGAAAGTTCTGACACATGGTGTACCACTTACAAAAACCTATGCAAGGGAGTACCGAATTTGAATGAAGAAAGAAATAATAAAATCGACACTTCTCAGGGGTCGAAATTAACACTGGTCCCGTGGTCCGAGACCAGTAACAAATCAGGAGGACCACTAAATCTGTCAAAGAAAACATTTCGTGACTCATGGAAACATTCCCTGATGCCTAATCCACAGTAAACATTTCTTACTCAATGTAAAAAATTCCTGGTTACCACAAACAATTCCTGATCGCTTTAGACATTTTTAGATTTATAACTACATTTCTTTCACCGATCTCTCTAAACATGCCCCAGTGTTGGATCAAAAAGCAATCCCATCCATCCTGCACTCAATGATGACGTTAAACCAGAAAGTGTTACAGTATCTCGGTGCCATTTTGAAAAGCACCGGTGGACCACCAAATTTTCAGCAGGACCAGTAGAGTTCTTTAATCTACTGGTCCTTCTGACCAGCATGAAATTCAGGTTAATTTCGACCCCTGCTTTTGCAAGGCAGTGTAGGCCTACAATCTTCAAGCTACACAGTCCAGAAATGTATTTGTAGTGCATATTATTGACATGAAGCATATAACAATCTAAGATTCCATCCACCAAAAGGGCCTACTATCTTTTGTTCATCAGCCCATGCACGTACTGCAAAAATATGATCGCAGCTTACAATCATACCATCACAAACATACAATGTGCAAGCACTCAATACACAGTACAGGTACTAAAGGACAATAACTAAAACTGAATAACACAAGTCGGTTTACAAAGCAGAAAGACGTGCTTACTGCAGAGACAACAAAATTACAACTTTCATTTCCTTTTTTTGGCAGCCACAGGAGCAAGAACGCCTTGTTTGGGTTGTTCTGCAAATCCATTATCTACGATTCAATATTAGATTTGTGTACAAACTGAAGACGACAGCCCAAGGCACTCAAGACAACACTTATATTGATATTCACTAGCATACAAATACAGGGGAATTTATCAACCATTGATTGTAGTTCATGGATGAATAATAGCAATGTAGAATGCCTTGTAAGCTTGCTTGACAAGAAAAATGTGTTCCGGTTCTATGAAATTGGTGAAATGAATGTGCAAGCAAGCTTAAGTTAAAGGAATACACCGGCCTTGTTGGGCTATTTTGGGCTCGAAATAGACCCATACATGATTCTGAAGGTCTTTCTGAATTGAATTAAAGACATCCTGAGAAGAAACCACAAAATTTTACAATTTTTGAGCATTTATATATAAACTGAGGTCACATGATTTATCCGAACCAGATTTCTGGTTCAGATAAATTACATGGTCTTGTGAGTTAGCTATAGGGTCTTTTTATAAATTAGGGGTCCAAAAGTGTGACATTTAGTGTCATTCCCTTTATTTTTAAAGCCCATTGTATCATGATTTGAAGCATCCTCTTGCAACAGTGCCCCTTTAACGCACTCCCAACTCCTGCGTATCGAGGCCCTGTTGAAACCAGCCCCATTTCACAACGACCAACAAAAAAGTATTGCTGCTACATCACTAAATCATGTAAACAGTAGGCCGGTGTGTACCTTTAAACAAGACATTATGTTACTCGTTCTCCATCTCTTTGATTCATTTTATTAAAAAAATGCGTAGTAGATAAAAATGTTGCAAGAATTATCGATATGATGAACATGACAAAGAACAAAAACTCAAACCAATTTCGAGAACATATAGAAATTGGGAATTTTAACTAAAACATGACTAAATTCATTTAATTACATCCAAAAATAAGTCGGGTGTGTGCTCGCTGAATTCAACAGCCGGCTCACTCCACAGATTTACGTGGATTTCCTCAGGGTATTGTATCGTCGCTTCGCAGAGTGGAAATTCCCTGAGATCTCAGGATGGATTTGCAGATGTGAACATTTTATGAACTTTTGTACAGATAGCCTGTGGAAATTTTAGCTCCATAGATCTATTTTATTGTTTCAGAGAATCTTAAAATATCTAGGTTTCACTATCATTCTGCTCTGATAAGAACATCTTCTAATGGTTAAAAACGGGTGAAATCCTAATTTGAAATAAATTCAAAGTCATCACTAATAATTTCCTACAAACAAAACCGCTGCTCAACAAATTGTTCACACATGACGATGCACTTGACAATAAATTTTTGCAAACTGTTGGCAATTTCTGCATGGCTTACTGAGGGCTTTTCCCACCGAGATGGAGTAAAAAAAATCAATATACACGGACGGGACTCGGGCTGAGCATGCGAGTACAATTTCCACTTGTAGAAAGCACTCTTATTAGGCTTTTGGGCCGTTATCGAAAAATCAATGCTGTGCTGGCCTGTTGATGTTGCTTTTTTTATTGCCAGTGTTAACCTATTGCAGCTTGTTTTCTTTTCTGTTTAAATCCAGAGAAAGGGAGAGGGAAGGCATGTGGAGAAATTGAGGCTCAACTTTCGACTAAATTTACTCTGCTCAATTTGTAATTCTTGGTGTCCAGTTAGTTTCTCTTAATAAAAGGCACAGGCTCGTCAGCATTGCGCGCGCGCCAAATTCGTGCTACGAAATACGCAGCTCCATCCATTTACTATGGAGCTGCGTATTTCGTGGCACGAATTTGGCGCGCGCGCATTGCTGACGAGCCTGTGCCTTTAATGTGTGTGACTTGCATTTTGAAGCCATGTCCACATTGGACTCGTTTTTCGGCAGGTTTTACCAAAACGATAGTAAAATGAAAAATGGCTAAATGTTACTGCTGTCCGCATTTGGACTTTTTCGACAAGGGTAACATTTACTGAGACGGTGGGAGAGCATGCGCAGTGTCCCTTCGCAGTATGACCTTCACGACCCGGATGTACCCTTCCAGAGAGCTTTTGCCGACTTGATTGTGTCCACATTGGACTTATCGCCTCGGGAAAAGTTCCCTGGTCAATTTTCCTGGGCACAGTTGGCCAAGAAAAGTAACCGCTGGACTCGGGAAAAGTTACTGAGAGGAAAACTTCCTAGGCTGTCTGCACTGGATTAAAAATGGGAGAAGTACCCATCGTCTCGGCAAGTTTGACCAAAAAAGTCAAATGCGGACAAGCCTAAAGGTTACATTTTAAGTTTAAAACTTGCAGTGACCAAATTCACTTACTGCTGCAATGCCCTTGTAAAAATATCTTAATTTTGTAACTTATATTGATCAGCAATTCGCTTTAATGTCCTTTTAATTTATGTCCATACCGATCAACTGAAGAAACGCAAAAAACATTTTTCCACTGATTGAAAAACAGTAAATCTGAGAGTGGAAATTTTCAGCACACGGAAGCTTTACGTATGTAATCGTGCATAATGAAGCTGTTATGAATATTTCGAAGTAAACTTAATTACAAAAGACATTTTCAAGTTTTGATTAAACTGAAAATCTGCATTTATTTTGTCGCTTGGTACCTTGATGCCCTAAAACAAATTTAGAGTTTTTGTTGATGCCTCTGTTTTTAGAGAAAAAAAATCCAAGCCAAAAGTTGCTGTGCTCTCATGTTTAAAAAATCTGGTTAGACTAACGTTAGATACTGGGGCTGTCAGTCAGGGTGAATGTAAAATTACAAGCTTGACAATTTCAATACAATAGCAGCTTGCCAGCAGGTTTTGAGTTCACCATTGAATACGACAGAAAGGGGACAGCACAGGGGAAAAAAGGGTCACGAACAAACAAAACGTCGGCATCTCCAAAGGGGTCAGGGGTACACACAAACCTGCCGAGATAAACACACAGCGGAAGGAGAGTGAGTGAGCGAACGCACTGGGGCCCAGTGAATGGATGGGAAAACAGTACCGGCTTCACGCTGGGCTTTCTTGCTGCCGCTTGTGTACACCGAGCACCGTGTTTACCCAAGAACCTTTGCAGTTTTTCTTTCGGTGAATTGTTGATTTAAGGTTTAGCATCTACATAGTGCTGCGCTGTGTACTTCTGTACGGACCGTTTTTCGAGGTGGATTGTATGGGGTACAGTGTTTGTTTCTTTATAGTAAGAGCAGGGTTGTTGGGTTTCATTTGTTAGGTGGAATCGGTCTATGGGTCTATGATCTCTTGGGTGTACTACTACTACTAGGCTGAACCAAACTTTCAAGTGGAATAAAGTGACATCCATCACAACTGCATTTGAAATATTTACTGATTTTTTAACTTCGCAAGGGAATTTTGACAGTGGAACCCTTTTCATGTTAAGTTGTCAAAATCAATCAAAACCATGTCAAAATTGGCATGCAAGGACAAGAGAATGAACCTGCCAAATTCCATTCCCTTAATTGTAGCTGAAGCTGTCATTTAAAAAAGCACGATTTAGAGGTGCAAGTCCAGCAAACGTTTATACGCAAGTTGAACATTTTAGTTGGTTACGAGCGTATATTAGAAATTTGTACACACGGTTTTTAAAAAGGCATGTTGTCACACTATTTGTAAGCCTTTTTGAGCCTAAGTTATCTCTTGAGAAAAACAAACTTATTTCTTTTATTTTGACACCAGACAAAGGTATTTTCAGGAAAATATGGGCTGTGTTGCCAAAATGCCCCCTTTACCGTGGAAAGAACCATTTCAAATTGTGTTCACAGAAAAAGCAGAAGAATTTAGTTAAATACACATCATATACAATTTTGGCTGGCAACCGAATTTGCAATGAGAGCAAACGAATTCATCGCCATGAAATTGGTCCCTGAATATAAGTACCCTCACAACGCTATTAATGTCCTAACCGGAAAGTAAGAATTACCAAAATTCATTTGACAATACAAAGCACCAACTGGAATCAAACCCAATGTGTTATTGCCCAGAGATTGATAGCCGTAGGCGAAAACAAACAGTAGCTGTGACCCGTGACAATAGGACGCCCATTTACCAATAACAATGGATTTAGACAAATAAACCCCACAGTCTGGTGGTTGGCAAGGGTTCATGTTCATCAGCTGGAACTACACTGGGTTCTTTTGATCACCAATTTTCTCAAATAATCAGGATTTTTTGCAATTTGTCATTCACGGGCAATTCAATTTCTGACACATGCGGGACATTTACAACACAACAGATGTCCATTATGGTGAATTGAAAACGTGTCAGGTGATCATTCTTCTTTTTTTTGCAATTTCATATTTCCACATGAGCCCATACATGTATAATATCCTTGTTAATTGATTGGAGAATTGTGGATCACATGGCATTCAATATTTCATTCCGTGCACGCGCTGTTTAAAGTGTACATGTAGCGTGTGAAGGGCCATTGAACATCTTCGTATCTCAACTAAATGTTCCATTCAACTCGGCTTCACCTCAATTGTTCAAACCGAACATCCATCTTTCATATTTCAAGTCTATGAACATACTTTATTTTTATACCATCATAAGGCATGTCCGCATTAACTTTTTTGGGGAAAACTTAGCGAGACGATGGATACTTTTCCCATTTTAAGTCCAATGCGGACAGCCTAGGACGTTTTCCTCGTCTAAATGCAGACAGCAGTAAAATGTAGCCATTTTTCTTTTTACCATCGTCTCGGTAAAACCTTTAAAAAAACCAAGTCCAATGCAGACGCGGCTATAGTCCTTTCAAGATCAAGACCAAGAACTAAAGATTGAAATTATTGTTTCTAATATAAAAGATTTGTTCAACTGTTTTTAAAATGTATGATACCAGTGTTAAAAAAACTTGAACGAACTATAACAACTTCTTGAATGAAGACAAAGTACACTAAGGTTATGCAGAACACTTTCTGGAAAGTAATTCCGTAAATTGCCAAATCACAGTTGGAAACTCGGTTCCATCCTGCGACAATTATGCAGATTGAAAATTACCATAATTCAAAACTCATCACTTCGCGAAACACGCACTTGGTAATGAAAAAAGAGCTGTGAACTCGGTCTGTCATCATTCCAAGAAATCACTCTGGTGTGAAAAACCAAGATTAAACTCATTCATGTTTGAGGGCCCCCATCCCTACACCATTCGGGGTCCCTTTCGCTTGAAATGGCTTCTGGGTCGGACAGAGCTCAGTGTGTTACTTAATCTCGTATCACAAACCGAGGAACAACAGAGGACTAGCAAAATGTCGATCAAGCGCACTGCCTCCCCAACAAGAAACTCAATTTGTAACACATGCTCCCTGCTTCCGAAATTGCTTTTTCATTATTGCGAGCCATCTGTCATTTCGTCTGCAAAGGAACCCGGGGAAGAAATGAGAAACATGGCAGAGAATTACCATTTCATTTCAGTGGGTACAATATAAATTGCTCTGCTATATGGCTCTACAAGAAATTATCAGTTTGTCAGTACTGGCAACTGTAATTATAAAGTGCAGTGGTGTGGACGGGAAGTGGGGAGAGAGAAAAAAAAGCGATCCCACACTTCTCTTGACAAGTTGTCGGTCCCCTCTGTGCTTCAAACCTAACCTGTCAATCACAAGCAATCTTACTGATCATGTCGGATTATATCGCGGGCTGAAATTTCTCAGCTTCTGCTCTGTTTCACAGTGCCAGACCTAAGCAACTCATTTTCTCCCCTATGCTCCGTTGTCTGGTCTCTGCCTGCCCTGATTATATAGGTCCCAGGCTCTCTGAACACGGTTTCTGATCTGGCTTGGACTGTCGTCCATCGTCAGGGGATTTCTCCAGCTCTTTTTGTCGGCACGGGACAAAAGCTGGTTAGCGGGACTGGGGGTTCTGCGCACAAAGGCCGAGTGTTATCAGTAGACGTGGCCTGGGGGCTGGTTTCTTTTGGCAGCCTGTGCTTTGCCTAGCTGTCCCTTTTGTGCTCTCAGTGATTGATAGATGTCCCCAACACGCTGCAGATTTCTCAATGGAATCCATCTAATTTTTCTGATATCTTCACTCAAATTAAGCTTCCTTTCCAACAACGCCAACAGAAACAAACATTCCAAATCAAACACAAGCTGCATTTACTTCAAATTTCACCGAGAATATTGACAAGGGAGAATGAGAACAAAACCAAATTGGGAGAAGCAATATACACCCTGCGATAGGACTAACAGCCTCGCTATACCCAGGAGGGGCTGGCTGCATTTTCCGCTCCGTGAAGCAGCAAGTTTTTGAGTCATTTTTGCATGGCTTGGTGTACTTTTGCCAAGCAAATTCCAAGTCCCCAGTTTAAGAAAGAACACTGGCCTGTATGCATAAGATAAGAAACACGCGAGGGAATTGAGCAGATTTTTAAGGGGTGGAGCTGATGCGAATTATCAACGTGGCGTAATCAAAACTCCGTAATCAGGTCACTGGGGTATAATTTGTAAAATTCAGCCCAGACAAGAGTACAGAGTGTAGCCTACTAGTATGGGCTGTACTTTGTTGGACGAGTTGTAAATAATTTAATCAGACATTCAGCTCAGCATATTTCCCTGTATTATGGATAAGTGATCAATTCGTGTCAGCTTTTTGGTAATTACAACGGACTTTACTCACCGAGGCAACATTTGACCAATATGCTGGAGATGGATTTGGTATTTTTTTTGTAATTCGGTTTATCCATCATGGAGTACAATTCTGTTTATAGTTATAATTATTATTATTATTATTATTATTACTTTCTGGTATTCATACCAAGGATTCCTCAATAGTGCTCGTTGCACTGTCACTCGCAAGCGTGAGGAAACCCATGAAGAATTAGAATTAGAAATGGCCAGAGACACCGGGAATCCCCCTGCTCTTCACGAAAGAATGCTCTTGGATCTTTAGAGTGCGTTACCATTACCTAACACTCTGGACCAACGGCTTTACATCCCTTCCGAAGGATGGAGCAAGTGTGGTTAAGTGCCTTGCCCAAGGGCACAGGTACCGCAGCCGGATTCGAACCCGCAACCCCATGTTTTCACCCATGATTGCGAGTCAATGACCCAAACCACTCGGCCACGGTACCCCATGTTTCTGAAATGATGCAGATATCTTTTCTGAAAATGTACAAAAAGATTAAGCTTCAAGTTTAACGAAATTAATGACAACCCCAAATTGAGAGCCAAAAAAGAAAAACAACTTTCTCACATAACACGATGAAGGACACAAGTGTTACATATTTTGTCCATGGGAAATGGTTTTATAGGGGTTTAGTACACTGGGACACATTTTCCTAATTTAGTTTTTTCTTGGGGTTTACAATACTTTTTTATTTTTATTAAACTTTAAATATTTTGCATGTTTTTAGAAACATTAAAGTTCTGCATCAGCTAAAAAATATTAACTAGGTACCGGTATTACTGTGGGTAAACCAAATGTCATTTTGTTGCTTTAATATGCTATAAAGTAGGGGTGGCAATTTACGGTTAATTCTTACCATTGTCAGTTAACCGGTTAACCATTCGGCTTACACAAAAAATTGTTACTGGTATTTATAGATGCTTGTGCAATGTACACAATATCCTACAGGCCCCCAAAAATAATTGTTGAACCTTTATATGATCAAAATTTTACTACGACCCCCATATACATTTATTTCAATTTAATTAAGTAATTATGTAAAATAACCCTTCAAAATCAAAACTATTGTAAATTCTTTAAAATTGGGTTTCGTTTAAACATTCGGCAAAACCATTTTTTCCCCCATCTTTTTTCGGTTAAACGGCCGGTTAAACGTCCCATCCTTACTCTAAAGTGAAAACCTGAGTAGTGAGTGCGGTCTTTTAACATGTCCCTGTCTGAGGGAAGGATCTGAAGTCAGTTTAAAACTTCAAAAAGCAACCAATGGAGCTTTTGCACGAGCGGCCATGACAGGGGGCAATCACATTGTCACCGTGCATCATGCATGAGTAGGCACTTTGTGAATCTATTGTTACATCATTTAAATATGAAAACCTGACCCCTGTCATGGCTGCTGGTGCAAAAGCTCTATATCACATTTACCCTTCACTCATTTTTGAACAGCTTTAGCATATAACAGTTATTACTATGACCAGTTAAATTCAGGCTCATCACTACATGTACTTCAGGGCTATTTTCCCTGTGGGTGCATTATGGGATTTCCTAAGGGCACAGAGTGTACACCACATGGTCTACACCTGTCTTGGGCCGTTTGATGAATTAACTGCAGGTGTAAATTTACCACTCAAGCTTCATGTTTTACAGCTGCCATCATGTGGACTGAATGGCCATTCCCAGTCATTGTTATGTCCTACTTTTTAAAAACTGGCAGCCTGTCATTTCACAAGTTACTTGAGTGGTTATTGGCATTGCTCAGTGTGTTAAATTTGCTCAAAATGTTCATTGCATTTTTTGGCTAACATGGTGTAAAGTGGTGTTCCCATTGGACTATTTTTGGTTAAACTCCCGTGGTTGTGCGGGAGAGTAGCAAAATTTAGTCCAATGGGGACGCACGGAGAATTAGCGTCCCTGTAAAGCTACCGCGACCATGATGTAAAACTTACAGGGTAAAAGAGTCCGCGGAAACTTTCCGCTCAGCCGCGGGAGTTTTACAGGGCCCTCGAAAAGTCCAATGGGAACAGCGCCACCCTGTAGAACTACCGCTACCGCTGTGTAAAATGCCAAATGTATGACGTCACTTCCTGCATTGTGCAATCCCACCATACATTGCGCGAAAATTCTTGTTCCGTTATTATGTACTGTACATGCCATGTACGTACGTACGCACGTGTTTTTTTCAATGGCAAGTTTAATAGAAGTTGTTCGAAATTTGATTGGGTTTCCTGAAAACGAAACTCCTGTTAGGTCAAAGGTTATGTAAACTACGCCCTCAATTGACCACATATGGCCAGCCAAATAGCTAAATTTTCCGCTCGCGTCGTGTAAAATATATGGTAGTAGGAACGCACGGGAGATTTACAGGAAGGAATGTTTACAGGGAGTCGCGGAAAGTTCCCGCGAGGGCGCGTAAAAAGAAGTCCAATGGGAACGCGCCTTTAGCCTATTCAATGGTTTAAAAAGTAAAACATGTATGAAAATGGTAATTTCAAGTTTTAAGCCACATCAGTTCGTCGCTGACGAAGTGACACCCAAGTGAACTTCAGTTACAGTTCGTGAAAACCGCACAGTAGTGGGGGACACAAGTTTTCACGAACTGACATCCAAGTGTGCCCGCACACTCTGTACACTGCACCCAAAACCATGATTTTTTTGTTTCCACGAACTGACACCCAAGAAAACGTTAAATTTATCGAAAAAAAACCTTGAAAATGCTTGATACGAATGATATCATCTGAAAACTTGTAGAATAAGAGTAAAATATTGACCGCAGCAATCCCTAATTAGTTAATTTACGATAGGTGTCAGTTCGTGAAAACAAAACTACGTACTGACGTCATTTTGTGCCTGAGCTGACGAGCACTGAAGTGCCACTGCGTGTCAGTTCGTGGTAACACTGACGAGTTGATCACAAGTTATGTTCACATGACTTGTACGATCCTGCACACAACGATGGATGAAAGTGCATGCTTTATGTAATAGCACTTTCCAGAGAGTTGCTCAATTAACCTTTATCACGGTGCGTCCATCTTTGTCGTGTTCCCCAAAGTACATGTCGGGCACGATAGTGCAATAGCGCGTGTAATCTTCTGTTGTTTCGAGAAAATCACTGTCTGCGTGCACGTTTTCTTGATTGCGCTACGTGTGTGCCATTGTGATGCAGACAATGAACATTTTCAACATGCAAGACCAAACTATTTTTTTGTCTGCAAGCCTCACTTTGGTTACATTCATTTTAATAGGGAATGTATAGGAACAAGGCCGCACCGTGATAAAGGTCTATATACCCAAATGATGTTCAAATGTAAACCCCTTTAATAATAATAACAATAGGCCGTTCTTATATAGCGCATTTCAGAACCGACGGAACTCTCAATGCACTTTCTGCATTATTATCCCTGGTCATTGGGCTCAGTAGTATCATTCCTTAATCCTTCTCAACTCCCTGGGGAGTATACAGTCCCGTGCAGCTTATGCGCACAGGAACTAATCAAACACATCAGCTTTCACTACTCTCACAGGTACCCATTTCCTCCTGGGTGGATAGAGGCAAATCGTGGCAAGGTGCCTTGCCCAAGGGCACACGCACCATGGACGAGCCGGGGTGGGGTTCCTTCATTCCTGCACCATCAACAAATTGTACTACTGCTTTTGGTTTGAACACGTTCCAGGTTGTCATTTTTTTTCCTGTTGTTAATCTATACTCACGCAACTTTTATCACCGATATGATCTCTGCTACGTTTACTCAGCCATTACTAATACCTATAAGCCATTGTGATTTTACAATAAGCAAACACATTTCTGTTAACTATACACTGATAAAGGGCAATACATAATGGTATTGACATAATGTACTTTTGTCAGGAGGTGTCAAGCATTTTTCTATATACCAAATACAGCATGTTCTTTATGTGGTTTGAATGGGGTAAAGAATGGATCTTGCCCAATTAAGTCCCAATATGATTGACCCAGATTAGGTGCACCAGATTTTCTTGACTAAATATGACCGGAAAATGGATGCCCCACATATTAAGATTTTACTGTATTGAGCAAAGGCAAACACATGCAGATGTTAAGTTTTTTGTTGTTATGTAGTCTACCTACTTTATGAATTAAATTTGCATGATGTATAGAATTTGTTAATTCCCATTATGAAACTGTAATCATTGGCTTATAGCAAGCCAGGCTAAGTAGGCTGTCCGTGCTTTTGTAAGAAACCGAAAAAGTAAATTTAGATCAATTGATGTGTAAAAGACTCAAAAACCTACCGGTATGTACTTTAGTTCAGCTTCATTTTTAAGGTAGAACACATGATTAGTAAACCGTTACAAATAGTTTTATCTCCCTGTGTGATTGAAGATATGCATGATTAAAACCATCCTGAGTAAAAGTTGAGAAAACAGTCAAAAAAAGCTTTTCTGTCATTTCGCCCAAAAACCACTTCGCCCTAAAACGCCCTGAACCACGGCCTGTGCACAAAGTGGTTTTGGGGTGAAGTGGCTTTTGGGCGAGGTGGTGCAGGGCGAAGCGGTTTTGGGGCAAAGTGAATTTTCGTCTCAAATTAATTGTTTTACTCATTTCTTAAAGACTATAGCACTTCAGACAAAACCATTTTAGTAGTACCGTCATCATGTTTACTGCGTAAATCTGTGAACATTTCTGATTTTCGAGATTCCCCAATAGTGAGCAGGGCTTTAATTAGAATGGAATTTTTCAAATTTTGTTTCTTTGTAAAACATAAATGTGGTGTCTACAATGTAGGTAACATTTTATTACATCACTTCCGAATGAAAGGGCACAATTACTTGTATAGATACAGCAAGACAATAGGTAATTTACAAAAAGACACGCTGAAGACAACTGACTGTCGTTTCATACTAAAACAATCTGAATTTGCCATTATACATATGCTATGGACAACACTAATTTCTGACCCAACTTGAACTTCACGGAATGACCCATACGTATTGTCTCTAGTTCCAATCCATTATCCTACTCTGAAACACTGTCCTCCTCCTAATTCAAGACATATGGTGGCAGCAATTACCATCTTAGAAAAAAATCTCAGTAGTTTGAGAAATTTAGAAGTGGAAGGTGCTAGATATCACGGGCCTGAGGCTGGAAAGCAGCCCGTTTATGACGAACATGTTTGATCCTACGCTCCGAAGGAGTATGGCTTACAACTTGAAGGGTACCGTTTCAATTGGAGATGCGGTAGGCACGAACAAGGAGTGCCTACCGTGCCCCGATCAGATTACGGTCTGGCTCTCTCAAGGAGAAGGAATCGTGAGGATTGCTCCGTTTGCGGTGACCAATTATTTCAGTACCGTTACCAGATTCTCACAGAAAATATGCTAATAAATTGAATGAAATCACAACATTCAACACCAAATTTATGCAGTCACGCTTCATGAATATAATGAAGGATTCCAGATTTTTAGCCCTCTTTTGTGAATTAATTCCGTCACATTTTGTTTTCTTTTGAATACTACAGAACACATTTGAGTCTCATTATATTACAATTGCTATAGAGCACCAACAAAAATTAAAATCTGCGCAAGATAGGTTCAACACAAATTTTGCGCCATGCGCAAATTTGAAACTAGCAACGTCATGCGCCATTTGATACACGGCACTAGCTATCATACGCATTGCACAGCTGGCACAGCAGAATAGAGGCGCTTATGTCCATTTTTATCCATCTTGCATGCGTTGCGTTTGCGCTGCGCTCGTCCGTCTGTATCGATCTATGGAGCAATTCAGATGCAAATGCAATGACACGCGCAAGACGGATAAAAAACGGACATATGGAAAGGCGGCTTAAGGACCGACTTATCGCGATTTGCATTTTAGTGGGATTTTCAAGCTACGTGGGCAAAATTTAGTAGTTATTTGATTCATGGCTTTAGACTTGAACAATTTGTTTTCTAAGAAAATCTTTAATAATACGAAGTTTCTGTTAAAACGAGGTAAATCACGCACACTATTCATTCGCAGGAGCGGATGGCCATGCGCAGTTTTTAATTTGCCTGCGCAATTTTTGTTCACACTTCAAGCTTAAAATGTACGCGTGCATGTTTTAAATCTGCATGCGCAAATTCAATCACTGCGTCGGCGTGAAGATTGCGCCATTTGTTCACATCAAATTATTTAAAATACAGTGTATTAGATTTCTTCCTAACCGAATACCGTACTTTGCAGCCAGAATAAAAATGGCATGGATTATTATTTTACTGCACATGGTTGTCCCCTGGTGTTATTAACACCGGACCGTGTGTAAGTTATTGGGGTTTATTCATGTACGAGCCGCAGCACACAACTATAAACCCCCAAACAAAAGAACGGAGCATGCCTCGGCCAGCGAGTTGTGTTATGCTTGGCAATATGCAACCTGCAGGGGTGCTTTGAGAAAGTGTGTGTCTGGAACGCTGTGCGCTTGATATGTAGGCCAAGTGTGCATTGATAGGGCACCATTTAGGAAACCAGCTCTCTGTGATGGAACATTTTGTACTACAGGTTTTTTGTCTTAATACGAAAGACTGCCCAAGTACTGTAATTTGCCAGATCCAATTCCAAAATTTGTTGGTCAAAATACTACAGGTTACATTCATCATTATTTAATGCCAAAGAAATAAAATACACAACATTTTAACCGTTTTGTTAACAAAAGGCCCATTTACACTCGATTCGCCTTTGCTGAATCGAACTCCGCAATTTCCAAAAAGGAGAGTTGAAGCCAAGTAGGCGCTAAGTGTAAACGCAAAAGGTGAATTGAAAAAGACGGATCAGACCCGGGTCTGATTCGCCTTTTTTCAAGTCACCTTTGACCGTCACACCAATGACCGTCACACCAATGACCATCACGACAATGAACATCACAATAAACTTTAATGGCCATTACAAAATGACCGTCGCACCAAAATTGACCATCACACCAAAATTGACCGTCGCACCAAATGACCGTCCCACCAAAATGACCGTCACAATAAACTTACCTGGTCACATGATTCTTGGCAAGCTGGGTGGCTCACTCTGTGACAGCATTCTGGTTCTAGAAAATGATCAAAATAATTATCTATATTTTAATATACACTTCATTGAAATGAAAGAACTTAATGAGTAGTTGACCATGATGACCTCGGACATGTAGGCCTACATAAAAATTAACTTGAGACTGGCTGAAAATAATTCTGAACGTTTTCTAATAAAAAATAAAATAAGTTTTCTTATTTCTAAATTAAATCTACACTTACTGATGCTAATGATAGGTCATTTTAAAGAAAGGATATTTTTGATCAACTTCTCATTTCTTACCAAAAATAAGGAGTTTGTGAGAATTTAGACATTGACTATAACTATTTTGTCCTTAAAATTACTAGAAATCAACATAGGTTAGTATTACAACTTCATGAAAAGATTATAACATCGGAAAACTATGGAACAATTTGAAGAAATTGAATTTTGTTTTCCTCGAGTCTTACAAGTTACAGGTTTTGCACACAAGATCTTCAACTTTAAACTAAAGTGATAGTCAACTTGGTCAAGTAAGATAAATCATAGAGCAGGGAAACAGACTTTCTTTATATTTTAATTATTTCCAGGCCCCTAATTTTTATTATTTAATTTTAAAAAATTCAGTCACACATCATCAACTTTAATGAATGGGTTTAATAAGCTTGTTTAGTTATGCCATAGGCTAAAAGTAAAACTTAAAAACAGCTTGTATAAAATTATAGTTTGAACTAAATACTGTATTAAATTTTTAAAGCAAAGCTTAAATTAAGATGTTTTGGGCGACCTCCTTCAATACAACAAAATTCTCTTAAAACAACATGCAAAATACCAGGCCAGTGCAAATTGTGTACAGCAGCCTACATCATACATGAGCAAGTGTGCACGACACTTGTCTTGTGCTAGCTACTTCGATTTTGAAAACAAATGTTTTCAAAACCAAACCTACCTTGTGCAAAAAGTATTGGCAGAATTACCGTCCAGCATAAGATAATCTTTACCACATTCATCATTTATACAGGCCCTGTCCTTTACCGCACATCAGTCCGATTTCCGTAACTGAAAACAACGTGATTTCCAACTGGTTTTATTTCGTCTTTCTGTTGCCTTTTTTGTGCACTCCGTTGTCGACTTATCGTCTGCTCGAGTACGCAGCTGACGAACTACTGGGCGCCGCAGCAAGCCCAAACCGGTGCTTTGGTCACGTTTCCTGGCTTATTTTTTTCGAGAAATGTGCACATTCCAACGGGAGCACCGACGGACAGGTTGGGCGCCTGACTGCGCCCAAAATATCGCCCAATCTGTCTACCAAAAACACAGTGCAGTGACTGACCTCTTGGGACTCGCCGATAGTTCATTCGGCACTCGCCCCTCTGAAGACGATTATCATTTTACTGCCTTCTCGTCAAGGGACAAACTCCCGGAAATGTCTTCCACGGTCCTCGCTTAACAGTGTGTCGTCCGGGGTTAAACGGTACGTCAATATCAATTTACAGGCCAGACACTCTACGCGGGGAGCGCAATTTCCAGACAATTTTCGAGCAATAAAACTGCCCGTATGTCGTCGTGTTGTGTGTAAAGCGGCGCGCAGCAGGAGTGCGGTGTCAAAGGGAGTGCGTGGGATTCATTGAACAGCCAATTGCTGAATAATGAGCTGTGTAATCACCTAATTCGTTGAGAAGTGGTCCAATCATTATCGTCGATTGGCTAAACTAATTGATGGCGTACGCTGTACCATTGTATAGTTACGCCTGTACCATTGTATGACACTTCCCTTCTACATCTCACAACTAAACTTCATGGAAAAGGGGCAATCTTATTTATTGAACGAAAAACGCAAGGAATTTCCACGTCCTTGAGATGCTTGTCCATCTCCTACACCACTGTCCGTCTTTCACAAACTGAAAACGGCTGACCGAGGCCGTGTGATTGCGACAAATTGTTAGCCGTTGTCCTTGAGGCGCCTTCCATTCAATTTGATGGGGAATCCAGCGGGCCCTAATTGGTATCTGGGGGACGTGGTTTGGGATGAACTTCGTCCTTGTTGTAAAAAAGCATACAATCGAATTTGGATTTCTTCCTTCGGCTTCGCCTCCTTCAACACAATGCCGGGACACAATGTTCGATCTTTCAATAAGAAATTATCAGAACTCTGACAACCGCATTAAATTAGGGTTAGGCCTATTGTATTGACCTAAATATTGCTTTATAAGTTGACAAGAAAAGAACCTTAGGCCATGGAGGAAGAAATGTTTCTTCCTCCATGCTTAGGCCTAGGCCTACTCAAAGTGTTATAAAATACACCAAGTGATTAATTTCTGTTCAAAATTGCACCTTCCTGTTGGGAATTAACAACTGAAGGTGGGTTAAAAATGCTCATATTACGCTTATTTTGTTTCAACCAACCTTGGGATGCGAGAAAAATCATATGGGTCTTACTCTTAGTGGGATTCGAACCCGAGACCTTTGTCTCACCAAGTAAATGCTGTACCATGCAGCTGAGCTATAACTTAGGCACGGTGGTATACTCCCTCAGGTTTTCCCAAGAACCCAACCTTCTCTCGGTGTTGCATGCTATGGGAGCTCAAAGTAACGACGGAAATGTATTAAATGACCAAACATGGAATTAAAGAAATATTATATGGTCCTCTTATATGGATTTGGACCTGAGACCTATGAAAACCGAGCAGATATCCCTAATTTTGTTCTTCAAAGAACCAAATATTGAGCCACGTCGCATGTCGTACGCGCGCGTTGCGTACGCCGCCTGAAAACGCGTCATGGCGCGCAGCTTTCGAAGTTTAGCACGCGCCCACAATCAAGCCGTACGTAAAAAACTAAAATGTATCTAGAAAGTGGTAGAAATTTGTGTTGAAATTCTACATTATGTCTGGTAAGTTACCGATTAAATTTAATTACATCATGGTCTTTGGACAAATGCAAGTCACATTCAGTGTATAGCCTAAGTTAGAAGAAGGCGCAAAGTGTTGTGAGTGTAAAACACAATATAGTGAACTGCATGTGATTCACAGATGAACGACGTTTGGTCTTGTGTTGTAGAAAACCTCACGTTATACTGCAAACTTCATGCAGCTATCGTATACTTATTTTCTTTTTCTTGGAAAACCATGCAGTCACAGCTTACCTGATCTGCACTTGCGGGATCACCCAATTAAACATGGGTGTAAAAACGATTGCATATAAGCCTACCATCGGCATTTGAAAAAGATAACCGAAATATTAATTCTTAAACCAATTACATGTAGGCCTAACGTCTTTGTTTCTGATATGATTTGTCTTTTTTCGCAAAATCAAGATCCGTTTCTGTTGTGTTTGGTCTGTTCTGCGTTCATTACATCACTGGCCCTGGACACGTGCCCTGAATCTTGCCATTGCCACGGTGATATAATGAAGTGCTCTCCTAAGACGAATTCTGGAATCAAACTTCGAAGTCTGCCTCCCGATCTTTCTGAGTACAACTTAGATTACATCAAACGTGTGTGAGTAGAATTCATTATTTTAAATCATAACGACCTTTGAGTTCTTCATATTATACAAAAATGGGATGAGAGAAAAAATACGTAATTATCATCAGGATTCGAACCCGAGACCTCTGACACACTGGACAGCTGCTCTACATGATTTGAACAATGTCATGATAAGTTTAAATTCTGTGGTTTTCGTATAGATCGTTGTTTTAGCGACATTAACCAGAACCGTGTTTGTGACACTGAACTGAATTTAGTAGGCCTAAGCTGATCACTGGTTATGTTCGCAAAAACGTGAACCAGCATTCAATGCGTTTATACTAATTTTTGTTTTATTTGTGGACCGCATATTAAATACAAAGGGAATTGTTCTTTCTTTCTTTTTAATATTTTTTTTTCATCATTTTTTCATAACAAAACCACAATGAATCTATAGACTGGTGTAATATGGTTGGGTTTTTAATTAAGTAATTATTTTAATTAATTTATTCATTTTGTTTTGCAGAAATTTATCTGGAAATAGTCTGCAACTGATTGAATCTGGGGATTTTCTAGGGCTTCCGAAGGCCATTAAGTTGTAAGTAGACGCCCATTAACTTATAGAATCGCCTATCGGGTTTTTTGTTTTTGCCTATTGTCAGACACAAATGTTTATGCTAAGTATAAATAGTGTGGCCAGGTTTTCACATTTAATTTGGAACACATGAAGGTTCTTTTCCCCAAAAAGGTATTTTATCGTGCTGGGTTGCTTTTTTTTTCTTCATGAAATGCAGAGATTTGAGATACAACCGTCTGAGGGCGCTATTGCAAAACGGCTTCAAAGGACTCGACCATCTCGTCACTCTGTGAGTAAAACTCTCTACAAGTTTGTGCATGATGTGAGGGCGCTTTCGCAATTTACTGGGGTCCGTTTTCGTAACCACAATCAGAAACATGACTCTGCTGCGGATTGAACCAGTGGTCAGCTCTGGTCGTGGCGACCGAAGCCGTTCATTGGTTGGATCAGTGATTACGTCATTAACATGTTTGTGCTTATGATCGCGAAAACAACTTTGTGTAGAATCTTGTGTTTCACATAAATCTCTCTCTTCTGCAATGAAATTAATTTTCAATTGTGTTATTTTTGTCTTTCAGTGAGTTATCTCACAACCTGATCGCGTACATCGATCGCTTTGCGTTCAACGGATTGCAGAGAATTCGCAGGATGTAAGATAGGAATTATTTGGGAACATTTGAAAACAAAATTATTTGGGAATTTCGGGGAACCAAAGTGTGACGTCAGCCGCTATTAGTGATCGTTCTGATCATCAACCTTTTTGCCAAAATAATACTTAAAAGTACAGTGAAATTGGGATAGGGGACGGCAAGCGATTTCAAATTGGAATTTATGCACACCAAGTCACCACCAACGCACGCACGTTACACTTTCTAAAGAGTTGGGATTTTAGGAAAAACCCAGAGCCTCTGTGCCATTGGTAGAGCATCTTCCCCACTTTCCAGAGTGCCAAAGGTCACGGGTTCGAATCCCGATGAGGACCATACAGTACAGTATTTCTCTTATCCCATATTTTGGTTATTTCATGGTGATTATGCACCATACGAAATACTGCGTTCATCCATGCAGGTTCATCTTAAGTAGAACACTTTGACAAAATGTCAAATTAAGTATTTACTTCGCCACAAAGGGTCTATTGCGTACATCGTTTCACACCAATTTGGTCAAAATAATAAATTCAAATACAATATTCATGATACATGTACATGTATTCTTCTCTGTGAGATATAATTTGAAAGACATTTGAAAATGTTGTTTAATTGTCTGCTTTCTTGGTCATACCAGAGACCTGTCTCATAACGAGATCACGTTTATCGAGGACGACGCGTTTCGAACGGATCGAGAACTGCACGTCTTTCACAGTTTGTAAGTACCACAACATATTCTGTAAAATATATTTTCGAGGGTTCACGTATTAAAAAAAATGATTATGCAGTTTGCAGACATCGACAAACTTAATAGGGTTTAGCCCTTTTATCATGGTTTTTGTCGTACACGATACACCCTTTGGACTTTGTAAATTTAGAGTTAATTTTTAGTTTCTTTAAAGAAGCGAGATGATTCTGTCCCTAATGCCGCTTTTATACTAAAACATGCTATTATTATAAAAATTTAAATGGAAACGGGATTTTTGGTTGTTTTTTTTTAGGGGGGGGGGGGGGGGTGGGTGAGGGAGGGGATGACAGAACTGAAGCAACAATATAACCTGGACTTCTCTTTCAAAAATTATTTCGCCAGAGTTCTTTCTTTCAATAAGTTACACGATCTGGACGACGGGACGTTTACGGAACTACAATCTTTGAAGGAACTGTAAGTAGATGCAATTTTTGTAAGTGAAATTATTTGTATTGTGCCGTGCCGTGCCGTCATGCCGTGCCATTTTTCAGCCGCGGTTATATATACAAAACTTCCTCTCCGGTAAAACGACCGGTACAGAATGGAGTATTAAAAACAAAGTATACATTTGGAAAATCCAACGATATCAAACGAAGTTTTTATTTTACTTTTTTTGTCGGAGTGAACTGCTTTTGTTCTTGAAATGTCAGTTTTTCACATGATTTTAACTTTTTTCTTTTTTCGTTTTCTTCAGATACTTGAACAACAATGTCATCGAAAGGGTCAACGTCGCCGTTTTTACTCCACTTCTAAGTTTAGAAATGCTGTAAGCACGCCAGACCAAGCCAGTAACCGTCAGATATCATCTGCTTAAAATGAAACAAGCTTATAGCATTCGATATACTCTTGATCTAGCAAGATCAAGAAGCCTTAAAGTCTCATGATTGATTACGGAACGTGTTTTCGTCGGCTGTTCTCAAACACTTTTTAATGTATCGATTTCCCTATATATGAATATT
Source organism: Henricia sp. BOLD:AAB3569 (assembly GCA_037783545.1). Taxonomy (NCBI): domain Eukaryota; kingdom Metazoa; phylum Echinodermata; class Asteroidea; order Spinulosida; family Echinasteridae; genus Henricia; species Henricia sp. BOLD:AAB3569. Next base: position 932,365 of record JBBELK010000868.1, on the reverse strand, counting down.
TATGATTATGCAGATATATGGGCCATAACGTCATCAACTGCACCTGTGATTGGCTGGATGTTTTGGACGCCTTAGATTTACGTGACATTGAGATCATGGATATCAGCGATACATTGGAACTATGTGGCAGTGACGTAGGAAACTGCCGTGAGTATGGAATGTCATTATACCACGTGGCTTTTAATTAATTGATCCTGGAAAAAATTGCCACCTAATAAAATGAATTCATGTTCGCAGCCTCAGATATTGTGGCCCAAGCCAGCTGCGGCCCCACACATTAATATTGTGTTACTATTGGAAAAAAATAAATGATACACCAAAATATTTTGGTATTTTCAGACACGGAACAAAGCAGGCCAGTTGAAGCTAAATCGAGCAACAGTGCTCCCACGGAGCTTTTCGACTCCCACCGAGTCGCGACGTACATGACCGCCGAGGAACTACGGCCGCCGGCGACCGACGAACACGGTCACATCGTGGCCGGCGACGGTAACTCGTTCCCGCTGTGGAGCCCCGAGGGAGAGCGCGTGCTCAGCGACTATGATACCGAGATGAGACGGCGGATTGCCCGGGTCGAACCCGCTGCTAGACGGCGCGCGTACTCGCTGGTGTTCCAACACAGAATGAGAGAATTTTTGGAGAGTATGAAAACGGGGAGGAATTATACGGAATTTATATCAAGGTAAATCGAGATGTGTATATGATGCGGTATTCCTTACTTTGTTAAATAATGTCTTAATATTTTCAAAATTAATATAAGATTTAATATTTTCAGATGTATTTTGTTTGAGTTGCATGTTAAACACTATTTTCCGCTCATCATTCAGCAGGTACGACAGCGAAGACAGCGCCACCTCGCGACCGGTCTCCCTTCCAGTGGCTTCTCGAAGATCGACAGTAGACGACGCCACTAGATCTCTGATCGACAATGTCGTACGACTCATCTTCCCGTTCGACAGGAAGATCAATGTCTCCCAAACACCGCCCGAACGCGAATGGGCACCATATATGATTCGAACGTTCGATGATTTCCGAGCCAGCATCAAGCGCGCCAACGGGGAAGTGTCGACACACGGACTGAATTCGACAGTCGAAAGACCGACACCGACGCTACGAAATGCGACGCGTGTGCTACAGGACGAGCTGATGCAAGACGGCTTCAGTCGACCGGAGACAGCGATTCCCGTATTCTTTCTTCTCGGATTCGTTGGCGTCTTCTGTATTTGTGCCGCTGCGGTTTCAATGGTAAATTGGGTATAAGATTAATAATGAAGTACGTAAAAATCGACGGATCAAAACAAAATAAAAAGTAGTTTTGTGGTTGTTGTAAGTTTGCTGTAGTTCTGTGGTTTAACCTTTTTCGAAAGGTTGGCGGCCAGTCTAATCCTATTTTTCATGTCGTTTGGATTTTGGACACCATAACAAGTTCTTGATGTTTCAACGTTTGCGATTTCAAAACCATTATTAAGCAATTTCAAATCGCCACGTTGAAAACGTAATGTGCACATAGCGGTGACATGAAGCCATATCTGTCGCTTCCATTGCTTTACGTCTTGTGTTTTGTCCGCAAGAAATAAAAACGAGCCATGAATATGATTTTTCGCAAGAAATGTTACGAAGCGATCGAGCCATGATTTTCCATGATGATTTCAATTGTTTATACTATGCTAATCCGAGGCTTTGGCTGCCAACAAAATATTATCCGATGAAGCTGACAAATTTCAGGTATACCTAGTAGAGGAAACTTTATTCCACATTTTGCAGTGTAAAAAAATGTTGTGAATTCCCGTTCCAAATTGAACAAGTTTTATAAAATATGATTGTTCAATGTATTTCACACAGTATTCCGGTTTTTGTGCATCGGACGTGCACGACGAAGGCGGCGGCGACTCCGGGTACTGCCAATGCAAGTAAGATTGTCAGTCCGGCTTCTGGGTATAAATACCGTACACGTTTGCCACTGTACTAATGTGTCCTAATATGGTATGATAATGCAATAGAAAGTGTAAATTTTGTTAGAGAAAACATGATTTTAGCATGCATAGCCCGAATGCCTCTGACCAAATCCAGACGGCCAGAGACATTCGGGCTATATTTGAGCAATGAGAACATTTCTTTGAAAACACTTCAATTTTTATGTCATACTTCATAGTTTTTCGATCCCTGTTCTGATTTAGGAAAAAACAAATAATTTAAAAAAGAAAGAAGATACCACTGACTATATAAGGCAAATGCAAATAACGATTTATACAAGAATTCGTATATAGTTTCGTCAGAAACATATTCCTGTTTGTGGTTGCAAAAACAGATCCCTGTGCGATAGTATACAAATATTGACTGCAATGAGGGGCATGGTTAAGATTATAGGCCCAAGGTGATCTCGAAGCCATGACTATGCCCCGAGGCGGAAGCCGAGGGGCATAGTCATGGCTTCGAGATCACCGAGGGCCTATAATCTTAACCATGACCCGAATAAACAGCAGTCAATATTTGTTTTATATACCGAATGTGTAGATTTTTGGTTGGTTAAAAGTAACGAGACATCATACAGTCATGACAGTGGTCCTTCGCGTTTCGATTTCGGAAGCTGGTCTACGGCGGAAAAGTTGTATATTTACAGCAAATATTTGTAGCATAATCACCTGGCACTTTAGTAGCACATTTCACCTGACACAGTTTTCACTGTAGGCCACTTCTCTTACTTTCTTAAGGACTTCATCATCTACGACAGACGACAAAATTACGTCGAGATTCCGCCATTACCGTCCTGATGAATGTTTACGTGAAGCGCACAGCTGCATAGTTGGTGCACAGCTATAGCTATGCTAACACATGTAATGCGCGCGTCCGGAACCCGCTAAATGACTATGCCCGGGGCATGGCAAAGACTATTGACCGGTGGGCACATACGCGCCGGGTCTAGCCGATTCAATGCCCCCACTTTTAACCAATCAGATGACAGGAATCTACGCATGAGGTATATAATTCGAGACATCGACTGGGTCCGATTAGAGAACGATAACAAGACTTATATAGATTGGGCCAAAATGATATATTTAGCCCTGTACAGTTTAGATATGACACCCAAATTCTTCAATCAAAATCGAACCACGAAAAACAAACAAACAAACGAACCAACACATAGAATTACATTCTAATATAAGACAATTAGGAACGTGCAAAAAAATGTACAAAAAAGAGTAAACATAATTACACTTTGTTTCACCTTCTTCTGTTTTGTTCTTCTAAATCTCCGTGACATCTCGCCATTTCTCGTTTCTGGCCGGCTGCGCATGCTCAGATGGATGTCGACACTCGCCGAAAAACTGTCGATCAGAAAACAGCAGATTGAGCGACAGAAACAACACGCCGGATTGGCCAAGAGTGGGTTTCTGCTATTACATAACCAGGCTAAACAGGTACGTCTGTTAAATTTCACCTGTCAGTTCCAATTCTCGACGTTAATTGGTTTGCAATTTGTACCGTATCCCAAAAAGACTGATTTTAATGAGAAATACCATGACAGAACTCCGTGCAAAAATACGGAAGCAAGTCTGTCGAGCAACAAGCTCTGTTCGACTAGCATGGCTAGAGCCCTTCGAACTGCCGTTGTTCGCGGGACTCTAGTCGATAAGTAAAGTCAACTTACCCCGGATGGCGTGTGTAATGTTGCCTAATAGTGCAAGAGGCTCAAATCACTGGTAAAAAAAATGGTATTTCTCGTACCGAGAATCGCAAATCGCAACATGGAGGAAAGACAATGTAACCCCACACTTCCATGTGGTAAACTTCCTGTTTTTCCTACGTTTTATTGACAGACAATGGAATCGTCTGGCGCGACGACCGAAAGAAGTTCCCCTGAAAAAGTGCCCACAATGGTGGACGAGCAAGGCGTGGTTTCGGTCACTCCCTTGGTACTTACCGACGATTTTGCGGACAAGACTGATCAACAATCAGCCCAGACAAAACAACAGACATCGTGGGGACTTTATAGTCGCTTCGTGAATTATTTATACCCAAATCCAGACGCTCAGACGACGGGAATGGGGCAAGATTCACCGGGAGATGAGATTACGCTGTTCGAAGTGGCTCCTCCAAGTACCAGCGAATCCCAGACCTCATACGCAGGCGCAACGGCACGTGACGAACTCCCAACCAATCAGAATAATTCTCCTTCAGCTGCGTGCAATCCGGCGGGAAATTTCTCTAATTCTTCAAATGTTGGCATCGACGCCAGCGACGAAAAACAACTTCTTTTGGACAATAACTGCTCCGAAACCGAACTTAAAGTGGATAGAACTTCGTCCGATCTTCGATGGTACGCGAGGGAGTGTCTTTCCAACCAAAGAATGATGAGTAATGCAAGAACGGTGTCCATGATGTCATCTGATGACGTCAAGAGCGGGGAAAATGAATACGATAAAATGTCGTGGTGAAGAAAAATGTACAGATGCGACTTGTACTAGTATATGGAATTTATAACACAACTTAGTTTCAAATTCTATCAGACTATTGACTGTCGTGTACAATTTATACGTGGATTTTTAAGTTACGTTTCTGTGAAAAAAAACCTAATTGTATCTAATTTGAATTATATTATATCTGCAGGATGAAACAGTAAATCTTAAAAAAATAGACATCTCCCGTTTATTAAATTTCCACACTTGCTCATTAGCTGAACTCAAACACTTGGTGGCGCTGTTCATAGTGGTCGTTTACCCGTTTTGTTCAAGCAATAAATGTTTGAAACCATACGTGAAAGAAAACTGCCGGTGGATTGGAGCCAGACTAACGCACTGGGGTAAGGTAAAAATACACACCCTGCTAGTATTATTACGTAAAATTAGTCTGCAAATTCCTCTAGAAAACGCTGCTTTGTGGACAAGATCAAGAAATCGTTCGACATGGCAGATAGAAGAATAGGTTCTGTAAGTATACCATGTATTTTTGGGGTGTTACTGTCATTGAATAGTGCGGTAGGGTTTGGTTTTTTTTTTACAGGGCGGGCCGTACCGCGCGTCGGTACGGTGCATGCAGTGCAGCACAGGCATGACAGGTGTGGGCCGTGGTTGGGGCGGGGCGGGGCGGTGTTGGGCACTTTACCCCATCACCACTTTTGAGTTGCAACATTAAAACTAAAGGAAAGGTATACTGTTGCCCATGCGAACATGCTGGTCTGATCCTTCCTCCATAGAAATGATAGATAAAAAAAAAAACCACTTTAAAGACGCAGGCTCGTGAATGAGCGAGGAACAAAATTTTGCCACAAACTCCATACTAGTTGGGAAGTCGGCTGTTAGTGTTACGATCCTAGACGGTGCAGGGGAAAGAAATCCGTTTACTGGTCGCCACTTATTCTGCTTATAAAGACTTAATAACCACCACCATGTTAGAAGTTTAAAGGAATTGATTTTTGGAGTAAACAAAACATTCATAAGTTTCCTTGAAAATACTTTTCTGCCCTGTTCCATAGACCAGTGGCGACCACATCATTTTAGTTCCCTTTGCATGTGCATGTACTTTCTAAAAATGCATGAAAAACGGGAGGAAAAACGAAACACGTCACAAAATACTGCCGAGTGGAATAATACCATTTTGGAAGGAGGGGTGACCGTACTGTTTCCGAGGTACATCTGTTTAATGTCTTTGTTGTTTTGTTTCATATACTGACGGGAAATAAATTCGAATAAATGTTAGTGTCCCATTTATTTAAACGGTTTATTTGCGTTCATACTCATTTCATTAGGGTAGGCCTACTAAAAAAAAAACTCCTATGCAATCAATGAAACTACCCCTACTGCTTAATGGTATCTTCTGAAAGCGCGCTGGTTTACATTAGTTTTGTGTACTCGTCTATGGAAAGCCGGGTACGGTTGTTGACTGGTTTCAGTACTTTTGTGCACGCGTCTATGGAAAGCCGGGTACCAGTGTTGTTGGCCAACATTGCATGCCAGAGATGTTTTCGCGCCGGCTGAAAACATTCATGATCGATCGTATGCCTACCGGTACGCGCGCCCGTCGTCCGGACGGCTCTGGTTGGATTTTTCGAACGGGAATAACCATCGCCAGCGGCGCCTTTGCCGGGCGTTCGCCTTCGATATTCATTTTTTATACATGTATGTCAGTCATATATGTCCGTCAAGGTGCGTCGTTTTCCAAAGATGGTGCGTCAAAATGTGGTAGTTTGAAGCGTCATTTGACCAGAATGGTCCGTCACAAAAAGTGACCGAGGGTGCGTCATGTTACCCAAAAAGATGACGCTCATGTGGACATTGACGCACCTTTCCCGGGGGTCCGAAGGTGCGTCATACAATTGATAGGTGCATTAGCTCGTCGTGCATCCGTCTTTAAACAGTCAAGTACATGTATTAACTAAGGTTAATCTAAGTTAGAAAAACTTAGTCTTAACGTTATTTAGAATCTATCTAACTTAGTTGACCATCAGTATTTTTCCCTTAAAATGACTTAAGCATCAGTAATTGCAAATTCCATAGAAATAAAAAAAAGTAAAAGTAAAAAAAAAAAGTAAATTTTCTTTTAAAACACCTAATTTTTAAAGCCATGTTAGCCAGTGTCATGTAGGCACATGGCATGCATACAGGGGGAAGGTCTGAATAGTAAGCATTCTGTGCATAATACATACTTTAGTCCATCTCCAGTATTTGCTACTTTCGTCCAAGTGTTCCCATCTCGTCTCTTTGTAGGATGCGTTTGAAAAGGCTGCGGAAGAAATAAAGAAACTTGCCCAACTGCCCAACAACGAGGAGCTGTTGGACACGTACAAGTATTACAAGCAGGTTATCATTGGGGACTGCAACACATGTAAGCATTGACTAAAGCCAGATTCATACTTCATGCGAACGCGAATGTTTCGCGCAGCAAATTCGCAGAAAGATGAACTAGTTTTAACTAGCGCGAATGTTCGCCGCGAAATGTTTGACGTCAGATTGACACGTGGTATTCGCGTTCGCTTTCTCATGAAGTATGAACCGGGCTTAGCTTGCTTCCCGACAGCTGAAAGTACCATTTCTTTAATAACATAGACCGTTTCATAAAGGAGTGTGACCAGATTATTTTGTTTACCCATATAAACTCCTCAAAAAAGCTTTGGAAAGTCAAGTTTGACTGACAATTTCTCTCTTGTTGCAAAATAATTTTCCTTGAATTTTATATCATTGGCAAGCCCTGTTATTCCTCTTTACGATGATGTGTCATTTGTTATGACTAAGCAATTGGGGGATGTGCAGCACAGCTGAATACGGGGGCGGGTGAATGTCACAAAATGCATTGCTATTGTCAAAAAGTGCATTGACACATTCCCATCCTCCAAGCAAAAGGGGAATGCACTGCATGACAATAGCAGTGAATTTTGTGACATTTCACTTTCCACCCACCCCTGTATTCCGCTATACTGCACATCCCCCAATTGATTAATCATAACAAATGACACATCACTGTAAAGAGGAATAACGGGGCTTTCCAATGATACCAAATTCAAGGGAAATGATTTAGTAACAAGAGATAAATCGTCGGTCAAACCTGACCTTCCGAACATTTGTTGAGAAGTATAGTTCCCTGGGGCTTACCTCATGGGACCCGCAATGTTTATATCATAACATCCGTCATATTTTTCTCATTACGAATCTGAAACTCCTATTCTTCTACGGTATGCCCCATATTTCCGGAGATATCGTCGAAAAAACCACAGATTTTTTGTAAACTAATTTATGGGGAGCGGACAGCAGGGTATTATTAAACAGTTATGAACACACCGCCGCACCAGCGTATGCGTAAAAATTAGGGACGGTTTCGACTTTGATATTTTTTTGCGCAAAGCAGCCCGGTACCCTTGCTTTATTTACGCGCATACGCTACACAGGACTGAAGTGCTGATTATGCTACAGCTATTAGCACTATGAAATATAGTTGGAATAGCCAACTTTAGTCATGTCAGTCGATTTTGAATAACTGTGGAAGGACAGTTAAATCATGACTGATTCAAGGAAAACGATAAACCCCTTCACGGTTATCGACGCCATCTTGTTCACGGGGCACTTCGAACACGCGTTGCCATGTGCGTGCGCGGATCGTAGCTAATTCACAGTGACCTAACAATGCATTCGTATACTATCCGCGCACGCACACAGCAACGCGTGTTCGAACTGCCCCGTGAACAACATGGCGTCGATAACCGTTTTATTGAACTATCCTTACTACCTTTTGACAAGTTTTCTTCTCTTGTGGTCAATATTTGCAGCAAGACCAGGACTTCTGGACCAGAAGGGCAGAGCTAAGTGGGACGCGTGGAACAGTATAAAGGGTAGGTTGAATTTATTAAACCAGGAATTGAACCCAAGACCACAGAGCTGGAATTCTGGGGCTCCACCCAGGGTAGAATCTAGGGCAACTTAAGATCACAGGACTAACGTTCAAGTGCTCTGCCCACTGAGGCATTCAACCCCGTTTTGGACAGAACCAAGACATGAACCCGAGACCACAGAACTGATGTTCCAGTGCTGTACCCATTGCAGCATAATGAGCACTATACTGGACTAAACCAGGACATGAACCTTAGACCACAGGACTTCTGTACCAAGCACTCTATCCACTGTAGCACTTAGCCTCATATTTAGACTGAACCGGAATGAGAACCCAGGAAAAAAACAGGGGTAACCTGGTCTGTGGTTAGCGCAGAAAAATTCATCAAGACGCAAAGAATAATATCCTCATCCAATTTTTAAAATGCAATTTTTGAAAACTTAATTATTCAGTTTTAAACAGGATAGGTTAAAGATAGTATAAATGATTGGTAAACTGTTACAAATAGTTTTATCCCCCTGTGTGATTGAAGATATGCATGATTAAAACCAGCTCCGTACTTCGTCTAACTTTTGAGAAAAGTCAAAAAAGGGTTTGCAGTCATTTCGCCCCAAAACCACTTCGCCCTGTGCACGAAGTGGTTTTGGACGAAGTGATTTGGCGCGAAATGAGACGAAAAATAATTGTTTTACTCATTTCTCAAAGACTATAGCACTTTAGACAAAAACCATTTCAGGAGAAGTTTTCTACGGTCATCATGTTAATATTGTTTAAGTAAGGCATAAATCTCTGAACATTTCTGATTTTCGAGATACCAATCATGTATACTGCCTTTAAAGACAGTTAACCCCCCCCCCAAAAAAAACGATTTGTGCAGCTTTATTTCTAAATGTGCTTTTATGTTCTATATTTGCAGAAATGTCCAAGGAGGAAGCAGATAAACTTTATGTGGAATACGTAGAGAAACTAAAAGCTAATTATGGTCTATCAGGTTAATAGTTTAGCTGCCTTAGACCCCGTTCTCACTAGAGAAATTGCTTCGTTTGACGAAAATTAGTTAATCATCATTAGTTAATGAAGCATGCACTCGCATATCACTTAACGAAGAGCGGTACCGTACACATTATAAGCGACCGCTAACGAAGATCGAATGAAGCTGTGGGATGTCGTACATGCGCGCTGTGTGGTTTTCCAGTGGCGCTTGAACAACCAGGCCTGCCAAATTGCTTCGTCAAATGAAGGGAGCGTTTTCATTACAAATTTGCTTCATCGAATGAAGTGATTTTAATCATAGTCAAATAAAGAGGCGTGCGTTCACATCAGGAAAACTCTTCGTCAAACGAAGCGATTTCTCTAGTGGGAACAGGGTCGTAGACTATTCTTAGTGAGGATATTCGCAATGATACTTTTGATTTTGTTTTTAAATGAAATGTCTACACAGTTGTTTACACACAAAATGTCCGTATTCATTTGATTTTAGCTGACGAATTTTCCCAAAGAAATATGAAACCAGATTTGTAATTGTGTACACTAAGAAAATTTAAACAAGTTTTGAGGGAGATTAATTTTTGATGTCACGAAATGGTAAAAGATAACGAATCTTTGCAACACAACATTTACAACTGTACTTACATACTATCCAATCAGAAGCGCTGTTAAATTGAGGATTTCAGATTTGTCCAATCAGATGCTGCATTAGAAGGTAGGGATGAATGACATTGGCCGCTTCAGTCTGTTGCTACCCTGTACGATGAAAAATGTCTTCTTAAATGTATTTTAAACCAATTAGTCTAAACAACACTATAAAGTTTGTCTAATATGAATTTCAAAGTGAGCAATCATGGTCAGTGTATGACTGTGCAATACAAATTCATAAGAGATGCAAACACGAGATTGTTGTGGTGCTCCGGCGGGATGCCCAGATAGCTCAGTTGGTAGAGCAATTGGCCATGTAAGCCAAGAACCTGGGTTCGAATCCCTGCAATTTTCTCGCGTTTCTAAATTCATAATTCTTTAAAAAAAATATTGCACAAAAAAGGGTTTTCTGCATACATTCAGTACCGGTAAATCACCACATGTATTAATGTTTGTAGCCAATCATGAGTCTTGTACCATAACCATACTTAAATTCAACCAATCAAATTGTTGTTTAAATCTCTCAGGAGTGCAGATTTATTCAAATTCATTAAGTGCACAATTTCATTTTTTTACGTTTATAATGTATTTGTGATGAGCATTTGGAAATAAACATCTTGGAATATGTTTTTTGTCAAAGAAAATTAGCTTTTTTGGGGGGAGGAGGAATAACAAATGTTTGTGGGTCATTCTATAAATTTGTGGTCCAAAGTGTGACATACGCCATACAAGTATCATTAAAAATGCCTTCAAAACATATTTTTATGAATTGTACTTTATGTAATCACTCTTTGAAATAGAAGGCATATAAAGAATGTGTCCTGAATTTACAAACTGTCAGATGTAACGGGGGACGGAAAAATTGGACCCCAAATTTAAAGAATGACCCTTATGCCAATGTCATTTTCAGCAATCCATGACACCCAACATTTTTAAAACAATTGTTTAACAATGCAAGCACAAAATGCGCAACCATGCATGTCCTTAAGAAACTGCCCTACAAGATGGCAGCTTTTCGATACGGTCTATAGCCCACATACAAGGTTTTAAGCGGGCCTCCCACTGCGATTTTAGCCACGAATTAGGTCTGATTGTGTATAGAGTCTATACACAATCGTACAGTGGGAGGCCCGCTTTAGTCGAATCCATTACAAGTCCAGGAACATGCACAAAAGAATGCCTTTGTTGGAGTACATTTGAATAGCTTGTGATTTGAATTAAGACCCAGGGACTTATGGATTCAACCATCTTTGTACCCAGAATTTGCAAAAATTAAACCAAAATGTACATGTATACACATTTATTTCAATTTTAAAATCATAAACAAGTTGAGCACACAAACCTTTTTTACGTTAATTGTGATATTTACATGGAATTTTTCTGTAAACATTTGCAGCACCAACAATTTCACAAATGCATGAGTACAATTTTATTCAAATGTCCTATACCAATAATTTTAGTAAAACTTAAATTTGCATATATCTCAATTGTCTTAAATATGCAATTATCTGTCAAAAAAAATATGTTTAATATTCAGATAATATACAGTAGTATCAGTTATTAATTCAATCATTTGAATATATACATATTAATATTCATCTGATGAATAATTAATAATTCATGACAGCCATTGGTCAGTTACTGTGATATCATTGCATGTATAATTCACATATGCAAGTCATGCCCACAGTATTACCAATGCATTATGAATCATTAGTTTAAATCTAATGATGTTTTATCTTCATACAGACAATGTTTACAAAAACATTAAAACTTTTACATCGAAAAGTTGAAATCCGACAACCCTATGATCATAGAAAAATTCGCTTTGAAATGTGGCGAATTTGTTGTTTTCTAACGACATATTTTCAATAGGGGCGTTCGAGATGCGCACACCGTGTAACACCAAGCGTTCTTTTAGCCATCAAGTGATACACGAGTCTGCCCCGGTGGCAGCCACCACTGCCCGAGCTCGCGAGCGGGTCTGTGGTGTAATGACGTCGTAACCACGAGTAGTAAAACATGGCGGACAGTTTGGAATCGCGACGAGAGTACGAAGAAAAACACATTTTTTACTTGTAATAGGGCTGTAAATACATTTTGCTTAATCACTAGATGTCTGTGGGCATTGACAAAGTTTATTGTGGTACTTTAGGGCAACTAATTTAGTGTGGCGCCGGCTTCATTTTTCATTGCGAGTCAAACAATAACAGCGTTTATAAAGCCCCGCCTGTCAACAACCTTTGTTCCCAAATTTCAAAGCGAAACCCTGTCGTTCGTTTTGCATCTTCTAGGGGCTACCCCGGTGTAAACCCCCTGTTACACAGTGTAAGCATCTCAAGCGCCCCTATAAAAAAATCTGCAGAGTTAATTGTGTGTCGCATTTTTGCGTGTAAAGCCGGCCGTACACCTTGCGTTTCATCCATGATTCGATCACGATAGCGTATGTTGTGCAGTCGCATTACAAGGTGCACGGGTTTTGCGATGCGTTCCGATGGCGATGTGGTCACGATTTTGTATACGTGTACGTCAAAACGCAATTGCAGAATTTCGAGCATGCTCGAAGTTTGGCGCGTCCGTGCAACGGAGTCGGAACGCAAGGTGTATGGCCGGCTTTAATTGTCTGCCTTAACCAAGTCTCTGTGAACATTTTCAGAAATCATCACTCGCAATGCATTCATTTTGGTTTGATTATCACTGCCACAGAAAATTCTTGCCTACTGCTGAGAGAATTATTTTTCTTAACCCTACAAAGTGGTTTCTTTAGGAAAATGTTTGCCTAAATGTCTCAGAAATGATGCCAAATTAGCACAGAATCTGCCAGTTTAGCAAATGATTTGAATTCTTAACATATGATTCAGTACGCCGCTAGCCCAGGTTAGACGTCGTCTTCATTGCATTATGAGTGAGGTCCAGGTTACGATGTCTCTAAATAGGGCGATTGAAACTTGCACATAATATTTTGAGCTATTTTTACCTTTTAATGGACATCAAATTTAAGTCCATATATCCTTGGTGTCTTCATTTACAGGAACGGAAGGTTTAAAAACCATTTACATCAATTTTGACGAAAATATTAAGCACGAACTAACGTTAAATTCCAGGGAAAGCTGTCGGTATCATCAACTTGTGCATTTAAAATATTTTAATTTTAAGATGTTTTAGCTATTAACATACATAAAACCAATAAAGAAAAGTTTGCACACTAAGCACAAAATCTACAATATAAAAAGATCAAAATTCCTTACAAATAAAATATAAAAATCAAGAAACTTATGCTTATTTCCCGCTGCAGTTATTTCAGGAATAAGCTTATATGGGAAACATACAAAAAGCAATTAAAAAGAAAAGTAGATGAGTATGAAATTGATCTAGAATCGAGCTTATAAAGTTGTTTAGCTAAACTGCTACTTTCACGTAGTACAATTTAATGCTCCAAAGGAAGGAAGGGGGTGATATATTCCCAAATTGGGGAGTTTCCCGTTAGAGGAAGTATCCCCCATCAGGAAGGAAGTATCCCCCATCAGGAAAGAATACCCCACATCGGGGGAGAGAGTATCCCCACATCGGGGGAGAGAGTATCCCCACATCGGGGGAGAGAGTATCCCCAAATCGGGGGAGCGAGTATCCCCACATCGGGGGAGAGAGAGTATTCCCACATCGGGGGAGAGAATATCCCCACATCGGGGGATTATCCCCACATCAGGGGAGAGAGTATCCCACATTGAGGAGAGTACCCAAATCTTCATAGGAAGCGATTTTCCCACTTCTAACAGCGCTACTGACTCAATTCATCACAATCCCGCTAATCAAGAGATATTTTCGAACCAATGTAAATTCTACAACCATGATCTTATAAAGGATACACATCTATCTTTCCGGTGATTATTTTTTTTGGTTGCATAACAGCGCATTACTCTGGTTTGCACGTTACTCTGTCTTTTTCAGCGTTGAGGGAAACGTGACCAATCGCAGTTCATGGCCGTAATCGCAGACTACGGCTTTGCCTTGGTCCGTGACGACAATCTGTCGGACTGCCTGCTCACCGCTGCCCAGCTCTACGACACGGAGTGGTTCACCGTGAATGATGTCCCATACGGCCAAGTACCCCTGCAATAAAACAAAAACAATAAACAAATAAAATATACAAAGTGAAATGGATCTTTAAAGAAGCTAGTCCAGATTTTTCGAGAAAATGGATTTCGTTCTAACCTAAAAATCACAAAAAATACCTCCCCAAAATACTATACATGGAAAAACAGAAAATTTCCAATTTGGATGTGGAAGCAAAAAGGGTTGGTGTAATCACTGCACTGCTTTATGGAATGGATAAATTAGTTTACAAAACATCGGTAGTTTTTTAACGATATCCTTGATTCCTTGGAAATATGTGGATTGGGAGCGTAAAATTTCAGAATGGTAATGAGACAAATATGACAAATGATATGGTATCAAAATTTCAACACCTATGGGAAAAATTGGGGAGGCCTAAAAAATGTGATCTGGATTAGGGATGGGAATTTACAGTTAATTCAGAAACCGGTTTGCAAATCTTTCAAGTGTTGGTTAACCGGTTAATCGTTCGGCCGACACTAAAGATTGTAGCTGGTGTTTATAGGTGCATGTGCAATGTACAAAATACCCCTAAGCCCGCAAAATAATCATTGAACCTTTAGTTGGTCAACATTTTACTACGACCCCATATAAATATATTTCAGTTTCATGAAGTTATTACAAATAACCCTCTGAAAATTATTGTAAATTCTTTAAAATTGGGTTTCGTTTAAACGTTTGTCAAAACAGTTTTTTCAAAAAATAATGCGCAAACATACAGCAAGTGATTTTCCTGAAATAAAGCATGAATCGTTTCAAACCAAGTCTATTTTCCTACCTGCCCGCCTGTAACCATTAGATTACTTGATAACGTCACCACGCTTCCACTGCACCCTGGGTCCTGAAGAAATAAAACAATGGTCAACAACGTAAGCACAACATGTGCACCCATGCATGTCCTCAAGGAACAAAAGAACTGCCCTACAAGACGGCTGCTATTCGATACGGTCTATACCCAAGGCTGCATTCAGGTGTTCTCATTACTCTGGAGTAATGGGTGCGCACTGCACTCGGGTCACATCGCATGAACGGCATGCGCGAATGGCTATCAATCATAATGTCCGTCTCTTGCAATGACTTGACAACTACTGTGCAAAAGAAACTGAAGAAAATACAGACATACATCACAGAAAACCCTGATAACTTTTGCGGGATCTTTGATGGTGTCTGGGGAGTAGCGAGTCGGGGAGTAGCGAGTGTCATTATTCTTGCCGTTCACGTGCAAAGGACTATTTAGGTCAAGAACTGTGTACTAATTTCAAATTCAACAAGAGAACTTTCAAGTTGATTGTGAAATGAGTAAAATTAACGTGGTGTCAATGTTATATCCATAACCACCAACAGAAGGCGCTCACCAGCTGTATAAGATGTATCATGCGTCCACTCCTTCGCTTCCAGACACAGAGCCGGTTGTCCATACCAACGCTGATCACATGATCCCTACTGAGTGTGACCGAAAGCACCGTACTAACGTGGCCCCATAGCAAGTGCATGCAGGCACCAGTTAGCGTGTTCCATAGTCTCACCATGCCGTCGTCGGAACCACTGGCTATTTGGTACGAGTTGTTCTGTTTTGTCAAAATTACACACAAATAGCTTGAGGTTGTCAGCAATTTTACGACAATCATGTTTTCAGATAGTGTTGCGAATTAAATGCCCATTGTATCATTTGCAAGATAAAACTTTTTACAGAGTCGTGAAATAAGAGTGTAACATATCTAAGGAAGAATGTTGGTAAACTAGCCTGAAGAAATTTTAGCTACTTAGATGCATTAATGCTTCAGAAAACCTTGAAAATCTATATATGGATTTTGTGTACAAGTGAATGGTAAGAAAACCACCTTCGGTTGTCAATTTCCAGCATGAAATTCCATTTTGGCGGAAATAAATTAATGTGGCGTTTGTTACCATTGCTATGTGAAGCAGCAAAATGACTTCTAAAATTTGACAGTGTAATTACAAATAATAAAATTAAAAAAAAAAAATGATTTCTGACCTTATCAACATACAGAGTGGTCACGCTTCCGGTGTGGCCCCGCAATGTGTACGTGCACAGTGAATCTTCCAATCGGAATACCTGAATCGAAAACCACAAAAACAAAGATAAATTGAAGAATTTCGTCGCAATATGCGATCAATACCAAATCCAAAAAAATGGAGATAATGGTGTCAGACATTCTCGATTGGTGGTCCTATACATTCATCAAATAGATTATTGGCAAACTGTGTTATATCCCACAAAAACTGTTTTACTTATTGGAATTTGCCATTGACTGTAGTGCTTAGTTGTAATACAAAATGGCAGTTTTCTCAAAATGGACAAAATGGATACATATCATTTTGCGATAAAACTCTTCAATTGAAATTCACAAAATGGGGTTTTTGGTAAGATATTCAGGCTCCATCAGATGGTTTGGTCTTACTTTAAGAAGGCTAAAAGTGGCTTTATGACGTTAACATTTGGACGGGATAAGTCACTTTAAGTTGATCCCCAAAATGGCCGCTGTCAGATACAGCACGTTTTTTATTGAGCACTCCAGTCAATTATTTACACGCGTCAGAAATCTCATGTTACAGTCAAAATAAAACCATGAAAAACATACCATGGAGGTCGTTCGACTCTCAAGAATTCTGTGCAATGGTCGGTTTTTCCCAATGAATCTTCTGAACAGCAAAACACTCTAAACACAATATTTGTCCCGTAATCTTGTGAGGGTTTAAATGACCAGCATTCAGACCTTACGTCATGCGGCATACAATGCAATAACCACAAGAGGGCGGGCTCACAAGTCAACCAGCACATAGCTGGGGTGCTGTATCAAAAACCTCTATGGTATGTTTTTCTAAAATTCACTTTTAGCCTTCTTAGAGTAGTTTGGTCTGGTATCTGACCTTAAGAGTATGATCCTGGCTGGCCGTGACTACTTGATCCCTAGCGACCTGCACATCGTTGATTGGTTGCTGATGGGCCTGTACCGACGATTGTTTGGAGCAGAAAATGGCGCCTTCTAGTGGCACCAAATCAGCAGTCGACCTACTCCGGAACTTGGCTGGGAGAGCATGATATAACCACAGAAAATTAGAAAACCTAAAAGGGACAGAGTTGGTATTCTATATAGGACTTCCACAGCAAAATAATACATTGGGATACTTAGGCGCAAGGTCAAAATAGAAACAGTCTGTATACCGGTAAACGATTCGAGTTAATCCCTCTTCAAATCGTTCACACGGTTTGAAGGGAACCGTTTCCAACTTGCTGGGTTGGTCGATGATTGACTAGCTGCCTGCACGAAGGGAACAAAATGCTGCTACTGGCCGACGACTTCAAAGGAAGCCGCCCGACCCTCCAGCCGGGTGCACCCCGGGGCATGAATGGGTTGTTGTTAAACACCCTTGTTCGGGCGGTCACGTGATAAACAGTGGCAGCCAGTCAGCCAGGAGTAGTCACACAATGGCCCGTAATCCGATAAGCTCTATTGTTCAGCAAACGTGGGCCGGGTTGAACATGGCCAATTATCTATCGTCTGGCCAGACAAGTTGAATCGTTTGCTTGTTCACTGGAAACCATGCAACGGTGTATCGTTTATGTACCGTTTCCCGGTATACAGACCGTTTGTATTTTGACCTCGCGCCTTAAAGGGCCCCTGAAATGGTGTTTTTATCAATGAAATCTGTGCTATGGAACTAGTCCATTAATTTACAATCATAAAAACCGTACTTGGAAGTTGTTTGGGGGGTTAAAATCAAGTTTTTTAATTTTTATCACAATGTACAGTACAACCACGTCACACAAACACGTTTTATCATGCCACACACTCAGTTATTTCAGTCGGGTCCTGAATCAGTCTCACGCGTCATGCGTATGGATGCATCGGGTACCCGACACTTCACTTAGATGTTTTACGTGATTTTCTTCAGAAATTTGTCGCGCGCTATGACTAATTAATTTGCATACTCTACCCCCCTAATTTCTCAACGGATTCACACGATTCACAGGGGTGATGTTTTTGAGCTAAAAAAAACAGATTTCCGGAAAAAAAACGGAGAAATCACATCCCTGTGATGTGCCATTCAATAACACACTCAATTCTTATATAGCTTTTAATGGTCGAAACTAACCTCTGTGACTGCTAGCGAGGAAGTCTTTGAACACCGACTGGTTGATGTGAACCGAGTGATGGGTTACCAGTTCAAGAAACTCCAAACTCCCATTGAGTCTAGCTACAATGAGATGGGAACCGGTGATGGTCAGACCGGTCACACCCACGGGGTTGTCGGTGTATGAACCAAGAAGGAAGCCGCTGCCCGGATCCCACATCTAAGAAATCACAACACAAATACTTATGCAAAATTTAAAAATAACCCGCAAGCGAAATGACGTAACAATATCTCTCCACGCAAATCATGATGGGCTTAAAGGCACAGGCTTGTCAGCAATGCGCGCCCCCCAAATTCGTGCCACGAAATACGCAGCTCCATAGCAAAGGCATGGAGCTGCGTATTTTGTGGCACGAATTTGGGGGGAGCGCGCATCGCTGACGAGCCTGTGCCTTTAAATGGAGTACTCGCCGAAGCGCCGCTCATTGTGTTTGCGCCGAGTACGTCAAACTCATTGTAGTTTTTATCACGCTCTTTAAAGAAGTTAAACTAAGTGGGATGCAGTTAGCCCCCGGTACTAGAGCCACCTCTGAAGAGTCTCTGGAGTATTTTTGGTAACATAATGTTACTTTAGCGAAGCGCCTACGATGTCGAATTCACAGACCAACACTAAACCCCATAGGCCATATCATTAGAGTACCCAAAACAATCCCATAAACCCCTGCGCGTCGTCATTTCGTTTACGGCATTTTTTTTATTCGGTCTATTACCGGAAAATCTTATTAAAATCAAATCTCAGGATAAATCGGCTCAAATGTTGAATTGTTTTTTTATGATTGGAAAACTTTTACAAACGATGATACATGTATCTCCATGTGTGATTGAGGATGTGTATGATAAAAACCAACATGTGTATAAGTCAGCTCAGTACCTCATCTACATTAGATAGATTACATGATTGGAAAACTGTTACAAATGGCGTTATCTCCATGTGTGATTGAGGATGTGTATGATAAAAACCAACCTGTGTATAAGTCAGCTCAGTACCTCATCTACATTAGATAGATTACATGATTGGAAAACTGTTACAAACGGCGTTATCTCCATGTGTGATTGAGGATGTGTATGATAAAAACCAACCTGTGTATAAGTCAACTCAGTACCTCATCTACACAGAAAAAACTAATTGTATCCATGTTTTTAAAAAATTATGCGAAGCCCCTCTCAACTTTAATAGGCTGGTTCCATGGCTATACTGCACGAAAAACAGAGCCAAAATACACGGTAGTCAGGGGAGTAGTTTATCTCACACGTGGGAACCTTTAAGGGCATTCTACAGAAATCCTGTGTTCATAAAACCTGCTAATTTCAAACTTTTGCTTAGCACAGAAAATATGGGCTACAAACCAAACGGTCATTTAATAGCAAGTAAGATGAGCCGATTCTAGAATTGTACTAAGCAAGATGATAGACAAGGCAATACTTTGCTGCTAAGCTAGTCTTTTGAAATTGTCTTACCTCAATTCTACCATTACTGCACCCAACCACAACCATATGATCATTGCACACCATGCTCCAGATCGGCGGGACCTGCACACCAACCAGCGTCGACATACCGGTAGGCCCCGAATCGCCGCCTGATCCAACACGCCTGAGCAACTCTTCATCAAACGAGAAGCACTGGCTGGCGTATAACGTAGGACTCGGGTTCCCATCCCCGTACTCATGAGGACCAACACAGGATTCGGGCCTCATACCGACCGAGCCGGCAGAAGCAGTCCTGGGTCTGAATCTATTCAGGGGATGCGGGGAGGCTAAATCAGGGTACACATCGTCTAAACCTTCATCCACCTCATCTTCGTCTTGGTTGGTATAGCGATACTGTTCCTGCATCAAATACGCATCCACGACGGTCTTAAAATCGTAACCATTCCCCGAACTCCCCGGCGTGCCAAAACCGCTACTTGGGTCTTGGGACTCGGCCGACGTACTGTATGAAATCTTGTCATCCTGAGAGCCGTTTTCAACATCCAGCGAACTTCGAGTTGAGCCGAAGTTGGTGCTTATGGCTCCTGAGAAGTCAATCTGTTTCTGGGAGTAGCCGTTTCTTCGACTCATGGGGAAGGTTTTTGATTTCTCGACGGGGCTGACGTCGTTCCAGTTTGGGGTTCTTGGGGTGCCGCCGGAGCCGTGTCGAGCCCTGGTGCTTTCACTACCAAGACGTTTTCTTGTCCTGAAGTAACTGAAAGGCATCGATAAAGCAATTATTCAAACTGATGCTATTACTCAGTAAATCATTTCTTTACAAAAAAAGTAATAATATCCAGCATCTGCATAATTTCCACATATTAGGAACGTGTTTGTGGCACAGGCCGGCATCATTTCGTGGACGTTTGGTGCCAATAATTCGGTTGTTGTCTGCACATACTATTAATGTACATCTACTAAAACACGCTAAATATTTCTCGTGAATAATTAAATCAACTCCGAATGGAATCTCAAGTCTTTTTTTGGAATTGAAGTCGACTCCGAAAATGCTGGAGTGGCCAAAGCCTAATACTGTGGTGCTGCAAAAAAGGAAAATTGCACTTTTCTGGAGTTTGTGGCTTTAATAACTTGTAAAATGTTGACAAGAACAACTTGGTAACTTTCCTACCTCTGTCTATCGATGCATCTAGTACACTCTCCGCTACTCCCATCCCAAATACGAATCTCACCACCCAGGCAGCAGCTGGCAATCCATGTGACTTCACTGGACAGACATTCAATCTCCTGCACAAACCACATCAAAAAGGGGGATTGTCACGGTTTGTAACATACATGTAACGTCAGTTACCGTGAAAATGGTACATGACACACTACATGTAGCTCTCTGGGTCATTATAAGGCCAGTTTCACAGTAACTGATGTTACACGCAACGTCAGTTACCGTGAAAATGGCTTTATAATGCATCCTTATTATGCATCCTATGACACGCTACATGTAGCTCTCCGGATCATTATAAGGGCATAAGTTTCACGGTAACCGACGTTACATGTAACGTCAGTTACCATGAAAATGGCTTTATAATGACCCATTGAGCTACATGTAGTGTGGCATATCATGCATCCTATGACACACTACATGTACCGGTAGCTCTCTGGGTCATTATAAGGGCATTTTCACGGTAAATGACGTTACATGTAACGTCAGTTACCGTGAAAATGGCTTATAATGACCCAGTAAGCTACATGTACGTGTCATCCTATGACACTACATATCATGCATCTTATGACATGCTGCATGTCGCTCGCTGGGTCATTATATGGGCTTTTTTACGGTAACTGATGTTACATGCCATGTTACAAACAGTGAAAATGCCCATAGTCACTTGATCACTTTAACCTCAAAACCTGCCATTTTTAATCTCTTGCTTGTAGGTCTAAAGATAGATGTAGATTACATGATTGGAAAACTGTTACAAACGGTGTTATCTCCATGTGTGATTGAGGATGTGTATGATAAAAACCAACCTGTGTATAAGTCAGCTCAGTACCTCATCTACATTAGATAGATTACAGGATTGGTAAACTGTTACAAACGGCGTTATCTCCATGTGTCATTGAGGATGTGTATGATAAAAACCAACATGTGTATAAGTCAGCTCAGTACCTCGTCTACATTAGATTACAGTATTGTAAAACTGTTACAAACGGTGTTATCTCCATGTGTGATTGAGGATGTGTATGATAAAAACCAACCTGTGTATAAGTCTCAGAATCTCATCTACGTTCCGAGAAAACAATGAAAAACCGTGTTCATGCTATCAAGAAATTGTGCAAAGCCAGCATCCTATTTAGGCTGGTTCCGTGGTTATGCTGCATGGACAACGGAGCCATAATAATACCACGATAGTCAGGGGCCTAGCTTGTCTTTATATGAGGGCGCCCTGTAAAAATGTATGTGCACACATATTTATATAATTTTCATTTTTATTTATAATTTTTCTTATCTCTGGCAGAATGATTGCATTGGACAGTTGGAACCACTTCTATCTTCCATTTGAGTAAGGTTTTTCTGGTTAAATGATTGATTAAAATTGCGATATTGCCAATCCCGTATATAGGCTTTAATGTTTCACTTAAATTTGAAACCCTACCTGCTGATGACCGACCAACACCCACGGCACCGACTCGTACGATTTCTTCATAACGACGCGCTTCAGTATGTCCTCGTGCTTTCCCTTCTTGTAACGCGCACGTCGCAGTCGCACCAGCACGACGCATTTGAAGATCAGGATAATAAGTATAACCAGAGAGGCTCCGCTTAGAATCCCCAGCGTCATGGTCATGTAGTAGTCGAGTTGCGACGCGCGGTAGAGCGGTATAGTCTGGACACGGCCTTTCTCGTCCATCCAGTCTGTGTAGAATACGTCCTGGTCGGTGGGGGAAGAAGAGTCTGGGTCTAGACTGCCGTACCATCTGGCGGCGCGGTCTTTTTCTTGGTCGTGGCGGAGGGCAACAGCATCTTCGGGACTGATGGGGATACTGAAGTGTTGAGGCGGGAGTATACTGATATATCTATTTTTTAAAATGTGTTTAAAAAAATATTTTAAAACTTAATAGCACTCACTCGTGACACTGTCTTATTACTCCTCAGAGCTTTTTGGTAATGTTAAGTAATGTTCATTGTCAAGGTCAATAACCAAAGTTATCCAATAGTAGCCACCCTTACTGAACACAAGATTTGAAAGAGGATGAGTCAAACTATGAGTACATGCCTATCAATTGAGGGTGTGTTTGCAGAAACTTGAATTTCACTGAGTTGAACATGGAAGGAATGCAGGGCGGTTTTGGGCGCTTTCAGGAAAAAGCTGCAGGGTGGTTTTGGGCGCTTTGAGGAGAAAGCTGCAGGGCGGTTTGGGGCGCTTTGAGGAGAAAGCTGCAGGGCGGTTTTGGGCGCTTTGAGGAGAAAGCTGCAGGGCGGTTTTGGGCGCTTTGAGGAGAAAGCTGCAGGGTGGTTTTGGGCGCTTTGAGGAGAAAACTGCAGGGCGGTTTTGGGCGCTTTGAGGAGAAAGCTGCAGGGCAGTTTAGGGCGCTTTGAGGAGAAAGCTGCAGGGCGGTTTTGGGTGCTTTGAGGAGAAAGCTGCAGGGTGGTTTTGGGCGCTTTGAGGAGAAAGCTGCAAGGTGGTTTTAGGCGCTTTGAGGAGAAAGCTGCAGGGTGGTTTTGGGCGCTTTGAGGAGAAAGCTGCAGGGTGGTTTTGGGCACTTTGAGGAGAAAGCTGCAGGGTGGTTTTGGGCGCTTTGAGGAGAAAGCTGCAGGGTGGTTTTGGGCGCTTTGAGGAGAAAGCTGCAGGGTGGTTTTGGGTGCTTTGAGGAGAAAGCTGCAGGGTGGTTTTGGGCGCTTTGAGGAGAAAGCTGCAGTGTGGTTTTGGGTGCTTTGAGGAGAAAGCTGCAGAGCGGTTTTGGGCGCTTTGAGGAGAAAGCTGCAGGGTGGTTTTGGGTGCTTTGAGGAGAAAGCTGCAGGGTGGTTTGGGGCACTTTGAGGAGAAAGCTGCAGGGTGGTTTTGGGTGCTTTGAGGAGAAAGCTACAGGGTGGTTTAGGGTGCTTTGAGGAGAAAGCTGCAGGGCGGTTTGGGGTGCTTTGAGGAGAAAGCTGCAGGGCGGTTTTGGGTGCTTTGAGGAGAAAGCTGCAGGGTGGTTTTGGGCACTTTGAGGAGAAAGCTGCAGGGTGGTTTTGGGCGCTTTGAGGAGAAAGCTGCAGGGTGGTTTTGGGCGCTTTGAGGAGAAAGCTGCAAGGCAGTTTGGGGCGCTTTGAGGAGAAAGCTTTAGGTAAATACTCGTTTAATATGTTGACATGAACGTTGACTAGTCTATACTTACTTGCCATGTAGACTCATGTTGTAGCATCCAAACAGCGCAGGCCAATGCCACATTGACAATTTCTGCCAGAGAAGTTCCCACTGACCCGCTTTGCGCAAACTCTCCTGGTACCCGGCCAAACTATCGCCGAGTCCAGTGAAACTCGACAACTGATCAAAAAACGACGCAGAATTCTTCTTTGCGTTCACACCAGACGTAATGTCACTTTGGGGAGACATCGGACCTGGGGGAGCGTCCCCTTTTGTGGGCGGGGCTTGGAGGGGTGTCTGTATGGCTTCGGGTTGTACGTTATTGAAGGGGTCTCGCTGTAGTGTCATGATTTCGTGGATTTCCAGCGGTGCTGATTGGTTGATTTTGTTGTCCGTTAAGTGAGTGACCAGACCGGATTTGTACATGAACATGCTGGTCAGAATAATCCATACGATAGAAGCAGCCTGCAAACATAATCCGAACAGCAGACATAATGTTCATTCTTTACAAAACTGAAATATTTTTTGATCTGAACAAGAAACAAGAGACAATGTGCTGAACAAGTATGACTCGTACATTATTGTTATATGCAAAATTTGCAGCAATGCCTTATTGTATGGGCGCCGCCATTTTGTCCGAAAACTAATTTTTGTTTGGGTATTGCCATTGCAATGCACAAAGTCTTGTCAGCATAAATTTAAAGATAGTATACATGATTGGTAAACCGTTACAAATAGTTTTATCTCCCTGTGTGATTGAAGATATTCATGATAAAAACCAACCTGAGCAAAAAACCAGCTACGTACTTTTGAGGAAACAGTCAAAAAAGGGTTAACAGTCATTTCGCCCTGAACCATTTTGCTCTGAACCACGGCCTGTGCACGAAGTTGTTTTGGGGTGAAGTGGCTTTTGGGCGAAGTAGTGTTTGGACGAAGTGGTTTGGGGGCGAAATGGCACTTGGGCGAAGTGGTTCACGACGAAGTGGTCCAGGGCAAAATGGTTTTGGGGCGAATTGAATTTACGTCTCGCGATACGAAAACTAATTGTTTTACTCATTTCTCAAAGACTATAGCACTTTAGACAAAACCATTTCAGGGGACGTTTTCTACCGTCATCATGTTTATATCGTGTAAGTTATGTGTAAATCTGTGAACATTTCTGATTCTTTGAGATACCAATCATATATACTACCTTTAAATAACTGAAAGTTGGGGCAATCAAATCAAAAGTCAGTCTTGAACCACAACTACAAGTTCCAAAATACAACACATAAGGGATTGATAAAACAATACAACACATACCATAATTAGTCTCTGCATCAGTCTGGTGCTAGCCCAGAAATAAATAAACCTCAATCTTCGCGGTACTCTGCTTCTGGTCGTGTGCAGAGGAAGTGTTGACGATCGTCCCGCGTCCGCGAAGTAACCATAGCCCACGTGACTCTGCGTTGATAGGGACTCCATCTTGTTCAGCGAGCGCGGGGCCGATTTGGAGCGGGTCAACGTGTGGCGACCTTGAGTTGGGGTCAAAGGTCGTTCGGAGCTCGTAGCGAGTTCATGTTGGACAACTTTGCGTTGCAGATCTGATAACTGTGTGCAAAGGCAAGCGTCAGATTTTTAGCCCGAGTGGAAATTTTAGCGCAAGTGAGAATACAGCCTCATTCTTCAAATACAGGACTAGTTCATAACATCTTCTGTTGAACATAAAACCTAAAACCTCTTTGCTGCTTTCATGGCAAATTATTTGCCTATTATCATATGAATTCGTAGTAAACTGCTTTGACACAAACTTTAAACTTTTACAAAATTTTCTCATAACTCTTACTCATAACATACAAACATTTTGGGTTGGTTTTGTGTAAATTGCGCTCTTAGCATAACTAAGATTTTAAAAGCTATTAGAAAATGTCATCAAAAAATAGTTCCTGTAGATGATCTGTTTTTGAGCGATTCTGCGAATAAAACCATTATAAATCAAAAGAAAGACATCAACAAACTCATCTGAAGAAATTTCAGCTTTGTCAAATGTACCACTTTTAAAAAACCATGAAAATCCATATGCATTTTCCTGGTCTTGGCGGGGTGTTTCAAATATTCGTTCTCAGTTGATAGGGTACTATGCGGCTTGCGTCATGAACTCTGTGGCGCACATCATTTACTGCGTGTGTGCATGATCGATAAAAATGCATCGTGTTGGAACACGCACACGCAGTACACAGCGCCCATGCATTTTGGACCGCGTAGATGCGAACCAAAAATAAGTAAATAGTTTGCAAACGATCTAAATAATTTCATCTTTACGTATTATTTTCTGGTAAAATTATATCATTTTGAGCGAAAACCTTTCAATGGATAGTTGCTATTAATTCAATCTTTACTTTCAGAACTTTTCCCCTGTAAACTCGTCTATTACTTTTTAGGGTCATTGCAAATGATCCACTGGGCCTTTAAGTTCAACTTTGTATTACTGAGATTTTACTGACATGTACAGTTGAAGTCAGAAGTTTAAATACAACTGTGCAACCACATGTTAAAACTGGTGTGCTTAATCTTGCGTTGTCACATTTTTGTAACAGTCTTTACTTTGTGGAATTCCTCACGTGCTTGCAGTACTTAAAACATAGCTATACACCTTGCAATGGTTCAGGTAGTCCTGTTTCCCATTTTGGGTGATGATGGTAGTGGTGTACATGTGTTTATACTTCTGACTTCAACTGTACGTAAAAGTAAATGTTAAGAGTTGAAGCGTAAAATAATTTACACTACCTCCATTCTGCGGATGTCCACGGATAACACAGGCACAAAATACAACATTTGCAGGAAGAAGTCTGTTAACAGTCCCACAAGGGCAAATACGCAGAACTCCTGTCAAAAACAAATGGTAAAGAATATTTACAAGCGACAATCAAGCTATGCCTTTCACAAGATTTAAAAAACCGAACACATTGTTTGCACTGTTTAAGGGGACCTTAAGACAACTTGTTACCTGGATGGCAGGAACAAATGTAAAGAACCCGATGAAAACCACGAGGAGCTCAGTACAAAGATTCTTGGTGATGGACCAGCCTTCCTTGCTTAGACCTGTAAAAATAAATTACATGATTAAAAGATAGATTTAATACAGGCTTGGAAAACTCTTTCAAACGGTATTATCTCCATGTGTGACCTGTGTATAAGTCAGCTCAGTATCTCATCTATGTTCCAAGGAAACAATTAAAATACGCAGCTCCATGCCTTTGCTATGGAGCTGCGTATTTTGTGGCACGAATTTGGTGCGCGCGCATTGCTGACGGGCCTGTGTCTTTAAACTACACAACCACAATTTTTAAAATTGAGATGTTCAAACATTATGGGGCTGGTGGCCGCTTACGGCCGCTATGGGCATTGGGCTGCGGGCCGCTTACGGTCGCTATGGTCTCTCAAGATTATATATGTATTTCATAATTTCCATTCTTATATAGCTCATTTCACATAGTCACAATGCGCTTTACACAGGGATGCCAGTGGCTCTTACCTTCAGGGCCGGAAAAAAATCCACTATCATAACTGCCTGTATGTGTGCACATTGACTCGCCAGCACAGTATACTGTTCACGTATGTACATTGACAGTATGAGTGCAATGCAATGGATATGTCAGTATGTATTTGATCTAACCACTGCTGTATGGATACAGCACCCTTTATGTACTTCTGATCGATAGTCTTGTTTCGCGATACTTTAGCCGTGAATGATAATGGCCGGGATACAGACATACTGCATGTGTGCAAATCATTGGGAAAACGTGCTACGTACATACATGTACATAGGCTGTACATACATGGCATATCCGTTGATCAGTAAGTGAGAAAATTTTCCACGTTTTTTGGACTTGAAGAGTCGAAAATATATTCTCCTTATATTTCTGGCCGTTTACTTTTCCGGCCTGGAAAAAAGGCTTTGCCGGATTTATTTTTCCAAAATAAGAAAAAGACGGAATTCCGGCTATAGCTGGAAGACTGGCATCCCTGTTTACATTACCACCCCTGGTCATTGGGCTCAGTAATATCATTCCTTAATCCATACATGAACCCACCTTGTGATATTCTGACATTAACAGCCAGGTGGACTGGTGTAGATACCACTGACTTGGTGAAGACCAGGATATTCTCGAGACCAATGACAATCACGAGGTAAGGGAAGATTTCACTGCAAGAAATAATCAGAATTAAACAAATTCAGGCATTTTACCGACTCGAGAACCATAGGTTTTTTTTAATACAGAGGCCAGTGTTTAAAGGAGCGTGACCAGAGTTTCTGGAAAATAGTTTTCGATGTAACTTACCAATATTATCAAGTAACTCCCATACACACCTCCCATGTCCCAAAAACCCGAAAACATTCGCAATTTCCAGTAAAAAATTGAACAAAACTATCGAGTCGGCTTTCAGCGGATAAACGTTGATACTGGAAAATTAGTTTACAAATAATCGGTGGATTTTCGACGATATCCTCGGAAATATGCGGCCTAGAAGCGCGGGAGTTTCAGTTTCGTAATCAGAAAAATATAACGGATGTTATGATATAAAAATCTTATGACCCATAAGGTAAGTCCCGGGGAGTTATGGGTAAAAAAAAGTGATCTGGTCACACTCCTTTAAGATCTGCTAGGGAAAGCCAGCATTTTTTTACAAAGAAATTACTGTTAAAATTCAAATATACAAATAATAAATGTTTATGAGTGCAATAGTACAACTAATTTCATTCGGCGACAAGGCAAAGCCGAGTGGAATAGAACATTGAATCTGTCACCGAATGAAATGATTCGTTCTATTGCACGAATTTTAAACATTTATTATTTGTTTTATAAAACACCAGAATAAATTCCCGTCATCTGAACTTACAAATTAGCGTTGAACACTTGGTCGTTACTTTAAGAAAATCTTAGAACAGATGAAAACAAAAATCCATAAAGGTGACATTTGTGACAAAATAACTCTTTTGCCGTAAGACCTTCTAAAGATATGACCAGTGCTCAAGCAATTTCGCGTTTGGAGTTTATCAACCTAATTTACCTGCCATTGAGCGAGGGCGTAAGGCCAAACATGAGACAGATCCCGACAGACGCTGATAGAGACGCCATGATCATGATGACGGCAGCTAACGCCATTCCCCATTTAGACTCGACCATTTCAATCTTGCCTGGATGGAGGAAAGAAAACAAACATTTATAAATACCTTAGACAGTTTGCGCATCCCTATTGGCCGAGAGCATGTCATGGGACCAGTCTTAAACACTTTCTTGTCTGGCCCACATTCGCGCCCAATTCAGAGTGTATGGAACACGCACAATTCGTCTTGTACCCACACCCACCGCGGACATCCCATTGTTTCTGTTTTGTTTGGCTTTTTTGGCGACTGCTAATTTGTTTTGTACACGATTCCAAATTGCGGACGTCTTTGGCAATCGCGGACCCTATTGTTCATATTGTTAAATGTTCTCCATTTGAATACAGAAACCCGTGTAAACATGTTCTGGCAATGTATAGTCACAGGGGCGGTTGACGAGTTAAAACGTCAGCTTTGCCGCTGTCGTCACGGTTGTCCACCACACTGTTTTGAACCTGTGGACGGCCTGTCAGTGTAGCAAATCGCGCTCCATGGCGGCCGCATTGGAATGTTGCAAAGTATGATCTTTTATTTAGAAGATTTATACAATGAATGTAGAAATGATTCTCAATTTGTGGTGCTTGACCTGGGGCACACAAATGTTTCAATACACATCACTTACGATTTTGGCCGGCAATCCATTTTTGCAAAATAAAGCAAATTTTTGTGCTTGAAATTGAGCGCCATGAAATTGGCCCCATGTCTTAAATTTTTGCCAAACACATTTTTAAAAAAATTAAAAATTGGTTTTAAACAATTATTAAACAATTAAAAAATTGTACAAATATTAAAAAAATTATTTAACAAAATTAAAAAATTATTTAACAAAATTAAAAAATTATTTAAACAAAAAAAATAAAAATTTGAACAATTATTTTAAACTGGTTAGGTGCTGTGCATCTTCTATACACCCTTCCCCCCCTACTTACTGATTGAGAAGTAGATGTAGAGAAGCAGTAATGCATAGATGACGATTAGTGGAGACAGTTCCAGTAGACCCTTTTCATCCTGATGATAAAAAGAGAACAAATTAGACCAATGATATGTCTTAAAGCCAAGCGTATATCGACCTTGAAACTGGAAGCAACTACTGGCAACTGGTGTTTCCGGCAACTAGTAGCAATTTTCGGCAGCTGGGAGCAACTGATCAGTTGCTTAAAAAGGTTGGTGTACGCACACTTGCAACTACTGGCAACTGGGAAAATCCCAGTTGCCGCGAGTTGCTCATGTTCTACTTTCTGGCAACTAGTTGTATCCAGTTGCGGTCAGTTTTGTCGATGTACGCTTACTATATATACGCTGGATGAAGCAACGACGTCTAAAATTGAAGCCACCGTCCGCCATTGTACCCCACCAAATACAATGCCTTGCCTAGACTGGTCATACTGTCTTCACTAGTCTACATCATGGTCTACATGTGTTAAGTGGAATGCAAGCGATCGCATAGACCGGAGAGCAGTCTAGGCCAAGCATTGTTCATGGGGTACAATGGCGGCCGGCGCGTGGCTTCAATTCTCGTATAGCCAACTGCTATTGCATATTTCATCCAGTGTATATAGATCGATGACGCATACTTGCAACTAGTTGCCGTCAGTTGCACGAGTGCATCTGAATATGTGAGGCGCACATCGATAGCAACTAGTTGCTTCCAGCCGCAAGGACAATGTACCCGAGTTGTCGTCCATGAGCCTGATCAACAGCAACTGATCAATTGAGTTGCTTCCAGTTGCAAGGTCAATGTACTCTAGGCTTTACCAAGTTGCCGTATCGATGTGCGCGCTCTGCAAATACAGACATGGTGGGATGCTCCCAGTTGCCGCTAGTTGCACAACTGATCAGTTTCTGTCGATGTGCGCGCTATGCACACATCGACAGCAACTGTCAGTTGAGTTGCTTCCAGTTGCAAGGTCGATGTACGCTAGGCTTAAAACATTAGCAAAATTAATTGGACAAATTAGTTAAGATCATACGAATAAACTTGATGAAAATGACCACACCAAACTAACCTGATAATAAATATGAACGATTTGTTCGCTCTCCATATTATCCCGCTGCACGTTACCATTGCCATGGCGATTTAACAGATGTTGCTTCAGACCTCTAATGAACGTTTCGTTATAAGTCTGTAGTACTAGGGTGAGGGCGAACGAGATTTGGCGTTGGCGACTACGGATGTAGAAACGACTGATGCCCGTGTACTTGGAGGGTATTCCAAATAGGAGGTCTGTGAAATCACAACACGAGAGAATTTAAATGTTGCCTTTCGACCCGACTTTTTCAATTTGTTACAGATTTTGTTAGTATCTATGTCTCACATGCCACGAGGCCGAAGTGGTCTTTCCATAAAAACAGGAGCCAAAGTGCGACATTTTGATGCATTTTTAAAAGTGGCCTTTTCAATTATTTAAAGAAATTCTTTTGCAATTTCTAAATAATGTAGAATATTTAAAATAATTTACAAACAGTTAGACATGTCTTGGTATTATAATCTTGAAAATATTCAAGAAAATTGTTTCACGACGTAAGGGGGGACTGCAAGGTATTTTTCAACTCTTGCGATTACATTTCAAGTCTTTTTGACCAAGCTGTAGAACCTGGACTTTATCGATTCAAATTACATGAGAAAAATTTGTTACATTTTGAGTGAAAGTTTCAAAATGTCACACTTGCATTAGAAGATCTTACTAGTTTATTGAATCGTTCTCGTTATGTTTTGGGTAGTATCAACAGATAAAGGTGGTGTTCGATTCATGAGGCCATATATTCTTTATATGCCGAGGGTAATTGTACTCTGAAGTCTGGTAATTATAAAAAATCAACTCCAGAAGTGTCACGACGTAAGGTGGACACTGTTTCCCGTTTTCAACAACAAACAAATGACATTGTGCTAAACAAGTGCCATGCCTTTCACCTGCATGGCCCTGGTTCGAATCCCGTCCGGGTCAGTATGTGGATTGGGTTCTCAGTCCCTGCTTGATCCTGTGGCTTTCTCCCCAATACATATGTGTAGGGGTTTTCCTCCCACCTCTAAAACTGAGCATTTCTTAATCGTCTTCTCTTCACAGGTTTCTTCAGGCTTACAAGCTACAGTGCCTCGGGCACTTTTGAGGAATCCTTGGTTTCAGTACCAGAAAGAATTAACAATAATAAATCTTGAATTGAATATTGGCCCTGGTCTTTAATCGAAACATTGATTTCCTATCTTCCGAAATCTTGGACTCTTTTCACCTTTAATACTTGGCACCGTTTCCATCCTCCCTTGTTTCTTGAAGATTGAGTTAACGAGTCTAGCATCTTGGTGAAACCGTTCTTGACTGTCTCCCCAGACACTGGCTGGCGATACCATGAGGCAGTCGTGTTTCGGCATTGTGTCTTGGCATTCACCCATGGTGGGCTCCACGACGTACAGGCAGAAGCTACGCACAGACTTGCTAGATTGGACAGAGAAATTTATAGTCAAGAATTGTAAAAAATTGTGCAAATAAATAAATGTAAATTCTTGGGTTTCACTTGGCTTAACAACGGTTGCTATCCGCCATTACTGTGTCCATACTATGGCACGCCAAAGCGAAAATAATTCAACACTGATAATTTAATGTTAACGCATATTTTCGCAAATGTTGCGCAAGAAAAAAAGTCAGCATGTCTTTTAAATGTTGTTAGACTGTTTGAAACTGGCATACCGTGCTTTTGTTGCCAAGTTTTACAAAATGTTGAGACTTGTTTTTCAGGGTTGATGGCAGAATTATCAGTCTTGAGATATTCCTGCTTTGGCGTGCCATAGTATGGACACACTTATGGCGGATATATCTTTCTGCCCTATATTTTTTGACTTACAAATTCTATCAGTAAACAGTACTCAGAAATAGCAGCAGTTGAATGAGATAATTTAAAAACCTCCATTATTTGTAACAAAATATAGGAGCATCGGTCAACGAAATGGAATTTTGAACCACAATTTGCGAGTAAGAAACCCATAAAGGTGGGTTACAAATGATTGTTTAGATCGCGGACTGTGTCCTAATGTTAAATTCAACAAAATCACTTTCAGGGTCGGAGTGAAATTGAGATAAATTGGCGTGGCGTCCCCGTTACATCTGTAACCATCATTTTGTCAAATAATTTAAAATTGCTAAACTCCATCAAGACTGAAGACTCAGAAATGATCACAGAACAGGCAAAGCAACCATATCGTGCAGCATCATTTATAGATGTCATATTGCTGCTCACTCATTGGTCTTGGCCCAAAACTATTCTAGTCGATATTGGTTTGTGTACGCGTTGGCCATTCCCGGTAGTGCGCTCTCTTGCAGCACTAACATACCAGCCCTTTGCTCGACTAGAATAGTCTTGGGAATCTCTCTCGGAAGGTTTAACTTTTCCTTTGTTTTTGCCTAGGCTTTCCTAGGGAACCAATCAGCGAGTGACCCAAATACAGCAGCGCGTCGGAATGCAGCCAGCGACCCAAATACAGCGCGTCGGATGCAGCGCGTGACCCACATACACCGCGTGCACGCGCTTCGAATGGTTTGAAATATATAAGGCGGCTTACAAGAATCATCAAACATGACCGTTTTATCGTTGCTAATATTTTCGGTGGCATAATTTTCTTGGCAAATGTTTGCAAATATATTTACAAACATGTTTGCAAAGGCGTATGACATCGCAAAATACATTTGTTTATGAAGATAATTGCGACATTGCAAATATTTGCAAAGATATCTGTGGTATGCCATGTCCCTTGTGTGCCATCATAAAACCCCGTGCAGCTATTTACATAAAACGGTACCGCCCCCAATGCTGAACTTCCGGTAGAGATTCCCAAGACTACACAAACCAATATCGACTAGAATAGTTTTGGGCCAAGACTACTCACTCATTGGCTATGTTGTTGAAATGAAGAAATGTCACACTATTGTGACATTTCTTCACTTCATAGAACGACCCTTATAAAGGTTTCACATAAAGTTTCGTCGCAAGTCACATTGAAAGTTGTGTCCCAAATCGTGTGTCCCAAGTCACTGTCCAATTTCCGTTTACTCAAAAATTCCCATATAACACTTCCATCATCTCATACCCTGAAGTAGTCTGGTACTCTTCAATGTCTCGGCGGAGTTCAAATGCTTTGGCTAGGGGTGAACGGAAAGCATCTTCAGGGATCAAGCCCCGTTTCCATGGCAACACAGTGGCATTGATAACAAATTGCTGTATGAAACCAACCGGAGGTCCTGAAAACTGAAAGCAAAGAATGAAAGAAAATGTTGGTAGGGAATATACACGACAGAAATTAACGCCCACAAATGTATTATTTGTAAGATGCAACTTTTTACAAATTTTGGAATAAGGGAATAACATACATGTATCTGAAGAAGAATGTTGGTAAACTAGTCTGCAGAAATTTCAGCTACATAGATGCATCAATGCTTCAGAAAACCTTTAAAACCCTTGCATGGTTTGTGAGTTAAGCCTAGCGTACATCGACCTTGCAACTGGAATTAACTAGCGGCAATTGGTGTTTCCGGCAACTGGAAGCAACTTGCAGCAAATGGGAGCAACTGATCAGTTGCTTAAAAGGGTTGATGTGCAACTGATTAGTTGAGTTGCTTCCAGTTGCAAGGTCGATGTACGCTAGGCTTTAAGTGAATGATTTTTAAAAAGTGTGCGCACACAGATTTTTCTGAAAACCACCTTCAGTTAATTTCTTACAGATAATACCATCTTGGACAGAAATGTGGTGTTTGTTACAAATGCTATGGACACTAAGTAAGTTAACCATCCTTGTCGATTCATAAAGTAAAATTGGGTCACTGCAAGTGATGGCCCTTCAAGACAGGGACAACGTTTGCAAAGAGTTGCCTAACTCTGTACGCTTCAAGTAAGTCGCCATCTTTTGCAGTTCGGCGCTCGGACTTGAGAGGGCGTGAGTCGGGACACCACAGATTTTTACATACTTCATGGCGTATGGGAGTCGGGAAACAAGGCATCAATCTTGACGTCATCCATGCAATCGTTGCATGGTTGACGTCATCATCCTTTTAAAAATTTCAAATATGGCACAGCACATAGTTGCAGAATTTATCATCAAAATTAATTGCGTTGCCGACGTTGAAAACAAGATTCTCATATTCTCATGAAGGTAATACATCGGTAATATTTTTGATTAAATTCGTCAATAACTTCAAACAAATGTTGTCCCTTTCTTTAAACACTCTTCATGAGCACATGTACCACAACTGAAATATAACCTACAACCCTGGGAATTTGATTCAGAAGATTGGGAAATAACCACGTTTTCTAATCATGGACTATGTACGTGGTGCAAATAGTCAATTGTTACAATTCTGTGGTTTAAATGCAAATAAACCTTGACAAACACAAAACCCAATGATTTTTAAAGCATTTTTATCTGTGCCAGACAGCCAAATCACATTGCAAACACTGAATGCAGGGTTGTAACGAGTCTCCCTCTGCTCGAGTCCCAAGTCACGTCTAGTCAAACTGCCTTCGAGTCCCAAGTCACGTCGAGTCAAAAGTTAAGTCAAGTCAAATGGCCTCTGAGTCCCAAGTCAAGTCAAGTCAGGCATGTTGGTCAAGTCGGTTCAAGTCGAGTAGTATTTGTTCAAGTTAATTTTAAAATGAGTGTAAACCCTGAATCTTGCATTCATGTAGGGTATTTTTGTTGTTCCGGCCAACAATGCTCCATGTTAAAAGAAAGCTTTAGTTCTGAAAAACAATTCGGTCCTAAAAATGACAAAAAATGCATACTAAGTTCAATATCATTTTTGGCAGACCCAAGTCAAAAAATGTACAAGTCCAAGTCAAGTCAAGTCATTTGAGGTTCGAGTCTCGAGTCAAGTCAAGTCATTTGAGGTTCGAGTCTCAAGTCAAGTCAAGTCATTTGAGGTTCGAGTCTCAAGTCAAGTCAAGTAATTTGAGGTTCGAGTCTCAAGACAAGTCAAGTCATTTGAGGTTCGAGTCTCAAGTCAAGTCAAGTCAAGTCAAGTCATCTGAAGTTCAAGTCTCAAGTCAAGTCAAGTCATTTGAGGTTCGAGTCTCAAGACAAGTTAGTGAAAATCAGGACTCGAGTCAACTCGAGTCCGAGTCTCGATAACCCTACATGTACCGTAACCTAATGTACCGTAACCTAATGTACAACCTTGGGGTTTTCCATTCAGATGACTGTGAAACAAACCACTTATCCAAGGTACTCCACGTTGTCTAATCATGGACTTTGTATGTCTTGTCAATTTATAGTAACATTTCTATGCTTTGAATGCAAATAATAAACCTTGACAAACATAAAACCCAATCATAAAACAAATTTCCCTGTATGATTTTTTTAAAAGCATTATCTATGCCAGACAGCCAAATCGCATTGCAAACACTAAATGCTTAGAGACGTTTGTGCAAATGATTCTGCGATGACCTGTGACTCACCATGATACTTTAGTATGACTTTGTAATTGCTTTTGAACGTGATGGGCCACAAAGGGCAAGTTTAATTCACGACTATACATAAATAGTTTGACTATTTTTAACGGGTACGCAGTCTACATGTAGTCAACGATGGTTGGTAGTATACCCGGCACAATACATGTACATGTACGTGGCAAAGGGACTCCCCCTAATGCCCCTATACATGTACCTCAATACTTTCTTCCCTTTTGTTAACGACCAACTCCCCTAAAAACTGAAAAGAATTCCTTTGAAATTTTATTAGATATTTGAGACACAATGGGGGACAATGGAAGGGGTGGGGGTGGGGGTGGGGGAGGGGGAGGGGGAGGGGGAGGGGGGTGGGAGGGGAAGGGAGGAGGGGTAGGGAGGAGGGGTGAGGTGGGGGAGGGGGGGGGGGGGGGGGGAGTGGGGGGAGGGGTAACCCTCTGCCACATATCATGCTGCATATGGTTGGTCGTGTCTGGTCGACCATTTGGAACCAGAGTACAGGACACGGTCGCGTTATTCACTGGTACCCATCAGGCATTGAGTTGATGCAGCATTTCACATGGAACCAGTTGATTAACAAATGTCTTTCTTCAAATCTTCAAACCTACTGGGGGGAGGGGAGGGGGAAGGGGGATAGAGGCTTACCCATCGTGGTCCCACAATGCCTTCAACCCCAGGGTCTTGGATTGGTCCTCTAGAGCGTTGTAAGGGAACCTGGAATCCTCGGATTGGGGTTGAGAACTCTGTCGGAGCTGTCCCGGGTAGTGGTAGATTCATTGTAGGGTAGCTGGAAGGGGTCAAATAAAATTAGTAAAAAATGGGTTTTAAATTGGCATTCAAAAATACCTTAGACAGTTTACGCATCCCTATTGGCTGAGCACATCACGTGGCCAGTCTTAAACAGACCAGTGATAAAGACCACCCGGCTGGCTCACGTTTGTGCCCACGCCCTAGTCAGCGCATACGCACACAGAAACTGCACGCTCCCGAAAGCAAAATGTGCACTGTGACAAAATCTACCCGGTCGCGTGCGTGCACGTACAACACGCCTGCATTACGCGTAACACGCGCGATCGAACAAACAACTTGAAGCACAGCAAGCAGTTTGAACGAACAATGCGATGAAGGAAAAATGCAAAACATGGCAAAACGACAGGCTAATTCTGATGAGTTTTACTGATTTACACAAAAAGGTATTTATGAATGGGATTAAAAGTGGGTTTAGCCTGGTGGCTCGGGCATTATCGTCAAAGCTCAAATTGTTCATTACCGTATAACATTATGTAATGTGACAAGCACAGACCAATGTGTGAACTTTTTGTGTGTTTGTTATATCTACGAAATGAGTCTTTCCATGGTAAAGGGGGCATTTTGGCCACACAGACCATATTTTCCAGGAAATACCTATGTCTGGTCTCAAAATAAAAGAAATAACCAATATTTGTAACCCAATAAGGGTTACAAATAGTGTGACAACATGCCTTTCTAAAAACCCCGTGTACAAATATACGCGTACCCAATATACGCTCGTAACTGGGATGGCCTAAAATGTAACACAAGTGTCCGTCCCGGTTATGCGCGTTACATTGGAAATTTGTACACAGGGTTTTTAGAAAGGCATGTTGTCACACTATTTGTAACCCTTATTGGGTTACAAATATTGGTTATTCCTTTTATTTTGAGACCAGACAAAGGTATTTTAGTGAGGTGGATTAAGGAAAAAATCGTTACACGGTGGACAAAAGCACCATTTTTTCACCAAAGTATCAGTTTGACCCATAGATTTCAAAAAAGTCATGCTCCAAAAAATCTGAGAATTGGATCACCTTGAATTACGTCATTATGACGTCATAACCTCTTGTTATGTAATAAAGCAAACGCAAATGCCATGGTGGGATTTCTACATGCCAAAATTATGTTTCTGAGGTCAAGGAATTCAATGAGGGTGGTATTAGTTTGTAAAAAATTAATATCCTTTATGGTGACTACATGTATATTGATGTAAATATGACGTTATCATCGTCAATACTACACAAATAACACAACATTTGAAAAAAACAGATTTTATTGCCGTTTTTTTTCACCAAAATGCTAATCTTTTTGTGTTCAAAATGGTAACAGTATAATTACCGTGGCACTGATCTACAAGATACCATGATATAATAAACAATAACTATCAACCAAAACAATAACACATTAACACAATGAAACAATGATTCTGACCGGATATACAAATTTCTGAAATAACTGAAATTAGACTGTTAAGAGCTTCCACACGCCGGCATCTTTTTCCTTTTAACATTTTCTTTTCTTCTTTTTTTGCAATGTTTTTTTCACCATTCACACCATTTTTTTTTTTTAAACCAGCCCGCGCCGCGTCCCTTAACCCTTAACCCAACCACCAACCACCCCTACCTCTCCTTATCACCCTTTTTCACCGTTTTCACCAACAGATGCCCCACACTAACGCCGCAAAAACTATCAAGAAAATCAAAACTTGCCAGTCCCTCGCGACATGGAGACGGTTCCAACACAAGTCGACCAATCTGTTTTCCAAACACATCGGCCTCGTTAACAAACTCCACTTCCTGTTAGATAAATACGTTCCAACCTTGTTCAAGTTAGAATGCAACTTTAACATAACACTCGTCAGTCAGGATAACGTTATTACGAAAGAAGAAATGCATCTTGATACCCACCATAACATCTGCAACCTTAGATCACTTATTTCATCCACTAAGAAAGAAATTGAAAGAACCACCATTGATGTTGACTCTCTCTACGAAAGGTCTATCTACCAACTCAAAGCCTCTGCTCCCCTAAACTATGAACGTAAAATGTATAAACTTTTAGTTGACTACCACGTTGCAAAAGGTCTTATCGACAGCAGATCCGCTATTCACTCCAAGTTCATTTATAATAAAATTAGATCACAACGTCAGAAGGCTAGAGAAGACTGTTTAAGCCAAGAACTTAACGATCACCAAGCCCGCTACCATAACTTCACAAAGTGTACCATTGATCCAAAACTCAGTGAGATTATCAACTGCGGGCCATCATTCATCTTGACTGATCCTTCTGTAGAAGAGAACTGCCACAAGATAGCACTCCACAAGTCATTTATGCTCTCTATGAGACAACTAGTTCTTCGGGATCGCTATTTCCCTCGACGTCCTCCCCCTGCCAACAACATATTCAAATTAAAACAAAAATTCACTCCCCCCAAATTTGCTACCCTAATCAGTAATCCTAATGTCTTCAAAAATACATTCGAATACACACAATCTGTTCTGGAAGAACTTAATGCAACACCAACTGACGGGTTCAATAACCAAGAAGCACACATCAAATACCAGAAAAATATCAGTTGCATCAACAAAAATCCAAGAACTTGCCAATGACAAAAACATTATTATTAGAATTTCAGACAAAAACATGGGCCTTTGTTTCAATAATGTGAGCTGGTACATTCAGGAGTATAAGCGGCAGACGCAGTGCGAAACGTACACCTGCCTTGGTAAGATTAACACCACATCTGTTTCCTCACTTATTGAAAAGGGCTGTGAACATTTGGATAAGATCTTTGCAGAACAAAGTTCCCACCATGCCGAAAACGACTTCTCCGAAATTTCCAAGATTCTGAAATCTTCAAAAATCCAACTTCCATCCATGGATCTCCTCCCTAAGGTTCATAAACTTGTTGAACCCCCTTCCGCCGATAACGAAGGATCTCTGAAAGGCCGACCTATCATTACTGCCCATAGTTGGGTCACTTCTCCTGTTTCCAAATGTCTTGGATTCCACCTTAATAACCTTATCAGCAAATTTAAAGATAAATTCTCTGAAGCTAACTTCCCGTGGCCCATCATCACCAACTCCCTCCAATTGATCAGTCGTTTAAATGAACTTGAAATTTCCTTCCACGACAACATTTCCTTGATCTCCTTTGATTTCAAAAGTCTTTACACGAATATTTCAACAGACGACATCCAAGAAACCCTTCAAAATATCACAGAACTTTGCGATGAACCCTCGGATTTTTTCTCCTATCTCTTCAGCCTTCACAAATTCACTAATCTTTTTAGTAACTTTTCCATCGGTAAATTCCTCTTCCAACAGAATAAAGGCGTTCAGATGGGCAGTTACCACTCGGCCCAAATTGCCAACCTTGTTTTAGGTTTCAAGGAATTTAAGTTTTTCTCCGAGTTCAACCATCCTAACATCCTCCTGTTCGTTCGCTACATCGACGACGGATTGATCATCGTTCGCAACTCTGACGATTTTAATTTCAAAGACGTCATCTGTTCTCTGTCACGACTTTACCCCACATCAATCCCAATCACTTTCTCCGTCAATTCTAAAACGATTAACTTCCTAGATCTTACGCTTGCTATCAACCACTTCTCCCTTGTTTCAAACAAAATCCATTTCCGCATCTTCCAAAAACCTTTCCAGAAATTCACATACGTTAACTTCAAATCAAATCACAACCCGAAAATTTTCTCTAGCGTCATCCAAGGAGAACGCCAACGCTACGAATCACACTCCAGAGATAAAGACGAATTCCGACACATCATCAATGTGGATATCCAGCTTCCTTCATCCCACGAAATCTCTCTGCCCGCAAACGAACTCCTCCCCGGAAGGCCCATTCAACCCAGGATACCATTTTTTGTAAAATCCCCTTCAATAAAGCCAACCATAACATCGCCTTTGCTAAACGGATCTTCAAGAAATACGAAAAACTGCCGAACAAGAAATTCCAAACCCAAATTATCACCACCAACGCGATTAAACTCAAGCAACTCTTCTGCTCTAGTCGAAACATTCACAAAACGAATTGCTGCCTTTAAACCATAGAAATTTTTTTCCCCTTTAATGCTGATCTCGCGTCGTTAACATACCATATCAACCTTTTTAATATTCGTAAACCAACGAGTAGCTGCTCACCTCATCGTGAGACATGGCGTTGCCACTACTCTTCTCAAACATTTCAATATCTATAAGTGACATAACCGACACCTCATCAAATTGTTCATAAACTTTTTTTCGTTTTTCACAAGGTTTTTCGTTTCACACCGAGAATGTATCCCTCCCAAACTTTTTTGTTCGCATTTTCCTTCGAATCCCACGAGTAGCTGCTCACTACGTGAGACAAGGCGTTGCCACTACTCTTTCTCTCTCTCTCTCTCTCTCACGCCCCCCCCCCCCCCCCCCCTTTTCGGTTTCAAGCTTCTCGTTGGTAAATCGTCGTTGTTAACTTGTAAGTAGGTGCGTCCACATGGTCACTACTTACGAGCTTACTCACGAGCGCCCTGCGTATAATACGATGCATTGACTTGCTATTGGGTGCAAGTACTACTCCATTTTGGACGTCTTTTAGATCGCTTTTAGTTATTTTGAAAATATGTCCATAATTTCCTTTGAAACCCTAAGTCACTCTAAGTCTCTGACGTTGTTTTTATTCAAATAGCACATTTTTCAACCCTCCACCCTTCATTGTAAATTGCTTTTTTAATTTCTTTTTTGTAATTGTTTTCTTTTGGCGCCATTTCCACCAAGCTTTTTCACATTTTTTAAAAAACCGTTTTGTAAATTTTCTTAGAATATTCCTTATTATACCTACTTTGTAGGTGTAAACAAGCTTTGTTAAGGCGTTTTTTAACTCCACTTTTGTTTTTTTGAAACACACCTCTCTCATCCGATGCTTTTTTCAAGTTTCACCTTCCGAGTCTAACCTGCTGTTAGACATTTCGAATGTTGACAATTTTCAAATTTTTGTGATGTTTTTTTGCACCTCTTTTTCTTAAAATTGTTTACTTCAAATTTATCAATTTTTTTTAAGGTTCTCTCCCAATTTAATTTAAATTTATGACGTGAAACACATCTCCACTTTGTCCTTGTGTTATTCTTGTACCCCACTACCATACTGCTATCCCCTCGTGCCGGGACTGGCAATGGCTGGATCTTTAACCGGTCGTCAGCACCCATCATCAGGCACTTTTCCGAACGGTTGAAATCCTTCATCTATCACGGAGATCGTCTCACGTATCGAGAGGTACGTAGTAGGCCTAGATACAGTCTTCCAAGAATATATATGGCAATTGCATTGTCTGAAACTGAAACAAAACCATTTCAATCCAAAACAGAGTTATAATTTCAAATGTTACTAACATTGGTCTGCTAGCCATCACAAGCATGAGCTGAAATTGAAACATGTTAAAATATTTTAATACAAACCACTGATTTTCCCACGGTGATGATGATGTATTTTATACCATCATATGCTAATATAGACAAATTTAATACAAAAATGATGAAACTGTTTGTTTCAGCGCAACACAAACGTTGCCATGCGATTCCTTGGCCTTTGATACATATAATTCGCTACTAAAATCACTTGCCTCGGCATTATATAACTAAAAACATGCCGTTTTAAGGAAATGGCGGCCATTTTGAATATATTACGTCATAATTAGGTCAAGGTCATTGCAATTTTTTTGGAGCATGGGATTTTATTAATCTACATACCCATAGGAGTCTTTAAAAAAAAATTGGTGCTTTTGTCCACCGTGTCACGATCTTCGTGTTTTTTGTCCTTAATCTACCTCACTATTTCCTTGAAAATATGGTCTGTGTTGCCAAAATGCCCCATGTACCATGGAAAGACCCACGAGTGGCTTTGGAAAATGCAATTTCTTTTATCCTTGGGGCAAACGTTATCTCCTCAAAACAACTTGAAGATATTTCTTTAATTTTGAGATTGAATAAAGAAATCTGAAATGGACTGGGGCCTATCACCTTGCATGTCACAGAAATGTACCCCATAGACACGACTATGTACACGTATTAAACTCGATATACACTGTTGCAATATCAACATGCTGCAGACAAGTGATTATGCATATGTGCCAACCAAAGGCGGATCATGTGACTCGCTCTATGATTTATGATTTCATATCATGAAACCAAGCTCTGCCCTATTTCATTGTTCCTTTTACAGTAAGCTCCAAAGATTAATGACACCGAGGTTTCAGGGAAATCCTGTCAGAAGAAAGCCCAACAATAGACATTTTAGGGCTCTAGGGGTCAACCGAAAACCCAAGGGTTTATGGAGCCAGGAGGGCACCCATTTTCACATTACGTGACACTTACATCAGAACACAAATGTCAAAGGTGGTTTTATGTATGGTAATTCATTTTACAGTGAAATTCTGTTCAATAAAACCTTGAAGGAATCGGATCAAATTCTGTTATGGTCATGCTAATTAGTCAAATGTTCGTTGACCCATATCTCAAAAATTTATTGACCGAATGACATACAATTTTTCGGGGTTTCGCAAGTAGTCCGATCAGCAAACCAAATTTCATTTCAATCCGTGATGATCAGGTCCGAAAGCGAGTTGAATTGACACGAAATGACCCAAAATTTAAAATTCTTAAAAACATCTGTAAAACACATAATTTCCCCGGCATTTTCCTTCCTCGAGAAGGAAAATTTCCAGTGAAATTTCTCCCCGCCATTTTTGGCAAAAATTGTATGATTCTG
The DNA here is from genome assembly GCA_037783545.1 of Henricia sp. BOLD:AAB3569. Classification (NCBI taxonomy): domain Eukaryota; kingdom Metazoa; phylum Echinodermata; class Asteroidea; order Spinulosida; family Echinasteridae; genus Henricia; species Henricia sp. BOLD:AAB3569. Next base: position 888,228 of record JBBELK010000868.1, on the reverse strand, counting down.
ATTTTCTTCAAAATTGCAGGAAATGTCGCTTAGACCCTATAGATGATATTCCTTGAATTTGACCTTGAATGCTCATCCAGAAATCGAATTATTAAATTTTTGACAATTTCAAATTTTGAGGGGAAATGGCAATTATTTGGCAAATTTAAATTTTTCTTAGAAATTAGCTTGGAAAACTGCCGAAATAGGTTCCAAATGGGCTAATTTTTGGTTAGGAGTTATTTCCGAAGTATTTTGAAAAAAGTAAATTTTGGCCAATTTTACAGAGCACATTTCCCGTGATTATCCGGTAAATGGGTCTCAACAGAAACACGCCTATTGTTTTCTTTACTGGTAATACATTGTTTCCTTTCTTGTAAAGTCCCAAGAACCCTTTGAAAAAAAGGTTCAACTATAAACTGACCTTATGCTTACATGTAGCACCCATTTTATGGTACACATGTCCATGGTAGTTTTTGTCATTTAAATTTCCCAACAACAACCAAAAATATGCACCCTTATATTTCCTGTGAAAGTACAAAACACTCTCTGAGATGACATCACAGGCATAAGGTCTATTGAAGCGCTCAACATCACATGCCTATCACTCATGTTTTTATAACTACATGTATCTGAATATTATTTTATGCTGGTCCCATAAACAACGGAATATTTCATATTTTTAGCGTTTGCCTCTATTGACTGACAAGCATAAACTATTACCTTTCCCAGAAAACAAAAACAAAAGGCAAGAATTCTCTCGGCAAGATATATCTATTCAAGCTAGTAACAAAATAAACACTGGCTGTTATCAACCCTTTTGTCAAGAATTTACGTCGGCTGTTTTAAACAGTCAAAATAATGGTTCAAAAATAGTATTGCCTGGGTATTGGTTTTGGTTCAACCCACTTTCAGCTCACAACGGGAAACGTTTGTTGGCCTGTACATGGAATAAATACCGAAAATTCTTTATTTTTACTTTCAAATTCCTTTCTAAATTGAAGACAAAGTTGACTTTCGTCTGTGAATCATAAATGTACACGGCCCGTGGTGTCATTATCATTCACTTATCATGCATATCTATCACATTGCACGACCCAATCCGCAGCTGATAACGGCCATGACAGTTGCATGCAACTGTTTTGAACAGCGCCCTCACGCAGCGAACAATTGGTTGGTCAGTGCTCACATGAGGGCCCTGCTCAGCGCGTTCGGATAAATTGTCGACCAGTTGAGGCATCAAATTTTAATCAGCAACCTATTCCATTATTCTGAGTTAAAGGCCCAGTGTATCATTTCCAATGACCCTAAAAAATAATCGACGAGTTTACAGGGGAAAGTTCTGAAAGTAAAGATTGAATTAATAGCAACTACCCAATGAAAGGTTTCCGCTCAAAATTATATAATTTTACCAGAAAATAATCCGTAAAGATGAAATTATTTAGATGGTTTGCAAACCATTTACTTATTTTTGGTTCGCATCTACGCGGTCCAAAATGCATGGGCGATGTGTACTGCGTGTGCGTGTTCCAACGCGATGCATTTTTATGGATCGCGCGCACATGCAGTATATGATGTACGCCACAGAATGCATGACGCAAGCCACATAGTACCCAATCAACTGAGAATGAATATTTGAAACACTCCGCCAAGACCAGGAAAACGCATATGGATTTTCATGTTTTTATTAAACGTGGTACATTTGACAAAGATGAAATTTCTTCGGATGAGTTTGTTGATGTCTTTCTTTTGATTTATAATGGTTTTATTCGCAGAATCGCTCAAAAACAGACTATCTACAGGGCCTTTAACCAGTATTTTGTTTTGCTAAACAGCACCACATAATTTGGGCCCTAGTCTTACCTTGCCACAAGAATGACGGCACAAACGAACGTGATGATCGGCCAGGGATGCGCGCTGCAGAACTGTCCATGTTTGTAGAACGCATCGGCCACGAGTGACTTGAGCCTTTGGGTGACCATGACTGTTATGTGACGTTGCCTCTTTGTTCCCGTTGCATTGTTTAGGGGCGGGGTATCACTGAGCTTGGATGCAGGTTATTTCTGGGTTATTTCCTGAAAGACTGAAAAATTGGGGTTGATGTAAATGGGGAACATTTTGATTTTTAGCAATGAAAAAGAAATTGAATCCTTTCTAAGAATGACTGTTTTCAAAAATTTGCACATAAACTTGAAAATGAAAATAAAATGCTTAAAAAAAAATTTAAAAAAAACGAAATAAGAAATAAAATATAAAAAATAAAACATAAAAATAACTACTGTATTTAGTGAGGTATGAATTCCATTTACTGGTCGCCAACGAGACACCGTGTGTTAAGTCTATGGAACAATGCAGAAAAGGTTAATGTATTTTCAAGGAAATTGTTAATTTTTTTCACTCCTAAAATAATTTCCCTTATAAAGTTATTATAAGGAGAATAAGTGGCGACCAGTAAATTAATTACATGCACCACACTTCACCCTTTCACACAGGGTCAAGTTTGGTGCGTGTAGTTTCACTGAGAAATTTTTCTAGTCGGTCAATCACATGATCTATCACTGTATCGAGTTTAGCTAGATGCATTGCTAAAAAAATGGTATTTTTTCCGTATACATTGAACAAAGATTTGAATGAAATTACCTCCTGGAATCAACACATCATCCAATTTTAAGACATACTTCCCACTTGCACTTCTGTCATGTCTGTCGGAAATGTTGCATTTCTGAGATAAATAAATGTTAAAATTACTGCATAAAGTAATGCAAAAAATTACGGCGTGAGCTGTTCGTGTGTAAGCGCGACAACAGAGGGCGCTGTACGCGCGCGTGAATGGTTATTTTGTGCACTAACTTAATGCAATTTTTGAAGGAGAAAATGTGACTTTTCTACAGAAAAGCAACATTTGCGACAAAAGTGCAAGTGGGAAGTATATCTTAAAATTGGATTATCTGTTGATTCCAGGAGGTAATTTCCTTCAAATCTTTGTTCAATGTATACGGAAGAAATAAAAGACATGTACCTGTACGGATTTAAAACATTGGTTCCACATGTTGAGGCACGCAAATGTACAAAATAGTGGCCTTCGAGATGCTTACACAGTGTAACACAGGGTTTACACCAGAGGAAGCCCCCAGAAGATGCAAAACGAACCACACAGGGTTTCGCTTTGAATTCTGGGAACACAGGTCAAAGGTTGTTGCCAGGCGAGGCTTTTATAAACACCTTCATAGTTTGACTCACGAGGAAAAACTAACCCGGCGCCATGCGAAATTAGTTTCAAATGGTACCGTAACAAACTTGGTCAATGCCCACAGATGTCTACTGATTTGGCAAAATGTATTTACAGCCCTATTTTGTGTCATAAATCTGTGTTTTTCTTTGTACTCACGTCGCGATTCCAAACTGTCAGCCATGTTTTACTATTTGTGGTTACTAGGTGGCATCATTACACCGAGCCTTACACCAGAGACCCTGCCGCGGAGTCAGGTAGTGGTGACTGCCACCGGGGCAGACTCGTATATTACGTGATGGCTAAAAGAACGCTCCGGTGTAAGTGGGTGTTACATAATGTAAGCATCTCGAACGCCCCTAGTGTAAACTTTTCTGAGGTTAATGCATAAGTTTATTTCATGGCTCATTCTACATTCATTTGTTATCTCTTTTTATCTCCAATTGTTCACTGTTTAAGGGATTGCATAATAAATGTACAGTATAGATGCACAATGGGTTAAGAGATTGCGTAATGCACATGTACTGTACAATGTACAATTACACAATTAATCTTTACTCTTTGACACAATTCCGCATTTGATAATTTACTGCCCTGGATGAACTTAGACAGAATGATTTTGTCCCTACAGGATTTCCCGTAGGGACAGAAGGTACCCCTTTCATCAAGTGGATTGTTGTCATTTTGCCTCGAAATTAGAATCACACCCAAAAATGTCCTCCTAGTTGTGTCCTACAGTGGTTTGAGATGTCCATGATTAGAAAATGATTGGAAAGAAATACTTACAACACCGTTTTTGAAGCCAAAATTTCCTCTTGCGTTGAATGTCGACGAGGATTTCCGGTGTAACTGTAAAATCTGGACACTAGAGGGCGCTGTTACGAATTAGTGGCTTTGGCTGTGGCTATGCTGTTGCCATAGGCAGACAATAAAAGCCCTTAGAAACAGCATAGTAACAGCATAGCCATAGCCAAAGCCACTAATTCCAGGTTTTACAGTTACACCGGAAATCCTCGTCGAGATTCAACGCAAGAGGAATTTTTGGCTTCAAAAACGGTGTTGTAAGTATTTCTTTCCAATCATTTTCCAATCATGGACATCTCAAACCACTGTAGGACACAACTAGGAGGAAATTTTTGGGTGTGATTCTAATTTCGAGGCAAAATGACAACAATCCACTGTATGAAAGGAAAGCTCACTGACTAGGATGAACTAAAACCTTTGATAAAATAGTGATGTTACAATTTATGACAAACTCTAGAAAAAGGTAGAATAAATCGTGCAGGGTAGGTCAAGTTTTTGCCACCATAAGAAGAAATGGGGTACAACGGCCGAGTGGTTTGGGTCATTGACTCGCAATGTTTTGTCCAACTTGACCGTTATGCGCCGGTTCAAGAAAGTGAAGTCGAATCATCAGCGAAAGTGACATAGGCCTAAATGACGTCAAATATTTCCCTGCGAACCTTTGTGCAAGTTGAAACTTGCACGCAAGTAAAAAAGTAGCCCACAAAGCGGTTGAGTTGGTTCGAGTCGAGTTGGCAAACTATTAAGTTGACTGTAAGGCTACGAGAATAAAAAATCCGGTTTACCGTCCGAGGGATTTTGAAAAAAATGGCGAGGCTTTTTTTCATTTTTCATTATACAGGCTGATGCACAGTCAACTTTAGACAAGTGAAGCAGAAGCTCGGCCTAGATGCAAGTCCAAGAAATAAATCACTTTAACAGTCCCGACTCCTGTCATCTATAGTTGTCCTACTTTTAGAAGGCTAAAAGTGTTGTTTTGGACGTTTTATATTGGGACGTTATCATTTTCTATATACACTTTTAGCCCCTTAACATTTTAACCCCCTTCGATCGTGTGGACCGTTCTTACACGCCCTCAAGAGGCCAGATACACATGTGTAAAACCTTACCGTAAATTCCAAATCAGACATTTAAAAGCACACCATGAAGGTCCTTGTAATCTCAAGACTTCTGTACCCTTGTCGTTCACTGTCCATGATGACTCAAACATCAAAAAAGGATAAAAGGAAGCGAAATCTGGAGTAAAATCGACAAATTTTGACAGACGGGAGACTTGACCATGTCATGCATGCTGACTTCGCTACCCACGTGATCGCATCAAAAGGAAAGTAGTCCCACCCACGCAGATGGATTTTGTTTAGCCTAGACCTGCCCCCTGTCTATGTGCGCTACGCTGCTCTCACTCATATACAACGCGTGGGGAAGTAAATTTGTGGACATGGGTCCAGTCTAGGCTAAACAAAATCCATCCGCGTTGGTGGGACTACTTTCCTTTTGACGCGTCTCAGCATGAAGTCTGTGTACCGCGCTGGCTGAAAATTTTCGATTTTACTCCAGATTTTGCTTCCTTTTATCCTTTTTTGATGTTTGAGTCATCATGGACAATGAACGACAAGGGTACAGAAGTCTTGAGATTACAAGGACCTTCATGGTGTGCTTTTAAATGTCTGATTTGGAATTTACGGTAAGGTTTTACACATGTGTATCTGGCCTCTTGAGGGCGTGTAAGAACGGTCCACACGATCGAAGGGGGTTAAAATGTTAAGGGGCTAAAAGTGTATATAGAAAATGATAACGTCCCAATATAAAACGTCCAAAACAACACTTTTAGCCTTCTAAAAGTAATAGTTGTCCCTCTTCTGTATTGGCTGCTCTGTACAGCGGGCACACTGTGGGTGGGTAGTAGTCTTCTAGCCCTACAAATAGGGCTATAAATTGCTCGCTTTTCAAATCTGACTTATTACAGTCGCAAATCACAGCCCTACTTGAGGTCCGTACGACAATACCAAGTCTCAAACTGCTCAAATCTGACAAAGTTCCACTACAAATATCGTCCGAAGCACATCAGACCAGAGCACTTTCACATACACCATTGCAATCCTGAGAGTCTAGTGTTTCATAAAATAACGGTAACGCTTACGAAATCGTCAATTTGGCCATCTACGATGTCTGGAAACATTGGACAACATTCGGACAGCGTTCTGAGCTGCATGCCCCTGGGCGACGCCATCTTAGCTGATATGCTGGACGCGTGGTGGCGCTTCTCGGTCAAGGAGCCCAGCTCGTGCAATATGCATAATTCATATTGACGTCCGTGTGTTTATCCCAGCTGGCAATACGTCACTCGCACAGTTCGATAACTAGCTGCACTGCGCGCGTGACGTATTGCCAGCTGGGATAAACACACGTGACGCCAATATGAATTATGCATACCGGTATTGCACAGTTAGCCGGGCTCCTTGACGTCTCATGATCGAGAAGCGCCAGCATATATCAGCTAAGATGGCGTCGCCCATAGGGATGCAGGTCACAACGTTGTCCGAATGTTGTCCAATGTTTTCAGACATCGTAGATGGCCAAATTGACGATTCCGTAAACGTTACCGTTATTTTATGAAACACTAGACTCTCAGGATTGCAATGGTGTATGTGAAAGTGCTCTGGTCTGATGTGCTTCGGACGATATTTGTAGTGGAACTTTGTCATTTTTGAGCAGTTTGAGACTTGGTATTGTCGTACGGACCTTACTTTTAGAAGGCTAAAAGTGTTGTTTTGGACGTTTTATATTGGGACGTTATCATTTTCTATATACACTTTTAGCCCCTTAACATTTTAACCCCCTTCGATCGTGTGGACCGTTCTTACACGCCCTCAAGAGGCCAGATACACATGTGTAAATCCTTACCGTAAATTCCAAATCAGACATTTAAAAGCACACCATGAAGGTCCTTGTAATCTCAAGACTTCTGTACCCTTGTCGTTCATTGTCAATGATGACTCAAACATCAAAAAAGGATAAAAGGAAGCAAAATCTGGAGTAAAATCGACAAATTTGGACAGACGGGAGACTTGACCATGTCATGCATGCTGACTTCGCTACCCACGTGATCGCATCAAAAGGAAAGTAGTCCCACCCACGCGGATAGATTTTGTTTAGCCTAGACCTGCCCCCTGTCTATGTGCGCTACGCTGCTCTCACTCATATACAACGCGTGGGGAAGTAAATTTGTGGACATGGGTCCAGTCTAGGCTAAACAAAATCCATCCGCGTTGGTGGGACTACTTTCCTTTTGACGCGTCTCAGCATGAAGTCTGTGTACCGCGCTGGCTGAAAATTGTCGATTTTACTCCAGATTTTGCTTCCTTTTATCCTTTTTTGATGTTTGAGTCATCATGGACAATGAACGACAAGGGTACAGAAGTCTTGAAATTACAAGGACCTTCATGGTGTGCTTTTAAATGTCTGATTTGGAATTTACGGTAAGGATTTACACATGTGTATCTGGCCTCTTGAGGGCGTGTAAGAACGGTCCACACGATCGAAGGGGGTTAAAATGTTAAGGGGCTAAAAGTGTATATAGAAAATGATAACGTCCCAATATAAAACGTCCAAAACAACACTTTTAGCCTTCTAAAAGTATACGGACCTCAATTAGGGCTGTGATTTGCGACTGTAATAAGTCAGATTTGAAAAGCGAGCAATTTACAGCCCTATTTTTAGGGCTAAGTACACGTGTGCTTCGTCTATCTTTCAGTAAGGTAGTGTTTTTCCAAATAATGATTTTTTTAATTTTAATAATGACTTCATTATGTCGGCCTATTACCATCTGGGTATTTTTTTCGGTATTTTTTTCGTATACATTGAAAAAAGATTTTAAGGAAATTACCTCCTGGAATCAACACATAATGTAATTTTAAGATATACTTCCCAAAAAAATACCTTTTTTTCATATACCCGGTACATTGAACACGGATTTGGGTAAATTTATATATTGGAATCGATAGCTTATTCAATTCTAAGATATACTTCCCACTGACACTTCCGTCGCAAATGTTGCATTTCTGAGATAAATCAATGATAAAATTACTGCATAAAGTAATGCACAAAATGACGCGGCGAGCGGTCTGTGCGTAAGCGCGACAACAGAGGGCGCTGCGCGCGCGTGAATGGTTATCTTGTGCACTAACTGAAGGCAATTTTTGAATTAGAAAACGTGATTTTTCTACAGAAAAGCAACATTTGCAACGGTGCAAGTGGGAAGTATATTACATTTTGTGTTGATTCCAGGAGGTAACTTCCTTAAAATCTTTGTTCAATGTATACGAAAAAAATACCAAAATCTGTAAACCAAAGTTGCCATAGTGGTGATGGGGCGAAGTGGTGATGGGGCGAAGTGGCGATGGGGCGAAGTGGCGATGGGGCGAAGTGACGATGGGGCGAAAGAGTTTGAAAGTGGCGATGGGGCGATGTGTCATGCCGCAACACCGATTCCTTTTACCGTGAAATCCACATAATTTTCTTGTAAAAAAACAATAAATATAGACCTACCTTCACTGTACATCACTTCGTTTAGCGAGCTACTCCAGATGCTTAACATTTTTCACGAGCTAAAAAGCAGAACATGTTAAAAAAGAAACCACACACATCTCGACATCTCACAAACTCGAAAACAATGCTCAAAGTAAAGGGCGCCACCATCTGACAAGCCAAATTATCATTGGTATTCGCATACTTCAACGTTGATTATTGTGTATAATACCGATTACCAGCGTTGCCCAAACAAAATTGAATTTTCAAGTTTTTCTTTACATTTTGAGCGATAATTCTATAGTGGAACATCTTTTTTCAGGCACTCTTCCCAGAATATAAATATATCCTAGATTTATCCGATTATGGGAGCTAAAAAGTAGCCTACGTAATGAGTGTGCGTAAAGGGGGTGTGTCGGTCGATCGGGTTTCGCTTTGAATTCTGGGAACACGTGGTCAAAGGCTGTACGAGTTGAGCTTTATATACGCCGTTATCGTTTGACTCGGGATGAAAAATGAAGCCGGCGCCACGTACAAATTATTATTATTATTATTATTATTATTTATTCATGCCAACAATGTACATCATAAACAAGATTGGCATAGGAGCGACAAAAGCAATAAAAATCACTGTGGTCGAGGACCTGTCTCTCCAACATCAAGTTAAGAAAAAAAGATAAATAAATAAATGTAAATACATGTATATAGATCCTATGGTAAATATAAAAAATAAGTAAAACAAATAGACAGAAATATAAATTGCACAGTTTAAGAATACTAATTACATTTATCTGATGTGACACTACTTAATAAAAAGCAACATACCTTGAAATAACATAGTAAAAGAAAAACAAGATGGATGGCATGTAAAACTATTGACAATGGCACTGGAGGCAACTGTTGCAAGAACTTAAAGCTGATAAAAAAGCGACTAAAGGGTTGCAGAAACATGTAAATATGAGCTGTAAATTTGGTCAAAAATAAATAAAACAATGTAAAGCGGAAAAAAAGGTGACTAAAATAATGCAGTTTAAGATAACTAATTACATAGCTACATGTACTTGTGTCTGATTAGACACTAAATACAAAAAAAACCCCTTAATCCTAGATACAATGAAATAAAAACAAGAATGGTTGCACATACCGGTAATTGAGGAGAAAATTGCATGAGATTAACAATTTTGTGTTTTTCGAAAAAAATGCTGTTAAGAAAAGAAAGAGAAAAAAATAAGTCTACAGATCTGGGTAAAGAACAGTGTTTTTCAATGTTACAATAAAACTTGAGAAAGGCTGCAAGACTAAGGCAGTTGCCCTAAAGTACCGCAATAAACTTCGTCAATGCCCACAGACATCTACTGATTCAGCAAAATGTATTTACGGCCCTATTCCCTCCTATTTTGTGTCATAAATAAGTGTTTTTCTTCGTACTCGCGTCGCGATTCCAAACTGTCCGCTATCGCGGTTACTAGGTGACGTTATTACACCTTGCTTTACACCACAGACCCGCCCGCGAGCTCGGGTAGTGGTGGCTGCCACCGGGGCAGACTCGTGTAACACGTGATGGCTAAAAGAACGCTCCGGTGTAAGTTGGTGTTACCCGGTGTAAGCATCTCGAACGCCACTCATGTTATTGTATTATCAAGTCATATGCAAATAATACGCAAACCCCGCCCTTCTCACAAATAATTTACATGTTTATGATCGTAGTATTTTTCCCGTGCTATTTTTTTCTTCTTTCAAATGTCAATTTATCGTGGCTGATGTGACAGAGGCGTGCCGCTCCGTTTTTGCCATGTAAACCGTGAACGACCTGGCAAACATGAAAAACAGAACTTTTTCGCCCCACCCTTCAAATATATACTGGCCAATCATATTCACAGCATGCAAAACATCACTGCGTGCGAAAAAAAACGGCCACGTGATGCTGTATGGGCGGGGCCAGCTGGGGCTAATTAAACCACCGGAGGAGGAGCTGTGACCCCAATTTTTTTCACGAGTTGCGACAAGAAAAACCTTAATAAAATGGTATTTTGTGTGAGAAATTAACAACTACTAAAGGTGGTTTTCTAAAAAAGTCTTTTGCAAACCATTCAACGCAACACAAAAACCATGCATGGATTTTTTAAGTTTTCAGAAAAATGTGGCTGAAATTTCTACAGGTCAGTTTTATCATGGTTTTATCAACATGGGCTTCTAATCACGAGTGGAAATAACGCCCCTTTAACAGTTTAACCCATCCCCTGCTTTCCAAATTATTTTGGGAATATTACGTCATTTCTATGTGCGAATGCTTACGTCACCGGAACCTGTGTACAATTTGTCGTGATGTCACAATGCAGCGTGACATGACATCATCATGTCATACACAAATGCACTGCACACAGCAACAACAACATACTAGTAAAGTAGTATCAGTCACTGGTTCTGTTTGATCGCAAATATTTATTCAATTTTAACAGACATATTTTTGTGCCGATGATAATGGACAGATTTAGTATCGAGAGTGTCTTATTTGCGGTTCTTTTTGTATTAATTTCACAGGTAAGGAACATGTTTAATGTTTGTTTCGCCGCGCCGCCAGTGCAAGTGGCAGAGCGGTAGTGGCCAGTGCACAGACACAGTGCATGTACGTGCAGTGCACTGAGCGCATCGAAGCGCATCAGCCCTTGCATGACATTGCATTGTTGAACACCAGGCTACGGGCGTGTTTGTTTCATAACATATCCGAATCCAGATCCCGATCTATTTTACCGCGCAGAAACAAACGAAACCGCTCTCAACTCGGATCTCAAATCACGTGAATTGCAATTTATTTACTAAATTTGTCAAATTTCTGTACCAAATTTCTCCCACGACATTCGTCGTAAATAAACAAGCATTCTAAATTTGTTTGTATCGTGTGTTGCCGGCATCTGAAAACTGAAACGACACTGTTTTACTCACACAAAATCTCCACGATGTTTACGATCTAGTGCTGAACCTTCTCTCGAGAAGGATTCCACAGATCTCGGTAAGGATGTGCGCGAAGTGAACGAGTTCACCTTGGATCTGCGCGGATCTGAATCTGGATCCGTCCAAAACAAACACGCCCTACATGTAGTTATATATTATTGTGTAATTTACTAATTCTAGCAGTTGTTGACATTCTTGGGTTTCACTGTCGTGACAACCGGTTGCTATCCGCCATTACTGTGTCCATATTACTATGCACACCAAAGCGAAAATAATTCAACACTAATAATTTAACGTCGACGCATATTTTCGCAAATGTTGCGCAAGAAAAACAAAGTTGGCATGACTTTAAAATGTTGATAGACTGTTTGAAACTGGCATACCGTGCTTTTGTTGGCAAGTTTTTAAAAATGTTGAGACTTGATGGCAAAATTATCAGTGTTCAATAATTTTCGCTTTGGCGTATGCCAATTTCAAACAGTCTATCAACATTTAAAAGTCATGCCAACTTTGTTTTTCTTGCTCAACATTTGCGAAAAATATGCGTCAACATTACTTATCAGTGTTAAATTATTTTTGCTTTGGCGTTCCATAGTATAGACACAGTAATGGCGGATAGCAACCGGTTGTCAAGAAAGTGAAACCCAAGAATAGATTTTTGAGTCCCAACTAGGCCACTGCATATATGGTCTGATGTAGCCCTACAATTAGGGCTGTAAATAGCTCGCTTTTCAAATCTGACTTATTACAGTCGCAAATCACAGCCCTACTACGAGGGCGTACGTAGATGCTAAGTTTTAAACTACTGAAATTCAAAAAAAGTTCCACTACAAATATCGTCCGAAGCACATCAGACCAGAGCACTTTCACATACACCATTGCAATCCTGAGAGTCTAGTGTTTCATAAAATAACGGTAACGCTTACGGAATCGTCAATTTGGCCAATTTGGTCTTGAAACATTGAACAAAATACGGACAATGTTCTGACGTGCATGCCCTGGGCGCTGCCATCTTAGCTGATATGATGGACGATGGTGGCACTTCTCAATCATGAGACGTCAAGGAACCCGGCTAACTGTGCAATATGCATAATTCATATTGACGTCGCGTGTGTTTATCCCAGCTGGCAATACGTCACGCGCGCAGTGCAGTTATCGAACTGTGCGAGTGACGTACTTGTTGATGTCGATGTCGCCGTGACGTTCAAGCCCCGACAGCAGCTAGACAAGACCGTGCTTGTCCAAGTGCATTGTTTTTTGGGGAAAAAAGCTTTGACGCGCAGAGTTGAAAGTGACGCGCGCACTTATGCTAAATGTATTATTTTTTTATTGGCCCAATCAATTCTTTCCATTTTTTTCTTCCATTTTTAGGTTTGTGGCGAACTGTGTCTAGACAATGGCATACAGTAAGTTCCTAAACATCACTAATTTGTCCTTGTGACATGTGAACCATATAAGCAACACATTTTCCATTAAGTTTAAAGGTAATTGTAGAATACATGATTGGTATCTCGACTAATCAGAAATGTTCACAGATTTACACATAACTTACACAATATAAACACGATGATGGTAGAAAACTTCCCCTGAAATGGTTTTGTCTGAAGTGCTACCCCGGTATAGTCTTTGAGAAATGAGCAAAACAATTATTTTTTATCTTGCGAGACGTAAATTCATTTCGCCCATCTCACCCTGGACCACTTTGCCCTCAAGCACTTCACCCAAATGCCACTTCGTGCACATGCTGTTGTTCAGGGCGAAGTGGTTTCTGGGGCGAAGTGACTGTAAACCATTTTTTGACTGTTTTTTCAAAGGTTAGACGAAGTACAGAGCTGGTTTTTGCTCAGGTTGGTTTTAATCATCTTCAATCACACAGCGGGATACAACTATTTGTAACGGTTTACCAATCATGTATATTACCTTTATTCATAAGTCGAAGTGTGCGCAAAGTGACCTTAAATAACCATGATATCCCTACAGATTTTGAATGACATTGCATATTCTAATTTGTAATAAACTTGGGCCAGGAAGCATAGTTTGGTGAACCCTACATGTAGTCATATATCACAACCTCTTTTGTTGTGGTCATCATGCAATTCAAATGATTTTAAAAGCTTATCAGTGGAATTTGTGAAAAGGGTAATTTGGGAGAACTTGAGGAAATAAATGATTTATTGTACGTATTTTTATTACCATTTTTTGCCGATTTTCTTTTCGTGAACTTGGCCCAGTAGAGCTATAATACATACATACATGTACATGGTGTTGTTGATGCACTGATAAGCGCTGTATTTTATTTGGTCTAGTGCCTTAGAAAAAAAACAAGATACTGTTAAAGGAAGTGACAACACTTGCAAAGGGTTGCCTAACTCTGTACACTTCATGTAAGCCGCCGTCTTTTGCAGTTTGGCGCTCGGACTTGAGAGGGCGTGAGTCAGGACACAACAGATTTTTACATACTTCACGGCGTATGGGAGTCGGTGGGGAAACAAGGCATCAATCCTGCAATCGTTGCATGGTTGAAGTCATCATCCCTTTCAAAATTTCAAATATGGCGCAGCACATAGAACAAGTTTATCATCAAAATGAATTATATTGTCGACGTTGAAAACAAGATTCGCTGATTCTCGTGAATACATCCGTAACATTTTTGATAAAATTCGTCGATAACTTCAAACAAGTGTTGTCCCTTCTTTTAAGCTGGATGGAATGGATTCAGTCTAGTGGCCGGTAAAATGCCTCGGGAATTGGGGTTTAATGGAATGTGCTGTTGTGTTACTGCACGGTGTTGGACTTTGATGAAATTGGTAAAATGGTTGTCAACATTTTCACAAATTTACAGAGCAAAGTATTTTTCAAGACCTCGCCCCCCAACCCCTGAAATATATATATTGTTCGTTACTACCGTGAAATGTCAACATTTTGCAGTGCATGTAAAGTCGTACACCTCGACCCCTTTCCCCCAGCTTTGTACAATGTACCGGTAGTTCCATGAAAATGTTGACAACTTTGCTCAGCCCCTAAACAAAAGCAGACACAAAAGCATTTTCCTTGACAGTTTTTACCCCACTGTATCAATGGACCTTTTCCTGCAAGGGTTTTAGTTTCGCAAATTTCCTAAACTTAAAATAACTTCCATACAAAAAATAAACATGTTATAATGCACTAGTAGCGCACGAGTCACGTCATTGGGCAGGTACCAATCGAGAAACGTTTGTTTGTAGTAAACTTAACAAAAACATTGTAGGCCTATACGAAACAAAACTCATGGAAATGGAAAGTACAATCATTGTACATGTACATGGCTTGAAAAATAACAAAATGAAAAATGAAACATGTTGGACATATTTTCCTGAAGACCTGCAGTAATTTATATACAGGTACATGTACATGTGTAGATGTGGCACTGTTGTTACTTCCCTAAGGGAAATGATTAACGTATTTTTCTTCCGGAATGTGTTGTAATCAGACTTCGTGGAAGAACAGCTCATTATATTTTGGACTGAATTTACTACCTCTGCATTTCCTCATGTTTTCCCAAGAGACTGACACACATGTTTTATGTATGTCACATGGTCTGGTGATTCTGCAGTCATTTGGGGGAGGGTAGATGTGAAAAATGGTTTACGAGAAATTGAGGTTTCCTAGAGAACTAATGCATTCACTATTGCAGATGGTATATTGTCTGGGAATTACATTAACCCTTAAAAACCCTTGTGTGTGTGAAATAGTGTACTGATTTTTTGTGCAGATTCAGTACAGTATTATACATTGTTCTCCACCCTACATGTATATGTTATATCCCTTTCGGTCACGGGTAATTGGACGGATAACAAAAAAATTACACAAATGTACAAATGTGATCGAAGAGGATGCTAAAAAAGGTTGGAGGCAAACTATCTTTTTTTTGCCTTCCACCATGTTTAAAATTTGGCGCAATGTTTAACATTTTACCAATATGCATACATGCATTTTACACCATTTGAAATGTTTTGTTAATCACATACATAATGTATCAAATAATTTTCATTACCAGTATACAAACATGTGTATGCGAGTCTTTCCACAGTAAAGGGGGCATTTTGGCAAACGGACCATATTTTCCAGAAAATACCTTTGTCTGGTCTCAAAATAAAAGAAATAAGTTTAAGTTGTTCTGAAGAGATAACATATTGGCCCAATAAGAGTTACAAATAGTGCGACAACATGCCTTTCTAAAAACCCTGTGTAAAAATTTCCAATATACGCACGAAACCGGGACGGCCTAAAATGTAACACAAGTGCCCCCCCCGGTTACAAGCGTATATTGGAAATTTGTACACAGGGTTTTTAGAAAGGCATGTTGTCACGCTATTTGTAACCCTTTTTTGGGCCCAAGTTATCTCTTCAGAACAACTGAAACTTATTTCTTTTATTTTGAGACCAGACAAAGGTATTTCCTCGAAAATATGGTCTGTGTTGCCAAAATGCCCCCTTTACTGTGGAAAGACCCACGTACATACATGTATGTGAACACTACATGTCACTGTACCATCATCTTAATATACAGAAAGTAGACAAAGAGCACGTAGCATGCCTGTGGCTATCATATTTCATTAACAACCCATGTTGGAACAAGCGCTGTAATAACAACAGCGGCATTGCAAGGTTTAAGAGAAAGAGAAAAATATATAAGCGTTGATAAGAATCTCATTTTGTGAATACGTTTGATTAATTAAAACTGCTATTAAAATGATTTCTATGTGTTTTCCCCTTAAAATTTAGTACTGATTACATTTTTGCATTTTTTTGGGTCACGATTCTTGACATATTTGTTTATTGTGGCTGTCAATGAATTGTGATCTTCGGGAAGTTTACATTATCTCAGTTCGGTGCATGTTTGCATTAAGGTGTGTCACGCACTTGGAATGAGCTGTTCGTTAACAAAATATGGCACAGGCTCCAAAACAATACATGCACACATACAGTTGAACCTTCATTAAGAGCTCTGTTAATACGTGTACAAAATGAAAATCAGGCCATCATTAATAATGTGATGTTGATTTGGATAGCACTGTAGGACATAGCCCGAATGCCTCTGGCCGTCACACATGACGACCAGAGCGGTTAAATACCCCCAGCGACTGGACCTTTGGCGCACTATGTGCCCAATGCATTACAACAAGCCCAGAGGCCGTCGCCATGTTTTTTGAAACGGCAATGGAGGAACGATATTTCTGGAACTTGCAGAATAATCGTCGCCTCTTGGCCAGATGGATAAAGATTTCTGAATAAGGTACCGTGTTTTAGAAAAGGTATGAGTTCCTCTATGTGTAGGTACGGTACCCTAACTTTGGAAATCTCTGTCCTGAGTGAAAGGAAAATCTCGCTCAAAGTATACATTTGTAGCAAATTCGCTACAGCGGCATTCGGGCTATTTAGGACAGAACATGTAGTACAACACGTCGCATGATTACCGGGTATCTGCTTGCATGCTAATTATCATTGATATATATTTTAATATTCTCTCATTTTCTACAGTTGCGGTTATAACCAGGTCTGCTGCGATGGCGTGTGTTGCGATGATGGTCGTTACTATAACTATGATGGATTCTGGAATATCTGGTATTTCTGGTGAGTTTTTTGTGGCCAGTGGGGCCTTTTATTGTTTAAGAACACATAATAAACAGTTAGTAGGTCTAGAAGTGCAGAAGGCACTTCAGGCAGAGTGGCGCACCCTGCCTCAGCGGCTCTCTTCTGGAGGCTGGTGCAGTCAACATTGCAACAAGGTGGTCATACATGTTATACTGACTGATAAAATGTGTTACATCTGTCATTTTCAATCTTTCGGTCAGAGTATAGACCGCATCATATAGCCGCCATTTTGTGGGCCAGTTTTTTTGTTCCTTGAGGACATGCATGGTTGCACATATTGTGCTTCCATTGTTGAACGGTTTAAGTAACAAAAGGTGCCCCACGGAATGGCGGATATTCGATACAGTCTATACAGGGTAAGTTGCTGTTCTTTACTAATAGCCAGTAATCCCCCGAGTCATTCAAAATTTCACCAGTGGCAGACAAATTGGCAACCAGCCAGCTAAACAAAAATTATTGTTTCATTTTCTTAGTGGGGTGAAATTTGTACACTAACCTAAGGGAGCATATATTTTCCCCCCAATTGTGAAACAGCCGAATGAACCCGGTGACTGAACCCCACTCTGAAAGTAGAAGGTCAGGGGTCAAAATGCGTGTGATTCTGTGTGAAGGTTTATTCACACACCCATTCTTTTGAGGGTTAAAATCAATGCTGTAGGACTCGAGTCCCAATTTTCAAGGACTCAGACTCATCTAGTCAGGACTCGGGGATTTGGGCCGAGTTCAGTGCAAAAAAAATAAATATACAATATTTAACAAAAAGTACATTATACAGGCGCCGAAAATTATTTGAAATGTCTATTGTAATTTATTTTGGGGCCGAAAGTATTTTGAGAATGTAAAAATAAATCATTTCTACCGCTTAAAATAATTTTGAGCACTCGAAATGTATCTCGCCTCCCAAAGAAACTTTTTTTCTCAGCCTAAAGCAAACTTACGAGCTGCCAAAGATCACAGGCACGATCATTGACACTTGCACTTGAAATAAGGACTCGGGACTCGACTACAGCCCTGACTCATTTCCCCCAATTTTTCTCCCAAATTTAGGTTCATCATATTCTTCATCTTGATGACCTGTTGCGGCGGTTGTGGTTTCTACCGTCGCCGTCAAGCCTACCTGAATCAAACTCGTAGCACCATTATTACCAATCGGCCAATTGTTGTACCGCCCCCACAGCAGCATAATGTACACGTAGGCGTGGTGGGGCCGTACTCGGCGCACACTATACCACAGGGGGAGTTTCAGGGTCCGCCTTCTTATAACGAGGTGAGTGAGATTGCGGTGGTGAGTGCATTAAAGATTCGACAAGGAGTGGAGATAACAAATTGTGAAAGATTGAAACAATTTGTACATAATTTCATAAATGTTTTTTGTAAAAAAAATTTACCTTTATAAAAATTAAAAAAATTAAATGCTAAGTTATTATTATTATTATTAATTTTTGGATACTGAAACCAAGGATTCCTCAAAAATTCCCATTGCACTGTCGCTCGCAAGCGTGAGGAAACCCATGATGAATTAGAAATGGCAAGAGACACCGGGGGAATCCCCTTGCTCTTCACGAAAGAATGATCTGGTATCTTTAAAGTGCGTTACCGATACCTAACACTATGGATGGAGCAAGTGTGATTAAGTGCCTTGCTCAAGGGCACAGGTATCCCAGCCGGGGCGAGTTTCGAACCCGCAACTCCAAGTTTTCACCTGTGATTGCGAGTCAGTGACCCAAACCACGGTACCTCACCTTCAAGTGAACAAAACTGGTCCCCTGACTACGTGTACCATGGTGTGGTCTCGCACAATTTCTTGAAAGCATAGACACAGTTTTTCATTTTCTCGGAACGTAGATGAGGTACTGAGCTGACTTACACACAGGTTCAATCACACATGGAGATAACGCCGTTTGTAACAATTTTGCCATTCTGTAATCTATCCTTTTTGGTAAATTCTAGATCCTCATTTAATATCAATGCTGTATTTTTGTGTCCAATCATACAGGCGGTGTCTAAACCACATCTGTACCCTAAATCGGACGTCGTCTACCCCCCTCCAACTATGCCTATAAACGGTGCATCGCCTATGCCCCAGCCTGCCCCCGCCTATCAGACAGACCCTGCCTACCCCCCTAACCTGACATCCCCGCCCCCTGCTACTTACTACCAGAGCGGTATGCCTGTGCCCCAACCTTCTTACACCCCATTTAGTCCCACGGTTGGAGCGGGGCCAGAACCGCCCCCATATTCAGCCGCGGAATCAGAGGTAATGTCTCCGCCCACGGCCCCGCCCAATTCCTCATGAGTGAGAAATTTCATTTTTCTTGTAAATTCTTGAAAGCAGTGGCGTATCCAGAAAAATACAGAAATACAAAGGAGTACGCCGGGTTGTGCCGAGTTTTTTCCATTGTATTTTAATGAGGCTGGATCCGCCACTGCAAAGAGCACCGTTTCCAAATTTTACAGTGAAACTTGTGTAGTGGCTACCCTCAGGACTGTAAAAACTGGCCACTATAACCAGGTGGCCCCTTTACAAAGGTTGCATTAGCATTATACACATGGCATTTGAGACCAAAGACGGGTGGCCACTATAAACAGGTGGCCTTAATAGCAGGTTTCACTGAAACAGCATTTGTCGTTAAACATGTTTCGACTATGGGCATCGATGCAACAATAACAAATCTTTTTTTAGACCTCACAAATAATTCTCCTAAAATTTAGCAACTTGTTAATTTGGAAACTGTGCTCTTTTGAGTCATTGTTTTAGGTTATGTTTTTGGGTTTTAACACAGAATGCAAATATTTTTTAGTAAAATTAATAACCCCTTGTATATACACCTAACTGTGACTCGACTTTCCGGCAACAAGGTTTTTAAAAAAATATTGAAAGGGAAATCAAAGCGACTAATATGAAATTTATGTGAGAGTTCCGAGGACCTGTTTTAAATTGTAACAATTTTTGACCAGTGATTTTTTTTTAAATTTTTTTAACTGTAAAGATTTCTTACAGTATATACATGTACATGAAAGAAACTATGCTGTACGACTTAAATACACAGGCTTAAATTTTAAGACTGGTCTGACAACGATATTGCAAGCGGGCTATAATTATAGACCAGTCTTACTGAGCGCTGCATTAGCCGGCTAAGCCTACAGACCGGTCTTGGACCTAATATTGCAATTCGCCCCTGGAATACTTTTAGGGATCGTCCAATTTTTTGGCCAGATTTCTTGGCTTGTATGCAAAAAAATATATAAAATCAAAGTGGGGATTTCAAATAATGTTTGGGTGGGGCTCAGTAATTTTTTAAGACAAAAATATGTGCGTCTTATTTTTATTGATGTGATTTTGCAGCTAAAAGTAAATGATTTAAACGAAGGGAAGTGGTTAATTATTATTAGTTATCCCACGAATCCAAAGGGATAACAAATTTATCTTCAAGCCAACTTGACGCACTTATAACGCACGCACATGCTCATGACAGCGTAGGGACGCAGTTAGTTTGAAATACCACGGCGCATTTTACGCAGAGTGCAATCTGAGAATCGGACGAGGTATATGGAACATTATCACACTGTTGGTTGCCATGGATCCACGAATTCAAGTTTGCTTGAAGATAAACTTGATTATATTTGCTGTGAAGCAATTCCATCTATAACCGGTAACATTGCTTTATCCATATATGTGTACATAAGCCATAATTAATTTGGGTCTTTCCACAGTAAAGGGGTATTTTGGCAACACAGACCATATTTTTGAGGAAATACCTTTGTCTGGTCTCAAAATAAGTTTAAGTTGTTTTGAAGAGATAACTTAGGCCCAAAAAGGGTTACAAATAGTGTGACAACATGCCTTTCTAAAAACCATGTGTACACATTTCCAATATACGCTCGTAACCGGGACGAACACTTGTGTTACATGTGTATATTGGAAATTTGTACACAGGGTTTTTAGTAAAGGCATGTCGTCACACTATTTGTAACCATAGGTTATCTTTTCAGAACAACTGAAACTTATTTATTTTAAGACCAGACAAAGGTATTTTCTGGAAAATATGTTCTGTGTTGCCAAAATACCCTTTTACTGTGGAAAGACTCATATATAAACTTATATTTTAAATGTATCTGCAATCATTTTAGAACATATACAGTGCTGTAACTAGTCTTTCGGGCAATGGGAGTTTTTTTTTTGTAATAAAAGTGTGCAACATGTGTTAAATTTGAACTATGATTTCTTTCCAATTTTTTGACGCAGAGAGTCTGACGCAGAAAGGCTAAATTTGATTTGCGCGCATGTCATGCATGAAGAAAAGGTCTACACTAACATTGCCAAACGAGCGATAAACTATATTATGTCTATTCTTCAGAAAAGGGCACTAAATGAAATTCTTTCTTCGCAAACATTGTTATCCTTGTTTAAATAATCTACGCCCTCTAAATCAGGTATTCGTAATCAAATCTGAATTGTTTGTGCAAAAAACGAATACACCGTTGTCAACCGCTCTGCCCTCACGAACATAAACTCAAGGTGGCGCTCTAAAACGCCTGGCTACTAATGTCTCTCAATGTTTTCCATAAAGGCCCTATGTATCATTTGCAAGATAAAAGTTTTATAGATTCGTGGAATAAGAGTGTAACATATCTAAGGAAGAATGTTGGTAAACTAGCCTGAAGAGTATCAATGCTTCAGAAAACCTTTAAAATCTATATATGGATTGTGTACAAGTGAATGGTAAAAAAGTCCTGTGCACGGGACTTCTTTAGAAAACCACCTTCGGTTGTCAATTTCCAGCATGAAATACCATTTTTGACGGAAATACATTCATGGGCGTTTGTTACCAACACTTTGAGTAAGGTTTTTCTTGTCAACTCATGAAAAACAAAATTGGATCATTGCAAATGATACAATGGGCCTTGAATTGTTTCTACTCGTGCATTAACGTGTCTATCGTAATAATAGTATATTGTTTTTATATACTTTATTTTAGGTGTACATTTTCTCCTGCATTTATACACACTTTCAACAATTTCAGTATAATCCAAACATACTTAATGGTTGAACTGTACTCCGTTTTATTATACACATGTATACTAATGATACACAGGATTACAATGTACTTGAATTTGTACAGGATCTAGCTGTCCCAATAAAAAGAAAATGAAAAACCTACAATGTATATGTTAGGGGCTTTTTGGTGTAATATTTGTGACCTGGGGTCAATTTCATAAAGACTTGCGACGCGTCGTAAGGGCCACTTCTCAAATCCATCGCAACTACGCCGAACCCTTTGTAAGTTTACGATGGGTTTTATAGTTGCGTTTCACACAATACTTTCGCAAATTGTGGGCAGAACCCAATGTCGTTCCCCGCTATTGTTCAGACCATGGGGACGAGGTTAGCGCAGAACCCTTCGCAAAGTTGCGATTACCAACCAGGTTTTTACACAATAAAGGGACATATTATGAACAAACAATTACAAATTTGCATCGATCTTCAGTAAATGTTCCAAATAAACTCTAATTTCAGAATTTAAAGTCATTGCTTTGTGAATGGCAATTCATGCAGTAATAAAATAGCAATTTTGAAGTACAGTGAATGTTGCAATGCTTTTAATTAATATGGCCGTCAACATTTTTTTATATGGCACAAATATACATTGTATCGTGGCGTTTCACGTTATATATTACCTTGCAACTAACTGCGGGTGGTAAACCTGTGATGGACTGGCATCCTATCCAGGGAGAGTAGCAATGCTCCTAGTCACTCCATGCCATGGAAACTAATGACCTGTTGGGAAAAACCAACTAACTGCTGGGGGCAAAGTTGCGATGGACTGGCATCCCATCAAGGGGGAGTAGCAATGCTCCTAGTCACTCCATGCCATGGAAACTAACAACCTGTTGGGGAAACCCAACTAACTGCTGGGAGTAAACCTGTGATGGACTGGCATCCCATTCAGGGGGAGTAGCAATGCTCCTAGTCACTCCATGCCATGGAAACTAACAACCTGTTGGGGAAACCCAACTAACTGCTGGGAGTAAACCTGTGATGGACTGGCATCCCATCCAGGGGGAGTAGCAATGCTCCTAGTCACTCCATGCCATGGAAACTAACAACCTGTTGGGGAAACCCAACTAACTGCTGGAGGTAAACCTGCGATGGACTGGCATCCCATTCAGGAGGAGTAGCAATGCTCCTAGTCAATCCATGCCATGGAAACTAACAACCTGTTGGGGAAACCCAACTAACTGCTGGGGGTAAACCTGCTATGGACTGGCATCCCATCCAGGGGGAGTAGCAATGCTCCTAGTCACTACATGCCATGGAAACTAACAACCTGTTGGGGAAACCCAACTAACTGCTGGGGGTAAACCTGCTATGGACTGGCATGCCATCCAGGGGGAGTAACAATGCTCCTAGTCACTCCATGCCATGGAAACTAACAACCTGTTGGGGAAACCCAACTAACTGCTGGGGGTGAACCTACGATGGACTGGCATCCCATCCAGGGGGAGTAGCAATGCTCCTAGTCACTCCATGCCATGGAAACTAACAACCTGTTGGGGAAACCCAACTAACTGCTGGGGGTAAACCTAGGATGAACTGGCATCCCATCCAGGGGAGTAGCAATGCTCCTAGTCACTCCATGCCATGGAAACCAGGAATGAGTTCTGGCTGTATGAGCCAGTATAGTGACGTTAAACTATAGTTACCTAAATCACCTACCTTTGTGCACACATCACTCTTTGCAGTTGACCTCAGACATGTCAGAGGTCAACTGAGAATAAGTACATGCAAACAAATGTGAAAAATGGCAACCAACTGGGTAGAAATAGACACATGTTACTGTGTAAAATGACAAGCAGAAACAAAAAAGTAAACTCCCAAAAACTCACCACAAAAGTCAATCAATACAAAGTACGACCTGGTGGAGAATTTATTCACAAACTGTAAATAAACTCAAATAATTATTGCAAAAGTCCTCCGAATTTTGAAAAAAAAAAAAAATTCAACACTTAAGAGTTGGCCTTTTTAAAACCCCATCTTTGGCTCCGGCTCCAGTGTCATAACTGTATGCATGAAGACAAAGCCTAGGGTTTAGAAATTGCCGTTCATGTGCTTTTTCTGCTAATATTTGCACCATTTATGCCACAAGAAAATAAAACATGCTTTTGGCAGCAAAATTAACCCACTGTTTTATACATACACATTCAAAAGTTTTCCTATTTTTAATAATGGACAAAGTGCATGCATCTCCTAAATATCTCCCATCCCCAAAAATCCCTTACATTTCCAAAACGTAAAAGTGACAAAATGTGCATTTTCCCATCCAGTTTCTGAAAAAACGTGAATGTACTCTGTTTTCGTGACTAATAGAGCGGCTTCACACTGTCACGGGTCACCAAACTCCTGTGTTTGTCCCCAGATCAGGAAGAGAACAGTAGACCTTTAAATTTATCACGGTGCGGCCATTTTCTATTAAAATTAATGTAACCAAAGCGAGGCTTGCAGGATAAATAGTTTGGTCCAGTGTTGAAATTGCTCATTGTGTGCTTCACAATCACACACGCGCAGCGCAGACAGTGATTTTCTTAAAACAACAACGCTAGATTACACGCGCAGACACACTGATTGTACCTGACACGTACTATTGGGAACACGAGAAAGATGGACGTACCGCGATAAAGGTCAATAGAGCCTCATGCTTATCTGCTAGCAGTTGTTTCTTCACGTAGCTCTATTGTTCTCTCCCCAATCTGGAGGACAAACATGGGAGGGCTTCAGTAACCCACGACGGCGTGAAAACCGCCCCATAGCCATTTATTATTTTAAAAATCCCTTCAATTTCTATTATTGTTAAGCATGTTGTGCGCGTTTTTGTTCATTCTCAGCGCCCATGTAACAAGTAAACATGGCGCTGGTAACTGTTAAGGCCGGATTCACATTGGGCTCTCTCACACATTAACGCCCGGAAGTTTGAACCACACTGAAAATTTACAGAATCACAATAACCCTTTTTTTATTTCTCTCGTGTAATTTCACGCCATAGTCAATAATTCAGACACGACCTACTGTATAGCTCAAAATATTGCCATTAGATGACTAAGAAGTGATAAACTTCGTGTGCGACAAGTGACAACAATTATCCAATGAAAGCGTGGAACAAAATAGCCGTTACCAGCGCCCTGTTTAACAAGGCAGTAGGTATTAGACTTGGGCGATTCTACGCCAGAGTCGAGTAGAATCGATTCCACCTTAGGAATCGGAATTGGGATTCAAGATTTTCGAGGAATTGACTCCCTGTAGAAATTGATTCCCTTTTATCTAAACTCCTCAAAAAAAGTTCGGAAAGTCAAGTTTGACTGACGATTTTTCTCTTGTTGCAAAATAATTTTCCTTGAATTTTATATCATTGGAAAGCCCTGTTATTCCTCTTTACGATGATATGTCATTTGTTATGATTAAGCAATTGGGGGATGTGCAGCACAGCTGAATACGGGGGCGGGTGTAAAGTGAAATGTCACAAAATGCATTGCTATTGTCAAAAAGTGCATTGACACATTCCCATCCCCCAAGCAAAAGGGGAATACACTGCATGACAATACACAGTGAATTTTGTGACATTTCACTTTCCACCCACCCCTGTATTCCGCTATACTGCACATCCCCCAATTTATTAATCATAACAAATGACACATCACTGTAAAGAGGAATAACAGGACTTTCCGATGATACCAAATTCAAGGGAAATGATCTAGTAACAAGAGAGAAATCGTCAGTCAAACTTGACTTTCCGAACTTTTTTTTGAGGAGTTTAGATTTGATTCCTAATGATAACATGCCGATTCTATTTCCTAGCAATTCCGAATTTTCAGCCTCTATTTATTTCCACATTAGGAACTGTGTGGCATGGCACAGGACGGCATTATTTTATGGACCAATAATTAGATCGTCATCTGTACATTAATGCAGTCTCCTCAATATTACACGCACTTGAACATGCTCACACATTCTTGTCAAAAATGGAATCACAATTTTTTGGGGGGGAATTAATGTCGACTCCGAAAATGCTAGTGTCGCCCAAGTCTTGTAGGTATATGCGAACACGCTTTTTTTTTGCTCATGAAAATAAGCAAACAAAATAAAAATAATTAACGACTTTTTAAACACCCCCCTCTCCCCTCCCCCTAAAAAAAATTAAAATTAAAAATTGAAGTCAACTCCGGTTCAAAAATGAAAACAAATTTATGCAAATGACAACATTTCATGACGAATATTTGCACCAGTTGAAACTCGTTCAACATTATGCAAATTTGTGGCACAAAAACTCCTTTGCGACATAAAATTTGCATTAACTTTTTCCCAAAGCATGAACCGGCCTTAAAGCACCGTCCTCCCACAAAACAAAACAGGTTACCAGTGTTAGGTTATGTAAATACAAGCAGGCTTTGGCTGGTCCCCTGCAAACCGCTAAGCATTCTAAATCTACTAGTCTATTTTACATCTGTACTCTAATGCTACACTGCTTTGTTTGTTTCACAAAGGCTGTGATTTATAATCAATAAACTAAATCAGTTTTCACTGTTTCAGACCATTCTAAATTTATCCGTGCTTTTAAATGTTAATTTTCTCAAAAGGTGGGTGGGTGGTTGGATCAATAAAATGTCCAATTTCCCCCCAAATGTTAGTTGGTTAAGTCCGGGGGTACCGGCAGACATATCCACTATTGGGTACAGTACCCATCAAAACTTTGGAAACACCTTGAAAGTTTCAGGTTTTTGAGAAGAAAACGTATAATTTTGTGAATGTTAATTTTGTGAAAGCGAATGTAGGTGTATTCTAACAAAAAGCAATATATACATGTAAATTTTAGTGCCATCTTCGGCATCAGCAGTGGGCTTTATCAACAAATTTGAGAGCATGCAAAAAAAAAAATGGCTAAACTTGATGTTCATCAAAGAATCCCCCCAGCTATGACAGCTACACACAATCTTTGCATCCCGATTGTCAGTTTCTCCAAACATTCAGTGGAAATACGCCTCTTTTAGGACTCTCCAGAGGTTTTCTTGGCTGGTTGGGCATTTCTTTCTGACCTTACGATCCAACTCCTCCCAGAGCAGCTCAATGGGATTGAGATCAGGTGACTGGGCAGGCCATTCCATGATGGACAGCACTCCAGATGGCTGCTTTCTCTCCAGATACCCCTTACACCTCTGTTTGCTTTAATAGCTTGGTTTATTATAAATAAACAAAATAATACTTCCTTCTCAAAAACCTAAAACTTTCAAGGCGTTTCCAAAGTTTTGATGAGTAGTGTAGGTTTTGTCGTTTTTAGACTTTTTTCAAGTCTGAGATTGCGTATACTTCACCAATTATGGGAAGTACCCTATGCATAACTGGTACATTACACACAAAGTCAGACTTGAAATAAGTCTAAAAACGGCAGGACATACCCCCGTAGTGGATATCTCAATATTGTCTTTTATACCGGTACGCCCTAGATAGATACATAGCTGTCACGTTCAATTTTTTGCCAATCAATCGTCAACTTGGGAATTTTTTTAAAATGACATCATGGCCGATTGGTCTAGTATGTCAAACTTAAAGGAAGGGACAACACTTGTAAAGGGTTGCCTAACTCTGTACGCTTCATGTAAGTCGTCATCTTTTGCAGTTCGGCGCTCGGACTAGAGAGGGCGCGAGTCAGGATACAACAGATTCTTACACACTTCACGGCATATGGGAGTCGGAAAGAGCAAGGCATCAATCTTGACGTCATCCATGCAATCGTTGCATGGTTGACATCATCATCCCTTTTAAAATTTCAAATATGGCGCAGCACATAGTTGCATAGTTTATTATCAATTAATTGGGTTCCGACGTTAAAAACAAGATTCTCTGATTCTCATGAAGGGTTTATGCACCGGGCAATACATCAGTAATATTTTTGATTAAATTCGTTGATAACTTCAAACAAGTGTTGTCCCTTTTTTTAAGACCTGCCCCGTCCATGGTGTGTGCCCCCTTCTTGGGCAAAGCACTTTGCCCTAAATTGTCTCTCCACCCAGGAGGAAATGGGTACCTGTGAGGGTAGTGAAAGTGTCTAACAGGCAGCCATGGCTTCAAACTCCCCAGCAGGGTTGTAGTCGAGCCCATCACCACAAGTCCAGTAAAAATAAAGCAAAGGATGAACACGCACAAAATAATGCCTTTGTTGGAGTTCATTTGAATAGCTTGCGACTTGAATTAAGACCCAGGGACTTGAGGTGGATTTGTGAAGGCTTGTGAGGACTTGTGATGGACTCGGCCATGTTTTTTGGGCAACACTTACTTTTAATATGTCCTGTCATAATCTGTGCATGTAGTGTACAAAATTTAATCCCAGAAAAGTAGGTTACATGTAGAAAAATGCCTTGTGATTACAATCACTTAATTCGGTATTCCACATGCAAATGCATATGCACATTTTTACAATTAATTATACAAGTTGAAATGTAATTTAATAAATAAGCTGTGCTTAATGTGCCCTGTTTTAGAGAAACAGTAAATTCCACACAACCACACTAAGCATTACTTAACTGATTTTATCGATGTGTGTGTGCCCAAATTTATTTATTTTTTCTCGCTAATTTAACCCTTGCTTAAATTAGCTCCCGCACTTTATGGGTGATCGAAATCACTTAGCGGAATTATTGCGGAACTCCACGAAAACATTTCAAGTTTAGGCCTTTTGAACATCGTCGTTTCGTTAGCATCAATATCCGCGGACCATTAGGTTTTTTAGCGCACGTGTTAGTGTTTTGACGCTCCAGTCTTTGCATATATTGAAGCGGAAAATATACAAATCAAAGAAAATTTGACAAATGCTGCTTCATTACATACAACTGTCTCAGTGAGATAAAAAAAATATATTTTTGTAAAAAAAAAAAATGCAACTAGGCAATTGTATCGTGATTTCATGATTGATCAAGTCGTTCAAAAAAGATTGTCAGTCCAAATTTTAATTATTACTTGCAAGTAATCAATTAAGTTAATTTCCCACACCTAGCCTACACATTCATGTCTGCAAAGTCTTCTCAAACCAAAGAGCACCCTCAGTGGCACAATGCAGGATTTCTAAATAATAAAAAAATTACACTTTAAATTTTCTACAAAATGCTTGTGCTGCCTTGCGCACCCGCACATTTTTGCGTCAGACCTGTGCATTGCTTGCAATGCACTGTAAAAGACGTCAAGCCCAACTTAGCTTGCGCCATTTTGCGCTCTTTTTCGGCAGGTTCGAAAGTAGCGTAACAGCTTGCAAAGCCATTTTGCAAGCTAAATTTTCGCCAGCTTTCTCAAGATCGCTTGCCCGATGCTGCGCTACGTGCGCTATTTTCGACTTCGCACACTTTCGCAGTTGGTGGGCAAGTAGAACCTGTAGCACCTAGGGGTGGTCAATTTTGAATGGGGCAGCAAGACTCGTGCAAAATGGTAAAAAATAAAGGGTGGGCTGCCCGTAAAAACCCCTCATGGTCAACCCTGCACTCGAGCCGAGAAACAACCTTTTGCTTCCCAAGAGAGTAACCATTACATTCCTTTATGTTACGTCTTCGGCTTAAGACGTTCGATATCTTAGTTTCTCGAGTCTGGCTCCCTGGTCCCGCTGTTACTTAACAATGGGTGAGAGAGCTCTACTGCAGCACCAGACCAATCTATGGATTCGGAAACAAAATGGCGAGTCCGTGAATAAGTTAACTTATAATTATTTTTGATAGTTGTGTGGTTGATATGAGAATATACCGTACGAGTCATGAAAATACCGAATGGACCGGTCAGAATATATTTTTAATATATGGATGATTGGTAAAAAGTATTCCCGTCATTTCACAGTCCATCGAGTTTCAAATTCGGACGTTGGTCAATAGTGGCATGGTTGATATCTACAGCAGTGAGATAATCCTCAAAAATATTGGCAGCATATTTCACCAGACACTGAAAGCGCTGATAACGTCTTGAATTGGACAGTACTGATGTAGCAATATGCCTGGTCGCCGTGCACGGCCGCTGCAAGCTGTACGCACAGCCAGTGCGGCAGAAACACGATACCATCGGAGTCGTGCTTCGCAGTTGGGGCGTTTCTGGTACGGTCGGTGGATAAGTGCTAGACTCAGTCAGCGTCAGCCACGTGCAATGCATGGTGAATAGTGCGTAAATTTTGTGTGCCTGCGATTCTGTGTACATGCAGTGTGGTAGAAAATCATAGTATTTGTTTTTTCTCTCATGTTTTCAAAAATCGTACTGTTCCGATTTTCAACACCTTTAACACTTAAAAATCTGAACAAATACGATAAAATCAAACTAGTTGGCAGGTATGGGGCTAACGTGAAATTGGTCTACATGCCAACGTACCTGGTGAGGCTCCATGCTTTTACATCGCCAGTTGTACAGGTAGTATTGAAGGTTGCCGTCACCGATACCAAACTTGAGTGTTTCCAGGAACTCTTTGTTTTCCATTAGGTCCAGAGCGTTGAAAACGTCAAAGCCGTCCTAGGGTTAACAAACAGTAAACAAACAGTTAAACAGTAAACACGAATTAACTAAAATAATCTGTATGGGAAAGATGATTTTTTTAAAATTAATTCAAACAAAATGTGGACAAAAGTACAAAAAAACTCTTGCTTAGTAGAGAATGTTACCAGTGAAATCCTCATGTGATAGAAATAGTGTATGACCAGAGCTGCCAACCCATTTTTTGGAAAATTACTAATTTTGCGAGTCCTTACAATAATAAAAACCCTCCTGGATTGTCAATTAACAACCTTGGGGATTTTTAGATGTGTTTGGAGTCACAGAATGAACCCGTTTTCTCAGATGTCCTCCCCAAAATCCGGGAGGGTTGGCAGCTCTGAATGACTAGTGTTAGAGGACTGTTTCATTACCATGACAATCTTATGAAATTTTAAGTAGTAACCTCATTTTATCAAGCAAGGTTTTATGCTTAAGCAATTGTTAATGCTTGAGCAGCTCTATGAAAATATCATTACCCTGGTCATTAGGCACAACTCCCTGGGGAGTATGCAGCCCAGTTTTGGTGGAAATCAAGGTTGAACAATTTGCTCTATTCAACCATGTTATCCATATTATCAATGTCGTTTCTGTCATGTTTTGTCAGGTTTTTTGATGGGATGAAAATACTCTCTTTCGAATGACGGCCACACACCCAGTGAAAAAACATGGCAAACAGTGCCATTTCAGATAAAAAGTAATGCATCAGGACAACCTGACAGTTGACAAGTACATCACTGCCAGAATTACTAAAGAATTGTTAGGGATGGCCAAGATTGAATATGCAAAACCCGAGCGACGAAACTTGAAAAAGTTAGCCTAACTTTTTCAAGAATAAAAGCTGAAATGTGCTTTAAAAAATGAAAATTTCACACTCCTGTTAATCCGATAACGTACCTGTTTTGCCAGGATGAGGGCAGCTTGCATCAGCTCCAATATACTAGTCTTAGTGCTAACGCTGTAGAAGGCGTAGGCAGCCTTCAGTTTCTTGTGTACTGGGTGGTTCATTATGGAGGATGGTAGAGTGTAGTAGCTGATGAAATCAGACAACTCGCCGTCCGTCTGTCGGTCAAAGAAAAATAGTTTAATCAAAATTCATAATTACCTCAGACAGTATACACATCCCTATTGGCTGAGAGCACGTCACGTGGCTAGTCTTAAACGGATGATAAAGACCAGTGATAAAGACCTGCTGGCTGGCCCGCGTTTGAGCCCGCAGCCTGGTCAGCGCATATGGAACAGGCAAACGCGCACAGAAATTCCACGCTCCCGAAATCAAAATGTGCACTGTGACAAGTACCTGGTCATGTGCGCGCACGTGCATTATGCTCGCGATCGAGAACAAAAAATAACTTGACGCACAGCTAGCAGTTTTTAAACGAACGTAATATGCATAATTATCACTCATCCAGGCCCCTAGCCAATTTTAAACGTATGTTTAAGACTGGCCAAACCCAGTTTTATTCCCTTATTATAGAACTTGTTCAGATTTTGCCAGAAAATGTATTTTATTCTACAATCATATAAAATACCTTCCCAAAATACTATCCATGGGAAGAAAACAGGAAATTAGCAATCTCCAATTTGGATGTGAAAACAAAGAGATTTACGTTTAAAAAAAAAAGATATCCTTGAAAATATACGGATTGAGAGCGCAACATTCAGAATGGTAATGAGAAAAATATGAAAAATGATATGGTATCAAAATCTCAACACCCATGGGAAAAATGGGGAGCTCAAAAATGTCATCTAGGCACGGTCCTTTAAAGGCCCTATTATCATTTGCATGATAAAACTTTTTACAGATTCAAGAAATATAAGTGTAACATATCTAAGGAAGAATGTTGGTAAACTAGCCTGAGGAAATGTTAGCTACTTAGATGCATCAATGCTTCAGAAAACCTTGCAAATCTATATATGAATTTTGTACAAGTGAATGGTAAAAAAGTCCCGTGCACGAGACTTTCTTTTAGAAAACCACCTTCGGTTGTCAATTTCCAACATGAAATACCATTTTGGACAGAAATAAATTCATGTGGTGTTTGTTACTATTGCCATCAACACTTTAAGTAAGGTTTTTCTTGTCAACTCATGAAAAACAGAATTGGGTCATTGCAAATGATGCGAAGTGGTCCAGGGCGAGGTGATTCCTCGAGATACCAATCACGTATTCCACCTTTAAGTTACTCAAACTAGTTTCTACTGATGTGATATAGCGTACCTCCAAGACGTACGTACTGATGATCCCTTCTCTCGGCTGAAACCAATGACGAAACTCTTCCTGAAAAAAAGAAAATAGGGCAAAGTCTTGATCAAACCGTGCCCCTAGCGTACAAGATATCAGAGACGTGTCCAATAGCACCCAATTATAGAATGCAGGGTTCAGTGGAAGTCGACCCCCTAGATCAATCAGGAATTGTATTTAACTGGCCGATTGACTAAACACATGCCAAGGGATGCTTTGCAAAAGGGACATTTTGCTAGCAACCTGGGGTGTCAACTTGCTTGGCACAGTGTCTTCTGTTTCTTGGGTATAGACCAATTCGGTAACTAAGGTCTCCTTCCCTATATATCTGCCATAGCTGGGGGGGGGGGGGGGGGGGGGGGGGGGGGGGGGGGGGGGGGGGGGGGGGGGGGGGGGGGGGGGGGGGGGGGGGGGGAGGGGGGGGGGTGGGGGAGGGGGCGCTTCCTTTCCATGCACGCGACACACCCCCTCAGGGCTCGAACATAACGGTGGTCCGGTGGCCAAATGCCAGTCAAAACTCTCGCGGGCCAGTCAAAACACTGTTTAAAAAGTCCGGGTTGGCCAGTCAAGATTCTTAGTACATGTAGCCTAAATATTCAATATTCACGCATGATTGACTGACGATCGACCAGGTTGTTTTCCTTCCTCCATGGATGTACAAAGTTTGTTTGTAAACATGCATGTTGCACGACGATCGAAGTGGAATAAAGCACGTGTTTCATAGTGCACATGGGTCATTGCACGTACGGCCGGGACAGTAGGCGCTGAATGATTGCGCCGAGCTGAGGCGTAATTTGAAGACGATACCATTATAAATGCAGGGCCAGGGGTGCGCATTTGTGTCCTACACATACGACTGCAGCGGGCAGCAAGTTTATGACAGCAAGATTTCTGGTCCATTTCTACATGCACCCATTTTCTAAAATTGTTTAGTGTAGATATTCGCCATGATGCATCGGAACATGTACGTGTACAAACCCTCACGATCTTGCGATGAGCTCGCCAGCTGCACACACACCGTGCATGCTGGGCCTAGCTAGTCCCCTTCGCTTCCCCTTTTCAAGCCCAGATTTTTCTGCAGTGCGACGGAGTTTGTAAAATGTAAATGAATTTGACTTGTTGCTAGTCGAAGATCGAGTGAAAAAAATGTTCAGTGCGATCGTCACAGTGCGTGCGTGGCCCGTGTGCTCGGCAAACGCTGAATCGACGTAAAATGAAATCTAACACAAGGCCGATGCCATGCATGCTGCTGGTATGGTCTGTGCCACGCCGCGCACAGGACAACAAACATTTGATTTACACGTGGCGCGGGGCACTGGGCAAGTAGCATGTTGTAAGCCTACTTATGCAGCGGGCACTATTTGCTGAGGTGAATTTCAGTCTGTGTAGCACGTGTGTGCACGCAGACTGGACGCACCTCATGTCTGACAAGCCTCTCACGACGTAATTTGTGTTGTGGCGAATACTAGTTACAGCAGCCTCCACGAGGAACATGTCAACCAGACACGAGAAGCGTCCAGGCTGCTAACTAAAATGGCTCTATTGCGTACTACCGGTACGGAAGTCCCCGTAGTCTTGCGCCTATGGCGCGCGATACATGTACAACGCGTCCGTAAACAACTTTTTCAAGCTAATCAGGATGGAAGAACAGACGACAAACGACACAAGTTAGAGTTTTTTAAAGTTTATTATTCAAATAGGTAACTCAACAATGTTGCAAACAATGGGGAAAAGATAAATGTCCATAGGCATTGCATCGCAATGTGTGATCCATTTTAAAATTTGGATTGCAAAATGGTGATCATGCGATACATAAGAAATTGCTCACTACATGTATTCAATCTCGTGCAACATTACTAGCACAGCAAGCAAGTCACGCGGCCCCTTGCAAGTCACGGCCCCTTGGATGATTTTTCTCTAAATCCATTCTCTAAATTATTTGTGCACATGGTTTCTGCACTCAGTGACAGAATTCTTGACTTGAACATCGATGTTTGAACCACACTACGGACAAAGAATATGTAGTCATTACATGGATATTAGTGCAAGTTTGCATAGTTATGGCTCCCCTTCACTACAAGTGGAAGCTCCATGGTTTCATTCATAAATTTAGCACTGTGTGTGACATCATGGCAAAGCAACCAATCGGAATGCACGGATGGTGCACGATCGCGAGTGTATGTAGGTCGAGATGCACGTAAATCCAAGGCTTTGCTGCAACAATACAAAAAAAATCCACATCGACAGGCAGCCAATCAAGCAAGTGTACATGGATGGCATAGTTTTTTGGGGGGTTAGGGGGTACGGGTGCGGAGAGTAACCTGTAAAAATGACATGTAAAAAATGGAGGGCCACTCAAGATGCCGGCGGACCAGTCAAGATGTGACCACAGTGGCCCGGGTGGCCAGTGTTAAAAAAAGTTATGGGGAAGCCCTGCCCCTTCGTGTACACAATCCTACAAGGACGTTCAACTTGTTCAAAGTGACAAAATGCAACTTCAGCAACAGCAAAAACCATACAGTTCATTCAGTGGAAGTCCCCCAGCTATGGCGGATATAAAGAAAAGGAGTCCCCGGCTCTCGGATTGGTGTAGACTTGGATGATTTTTCGGGGTGTGGTTGAGAGCGGGTGTGGTTGGGAGTGGGTGTGGTGTGGTTGTGAGTGGGTGTGGTTGAGAGTGGACGTGGTTGAGAGTGGGCGTGGTTGAGAGCGGGTGTGGTTGTGAGTGGGTGTGGTTTGGAGTGGGTGTGGTTTGGAGCGGGCGTGGTTGAGAGTGGGCGTGGTTGAGAGTGGGCGTGGTTGAGAGTGGGCGTGGTTGAGAGTGGGCGTGGTTGAGAGCGGGTGTGGTTGTGAGTGGGTGGTTGGGAGCGGGTGTGGTCGTGAGTGGGCGTGGTTGTGAGTGGGCGTGGTTGTGAGTGGGCGTGGTTGTGAGTGGGCGTGGGTGGGTGTGGTCGTGAGTGGGTGTGGTCGGGAGTGGGCGTGGTCGGGAGTGGGCGTGGTTGGGAGTGGGTGGGCGTGTGCATCTTACCTCATTGAAGACGGGTGCGAGAGAGAATTTGGACATGTATTTCCTTAAGAGTTTGCAACAAGCAGGGATATCAACGTCCTCCAGGACACGCATGTTAAGCTTGGGTTTCTGAAGAGAAAACAATGAAAGCCAAGATACAACTTTTTACAGATTCATGAAATTATAAATTATAGATTCATGAAACATATCTAAGGAACAATGTTGGTAAACTAGCCTGAAGAAAGGTTAGCTACATAGATGCATCAATGCTTCAGAAAACCTTGAAAATCTATATATGGATTTTGTGTACAAGTGAATTCGAACCTGAGACCTCTGAATCACCGGGCAGACGCTCTACCAGCTGAGCTATACGGCACATTTGGTATACTCCCTTAGGTTTTCCATATGGACCCATTTGGTATGGTTCCTGATCACCATTGAAATGAAACAACCAAACTGAGGTCTCAGGTTCGAATCCTGATAGGGCCCTTACGATTTTTCTCTTATCCCAAGTTTGGTTGTTTCATTTCAATGGTGACCTGGCACCATACCAGATGTTGCGCTCGATTCTTAATCACGGATAGAGATAACGCAATATATAAAATCGAAGCCAAAACAGGAAAATTCTGCTCTGGGATCTTACACAATATACTAGACTTACAGCTTTGCATCCCATCTGAAGGATGGAGCAAATTGGGATAAGCACTTCGCTCAAAAAATTCAAGTGCCTCGGGTGGTTTCGGGTATTTCCGTCTGAAGTTAGCGAGAATTTAAACAAAAATAATTTGTTCAAACGTTGACCAAAAACTTACATCCGGGAGTTTGTAGAGTTTTATTGTCCGCTGTAGTGTCATGTTTCTACCTATGTGTGAGAATTTGACGTCTATGAGCTTTTTGGGGTTCAGCGACCTGTGCCAGTATCTAAATGAGAAAACAAGGGAAATCAAAAAAGATTACAAAGAATGCAAGAGCGCCCTCTGGTGGCTGGATGATACTTTTAAAGTAACGCGTTTAGATTTTTCTTTTAAAAAATGGATTTCGTTTTAACCTAACAATCATATAAAATACCTCCCCAAAATACTATTCATGGAAAAAAAACAGAAAATATGCAATCTCCAATTTGGATGTGGAAGCAAAAAGATTGATGTTATTACTGCACTGCTTTATGTAGCCAGGTATATTAGTTTACAAAACATTTGGGGGATTTTTGACGATATCCTTGAAAATATACGGATTGAGAGCAGAAATTTCAGAATGAGAAAAATATGACAAATGATATGGTATCAAAAACATCCATTAAAAAATGGGGGGAGCTCAAAAATGTGATCTGGTCACGCTTCTTTAAAACCGTTTCAGTAACTGCAAGAATTTGTCTGTTGTAACTATCATCCAGGCCAAACCCAAATTTTGTGGGCCTTTTAATCAAAATAAATACTGTTTAGTTAATGTTGCTCAGCAAATTTTGGCAGAGTACTCCTTGGTGGAGAGAGGTAGTTTATAGCAAAGTGCCTTGCCCAAGGGCACGCGCACCGTGGATTGTGAAGGCAGGTACGTACCTACAGGTCGCGACTGGTTTGGGCAGAACCACACCGGCCGTGTAGACGGCCTGAAAGATCCCCTGTAGATGGACGCGCCTTGTGATCTCGCGGATCAACACGGGAGCAACGCGCTTTGAGCGCAGCTTCTTGTGAACGCACAAGAAGTTGATTTCTACCATACGCTGCTGTCTGGATCAGAAAGAAATTAAAATGGTTACTTTGGGTGGATTCATACTAAGCATTTTTGCGCGTAAATGCGACGCGCGTCGCTTTGAGAAAAAGCGGTGTGGAGCGAAATTGGAGTGAAACCCAATCAAAATGTTTTTCGTGATTCTTTGATTTTCAGTACGTTGTTTTACTCTAAATGCTCTCCTTACCGCTTTTTCTCAAAGCGACGCACGTCGCATTTACGGGCAAAAAAGGCTCAGTGTAAATGCACTGTTACAAATAAAAGGGTGCCCGGAGAATGAGGTTAGCTGATGAAAACAGTTTTGAGACATTTGCTCCAGACTCACGGCCCAAAACATTGGACGAAAAAAAGTCCAGTTTAAAATATTTAAAAAAGGAATTCAGATATTCACAAAGAAATTGATCTTGTTAAAAACAATTACCATTAAAAAAAAAAAACCAAACTTAGGATAAGAGAAAAATCATATAGACATTATTGGGATCTGAACCCGAGACCTCTGACTTACCGAGTATACTCAGTAGTATACTCCCTCTGGTTTTATCTAGGAAACCAAATGGTCTCAAGTTCGAATCCTGATAAGGCGCACATGATTTTTCTCTCATCCCAAGTTTAGTTGTTTCATTTCAATGGTGATTGGGCACCATACCAAATATTGTGTTCATTAAAACAAATACTAAAGTCACGGTAACCGTCTGGCCAATTTACTTTGTTTCAAGTCACATTTAAGATAGTACTGTAGACAGACCAAGTTTTTTATATTTTTGAACACAAGAAAACTATAAGTGGATCTCAAAATGGGAGAAAACTTGACAAAATATCTTTCATTCTAAAAGTTGTCAACGTTTTCACTGTTCTACAGAGCGTAGTATTTTTCAAGACACACCCTCCCCCTCTCCTCGAAATACTACTTATCAACATTCAACTACCGTGAAATGTCAACATTTTACA
Source organism: Henricia sp. BOLD:AAB3569 (assembly GCA_037783545.1). NCBI lineage: Eukaryota > Metazoa > Echinodermata > Asteroidea > Spinulosida > Echinasteridae > Henricia > Henricia sp. BOLD:AAB3569. The sequence continues at coordinate 849,635 of JBBELK010000868.1, read as the reverse complement.
GTGCACGTAAAGTCCTACGCGGCCCTCGACCCCCTCCCCCCTTCCTACGCTTTGTAGAACCGTAAAAATGTTGACAACTTTGGACTGCTCCTAACTTGAATTAAAACTTACGACGGATTCAAATTTCTTACTTGTCATAGATCTGGATGTCAGCTGGTACTCCGCTGATGAAGCCTACCAGTTTGCCGTTGGCGGCCACACGGACGCCACAGTGCCAATCTTGCAACCAGCCGGGCGGCGTTAGAGCCCTGACGAAAATGTAACACATATACAGTCAAAACTTTGTAAATTACCTTGTTTTAACCGAAACCTTGTATTATCAGGATTTTGAAGCTAAAATGACCTTGTTATAAAACAATGTTGAATTAACAGCACTTTCAGAAAGAACTAAGTGAAAATGTCCTCTTTTGTGTTGTCAAGGTTACTGGGTCTATACTAAAACCAGTGAACTGTTTTCCTGCACTTTAGCAATGGACATTTCGGATTACCAGTGAATGTCTAGACCCAGTTACACTTGGAATAGACGTCACACTTTAGTAGTCTATTAGTATTATCTAAGTTTGACCGTATTGAAATGTCAATCAGCCAGAATCGTGTCAGCATCGTGTCAGCATCGTGTCAGCATCGTGTCAGCATCGTGTCAGCATCGTGTCAGCATCGTGTCAGCATCGTGTCAGCATCGTGTCAGCATCGTGTCAGCATCGTGTCAGCATCATGTGAACTCAGGAATATATTACCAATAAAATTCAAGGCACATTTTAAAATGTGCATTTTAAGTCCATTTTGCATTCAAACTAAAATATAGGAAATGCACATAGTATGCAGGCAAAGTGGAATAGTGCATTAACTTTGCTTAACTCTAAATATTATATTCTGTTGAGTTTGTTGGGAAGGTTAAAGAAACAAGTTCTAAAATTTAACAATGGCGTACCAAATCAGAAAATCAGCCGAGTAGTCGAAGCGGAACATGTTGTCATCATCTTCCACGTAGTTCTCGTTTAAGAGTGTGTACAACTCTTGCAGCTGCAGGTAGGAAAATAAAAGTGAACTTGTTCAGATTTTTCCAGAAAATGGATTTCGTTCTAACCCAAGAATCATATAAAATACCTCCCCAAAATACTATCCATTGGAAGAAAACAGGAAATTTGCAATCTCCAATTTGGATGTTGAAGCAAAAAGGTTGGTGTGATCACTGCACTGCTTTATGGAACGGATAAATTAGTTTACAAAATATCGATGGTTGACGATATCCTTGAAAATATACGGATTGAGAGCGCAAAATTTCAGAATGGTAATGAGAAAAATATGACAAATGATACGGTATCAAAATCTCAACACCCATGGGGAAAATGGGGGGCGGGGGTGGGGTGGGGGCGGTGTGGGGTCAAAAATGGCTCTGTATGTCAAATCGAAAAAAAAGAGGGAAAACATGGTAATAAATGGTAAAAAATGGGGAGCAGCCAACGTTGGACCAAGTTCTAACTCACAATTTCTGAATTATGGATATCCAATGTGTCCCAGACAAACTGTGACGGGAGTGAGAACGGGTCACTGCGTATATCCTCCTTGTTCGGCTCAACGGGCTCATTAACATGTACAGTAATGTCCTCATCTGAAAATGAAACACAATTATGTAGTTATTACTGCCCTTGCACAATGAATGAACTTTCAAAACGATGTTGTGAAACAGAAAGCGATGTTTGCTTTCATTATTGCACCTTTTTACATTTTTTAAGAAAGAATTTAATAATTGATTATTATTATTATTTCTTTCTGGTATTCATACCAAGGATTCCTCAATAGTGCTCATTGCACTGTCACTCGAAAGCATGAGGAAACCCATGTAGAATTAGAATTAGAAATGGCCAGAGACACCGGGGAATCCCCTTGCTCTTCACGAAAGAATGCTCTGGGATCTTTAGAGTGCGTTACCGATACCTAACACACTGGACCAACGGCTTTACATCCCTTCCGAAGGATGGAGCAAGTGTGGTTAAGTGCCTTGCCCAAGGACACAGGTACGGCAGCCGGATTGATCATGGCTTCATACCTTGTGTACAAAACATATGAGATAGGCTGAAAATTTGTCTCACTCCTAAATTTTGGTTGTACATCAAATTTGCACTTACTGATGCTTGATGAGTCATTTTAAAGAAAAGAATTTCTGATCAACTTTTTAACTCTTACCGTTTTTTGGCCTTTTTTTTGTGAATAGGTCATAAGAATTTTCAACCACTTTGGGGCAAAAGAATGTCTGTGATTTTAAAAAACTAACAAATGGTATTGATTTTGGAGAGTTAAACAAAAAACAATTGAACTTAGGAATTTTCCAACACTAATCATCCATTTTTTGTACAAAAAGACAGAAAAAAACATTGAAATACTATACCTAATTTGGGGACTGGTTGGGTTTCCCAAAAGTTATATACACGCTTCTTTGCGTCCTCCATGTTCTTGGCTGGTCCTTGGTGTACGAACATTTCCATCGCTCGCTGGAAATCACGTAATTTGGACATCGATAACTGGGCATTCTGAAGAGTGAAAAGGAAAACAATTGTAATTTTGTAACCTAAAAAAAATAAATTAAAAGATGTGAGCCACTATTTTAGCAAAATGGCAATCGTTTTATTTATTTTTTTTTTACTTGGACTCCTGACCAACTGAACAAAAACAAACTCTTAATACTGAATAAAAGTAGAGTGGTTTTTTTTTAAATATAGGGCACTTTCACATGGGGTCAAAAGATCATGATCCTCTCGTGTTTGTCCTCCAGATGGGGAGAGAACAATAGAGCCACGTAGGAAAACGCACGTTCTCTTCTGTTCTGGAGGACAAACACAGGAGATGTTTAGTGACCCGTGATTCTTGTTCAGAACAGATTTGTTCAACACCGTATATTAGTGGATAACAAGGCACTGATCGACCAATCACTTTGGAATCATTTTCAAGACTGATTTCCTCCCCCGTTTGAACAAAGTGATTCCCACAGTAATGAAATGTAACATTTCCTGTTTCTAGGAGAACCATGCAGTTTAGGGCTTCTAGAAACAAAATTGGTATTTTTTTTGTATACATTGAACAAAGATTTGAAGGAAATTACCTCCTGGAATCAACAGGTAATCTAATTTTAAGATATACTTCCCACTTTCACTTTTGTCGCAAATGTTGCTTTTCTGTAGAAAAATCACATTTTCTCCTTCAAAAATTGCATTCAGTTAGTGCACAAGATAACCATTCCCGCACGCGCGGGCAGCGCCCCTGTTGTCGCGCTTACGCACGGACCGCTCGCGCCGTAATTTTGTGCAATACTTTATGCAGTAATTTTATCATTTATTTATCTCAGAAATGCAACATTTGCGACAAAAGTGCAAGTGGGAAGTATATCTTAAAATTGGATGATCTGTTGATTCCAGGAGGTAATTTCATTCAAATCTTTGTTCAATGTATAAGGAAAAAATACCGTAAAATGATAATCTTTGTTTCAAACCTTTAAGTCTGACGCATTTGTCGCCAGGGTGGAGCCCGTCTCCTTGCCAACGTTCTCTTTATCTTTTTTCTTTTTTTTCTTCTTCTTCTTGTCTTTTGGGACGGCCCCGCTACCAGTGTTTATCACCGTGCTCGTCTTGGTTCCTGATGTCGAGGGACCGCCATTTCCATCTCCGTCACTGGTAGGCGAGACGGCTTGCGGTGATGTGTTGTTTGTGCTGGCTTTTATTGCATGGTTAGATACTACTAGGCTGATGATCAGAGACGGGGTGAAAAATAATCAAATTGTCAATTTTAATTTTTTATTAATTATATTATAGGCAGATTCACAAAGATTTCAAAGAGCTCTAGGAAAGATTACCATGCACGGACACCCTCTGAGACCCCATGCGCTAAACCTATGGGGCAACTCTAAAAAAAAATCCTTAGTAAATTCATGACACTTTTCCTTAAACTAATTGTTTTACATGGTTTAAATGTCATTGTGGGGTGTTATGGCCGAGCGGTCTAGTGCGTCGAACTCAAATTCCTGTGCCAGTACTAGAATGTGGGTTCGATTCCGGGCCGTGACGGGTTGTGGCACTTGTGCTCTTGAGCAAGGCACTTAATCACATTTGTTCCGTCCTTCGGAAGGGATGTAAAGCCGTTGGTCCAGTGTGTTAGGTTTCGGTAACGCACTTTAAAGATCCCAGAGCATTCTTTCGTGAAGAGCAAGGGGAGGGATTCCCCGGTGTCTCTGGCCGTTACTAATTCAACTTAGAAGTTTATAGTTATTCAAATATCTCTGTTAATTGATCCCATTCCTGTAATTGGCGGTCCTTCCGCTGTTGGATGTGGTGAATAAATAAATTAAAAATAAATTAAATAACAAGGAAAATCCTGGGTTTCCGTGCATGGCAATGAACCCTAGCTCTAATCTCCAAGAATTCTCAAGTCCGACATCATTATTTCTTCCTTAAAATGACTTTCCAGCCATCAGTAGGTGCAGATCTAAATTTAAAAAAAAAACACACAAACTTTACTTAGGCATTTTTAGAGAATGCTATAAGTTTTGTACACGGTCTTAATTGATATCCAACTTGTAAATTCTTTTCCCGTTTCACATTTGCCACGAAAAAATACCTTGTGCACAAAACATACGAGATTGGTTTAAAATTTGAAAAGAATTTACAAGTCGGACGTCACATACATGTCAATAAGCCCTCCTGCACTAAACCTACGAGACAACTCAGAAAAACAATTTCCTAGAAAAATATTCTTTTTTTTCCAATCCAAATTTTGTTTTTTTAACTAGATTTTCACTTACTGATGCTTAATAAGTCATTCAAGGAAAAATAGTGGCGTCCGAGTACAAAATTATTTTCGAAAATTTTCCAAATGTTTTCTAAGAAAATCTTTAATTTTTCCACTCCTAAATTTGGGTTTTTCTGTTAAATCTGCACTTACTGATGCTTGATAAGTCATTTTAAAGAGAAATATTCATGATCAACATTTCAGTTCCCCCATGTCCCACAGTAAAAAAATATTTCACAAAGGAAGCTGTGACACTGCATCCTTGGGGCGATTTGGCATTGTAACATTAAAAAGTCTACACAGTTTCGCCCCTCTCAATCACACAACTTGACAATCCGGTCCGCATGCTCCGCTCCGTAGACCTCATTTCTACCCATGCATGTCGCATATAAACTTCATCCTGACAAATATTACTTGAACCAGACAATCTTGAAAACTTACTCCTTCTTTGGGGTAGCATTTGTTCCTATTTTACCACCTAATTCCGGGTCTTTTTTATCACTTGTTGGGTGAACAATCCCCAAAATTTCCAACCCGTCATGCTCGTCGTCCGCCATGTTGCATGCATAAGGGCAGATTTAGACTGGTTACCGGTCCTGATAATGTCAGTTACACAGCGCCCTCAACCATTATAATGTAAGTTTGATGATAATCACGCAAAATTAAAATGGAAAAATTTCATGATTTTTCAGAGTTGCCTAGTAGGTTTAGTGCATGGCTGTCGGTTAAGTACTCATGGGCTTATGCACAACACGTACATTTACGACCCTCGCAGGTACCCATTTACTCCTGGGCGGAGAGAAAAATTATGGCAAAGTGCCTTGCCCAAGGGCACACGCACCACGTACGAGCCTCATCCGAACCCACAACCCTAAAATTAACGAATCCATTATATCATTTGCAAGGACAGTTGAAGGAAAACCTTACTCAGAGTGTAACAAATACAACATGTAAGTACTTTTTGTAAGAAATTAACAACTGGAGGTTTTTTTAATGTGAGTGTCAAAGTTGTTTTTTTCCACACGTTCTCTGAAGCATTGATGCATCCATGTAGCTGAAAAGTATGGTGTTCAGCACCTGCCATCTCGCATCTTGCAGCATCTCGCGTCTCGCATCTCGCCTCTCCCCTCTCGCGTCTCGCGTCTCGCGTCTCGCGTCTCGCGTCTCGCGTCTCGAGTCTCGAGAGCCCTGCTTCATATTGTATTTATTAATTCATGCGTGAAGTATGTATCATTATGAGTGGTATCAAATGAAAGATGAGGAACTAAGCTTTCCAAATATGTGTCATTTATTATTCATTTTATATTTATTTTGTTCTAGCGCGTTTTCTTTAGTTTTCGTAAAATTTAACCCCAAGACGTGGGCAAATCCCAGCCTGTTTTTCCCCGAGTGCAATAATCGGGAGTGGGTTTCTGCCGTTCGGAATGTTACTATTTACCGGAAAACACCGGGAAATACCGGAAAATACAGGAAAACACCGGAAACACACCGGAAAACATACTAAATACGGGAAACCACACTAAATACCGGAAAAAACACTAAATACCGGAAAACACCGGAAAACACACTAAATACCGGAAAACACCCGAAAGCACAAAAAAATACACACCCCAAAACCATGGCAAAACATACAGAAAACACCACAAAATGCTGTTTTTCTGTGTTTTCTTGTATTTTCTGGGTATGTTTTGGGGCGTTTTCCTGTATGTTTTATATTTACTTAGTGTGTTTTCTTTTTTGTGTTTCCGGTATTTAGTATGTTTTCCGGTGTTTTCCGGTATTTAGTATGTTTTCCGGTGTTTCCGGTAAATAGTACTACCGGTTCGGAAGCGAGAACGAGAACAGACAACCCAAACGCAAGCTAAACGAACGCATCCATTGCAGTACGTTTATGCCTGTGGTTTACGCTGAGAAGAGTTTAGAATCCAGACCGTTCCTGTGTTTCCCTGGTAGTCGGATGATTTCTGACGATGCGTGCAGACAATGAGAACCAGCTAAACTGAGCATGGCTCTTTTGTTATTCTATTGGACATGTCCTAGCGACGAGAGACGCATGTCTTGACAGTTTCTTTGAAATTATTTGTTATTCGCCCAATAAATCTTTAAAATGTCATCCAAATTGCACTGTGAGTACTGCCAGTTAACCTAATCGGTATAAATACCATACACCGTCGCCACTATTTCTTCCTAATATGACATGATAATGCTCCAGAAAGTGTAAATTTAGTGAGGAAACATGAACACTGTTTTTTAGGAATTTAGCAGTGAGAAAATTTCACATTTTCCATCAAATCTGCACATTTTAATGCTTGATGAGTCATTTGAAAGAAAAACAACTTTCTGATCAACTTCTCAACTCTTACCTTTTTCGCACACAATGCATGTCAAACTCAAAGGTCGGGTGTACTGAACTCCATAGATTGGTTCCCGGTCCTATACTTTCGCTAGATCACCAGAGATGGTGTTTTGCAATAAGCGATAGGATCGGGAACCAATCTATTGGTAGGGTAAATGTTTACTGTGTCACCTGACAGAATCTGGCCAATCATGGCAAGTGTTATTCAGGCCTGGTATTGGGTGACGTCACGCAGCTCTCCGCAGTATCTCATGCGAAGTTGAGCAGTGGTTTAATAGGTGCGGAAAAACTGCGCAAAACCACTGTGCAGTAGTGTAGGGCGAGGGTGGACATCCGGTGCACACAATTCGCACGCCCAGTGAAAAAACAATGGATCTTTTCACCGGCTGACTTCACTCCGACCTCGCCCGTAGATTAGAAAGTCACATACTATGCTCCTGTTGCTACGTGGTGCATGCCATTGCCCAACAACCAACAGTCTGGTAGCCTTATGCCATTCTATTCTATGGTGAATACAGTATTGATTCTGTACTTCACACCTGCAGCGTGCACCACATAGCAACAATAATTTAGTCTGGTCAAGTGGATACTAAGTGTGCATGTTGAAGGATGTAAGTCAGGACACCAGATGCTATTCATGGGAAACACAAAGAGGGCTAATTGCATGTACTCTTTTTCGATTTGAAACAATCATGTTGGCAATGCTGGATTTGCATCCTGGGGCCAATTTCATAAAGCTGCTTAAGCATGAAAAATTGCTTAACCATGAAAAACCTTGCTTGATAAAATGAGGTTACCACCAAAAATATCATGTGATTGTCATGGTAATGAAACAGTCCTCTAACACTGGTCATACACTATTTCTATCACATGAGGATTTCACTGGTAACGTTCTCTACTAAGCAAGAGTTTTTTGTACAAATTTTTGTGATTAAACACCACTATGAAATTGGCCCCAGATCATCAGCAGCCGATTTCACGAAACAGTGCGTAACTTGCGCCATAAACGGTTATGGCGCAAGACTTACGCCATAAAGTTATGCCGTAGCTGCGCAATTACTTAAAATCGATTTCACGAAACTCTTCTTAGCTGCGCAACGTTTATTTTTTCACTTTAGCACTTGTAACTTCTAGGACGAGGCTAATTTCTAGTTTATCAACGACTATTTGATGCTTGCGCTTGATAAAATAGTCGTACATAAAACATACGTCGTTGTTTTTCACAAATTTTGCACGGTCATCATGGCTGCCGTCGCGAGTCATAATGCGTCGAGTCGCAGATTTCACCGATAAACTTATAAAGGCCGTTTTCTACAAACGGAAGGCTGGGGTTCAGTTCGTTGACAATGCGGTAAATAAGCACGTGTAGCTATAGCTGCATTATCGCCATTTTCCACTGTCCTACGACACATTTTTCCAACTTACGCCACCAAAAACCATTGCGCAAGTTACGCCACATTTTATGTCGTAAGTTGGCGAGTTGCGCCACATCCTGATGTGGCGCATCTTTCGTGAAACGCTTATTAACTTATTGCGCAAGTTACGCAATAACTTATGGCATAAGTGGACTTACGCAATTCCGTAAAGTTTCGTGAAATCGGCTGCAGGACAAGTTAAGACAAATGAATATTGAATAAATGAATATTCATGCTCATTAATTATTCAACAGTTTCCAAGGAAGAGACGGAGGCGCTGACCAACATGTTCATGAATTTAGGCAAGGTCAACCCAGCCAGGCCAGATAAACTGGAACGAACACAGGTCAGAGAGCAACTACACATCAAGTTTGGCGTGACTGATGACATCATACTGGACAGAAGTAAGTAGGGTTCTGGTACTTTAAAATTCAGGTCGGGTTCAGACGGTCTGTTCTTGACACAGATAACTAGTTCGGTGGATAGGTGGTGTGTAATAGGTGGTCATGTTTCTGCCGTTCGGGCGTGCGCGAAATTATTGTTTGCGTGTCAAGAACAGACCAGCCGAACTCGACCTCAGAGAACTGAAAGTGATTTTTATGTTTGCATTTTGAGGTATCACTTTCAGTGGCTTGCAAATATGGCCGCCTTTGGCAACGCAAAGTGATGGATTTTGTACTGTAGTTATTTTGTATATATTGTACTCAGCCATGTATACAAAACGTGAATTTTTCGTCACAGAATTTCTTCTTCAAACATAACTTGTTTGTGAGAAAAATTCACATTTTTTTTCTTCTCCCAGTTGTCAGGGTCTTTGACGTCGATAGCGACAACTACATCAATCTCTCTGAGTGGCTGCATGGTTTATCAATATTTCTACTGGGTACTTATGAAGAAAAGAAAGAATGTGAGTATTAAAACAGCCATCCCCTTTAATGCACTCCCCGATCGTGCGTACCGAGGCCCTATTGAAACCGGCCCCATTTCGCTGGGGAACAAGCGACAGAATTCTTGTCGCCTCTGCTGGACCAATCTGGGGCCAATTTCATAAAGCTGTTAAGCAGAAACATTTGCTAAATCAAAAATTTGTGTTGTTCACAAGAATATCTGCTATTCTTGCTAAGAACACAAGTTGACATACAATTTTAACTATGACCCCATTGTTATAAAGCACACAAATTTTGGATTAAGCAATTTTTTTCCTGCTAAACAGCTTGATGAAATTGGTCCCAGGACGCTTGGCAGTACATTGCAGGCATTCAAATGTCACGCGCGCAGATTGTAAACACCGTGCATGCATGTGATACATGTACTAGGTAATGCTGGCCCGTTGTCCGTGTCGGCGATTGGCTGCTATTTAAAGCATACTGGGGAATCCGTTCCATTACATTCGTGAGCATGCATCCCCGTTATTAATTTGAAAAACTGCGGAGTAAATTAAGATCGTCGCCGGATATTTTGGTAGGAATGGGACAGTCCTAACCCAATACAATTTCTGGAAAGTATAGAAATCGTTTCTTTTCGGCATAACATGACCGAATTGATTAAATTCCATCAAAAATAATCGGGCATGTGTTGTCCGAACATAACAGCCGGCTTACTCCACAGATTTGCGTGGATTTCCTATACCTCTTAAATATTCATCAGGCAGGTGCAGTATTTCATTGGTCAATTCTAGCAACTCAGTCTATGTTAGTTTTAACTGTTTCTCCGCATTTTCACACATGCGTGTGATGCGCAGAAACCAGGGAGACATTATCCCACACTTGGGTCTAGGCTTAGGGCGACTCCAGCATTCTTTGGAGTCAACTCCGATTCCAAAAAAGAATCGCGATTCCATTCGGAATTGATTCCATTTTTCGCGGGAAAACAAATAAATATACTGAGCATGTTTATAGGTTAATGAGCGTGTTTATGTACATGTACATCAACGATACTACTTATTGTGTCGACAACGACCCAATTATTAGCACCGAGTGGCACTAAACGTCCCCGAAATGATGCCGGCCTGTACCACACACACTTTCTTAATAATGTGGAAATGATCAGAGGCTAAATATTCGTACAAAAGTTGCCTTCGGAATTGCTAGGTAATTTCTGGAATCGGCAAGCTATCACTGGGAATCGAATCTAAATGAAAGGGAATCGATTTCTACTGGGAATCGATTCCTCAAAAATCTGGAATCGCGATTCCGATTCCTAAAGTGGAATCGATTCCTCAAGTGGAATCGATTCTACTCGATTCCGACGTGGAAACGCCCAAGCCTACTTGGGTCACAGCCTTAGATTTGTCCCAGTACTGTGTAATCTTTTAAATAAAGGAGCGTGTCCAGATCACATTTTTGAGCCCCCATTTTTCCCCATGGGTGTTGAGATTTTCATACGGGCATTTGTCATTTTTTTCTCATTACCATTCTGAAATTTCGCATTCTCATTCCGTATATTTTCAAGGATATTGTAAAAAAAACACTGATGTTTTGTAAACTAATTTATCCGGTAACACAAAGCAGTGCAGTGATTACACTTTTTGCTTCCACATCCAAATTGGAGCTTGCAAATTTCCTGTTTTCTTCCCATGGATAGTATTTTGGGGAGGTATTTTATATGATTGTTAGGTTAGAACGAAATCCATTTTTTTTGTGGAAAAATCTGGTCACATTTCTTTAATTAAATGTACCAACAATTCATGCTGTAGACTGAACAGAAAGTGTTACGTTTCGTTTGTTGATGCAGTTTGTTTCAAGGTTTATGACTTGAACGACGACGGTTTCATCACACGAGAAGAAGTGTTCAACCTTCTCAAGACCAGCATGGCTAAACTTCAGACGGAGGAGGACCCAGATGAAGGAACCAAAGATTTGGTTGACTTGGCACTTAAGAAGATGGTAAGTGGTTCCAATCCAAACCAAGTCATTTATGGTGGTAAGGATTTGTTGCCGATCCTTGAGAAAGTAGCAAACAGTTCAAATCCAAACCAGACAAATTTAGGCGTCAAGGGTTTGCTTCCCAGTTCCAAATAACTGGTTTGAGTTCGAACCAAGCAGATAGTAAATTATGAAGATATTAATAGGAAATTAATTATTTTGAGAAAATACCATATTCGATGTATAGCTTGACTTGTTATTACTAACGTAATAAAAATGCTAATTTGCAGTAATTTCATGCTTTTTTTTCTTCAGGATATTGACAAAGATAATAAAATAGGACGAGAGGATTTTTCGGCATCGGTCGACAGCGACATCTTGTACATGGAGCACTTTGGTAATTGCCTTCCGGAACCAAAAGTAAGTCAATTTCTGTCTTAAAATGGTATGAAATAAATGATACTGTGCCACACTAAAAGAGTTTCTATATGCAGGGTAATTTTTGATAATTGCTACCGCATAAACGTTTTAAAAGGTTTAAAATGTGTTAACTGTGTAAATGATGGTCTTTGTGATAGTGTCAAGTTTTCTTTATTTGGGTCTTTCTATAAATTAGGGGTCCAGTGTTGGTGTCCCCCGTTACATTTCACATCTTGTTTTTGTAAATTCAGGACACATTCTTTAAATACTTTCCATCTCAAAGAGTGAGTACATAAAGTACAATTCATACAAAATGGTTTAAAAGCCATTTTAATGATTTTTGCACGAAAAATAACACATATTAGGTGTAACACCAAATGTCACACTTTTGGACCCCTAATTTATAGAAACACCTCTTTATTAATGACTTTGATACTGTGATTAGGGCTACTTAACCCTTTTTGATGTAATTGGTTCTATTTTTTAATATACTGTATTTCTCCCAAGGGAGGTTGAAATAAATTGAAATTTTCTCAGAATTTTTATAAGGGAATTAGCCACTCCGAGTGGTACCTTTATACTCCTAAATTTGGGATCTTGGCTCATGGACTAAATGTACTTTCCAAATGTTAATCTATTTCTTCTAGGAATTTCCAAAGTGATTTTTGTTTCATGTCCAAATCAATGTTTCCTTTTGTTTTATCTGCCAAATTTGTGACAACTTAACTGGAATTTATCCATCCAACGGCCTTCAGCAATAACTTGTTACGAAGAATCACTTACTCCCACTGGAACAATAAATGACGACAACAAAAAAACCCCAAAACAAACAGGAAAACCATCAGACGATGTAATTTGTGGTTTCCACCTTCAATTTATTGACCCTGTGTAACATTTGGAAGATGAAATGTTTTATGGATTCCTGGAATAAGGGCATAGGGGGCGGGGGTGGAGGGCGGGGGGGGGGGGGGGGGGGGGGGGGGGGGGGGTGGGGGGGATTCGTGGGGTGTGATTTGGACGGTCCAAGTTCGTTAAAGGTCCACGGTTTGAATGTGTTTATTGCTATAAAGCTCACGATTGGAGGCAAATACACACGCACACAAATTTCAAGTTTTTAATTTAGTCAGAAAAAAATCATGTTGTGTTTGTTACCATTGCTATCAACAGTTTTCTCGTCAACGTATAAAGTACATGTGTAAAATCTTGGGTCATTGAAAATGATACAACTGGTCTATAATGAAGAAATATTTTTTTCGTTTAACTAAAACGATTATTTTCTTTAGGATGCGTCAGAATTCTTGAAAGCAGCTGCCCTATGTCCGCCATACAAACAAAGTTACCGCTAGCCGATCGACACAGATAACCGTTAGTGTGAGACACACACAAGTTTATGATTATTTTTGTCAACAGCAAACTCGTCATTAACAGCCCTGGATCTGCGTTCAAGCTAACACATATGCATTGAAGCTAATTTGGGTCATTGCCATAATGTATAACCCTGGTGTATAGCAATATTTAGCATTAAAGACGCAGCTCGTCAATGCGCGACGAATGAATTCGTGCTACGAAATTCACCGCGCTCCATACCTTGCCCGGGTAAGGCAGCCAGCTATTACAATCCCGGAGGGTGCAGGCTTGAAAGTGAACAGTAAATTTCCTGCCGTGTGTAAATGCGTTACTAGGCTAGTCGATTACAGTGTAGTTGTGTGTGTTGTATGGAGCGCGGTAAAAATCATGGCACGAATTTGTTCGTCGCGCATTGATGAGCCTGCGTCTTTAATACATGTATGTGATCTTCAACATGTTCACTGACTAAATACGGCAGCCATCTAACGGATTCTAACCAGTAACTTACAGGCCGCGATTCTCAATTTTTTACTGACTTAACAGTTTTTCACTCTAGTCTGCCAAAAAGGACATTTAATAATTATCTTGTAAGAAAACTGAAATGGAGTACACGTGATCTGGCCATTTTTGGGGCAACTCGTCTGCTGTTCAGAATGCTAATTGCCCTCAATATTTATTGGCACGTACATGTACTTGCAGCATATAAACTAATTTTGAAATTACCTTGAGCAAATTAATAGCTGTGACTACCTAGTTAACCCAACTTGACCAACATGCCTGACTTGACTTGACTTTGAACTCAATGGCAGTTTGACTTGGAACTCGGGGGGTGAATCATTCTAACACTGATTGCCATTAGACTTTTGCGTTTAACTTATGCATAATGGCTGACGCCCCGAATTATTAACTTTTAGGAGGTGCAGTATAGAAAGTCGCATACTATACTGTTGTTGCTATGTGGTGCACACCATTGTCTAGCGAGCAACAGTCTGGTTGATTGCTAGACAATGCCATTCTCTCCCACAGTAAACACGGTATTGATTTTGTACTACACACCTGCTGCGTGCACCACATAGCAACAAACATTTAGTCTGGTCAAGTGGATACTACATGTGCATGTGAAGTACGTCAGTACACCATGCGTAACACGCAAAAGGCTAATGTTACAACGTCAGTCGGAGCTAAGTGATTATAATCAGATGCTAATTACATAATAATAATAGACAGTTCTTATATAGCGCATTACAGATCCGACGGATCTCTCAATGCGCTTTCTGCATTATTACATGTACTTACTCAGTTAATAATATCTTCATTTATCAATAACAGCAGGAATGCAGCATGAATGCTTCCCCGAAATCACAGATATTTACATATTTTTATGAAATCAGCGGCGTTTTCACAAAGTGGCGAATCTGCAAACGTAGTAAAACTTTGTTTTGAGAAAATCGCTTTTGATGTTGGTCACATTTTAAAACTCCAAATTCGCCGGTTGTTTCATCAAAAGTCGTCATATTTTTAGGTGATACTGTTTCGTATAAGTTAATACTTTTTTATTTGATTGTCTAATTGAAGAACACTTTTGCTTAAAACTTATTCGCCACTTCGTGAAAACACAAAATGCCGACCATACGTGATTTGCCACAGAATTTGCCCCCTGTCTGTATGTTCACTATGTGGTAATGTACAATGTCGCCCTGCGCGTTGTGTTTTCATGAAGTGGAAAATAACATTATTCACCACTTCGTGAAAACGCAATTCGTGCACTTACCATCTTTTTCAATGCGTGACGAATCGCAATTCGCCACTTCGTGAAAATGCAAATTTGCATACCCATTAGTTACGTGGTTTTAGGCAAATTCTGTAATTTAAAAAATATAAATCTTCAAGTCTCAAAACTTTGCAGAAATGTTAAGGACATCAAATAAAGTCAAATTATATCAAAAACAGAAAATTGCTCAAAATATTTGGGTTTTTTTTCGGATTTGTCACTTCGTGAAAACGCCGACGAAATGTCGGGTTTTGTGCCATAGATAGTAATTACGAAGTGTATGCAATAACACAATACCTGTATCCTACATGTATATAGACCGTATCGAATAGCTGCCATCTTGTAGGGCAGTTTCAATGTTCCTTGAGGACATGCATGGTTGTGCATTTTGTGCTTACATTGTTGGCACAAAAGTTCCCCTACAAGATGGCAGCTATTCGATACGGTCTATAACCAAAACCCTTTATACCTTTCTAAATTAGAATAATAATTATAGACCGCCAGACGTGATTGAACTACTATTTTGTTCCCCTCTCATTTGCACAGGATGTTGAGGAGTTTTTGGCAGCGCACTGCAGAAACACAGGATCAAGCAAGTAGTTTTCAAACTAATTCTTCTTTTTTTGCCAAATTTTTATTGAACATTGACCAAGTTCTTTCCAAGAAACATAAATGGTCATATTTCTATACCGGTACCTCCCGTATTCCGTTAACTTAAAACATATTGAAGTAAGCAAGGATGCCAATAATGTAAATTGGGAATAGAGTAATTTACTGCGGGGGCACCTGCCTCAGACAAGAAATTTCCCACATTACACCTAAACCCTCCGCAAACTCGACATTTAGAGCTTTTTGTTTTACAATTCAAGTATCAAAATATTGATCATAATTGGTTTTAAAAAAAGAAATGAAAATTATGCCTAAATTGTAAAAGTTGGCGTCTCTGAATATTTTGCATTGATTCATGTTATCTTAGAATGAAAATTACTGGCCCTGTGTAGGATATTCGAACCAGCCATTTGGTATTAGCAACCTCGGTGGTTGAGTGGTTAGACATCTGCCTAACACACAGGAGGTTGTGGGTTTGAGTCCAACCCGAGCACACTGAGTTCTTAAATGTGTTTTTGGGAAAAGTACAAAGACTTAACCCACAATAAATGTTAACCCGGAGAATTATCTGGCTACAACCGGTGTTCGACCCCGAGAACGGGATCAAGTGTAAACGGGGTGTTCGACCAGCATTCTGTATGTTTGGTCCAAGGCCAGATTGAAATATAATTGTCTAAGCCGCCCGTTTAAGAACAGTTTGTTGGATCTCAATCAAATTCAAATTTATTCCTTTTGCTCTCTAAATGAATATGCAAGTTTTCAGAAAATATAAAAATATATATAACTGGGTGACACTTTTAGTACCGTCCATTCTGGTAAGGGCACATATAATATATTTGTGTACATTTGTGATTAATACCGGAGCTTTCTGTGTGTTGTGGAGTAAATATACGCATTCGGTAAAAACTGTACTATATCCCGTCCATTGTCAATGTAAATGTACATTCACATAACTAATATTAAAGTTTATCACAAGAGGGCGCCATCATCACAGCCCACATGAGTTAGACATTTATGTCTTGCCCTTGTGCAGATGTATATATTGTGTTTTTATTTTTGATGGTAAAACCTTACAAAAATGGCAAGTTTTGAAATAAATTCTCGTAAATAAGGTGTATAAAAATCGGGTTCACTGTGAATAAAAATTCAAATATACAGAATGAATATTACTGTTTCTTTTTCCAAAAGCACTTTTTACCAATCAAATCTTTTGTGTACGATCGTTCCCCATCAATTGGGGACTGAGTCCAGCAGTTACTTTTCCTAGCCAACTTCTGCCCAGACGAAAAGTCCAGTGCGGACACAGCGAGTCGGTACAAGCGCTCTGGAACTGTACATCTGGGCCGTCAAGGTTAAACTGTGAAGGGACACTGCACATGCTCTCCTACGGCCTCGGTAAAATTTTCCCGTAACAAAAAGTCCAAATGCGGACACTAAAAAAATGTAGCAATTTTTCATTTTACCATCGTCTCGGTAAAAACTCCCAAAAAAACAAGTCGGACACGGCTTTAGAAGAATGGCGGAACAAAAGGAGAGGGCGCAATTTTACTCGGGTATGATTTTTTTTTAACAATTGTATTCCTTTCCAAAAACTTGACATTTGTAAATATAATAAAGAGACATAATGATAAATGAAATAAATAAATGCAAAGTGAAAGCTGAAGATATTTTGCATTTAATTATAATTTATACCAAAATCAAAGTACGCCACACCTTAAAAAGGTTAATAGCCTCATTTTTGCCCAACCCTGCAAATTAATGAAGACAGTCCTAGTGGTCATCACTATGAGAGAAATTTCAATCTTATTTTGATTGGTCCTCAGATAAGAACTAAGTGTGGACCACACAACCATCTAAAAGTAGTTAGCAGCCCCCCACAAGCCTGGATGACACACGTCATTAAATGATTGTGTTGTAAATTTTTCCGGTTTGGCAAAGACCCAGAAAAAGTAACCCCAACGATATGCCGTTTGTAAATCTCTGCGAGGGGAACAAAAAAAGGAACAAAATCACTCGCCACTGTCATTACGAAATCCTCCCCTCTCAAATCATGAAAACGTAAACACAACAGGTTGTTTGTAAAGTAAACAAAACATTTTCAGGAGAAAAAAAAAATTAGGTTTACTTTCAGAATTGTTAGAATTGCGTATAATTGAGAGATTCAACTTTACTTGCTTCAAATTTAACGACGCTCGGAGTTCCACATTTTTGGTTCCACTTAGAACTTTGGATGAGATCGTGACTCCACTCAAATTGACGTAAGACGCTACGCCCAAATTGCCTCAAGTGGGGTTAAGAGTGGGTTTTGAGAGGGATAAGGGGTGAGGATGGTATGTAGAGTAAAATGTATAAATAAAGGGACATCTTTGCAAATACTATTTTGCCATGTCGCAAATTTCTATACAAATATTTTTGCAAATTTTCCCAATGTATTTTTTTTTTGCATGCTTGGGGTTTTATTGCTGAGAAGCTGAGGTCCAACTAATGCGCCTCGCAAGGAAACAACAGAAAATCCCTCTAGCTTCTTACCCCAAAAATGGGGACCCAGGGAATGCATTTTAATGCCTACAGGCTTACAGACTTTACAGGACTTGCAGATGGTTTTTACTACATTATGCCCCTTTCCCACTACAAAATGTCCGGGTTAACTCGGGCAGCGCGAGCGTTTCCACTACTCTTTTTCCGCCCCAGGTTGAGACAAAAAAATGCCGTTAC
The DNA here is from genome assembly GCA_037783545.1 of Henricia sp. BOLD:AAB3569. NCBI lineage: Eukaryota > Metazoa > Echinodermata > Asteroidea > Spinulosida > Echinasteridae > Henricia > Henricia sp. BOLD:AAB3569. The sequence continues at coordinate 831,359 of JBBELK010000868.1, read as the reverse complement.
CCTGGGGTTCGTAAACCCTGCCGGCGACCAGGGTTAAAGACGGCAATCTTGGGGTTAACGGCCAAACCCCCGCAGGGTTAGCATTGGGAAACTAAGCAAGGTTAAGTGTTCACAGGCAATCTCAGGGTTAGTGCACGCTGCGCTGGCACACATCATATACGTATGTACATGCACATTTTTGCTCTCCTAATTAACTATAAGGCATGGCTTCTCAAGCACCGTATATCTCAATTCATAACGAAAAGAAGAGGACAAAGGTGTGGAAAGAAGAAGAAATAAAGCTTCTCATCCAGGCCTGGTCGATAGACAAGTTCAGTAACAACTCGATGGGACTACTCAAAAATCGGAATAAGATGTTTGCAGATGTCCGTTCCTCCAATCCCTGTATACAGATATGCCCACGGGAAACCGCACTGCGCTAACCCGGGGCAAAACTCCGGGTTAACGAAACAAATGGGAACATTACTCAGGGTTAACGAACCCCGGGGTAAGAAAAGCTTAACCCGGTGTGGCAAATCTCCGGGTTAAAGGTTTTGTGAGGTGGAAATTATCACCCAGCTGTTTTTATACAGAAATCAAAAGATCAAAGTGTTGCAGACAAAGGGGCAAACTCAAATTTGTTTTCATTTCAAAAAGAAGTGACATTTTCTCTACTTCAAAAATGTCTTGTCAGGCGAGGGCGCTGTTTGTTGCTGGTCATGGAGGGAACCCACAGTGGAAAAACAAAGAAAGAACATTACATTTCAAACAGTAGCAGTAGCCCACTGATCCATTTTTGACCCAAACAAACTTGTTAGGGTCGTTGCAAATGACATACTAAACAAACTCAGTAAACTTATATAGTTCATGATATCAAGAAGCCACTGAAAATGACATTAACTTTTGTACACAAGTCTATGGAGAATTCCTCTGTTTTTCCTGAGATGACATCACGGCTTTGCTCATGAATATGGAAATTCTCATTAACATAAAAATAGAAAACGTGCAATTACACCAAAACGCAACTATCAAATTCTCTGAAATTGACCGAAATGTGTAAAACACATCCTCTACTAATATTTTACGTAATAAAAACCCTATTTCACACGTCCTTTAAGCAGTTTGTAGTGAGAACATGGTATTAGTGTACCATATCTGAGTGCATTGGTTTCGGGGCTAAAAGTTCAATGACTTCATATGATGTAGTTCCAGCACTACTTTGGAAACGGTGTGGGGGCGTTTAGTCCTTGAAACCGCTCCTCCGAGACTCTGGGTAAAGGATATAGGCTTTAGTCACGTACATGTCTGTGTTTGTGGTAATTAGCAGTACCGATTGAAAGTTTAATTCTTGAAATGGTCAGGATGGGGTATACCACAGATTGTTAAAAGGTTATGTCACAAACCATTCCCTGAATTCATAGTTGTGACCTGAGGCCTAGCTGCCTGAGCATTTTGGATCAATCACAAGCTATGCTGACAGTACCCACCTGTGCATAATTAATAGCTATTTGCTCACAAACAATCGCAGACATGCACAGTAAAGGGGGCACTTTGGCAACACAGACCATATTTTCGTCTGGTCTCAAAATATAATAAAATAAGTTTACCAAGTTGTTCTGAAGAGATAACTTAGGCCCAAAAAGGGTTACAAATAGTGTGACAACATGCCTTTCTAAAAACCCTGTGTACAAATTTCCAATACGCTCGTAACCGGGATGGACACTTGTGTTACATTTTAGGCCTTCCCGGTTACGAGCGTATATTGGAAATTTGTACACAGGGTTTTTAGAAAGGCATGGTGACACACTATTTGTAACCCTTTTTTGGGCCTAAGTTATCTATTCAGAACAACTGAAACTTATTTCTTTTATTTTGAGACAAGACAAAGGTATTTTCTGGAAAATATGTTGTGTGCCTTGCCAAAATGCCCTCTTTACTGTGGAAAGACTCATATACATGTAGCATAATCGTTCTCTAAAGCCCAATATTTATAAAAATTAGACTATTAGCGTGTTTTTATTGAAGATCCAAAATTGTATCGGTAAACAGCGGGTAACGCGAAGTTTCTACTGAGCCACTATGTCCGGAAAATAGTGGAGCTTGCTGGCCTTCAAATACGCTTCGGGAGTTTGCCGGATAAAGGTCGTATGCAGGGGTCATGCACAGGCATTGGATCAGTCATTGTGCGGTCACATGTTTACGTTTTCTCCCCTGTATGCGCACTCGTTGGGAGACGTGGTGGTCTAGTGGATAGCGCGTCGGACTTTCGGGTGATAGGTCCATGGTTCGAAGCCTGGTCACTGCTATCAGGTTGTGTCCTTAGACAAGACTCTTTACCCCACATTGTCTCGCTCCACCCAGGTGTATAAATGAGTACCGGCAAATATTGGTTGGGAAACCCAACTGGGGTTAAACCTGCGATGGACTGGCATCCCATCCAGGGGGAGTAACAATGCTCCGAGTCACTCCATGCCATGGAAACAGGGGATGAGTACTGGCCGTATGAGCCAGCTTGGCTCATGAAGTGACTTTACCTTGCGCACTCAGGCAGAAGGGTTCGTGTTTCTATTGGCGCTTACCGGATAAATTCCCCGGCATTTTCCTTCCTCGAGGAGGAAAATTGCCGGGAAAAATTATCCCCACCATTGACCGGAAAATGGCGGATAAGACCCGTTTCTACTGAGAAAATTTCCAGCTTTTCTGGCATTACCCGGTAAATGGGTTTCAACAGAAACATGCCCCGTTACTGCAACCCTACAAAATTCCATCTCACCTCCCCCTCTCTAATACATTTGTGGCACAAATATTGGTCAGATATCTGTAACACGCACATTTTCACGACAGAATCAGATTTCGTACCTCAGGGGCTCGCTGTAAGTTTTTGACGTCTTGGGGATAGTTGCTAATTTCCTGTTCATGTTGGGTTGTCGACATCGACGGAAATTACTGTACATGACATGTTAATTAATGTTGCTGTCGAAAGCATGATTTTTCATGGTCTATTTCGGGTCGTTGCGTAATTAAGTTTCCTAAAGTGAGACAATGACCCATGTTCCTAGCAAGGAAGGTTGGCTAACCCCGCTGTTTAAAGAAAGCAGTATTTAATGTACGTTCCTAATCTCCACCGAAATTAAATAATCATATACGGGATGAGAGAAAAATCATGTTCCTCTCATGACAAGACATTGATAAATCCAAACTCACTTCAGGGCGAAGTGGTTTTGGGGCGAAATGACTGCAAACCCTTTTTGACTGTTTTCTCAAAAGTTAGACGAAGTACGGAGCTGGTTTTTACTCAGGTTGGTTTTAATCATGCATATCTTCAATCACACAGGGGGGTAAAACCATTTGTAACGGTTTACCAATCATGTATACTATCTTTAAGTTAGATGCCTCTCTGGCATAGTTCTCACGAACGGTCCAAGTGACACCAGTAAACAAAAGAAGTTGGCAACAGCAAGCGGAAAATTTGGGACTATGCCAACTATAAGACAGTTGTCAGAAAATGTATCAGTACAATTCATTTTATCCTGTCATTACTAGCATCTAAACTGATGTTTGTTAAGATCAAAACAAACATCCGTTTGGTTTAGGTCCTTAACTCGTAACATTACATTGGGCAAAAACTTGGTGTTGCGGGTTCGAAACCTGGTCGTGGTACCTCTGCCCTTGAGCAAGGCACTTAACCACAATTGTTCCATTCTTCAGAAGGGATGTAAAGCCATTGGTCCAGCGTGTTGTGTAAGGCACTTAAAAGATCCCAGAGCATCCTTAATTTTGTTAAGAGTATAAGGGGATTACCCAGTGTCTCTGGCCGTTGGCTGCCAATGGCACCACCCACCTATGTATAATTTCAATGTTTAAGTGGAAGACACTTGTAAGCTTCATGTAACAATGCTGTACTAGGGTCCAAATATCGTACGATGGTCTATACAAAGCAATGGGATTTGAATACCATATATCCAGCACAATGTACCAAGTGCATGCTGTTACAAACTGCATCTTCCATCTAGCATACAGAGGGTATGACTAAAAATAAATAAATAAATAATTCACATAAGGCAAGAACATTATAGCCCTGTTGTAACTAATTTAAGACTGAAAATGTGTTTTCTTAAATTGAAGTTGGCACGATCCAGACATACATGTACTCGTAAAAGAGTTGGGTAAAAAAGCACACGTGCAACAAAATAGTCAAGTACGCATTGATAAAGGTACAGGAATGAACTCACCGCAAACTTCTGCCAAGCCACCGACGGGCGCCAGGGTGACCCGTAAATTAGATTTTCTGACGAATCAAGTCGTTCTATGTGACTGGTCTGGTCGATCCATTAATGTGACATTCGCTAGTCCAAGTACGTATGTTGTTGCCGGGTTAATGTCCAAAAAGAATTGGTGGAATTTACAGCTGGGAGTGAGCGAAATATTCCAGTCGACGCAGCGAGCGAGCAAAACATGGAAGCTTTTTGCTAATTCACAGACTACTGAACTCGCGCTGACTTGGTCAGCGGTATTTATAGGGCCGGCCGACTCGGTGGTGCTATGTTGTAGCACATGATTGAGGGCGCGCCCCATTTATTTGGTAAAATTGGCGCGAATTTTAAAATAAAAATTGTTTTATTGTCCGAAAACACCAACAATTTTTTGCTTGAAATTACTCCACACCTAAAATATTCATATTTTTTTTCAAAGTTTACAGTTTAGATTTAGAATTACATATTGTATTTGAAAATGTATATACACATGTAAATAATATTAAATTTTTAGAAATGTTCGATAGTGTTATTTTTTATCAAAATGTTTAACAGAAGTATGATTCTTGCTGCATGATGATCACCAGTATGGTACCTGTGTCCTTAAGCAGGGCACTCTGGGCTACTTTTTTTAGCCCAATCTAATTAACAGACTTAACGGGGGGCTCGCTGGAGCTAAAGTGAGTTAGTCCAAAATGCCCTCCCGTTCAAACGGTGATGATAACTCCGGAGCTACAGTTTCAGAGGAGCTAAAATGTGGTTAAATTTGAACGGTGGAGCTAAGTCATAAAAGAAACCCCACTATGTTAAAAGTGGAGCTAGCCCCACAAATATTCGGGGCTAGATTTGGCGAGGGCTAGCCCCAGAGCTAGTTCTAGAGGTGGATCTAAGTTGTGTTTAGACAACGGGAGTTTGGGGTGGAGCTAGCTAACTCCGGAGCAAATAAGTCTTTAAATTTCTTGCAACCTTCTCAAAAAGAGGGTTGGCACCTTTTTTATGGGGGGCGGGGGGAGGGGGAAGGCGGGTATAATCAAGACTTGATCTTTCATGCGAATGGGGTCAAATTTGGGGTCAAATTTGGGGTCAAATTTGATCCGAAAATCAAGTGGATTATTCATATTGATATAAAGAGAGACAGTGAGAGAAAAAAAAACAAATTGTTGCGACTGTTTGCATGCACGTGGCATTGTTTAGTGAGATCACATTTTATTGCGCCCTCGTGGGTCTAATTTGAGGATGCACTTTGCACAATAATGACTCAATTTACCACCCACTGTAAGAATTTAACGACCTCTTCACGTAAAACGACTACAAATTTGGCAGTTTTTGACATTTACAGTGTCGCGCTTGGAAACATTTTGGGGTTTTTAGATAAGTCTCAAAATTGTGTCATAAAAAGCAAAGTATAGACATAACAAAGTGTTTATTTACATTTGTTTTGAACTTCTGGTATTTTAATTACTAACTTGCTTACCACAAAAGACCTTTTCCCAGGACGCTTTAACCCTGAGATAACCTGGGTAATTGAAAAAAAGTTAACCCCGATATTAACTGGGTTACTATGCATTTCTACAACAAATCTCAGAGTTATGAATTGAAGATAGTATACATGATTGGTATAACTGTTACAAATAGTTTTTTTCCCCTGTGTGATTGAAGATATGCATGATTAAAACCAACCTGAGCAAAAACCAGCTCTGTACTTCGTCTAACTTTTGAGAAAACAGTCAAAAAAGGGTTTGCAGTCATTTCGCCCCCAAACCACTTCGGCCTGAACCATTTTGCCCTGAATCACGGCCTGTGCACGAAGTGGGTTTGGGTGAAGTGATTTGGGGCGAAATGGCACTCGGGCGAAATGGTTTTGGGGCAAATTAAATAATGGTTTTACTCATTTCTCAAAGACTATAGACTTCAGACAAAACCATTTCAGGGGAAGTTTTCTGCGGTCATCATGTTTATATTGTGTAACTGTTGGGCGTAAATCTGTGAACATTTCTGATTTTCGAGATACCAATCATGTATACTGCCTTAACTGAGATAACCAGATTTTAGTGGACTGTGTTCAAGACCTTAGTTCTAAAGGTAGTGGGTTCGAATCTTGGTCCAGTTCGTCCAAGGTACGTGTGCCCTTGAGCAAGGTACTCTGCCACACATTGCTTCTCTCCACCCAGGAGTAAATGGGTACCTGAGAGGGTAGTAAATGTTGATGTGTTTGATTAGCCGTTGACTGCGTGATAGGCATCCAGGGCTGTATACTCCCCAGGGAGCTGAGATGGTATATGGAGTGATTTAATGGAGCTCAATGATCAGGGGTAATGATAGTGTAGGTGCCTTGACCGGGGTTCCCCTGATAAATGCACAGTATAAGTCCATATTACCAGTGAATGTTGATGTGTTTGATTAGCCATTGAGCGCCTAATAGGCAGCCAGTGCTGTATACTCCTCAGGGAGCTGAGATGGTATATGGAGTGATGTAATGGAGCCCTACTATTAGGGGTAATAATAATATAGGTGCTTTGATCGGGTTTCCTTAGAAAATGCTTAAAGGTGTTATGCCGTGGAGAGAGAAATTATAATTATTTTTGCATGTTTCTATTCTTTGATATATTAATTATCGATTTCTTATCTCGTTTTACATTTTATATTAATAAAAAAAGTGAAAATGTAGGCTTAATTCTAACCCATGATTTTTCTCTTTTCTGGAAACTGTCGAAATCCCGCCGCTGCGGGCAGCAAACAGATTTGGCCAAATTCGTGATGTCATTTTACGGAGACGTTTTTAGCCAAGAAAGGCTCGCGCACGATATCACTCCGCGCGCCAATACAATAGTCTGGTGTCGCACACATTGTGTAAGAAGAAACCTGTGTTTGGTCTTGATCCCGCCGCTATGGTCGGTATGCTCGCCCGCGTGCGTGCGTGATCAAGTGCTTTGTGAAGTACACGCCGAACGAACGGCCCGCCAGCCGGTATGGTTTCAGCGAGTGCGCGCTGAACATTCTCGTAAACTTGTTACATTGCATTATTGACACAGTCACATCACAAGACGCCCCCAAAACACTGCTGGATCAATGTTCTAGTGTTGGGATTAAATTTAACATACACAAGTATCAAATGAAGAGGAAAGAACAGGTCTAAGTTTTTCCATCAAACGGATATTTTAGGGTTTGGTTTTCGTCTCAACAACGTACGTTCATGGTAAGTTTTACGATGAATATAAATTCCACATTTACATGGTCTAAAAATTTAGGCAATCGGCTCAAACAAACATGGTACATTTACCATGAAAACGTCCAAGGACAAAATAATTATTGACGAAAAAGGGTTGAGAAAAAGTTGAGAAAGAAAGAGAAAGCCGAGACAGTACCGTTCCAGTTTCCTGTTGTCGATTTCGGCCGTCGATTCGAACACCGGACTCGCGTTGTTCTCGGATTTTTTCCTTGGTTAACATGGTTATTTCTGGCTCAAACTGATACGGTTCAACCGTAGGAAATTCACTGGATGATTCTTCATCGCTGTCGTCATGAAATGAATGCGATGAGCAACAACAAACATCGCTATCTCCATCGGAAAAAACGTCAACACTGGAGTCAATTGTCAACATCTTGTTCCAAAACGCCACGTTGTGGAATAACAAGAAACAGCCGTCGGCCGGACGCGTCCGTAAAATGACGTCACGAATCCGTTGATTTTCCAATGTCAAACTTTTAGGCCCGACGGCTGTTGTTCAGATTTTGCTTCGAGTTTGGGCTGAAAAGTGGGCCAAAAACTGCTGTTGTAAAAAAACATTCGCAGAGTCTAATTTTTTTTTTTACATTTTCCTGGCATAATTAGATGTATTTAATGGTTTAATGTGTAATTTTGGTAAATTCCCCCCTCCACGGCATAACATCTTTAATAGTCAATTATTTTTACTATTACCGCGAGTGCAGTTGGAAAAGGTTTGCTGTTTTACCCATGAAATGAACGACCTCAGTAAACCGATTTTTGAGATTAAAGTTTCCAGTGTGAAAGGAAAACCTCTTTTTCCTATAATTACTATAGCACTTTTCATACTACATGTACCCAGTTTTAACCCCGGGTAACGTTTTACCCAGGTAGCTACAAATAAACCTCGAGTTTTCCAAGTTAAATGTAGAACACATTATTGGTAAACTGTTAAAAGGGGTGTTGTTTTCACTTGTGATTAGAAGCCCATGTTGATAAAACTGCCCTGTAGAAATTTCAGCCACAAAGGTGCAGCAATGCATAGTTCCGACCTGTCTATCAACCGAACCCGCCGACCAATCACAACATAGCTAGCAGACAGCGCCCACATAGGTCAAAGTGCATTGCCTCACAAAAAAAATTGATCGCGATTTTCTGCCGATACGTTGTATGCGGTGTTCCGGGTGAATTTTTTGTTTAAAGGCCGGGCGATTCACTGTTCAAAGGTAAGAAAGCGAATTGTTATGAAAATATGACATCTCTGTATCACTGGCCTTTTACAAAGTGCTACATGTTTGAGTTTTCTCCAATGAATCTGTGCCTTCCGTTGAAAGTCCCTTGGTATGTGCGTTGTGTGTCGCCATTTTGACGATAGCGTGTGAGGCATAGCAACAATATCCATAGGTGCGGGGTTAATGCATAGTTCCGAGATTGCCCAGTTAACCCCGCCCCTTAGATATTGTTGCTATGTGCTCACAAGCCATCGCAAAAAAATGGCGAGACTACGTACAAAGCAACGGGACTCGGCATGGAAAGCACAGATTCATTGGAGAAAACTCAAAGGTATTTATGTTTTGAGGTCGACAGTTACCGTAGCACACACTGAGCGAAGGGCTAGTAATGTAGGGATGACATATATTTCATAAAAATGCGTTTTCCTACCTTTGAACAGCGAATCGCCCAACATTGAAACCAAAATTTACCCGGTCACTGGCGCATACAACATACAAACTGTATGGGCAGAAAATCGCGTGATTGTTTGTGATGATTGCATCACTTTGACCTATGTGGGCGCCGTCTGCTAGCTCTGTTGTGATTGGTCGCGGGTTCGGCTTGATTGACAGGTCGGAACTATGCATTGGGCAATCTCGGAACTATGCATACTTCAGATAACTTGAACAATCCATTCATGGCTTTTGTGTTGCATTGAATGGTAAAATACTTTTTTAGAAAACCACCTTCAGTTGTTAATTTCCCACACTAAATACCATTTGGACTGAAATAAAAATTAAAATCATGTGGTGTTTGGTATCATTGTTATTAACACTTTTAGTAAGATATTTCTTGTCAACTCGTAAAAAACAAAATTGGGGTCACTGCAAATGATGTGTTCTACCTTCAATTTAAAAAAAGTTGATTAAAAAAAAGAACAGGGATTCTTTCTTTGTGGCACCAACATTTGAAGCCACCTGAGGCTTTTTACCCCTCAGACAATGAGAAACATGGCCAAGGTACAATGCACTGAAACGACCCATTTACTGTGACTTCTAGAAGGAGCCAAACTAGCCCACCCACCCAGCCGGATCAAGATATAAAGCCATCAAAAACACCCCCAACACAACTGACTCGCAGAAATGGCACAACTGCTTCAAGTACCCCTAATCACATGACTTCCCCACCCCCCTAGCATCCTGCGGCACCCCCAGGGAGTTGGTGAAACAAATTGCCCCTCTGGAGAAGGAACTAAAGGTAGAATGTTAAGCCCTCAGACAGAAAAAAACAAGGCTGTTGAGTGAGGGTATTTTCCTCGGAAATCTGGCTGGAGCTGGCTTGGGGACCAATTGGCACACACTAGCACGTACTTATCACGAATTGGGGGGAAAAGTCATGGGTTTGTGGGCCAAACATTCGGAAGACCGCCAACCTCAAAGTGGTGAGTTCGTTTTCCGGTCCAAAATTGTGACGCAATGGAATTCAAATTAAAATAATATTTCTGCACGTCCGTCAAATGGGCGGTTCTACAGAATTATAAAAATTTCAAATTGGTGCAAATATGACAAATTGAATTAATGTTTTTAAAGCTTATGCTCTGTACTTTAATTTACTTAAACAAAACATTTCTGAAATAATCAGTAGATTTTCAGTATTTGCATACAAAAAAGTATCAATAATTGTGAAAGATGAAAGATGTTCTTATTTTCTACTCTTAATAAATAGGAGTGTTTCGGTTTTGTAACTCTGCATTGTGTTATAAACTATGATGGAAATAATCTTTCCATTTTTCTTCTTTGAAATAATTAATTGTTTTAGTGAAGTTACTTTTTGAAAGTACGTCAGATCAAAAATTTTCAGATTGGGCCAAAAATTACCAGTTTACAATGCAAAGCACAATCGATGCTCTCTATTAAAACATCAACTTTTCCCCCTAAATTATTGTTGTTAGTTTTAATGTTACTCTCAGAAATGACACCCTGTACATCTGACAATGTCAAAACCACAATAAAACAAAACACAATTTAAGTGGTGTTCCCATTGGACTATTTTTGGTTAAACTCCCGTGGTTGTGCGGGAGAGTAACAAAATTTAGTCCAATGGGGACGCACGGAGAATTAGCGTCCCTGTAAAGTTACCGCGACCACGATGTAAAACGTACAGGGCGAGAGAGGCCGCGGAAACTTTCCGCTCAACCGCGGGAGTTTTACAGGGCCCTCGAAAAGTCCAATGGGAACAGCGCCGCCCTGTAGAACTACCGCTGCCGCTGTGTAAAATGCCATATGGATGACGTCACTTCCTGCATCGTGCAATCCCACCACACATTTCGCGAACAAATTCTGGTTATTGTACTGGCCCTGTATGAACGTACGCACGTGTTTTTTCATGCTCTTTTCTTCGCAAATATAATGGCAAGTTTAATCGAAGTTGTTCGAAATTTGATTGGGTTTCGTCCAGCATGCACACAATTAATAATTTCGCGTCAATATGTGTATCGCATGGCATGTCGAACATCCTGTTAGGTCAAAGGTTATGCAAACCACGCCCTCAATTGACCACATATGGCCAGCCGAGTAGCTAAATTTTCCGCTCGCGTCGTGTAAAATATATGGTAAGTGGGAACGCACGGGAGATTTTAAGGAAGGAATGTTTACAGGGAGTCGCGGAAAGTTCCCGCGAGGGCGCGGAAAAAGAAGTCCAATGGGAACACGCCTTTAGTGTGCAAACAATAGTGGACAATACTGCAGATAATTAAAAAACGGCTTCAAGAGCAGGGGCCAATTTCATAGAGGCTGCTTAAGCATAACAAAATTGCTTAAGCATGAAAAACGTTGCTTGACAAAGTGAGGTTACCAGCAAAATGTTCATGTGATTGTCATGGTAATGAAACAGTCCTGTAACACTGGTCATACCACATTTGCATGTGAATGTCATGGTAATGAACAGTCCTGTAACACTGGTCATACCACAATTGCATGTGAATGTCATGGTAATGAACAGTCCTGTAACACTGGTCATACCACAATTGCATGTGAATGTCATGGTAATGAACAGCTAGTCCTGTAACACTGGTCATACCACAATTGCTATCACATGAACATTTTGCTGGTAACCTTACTTTATCAAGCAAGGTTTTTCATGCCTGAGCAATTTTTCATGCTTAAGCAGCTCTATGAAATTTGCCCCTGGTGTTCAGAAATTTTAGGATTTTATGGAAATTTCACTAATTTTACAGTGGAATAAAATAAATAAAGTAATTCTTCGTGGTGTTTGAAAATTCTGTTTTAAGCCTAAAAACAGCCACAAAACTGCAGTTAAACATACATTTTGTGATGTTCTGGCTTTTCACCTGTACTCGCTGTAGAGATTCTCCTAAAATGCTCTCTAGGGGAGGGGGTCGTACGTGCTGGAAACTTCCCAAAAAAGTCAAATATTCACAAAAGCCTCAATCTGTCGGCAGCGGATTACAGTGGGAGCATGCACTATTTTTCCCATGAATTCATTTGTCGGCACATCCAGTACGTGCCAAATATAAGGGATTTGGTTGGTATAGGACACCCAGACAGTTAAGATCCCAATGTGATATAGAGTTTCATTTGCAGAAGGTGGGCCTGGGGAAGGAAATACCGGTAAAGCCTGTAGACAGAATCTAAATTGTCCGCAAAGTTTAGTCAACCACTTGACCAGAAAAAAACCTTACCCGAATGGAAGATAGAGGCGGTTCGAACTGACCGATGCAATGACCATCTGAGGTTATTTGGCATTATCTGCCTGGTGTGTCAGAGGTCTTGGGGGAACCTGAGGGAGTATGCCACTGTGCCTTATAGCTCAGCTGGTAGAGCATCTGCCTGGTGTGTAAGAGGTCTTGGGGAAAACCTGAGGGAGTGAACCACTGTGCCTCATAGCTCAGATGGTAGAGCATCTGCCTATAGTGTGTCAGAGGTCTTGGGGAGAACCTGAGGGAGTATACCACTGTGCCTCATAGCTCAGCTGGTAGAGCATCTGCCTGGTGTGTCAGAGGTCTTGGGACAAACCTGAAGGAGTATACCACTGTGCCTTATAGCTCAGCTGGTAGAGCATCTGCCTGGTGTGTCAGAGGTCTTGGGGGTGGGGGACCTGAGTGAGTATACCACTGTGCCCCATAGCTCGGCTGGTAGAGCATCTATCCAGTGTGTCACAGGTCTTGGGGAAAACCTGAGGGAGTATACCACTGTGCCTCGAGCATTATCTGCCTGGTGTGTCAGGTTTTGGATTTGAATTCTGATGACGATCATTTTTTTCTAATCTTAATCAACATCCAGAAACATGATTAAGATGCCATTCATCACTGTTCAGATAACATGGTAGATAAAGCAGGTGTTTGGGGTAAGAAAAATAGAATTTAAAATTCCATTTCTTATGACTTTGGACAAGTAAAAACCCAAGTAAACAAGGCTGGCCTTGGAAAATACATAGTACGTCAGGTTATTGACATTGGATGTGGGTGTTTCCATGAAAAACTTGGAATCTGGGGTTTAAATCTTTAAACCAGTGTCATTGCCAAGAGTTGGCCTTGGGGGAGCACGTACCCCCACCCCCCAAAAGTGCAATGTCCCCCTCCCCCAATGAGACCAGGTTTGCACAATTGTGGGTGTAAGCTGCTTTAAATGCTCCCTTCCAACATATAGCGCCCCCTCCCCTCCTCCCCTTGCATGATTCCCCACTTTGAAAAGTCTGGCGACACTGCTGCTTTAAAGCCCTTTTAGTATAAACACGATGATGGTAGAAAAATTCCCCTGAAATGGTTTGGTCTGAACTAAGTGCTATAGTCTTTGGGAAATTACTATCAATGCTAGAATAGGGCGACAAATCATGTGTAAAAAAGCTATATTAGGGCGACCTGCTCAATAGGGCGACATTTTGGTGTCGCCCTATCATTTTTGAGTTTAAAATTCATTTTTTTAGGTCAAAAACCATTTTTTTTCGGTCGAGAACCATTTTTATCGGGACTGGAGCTGTTTCTCTTTGGTCTGCAACCATTTTTGGAAGCTTTGAGTGACTCTTGCCGAAATTTCGGTGGTCTCCGGTGAGAGTTTTCCCGAAATGTCGCCCCATTGCGGCATCCAGCGTTGTTTAAATGAGTAAAACAATTATTTTTCGTTTCAAGAGACGAGAATTATATTTTTTAATCCCCACCGCCCCCAATTGCCGGTGAAAAATCGTATAAGATTTTCACCTTTTTCTTGAATATGAAATGTCCAATGATGCTGACACTTCCACAGGGGAATGTTACGACATATATCTCTTCATTCACAGTAAGTACAGATTACTCTAATGACCAAAAACCAATGTTATTGTGCGATGGCTTTAAACTAATGAACGTTGTTAGTGCCACATGTAAGAACAACGTGAATCACACTCTTCCTGGCATTTTAACAAAGCGTTAACTACTATCAAATTGTGGCCAAATGTTTCAGGAACTTGCTTCGGCAACCTTGAGGCTTGCACATTTCCATGAGAAGCGATTACCGACATGTTTCCTAATCAAATTCGTGTGGCTCCCTGGGACCAAAAAAGACCAGGGGGAAACCTGGCACTGACTGCTTAATACCAATTGACAAACAGGGGGGTGGTGTATGAGGGGGGAAGGGGTGGTGTTGTGTTTAAAAGGAACACAGGAAAATTCTCCCAAAAACGTGTTCTTTTGCCAAACCTGTAGGCTAAGGCTAGAGACCCCAGGCTCGTCAGCAATGCGCGCGCGGAAAATTTGTGCCACGAAATATACAGCTCCATGCCTTTGCTATGGAGCTGCGTATTTTTTGGCACGAATTTGGCGCGCGCGCATTGCTGACAAGCCTGTGCCTTTAAAGGGTTGATTTCATGAAGTGCTACGATCTTCGTAACTTGAGACGCACGTTACTCGAGAGGCACGTTACTCGAGACACGCGTTACGGTGGTTTACCCATCATAACTGGTGTTACGAAGGATCGCAGCGCTTCGTGAAATCGGCCCCTCAAATGCTAAATAATTCAATGCAACATTTTTTGCTGCTCACAGACCTTACTCATTAAAAAAAACATTAGGCCTACTTTTTTAATTTTTTATGTAAAATGAATAAAAGGTAGCATTTTTAAACTTTAAAAATTACTTCATAGAAAGAGGGCGCTGTTTGGAGCACACGTCTTTAGGAACACACACAAAAGAAAAGCAGGAAAAAACCCCAGATTTCAAACTGGAATTGTGGCAAATTGCTGCAGTTTTCACCCCGTTTTTTTCTTCTTCATGGCTTACAATAGGCAACATGTTAAACAAACCCAAACAGCCATGGGTCACAAAAGAGTAAGCAAGTTGGAGAAATTTTTTTTCTTCTGTGCACAGTTGAGAGTGATTTTCCTGCATTTGCCTAATGTGACATCACAATTTTGCTCATGAATATACACATTCCTATTAGCATAAAACCCAATTTCTTGATTTTAACTCCCCGAAACACTTTCAAGTGAGGTTTATATGACTGTAACCATTCCTCCATGCTGTAACTGAATGGAGTAGTTGCATAGTTTCATCATGGAGGAAGAAACATGGTTTCATCGATAAAAATTCATTTGAGGGGCCCTTTACAGTAGGCCTACTATTCATCAAAGGTGGGTGCATGGACTGATATTTCTTTAATGCTTGGATAAGTTCTTGATTATTTTTTTGTATTCTTTTGGGAGGCAAGAAGGGGGTGGAGGAAATTGCTTGAGATAATGTCAAGAATGATAGCCTCAGGGTTAGTTTCAGTCTTGTTGAGGAAGTGAGGTGCTGATTTCAAGGTTGGGGGCAAGTAACCTTCTGGGCATCCCTGGGGAAGGAACTTAGAGGTCACGCAAAACTAGGCTGCTGGCTTGAGTTGCTAGGGGTGGGGGTGGGTGGGCCTGCCTGGTCATTTTGGTGGAGTAGAGAGGGGTTGGGTGGGAGGGCTTGGGGGGGGGGGGGGGGGGGGGGTGGGGGGTTGGTGTTAAAGGCCTCTGTGTGAATTATAGAAGAGAAAATTTGTCGTTAAATTGAAAAAAGTTGATCAGAATTCTTCTTTAAAATAACTCGTTAAGCATTGGTAAATGCAAATTTGATGGAAAAACTCAAATTTAGGAGTGAGAAAAATTTAAGATTTTTTTAGAAGATTTTTGATTAAATCATTCTTGTTATGTTTTGTGTAATATCAATACTGTTTATTTTCTACATAAATATAAAATGTGACCTTTCACGACAAAATGAGCGTAAAGTCTAAAATTGGATTTGGATTTTTTTGAATTCAGCAGAAAAAGAGCTTTCCAATAGTATATAACACATAAGGTAAAACTATTCCCCCAACGCAACACAGCTTGGAGAAGTGGTAGTGTCCAAATAAATCTTACAAATCTTAAAACAAAATTTCCTACGAGTTACGAAGAAAGCTATCATCAAAACTGGTCTGAAAATGATGTTTTTAATTGTTGGATGACGCTAACAATTTTAAATAAAAAAGAATAAGAGTTACTCTTTCCAAATATTACAAAACCCTAAAATTGACCTCCCTTCAATTTTTGACTTTGAGCTGTCGTTATATGAAATAGTGCGACTTTACTCTCATTTCGTCGTGACCGACAGGTCACAATATTTAAATTTTAAATCCATGTCGACATCTTCATAGAATTACCTTGAAACTAAGAATTAGGAAAGATTTGAACATGAGACATGATTTGTCCAATGTCATCGAGAAAATTCTCAGAACGTTCTCGACAAAGTCTCAGACATCCCTCTCTGTTCTCTTCTTGGCCTCAACGATCTTCAGTGTGGGGCTGTGACACAGTTTAAGGCGACCTCCCCAGTCTATATGACACAGCAACTCTAAGCAGGGTATCATGTTTCATGTCTCAGTCTCTCCCATTTCACCACCCCTTCCTCTGAAGCTTGTCTTGGCATAGTTTTGCTGACCTCCAGGCCCCAGACATGCCTAATTTGGGTTTCCCCTTGTGCTAACAGGTAGTTTGATAATCCACCTATTCCTGTCTTCAAGGACAAGGGGAGCTGGAGAGACTCTTACCTGTTCAAGGGCAGGGTCAGTGGCCTGAGGGGGAGGGGGTGGGTGTATTTGATAAAGAAGGGCTGGCTTGAATAGGGGCTATTCCATGAAATCCTGTCCAAATCGTTCCCCCTTGGCCTGTCCGCATTGGACTTTTTTTGAGGGAAAACTTACCGAGACGATAGGTAATTTGCCCATTTTATATCCAATGCGGACAGCCTAGGACGTTTTCCTCTCAGTAACTTTTACCGAGTCCAGCGGTTACTTTTCCTGGCCAACTGCTGCCCAGGAAAATTGACCAGGGAACTTTTTCCGAGATTATAATTTTTCAATAATTCCTTAAAGGCCTAGATGTACCATTTGCAAGATAAAACATTTTACCGATTCGTGGAATAAGAGTGTAACATATCTAAGGAAGAATGTTGGTAAACTAGCCTCAAGAAATTTTAGCTACTTAGATGCATTAATGCTTCAGAAAACCTTGAAAATCTATATATGGATTTTGTGTACAAGTAAATGGTAAAAAAAGTCCTGTGCACAGGACTTTTTTTAGAAAACCACCTTCGGTTGTCAATTTCCAGCATGAAAAACCATTTTGGACAGAAATAAATTAATGTGGTGTTTGTTACCATTGCTTTCAACACTTTGAGTAAAGTTTTTCTTGTCAACTCATGAAAAACAAAATTGGATAATTGCAAATGATACAATAGCCCTTTAAACTGATGAAAGTAGTTCTGACTTATACAAAAACAAATGCCAGTACACAAGTAATGACAGAAATATGATACTGTCAAGTTCAGGGTTGTATAGTCGAGTCTATCACAGCTAGGTCGGGAGACAAGTCCTGCACAAGTTCGTCACAAGTCCAGTAACAAGAACCAAAGGATGAACATGCACACAAAAAAGCCTTTTTAGTTGTTGGAGTTATTTGAATAACTTGTGACTTGAATTAAGACCCAGGGACTTGTGAAGGACTCAACTACAACCTTGGTCAAGTTTAATACCGCGAACATGATGTGAAACCTACAGGCCGAGAGAGGCTATGTAATTTTTGTTTACAGTGGTCGAGTGGTTGAGACGTCTGCCTTGTTTGCAGGAGGTTGTGGGTTCGAATCCCACCCGAACATGCTATGAAGTTTTTCATAGTGTTTCGAGTATACAGTGTTAATAATTACGTCGGGTAAGGGCAAAACAAATCTATATTAACATTCAGTTTCCCCGACGCAAGCTTAATCATTTTCTGATTTATTATTTTTTTAAAGTTATGTGGCACGGCAGCAAACAATTAATAACTTAGTTTGCATAGGTTAAGTTTAAAGCAAAGTCGTGGTAACATTCCTTATGAGCATGAAAGAAAAATTCCGGAGGAATGTTACCTAAAGGTTGCAGTAATTTTCCATAAAGCAACTAACAGACGAAAAAAAGCAACTACATGACCATATTAGGTCTAGTATGCAGTTATATCACATGGCATTCACATGATGAAGATAATTTGTTTACTTCAAACTATCATATTCCCACAATTTTAAGTTGTTCAGATCAATGATCAATGGAAAATTTTGGTATGGCAAAGGTCGTGTTTATGTCTGTAAATTAATCAAAACGAATCCTAGACCAACGTAAACGGACAGGGCGGTGGTATTTGTGGGAATTCTTCGGATCAGAGGGAATGCTATATGATTCCACATCAATTTGAGGCCAAGTGGGTTCCTGGTTAAGTTGTAATTCTTCAACTTCGTGGACAATAAAGTAGCGTCGTGCACAATAAATTAGCGTCGTAGACGAGTCTTATTTGAGACCATCATCGTCCTCAAGTATTAGGTCAGACAGCCCAAGTGAAGATCCAGATTTAATCTGGGACCAAGCAACTTGTCTCCAACATTTGACTGCACTTGGGGATTTTCCATCATTCCCTCCGAGTGCAGAACATTTTATACAAACTTTGAAAATAACACTCTTCGCTGTTTTCCTCGCAGGCTCTTTCTATGTGGGATTCTCAAGTGTATTTTGCATGCTCATGAATATTTAAACAAATAATTAATACAATATTACAACATTTTAATTGTTTAAAATAAGATAATGTGTCAGTCCAAACTATCATTAAATGCGCTATCTCTATCTGCCCTTCCACAATGTGGTATGGACAATATATACTAATACTGTCCATATTGGACCTTTTTTTGAAAACATACTGATACGATGGGTACTTTTCCCATTTTAAATCCAATGTGGACAGCCTAGGACGTTTTCTTTTCAGTAACTTTTCCCGACTCCAGCGGTTACTTTTCCTGGCCAACTGCTGCCCAGGAAAATTGACCATGGAACTTTTCCCGAGACGATAAGTCCAGTGCGGACACAGAAAGTCGGTAAAAGTGTACGTCTGGGCCGTGAAGGTTAAACTGCGAAAGAACACTGCGCATGCTCTCCCACGGTCTTGGTAAAATGTTCCCGCGTCAAAAAGTCCAAATGCGGACAGCATTAAAATTTAGCAATTTTTCATTTTAACATCGTCTCAGCAAAACCTCCCGAAAAACAAGTCCAATGTGGACACAGCTTTAGTCCTTTTCACAGCTACATACTAAAAACTTACAGTAGGTTCGAATGGGACTCGAACCTATAACCTTTAAAAAAAAAGAAAAAAAGTTACTTATCAAAATGTTACACTTTGGCTCCCATTTTTAAGGAAAATTTGAAAAACCCATTCCAAGTCTCCAAAAACTTCACAAAAATCCAACCACAACTTGTGTCAAGACTGTCTAGGCTATCCAAGGTGTTTCCGATTTTTCAACGGCCATATTACACGGCTGATTAAGTAATGATGGCATCCCACTTACAGTGGCTCCACAGTTTGAAACACAAACAATGTTGAATGGCATTCAGATGTGTTTATAGTTTTGTGAGGAGATGGATGTGGTTTGGGGCCACCAGAGGTGGTTTGAAAGAGTACAAATCTCTTTCACCCATATAAAAAAAGGGTCATATTGGAGGGGTAGGCCAATTTGAGTTCGCCCTGATAATGTCCAAAAAGACAAAGGGCACACAAATACCATCATATCTATTTGTTTTCCTGTTTTAACATCCAATTACATTTCAACCTCTAAATGGGTCACAACTCTAATTAATGCCCCTTGATCTAGCCCGAGTATTTATTTGTAAGAGGTATGTCATCGATGTTAAAGTTCTGAAGGAAATGAAACAGACAAAGTAGTCTTTATTTATACTTCTTTCAGGTATGACAGAGGTATTTTAAATTGAATTTATAAAGGCCCAGACCAGATTTAATCGATTCATTTTGCATTAGTTGTTGCTATAGACCCTTTACATGCGTGGCCATGACAGGGGGCAGTCACCGTGCGTCATGCACGAGTAGGCACTTTGTGGATCTATTGTCACATCATTTAAATATGAAAACATGCCTCCTGTCATGGCCGGCAGTGCAAAAAGTCTGTAGGTAGGACAAGCCCCAGACAAGCTTTGTGGTTGTTAACAGCAACCTTTTTGTTAGTAAAATTTGCATGGAATTTGCATACATTACGAAAATCCCTGTTTCACAATTTTAAAGTTTTTCTTAAGATCAAGTCCGAAACAGACATGAGAAATATGAGGGAAAAAGTCTACGGTAATAAAAAGTCCATGCGCCAATTTCATAAAGCTGTTGATGTTAAGCAGAAAATGTTGCTTAATCAAAAATTTATTAGCTTTGCAAAAATGGATTAGCAGTCAAAATCGTGACTATTGTTCTGCTGTTTTTGCTAAGAACACAAGTTGACCTGCAATTTTGACTGCTAACCAATTTTTAAAAAACACAACATTTTGGATTAAACGAATTTTCCCGCTAAACAGCTTTATAAAATTGGCCCCTGAAATGTACAGATATGAAATCATTGCCAAGGTGTGGACTGATCGCCGGGCACGCCTGGCATGGGCGGTTGTATGTCGCTTGATCCTGACAAAACATGGGCAGTCACGAAGGATAACACTTGAAAATACCTTGGGAAAGTGTTCACCGCTAATTGAACCCCTTATTAAGGGCACTATGTTGTAGAATCGAACAAATAATGGTGTAAGTTTTGATTTTTAATATTCCCATCTAAAGCGAATATACACGAAAAAGGTGTCATTGCATACAGTGTGTATTAGGGATGGGCATTTACGGTTAATTCAGAAACCAATTTGCAATACTTTCAAGTGTCGGTTAGCCGTTTAACCGTTCGGCCAACATAAAACTTTTTTGCTGGTGTTTATAGATGCATGTGCAATGTACACAATACCCCTAGTCCCCCCAAAATAATAATCAAACCTTTATCTGGTCAAATTTTACTACGACCCCATATAAATTTATTTCACTTTCATGAAGTCATTACAAATAACCATCAGAAAACTATTGTAAATTCTTCAAAATTAACGTTTAAATGATCGGCAAAACCGGTTTTTCAATTTTTAAACGTCCCATTCCTAGTGTGTATGCTACATCTAAGCTAATTTCTAATAATAATGTAGAACATTTATATAAAAATAGATGTTACATTTTTATGCTACAAAACCAAAGTTACAAATCCACATAAAACACTAAAATCGTTGGATAAAAAGACAAAGCACTGGTTGACACAGATTTTGGAACAAAGCCAAAAGGCAAATAAGTGACCCACTGGCCTGATTTAGCCAAAGGTTCACTATGCTGTGTTTATATAAAGCCAACGATCCTTGGCTGGTATACACAACAGGCTGGATCAGTTTCGATGGCCGTAATTTTCTTTATCGATGCCAGTCGGACGGACCGGATGAATATCCCCGAGTGACGGCAGGAGGGAGTGACAAAAATGACAATGATAAATCCCAATGCTTATCTCGTCATCGACACCCAATTTTAAATCCTCCATTCCTCCTAAGACACTCAAGGGGGAGGTTGTGGGGGATTAACGGGGCTCTTGAAATGAGAAGTACGGCTGACTTGTAGGTTAGCGGACAGTGCCCCCTGATGATCGGGGCAATTTGGTAACTTTCCAACAGAATTAGGAATTGTTGTGGGTACGAATCACATCAAAAATTTGTTAGGGGTAGGCGTAAGGGAGCGAGTCGTGATGCTAAGCCTACTTATTTTGTTTTTACAAAGTAAGTAGTGGACACTGGCGGACACAAAAAATGTATTACATTATTTTTATTTTATTGAAATTGTTTTTGAGTCAGAGCAGGGGCGTTTTGACCACCGCCCCCTTCCGTATCCGCGCCTGAATTATAGCTGTTTTTAATCAATCTGACTCGTACTTAAAGATAGTATACATGATTGGTAAACTGTTACAAATAGTTTTATCCCCCTGTGTGATTGAAGATATGCATGATTAAAACCAACC
Source organism: Henricia sp. BOLD:AAB3569 (assembly GCA_037783545.1). Lineage (NCBI taxonomy): Eukaryota > Metazoa > Echinodermata > Asteroidea > Spinulosida > Echinasteridae > Henricia > Henricia sp. BOLD:AAB3569. Next base: position 809,339 of record JBBELK010000868.1, on the reverse strand, counting down.
TGAGCAAAATCCAGCTCCGTACTTCGTCTGACTTTTGAGAAAACAGTAAAAAAAGGGTTTGCAGTCATTTCGCCCCAAAACCACTTCACCCTGAACCATTTCGCCCTGAACTACGGCCTGTGCACGAAGTGGTTTTAGGGTGAAGTGGCATTTGGGTGATGTAGTGTTTGGACGAAGTAATTTGAAGCGAAATGGCACTTGGGCGAAATGGTTTTGGGGCGAATTGAATTTTCGTCCCATGAGACGAAAACTAATTGTTTTACTGATTTCTCAAAGACTATAGCACTTCAGACAAAACCATTTCAGGGGAAGTTTTCTACGGTCATCATGTTTATATTGTGTAAGTTAGGCGTAAATCTGTGAACATTTCTGATTTTCGAGATTACCAATGATGTATACTGCCTTTAATTCCAAAAAAAAAAAATATTACCTACTTCTCCGTTACAAATGCGATTTTTGTCTAATTCCAAGTTTAGTTACTTCTCCATTGTGTGACGACCGCGATATGTACTATTGTATGCCAATGGCCTACCACTTTCTAGCAGGGTTATCCTTGTACTTTTCGTAATCCTCTCTTCTGAAAAACGACAGCTCGGTTTCCGACTCTGAAATAGAAAGACAAAAAAATGGTTTAGCATTGACCCAAAAATCTTTTCAACTTTTACATATTGAAAATGGAAAACAACCAGAAAGAAGGGAAAATGAGTAAAATATAGTCCTCCCCCTGAGGGAGTATACCACTGTGCCTCATAGCTCAGCTGGTAGAGCATCTGTCCGGTGTGTCAGCGGTCTTGGGGATAACCTGAGGGAGTATACCACTGTGCCTCATAGCTCAGCTGGTAGAGCATCTGCCCGGTGTGTCAGAGGTCTTAGGGGAAAACCTGAGGGAGTATACCACTGTGGCTCATAGCTCAGCTGGTAGAGCATCTACCCGGTGTGTCAGAGGTCTTAGGGGAAAACCTGAGGGAGTATACCACTGTGCCTCATAGCTCAGCTGGTAGAGCATTTGCCCAGTGTGTCAGGGGTCTTTGGGAAAAACCTGAGGGAGTATACCACTGTACCTCATAGCTCAGCTATTAGAGCATCTACCCGGTGTGTCAGAGGTCTTAGGGGAAAACCCGAGGGAGTATACCACTGTACCTCATAGCTCAGCTATTAGAGCATCTACCCGGTGTGTCAGAGGTCTTGGGGAAAACCTGAGGGAGTATACCAGTACCACTGTACCTCATAGCTCAGCTGGTAGAGCGTCTGCCCAGTGTGTCAGAGGTCGTGGGGGAAAACCTGAGGGAGTATACCACTGTGCATCATAGCTCAGCTGGCAGAGCATCTGCCTGGTGTGTCAGAGGTCTTGGGGGAAAACCTGAGGGAGTATACCACTGTGCCTCATAGCTCAGCTGGCAGAGCATCTGCCTGGTGTGTCAGAGGTCTTGGGGAAAAACCTGAGGGAGTATACCACTGTACCTCATAGCTCAGCTATTAGAGCATCTACCCGGTGTGTCAGAGGTCTTAGGGGAAAACCCGAGGGAGTATACCACTGTACCTCATAGCTCAGCTATTAGAGCATCTACCCGGTGTGTCAGATGAGGTCTTAGGGGAAAACCCGAGGGAGTATACCACTGTACCTCATAGCTCAGCTATTAGAGCATCTACCCGGTGTGTCAGAGGTCTTGGGGGAAACCTGAGGGAGTATACCACTGTGCCTCATAGCTCAGCTGGCAGAGCATCTGCCTGGTGTGTCAGAGGTCTTGGGGGAAAACCTGAGGGAGTATACCACTGTACCTCATAGCTCAGCTGGTAGAGCATCTACCCGGTGTGTCAGAGGTCTTAGGGGAAAACCTGAGGGAGTATACCACTGTGCCTCATAGCTCAGCTGGTAGAGCATTTGCCCAGTGTGTCAGGGGTCTTTGGGAAAACCTGAGAGTATAACACTGTGCCTCATAGCTCAGCTGGTAGAGCATTTGCCTGGTGTGCCAGAGGTCTTGGGGGAAACCTGAGGGAGTATAACACTGTGCCTCATAGCTCAGCTTGTAGAGCATCTACCCGGTGTGTCAGATGTCTTGGGGAAAACCCGAGAGAGTATACCACTGTGGCTTATAGCTCAGCTGGTAGAGCATCTACCCGGTGTGTCAGAGGTCTTAGGGAAAACCTGAGGGAGTATACCACTGTGCCTCATAGCTCAGCTGGTAGAATATCTGCCCGGTGTGTCAGAGGTCTTAGGGGAAAACCTGAGCGAGTATACGACTGTACCTCATAACTCAGCTGGTAGAGCATCTACCCGGTGTGTCAGAGGTCCTAGGGGAAAACCTGAGGGAGTATACCACTGTGCATCATAGCTCAGCTGGTAGAGCATCTGCCTAGTGTGTAAGAGGTCTTAGGGGAAAACCTGAGGGAGTATACCACTGTGCATCATAGCTCAGCTGGTAGAGCATCTGCCTGGTGTGTCAGATGTCTCGGGTTCAACTCTCAATAAGGGAACCACATGGCTTTTCTCTTGCCTATTTGTGGTGTTTATGAAAGCTATCAAACCTAACTACAACTTACCGATACTAGAATCTTTTAGTGTCGTCGCGTTGTCAAGTATCAATTTGTCGTCATTTTCTGTGTTGATGGCCGGGTCGCTGGTCTGAGAGAGGTCAAAGGTCAAGGGATAAATGCAGGGCAAACAGCCAACAACACTTTAGCCAAATGCAGACTTTTATACAGTTTTGGGGGCTTAAAGACGCAGACTCGTCAATGCACGCGCGATGAACAAATTCGTGACACGAAATTCACAGCTCCGTAGAAAGACATGGAGCGGTGAATTTCATCGCACGAATTTGTTCCTTGCGCGCGCATTGACAAGCGTGCATCTTTAATTTTTTGGCGGTTTAAGACACATTCTTGGACTTGCAAATCTAGTAGAGTTGACCCATTGATGTTCAATGCAAGGGTCCTATTCTGTCGGTTGGTGCCACGTCACATCCGGTAGGACTGGAGTGAAATACGTGTGTGACCACAGCGACAAGCGAAGGAACAAAGACGTTGTCCGTGCAACATGTACACGTATCTAAGCATGAACGAATTTGTTTTCACTCCAGTTGCGTCGCTATATCCGTACATGAAGGCATATGACACAGGGTCATGAAAATGCCAGGATGTCCGACCGTCAAAATATCATCTTTGTGTTTTGGGAGGGGAGGGGTGATAGCTACCTTGGCTCCGAATGCTTTGTGTTGTATCTTGAGTGTATCGTAGTCGTACGTTCTGAATGGGGGAGGTATGCCAGTTCTTGTCTTGATATCTGACAAAATAAATAAATAAATAAATTATTGTATTTATATAGTGCACGTTCCATATGAACATGTTAACATGCGCTTTACATTATACACGGTAATAAGCTTTTTTATAAACCTACAGTTCAAGTCAGAAGTATATATACAACTGTATGCAACCAAGTGTTAAAACTGGTGTGTTTACACCATTTTTGTAACAGTCTTTACTAAAGTCTTGATTTTGTGAATTCCTCAAGTGCTTGCAGTACTTAAAACATAGCTTGTACACCTTGCAATGGTTCGGGTAGTCCTGTTTACCATTTTGGGTGATGATGGTAGTGGTGTACATGTATTTATACTTCTGACTTCAACTATAGGTGGGTGGCACCGGCCATTGGCAGCCGACGGCCAGAGATGCCAGGGAAGGTCTGCAGTTCATATCTTATATGAACATAATTATGGACATTTTTTTTTTTTTTTACCAGTTCTGACAAATTCCGCAAATTCTTTTACAGTCATGTCCAAAGAAACGTCTTTGTACACAACGGCCTTGATATTTCGATGCTCGAATGACCGGATAAGACGCACTGTAACGATGGTTGTTGGTGATCCCGTTGCCATGACAACTTAGCAACAGCTCCAGTTATAGTGTCACCGGTTAACCGACTTGCAAAGAGACATTTTCATCTGAGGAAAATGAATTTTTATGAGAGAAAAGTCAAAATAATGTGCTTAAATGGAATGTAACTGTAGCTACTTTGAGGGTGAAATATGCAAGAGAATTAAAGGCCCATGGTATCATTTGCAATGACCCAATTTTGTTTTTCATGAGTTGACAAGAAAAACCATACTCAAAGTGTTGATAGCAATGTTAACATACCACATGAATTTATTTCCATCCAAAATGGTATTTTCTGTTGGAAATTGACAACCGAAGGTGGGTTTCTGAAAAAGTCCCGTGCACGGGACTTTTTTACCATTTACTTAATCAATATAGGTCTATAGATTTTCAAGGTTTTCTGAAGCATTGATGCATCTAAGTAGCTAAAATTTCTTGAGGCTAGTTTACCAACATTATTTCTTAGATATATGTTACACTCTTATTCCACGAATCTGTAAAAAGTTTTATCTTGCAAATGATACATAGGCCTTTAAAAGGCAGAGGCTCGTCAATGCGCGTGAGGCCAAATTCGTGCAACGAAATACGCAGATCCATGCCTTTGCTATGGAGCTGCGTATTTCGTGGCACGAATTTGGCCTCAAGCGCGCATTGACGAGCATGTGCCTTTAAGCCTTCTCAACTCCCTTGTGTTGTGAGCATGGTTGTGAGTTAGTATGCAGCCCCGGCAGCCCGTTACTAGACACTCGTAACACTGCTTTGGCCTGAAGATTTAGGCCTAACCAAGGTCTTGCTTGGCCATGGCACTCACAACAATTTTGTTCCCATATAATTCAAAATTCAAGATGTCTCGGTTGCACCATGGAGGAAGGAAAGTCTTTCCTTCCTCCATGGTTGCACACACGTGTGACACACAGCGCAGACGACATTGACAATGGACCGTACACATCAACTCTGCAGAAAGTGAGTTCGGTCTATATTATTATCTGAAGGGGTGAAACTCAATAAAACTTGAAGGGACTTAAATTTAAAAGTAAACTACCATCATATTTCACATTTGTATTAATTATTACAATTTTGTACTAAAACCTGATGTTCACTAAATTTTATTTAACTTAGTACGATTGTATTCCAATTATAAATAAATTATTTTTTATATGTCGAAAATATGCTCCCCCCTAAAGCTAATTGGTTTAGTCCGGGGTATCATTCTCAAAATGGCGTCTCATCAGTTCATGTCTTCTGGCCAACAACCGAGATTTCCACCTCCAAATCAACCCGTTATGAGGAGCTATCTTCAGGGAAATTATCCTGTAAGTACCATAAAGTGTTTGTCAGTTTTTTAACGTTTATTGAGATATATTAATCAGTTAGGTAAGGCACAAACCGTGGTTAGCTTACACTCGCAGTGCAGTGCTCACGACGTCAGACAATGCAAACGGCAAATGCGTCGCTGTCGGGTGCAGGTCAACTCGACCGTTTGCCAACTACCCGACTCGAACCAACTCGACCGTTGTACCAGCTCGACCGTTGAACCCCCTCGACCGTTGAACCAACTCGACCGTTGTCCGTTGACCAACTTGACTTCAAAGTCGAGTCAACTCGACCGTTTGCCAACTTGACTCAAACCAACTTGACAGTTTTGCATACTTTCTGATCTTGTAGCACGCAATTTTGTGCCAAGCGAAAAATCACGCTGCGTTGTAGGCCTATAATCAGGAAAGAAAACGGGATGAATTTACTTCTCGGATGTCAACAGTTTAAAAAATAAAAAACTTAAAGTTATCTCACCTTAGGAAAGGATTCTTGCTCGAGTAATTAGACTTAGGAAGATTTCACGTGCTGCAGAATAAAAGTGCGCTCGAGCAAGCCGTCATATTCTAATGTGAGCGCTCAATCAGCGCGTGCGCGTGCAGAGAGCTCGTCCATTCTGCACCATAATATCTTATAATCTGTTCAATTAATTACTGTAGCTTGGATAGTTTATATTATCTCATTAGTAATTTTTTGTTAAACGTTTAATATTATTATTTACTCTTTATAACACGTACCCAAGTTATTTATGTATATTTTCTTAATCTTATATTCATTGTTTACCCCATGTAAGGCCATGAGAATGAAAATGATAGATTTGCGTCCACCGCCCGCATGCTCTGAAAGCTACCGCCGAAAAATTTCATTATTTTCAACAATTTTCATTATTTTTACAAAAAAGACTCTGCATCACGAATTTTCAAGTTTCAAATCATCAAACAATGGTAAAAGGTTATATTCACGCATTTTACTAGTAGACAAGGTCCCGTTCATCGACTAAAAATGTAGTCAGGATGCCCTGCGACACAGAGAAAAATGCATGCGAAATGCCGTTACGAAATAGCCGACTTCTGGGTACCAGTCGCTGCACACTATTTATACAAAAAGATCGACTTGTTGGGCTGCTTTCGAGCGCTCGTCCCTGGTGCTCCCACCAGCTCCCAGGCGCTGGTAACGTTACGTCACACACATGCAGTTTGTGCCTTTCGAACGCGCACCAGGGAACACTAGGGATCCCCTGGTGCCGCGCTCGAAAGCAGCCCCAGCCCTATTGAGCTCGTGCCAATGACGTAATTTGGGAGTAAACACGCTATGATGAGGCTCCCATTGGTGAACTAAACCGCGTTACGCCCACCAGAGACACACACAACGCGCATGCACATTGCTTCCACAATGACTCAGCATTATTTGACTCCCAAAATGGCATATTCGCACGTGTTCGAAAGGGGTCAATAGCGCATTGAAACTGTGGCTTGTGCGCGTGCATGTGTACATGTACGTCGTGATTCTGTTTAGTAGTTTATTGTGTTACCTTCACAAACAAAATGGAACAGCCTGATCATTCATGTTAACGGGACTTTTTCTCTGATCTTGACTCTAAAATGATGTAGACTTTGGAGCATGTTTTATTAAAGTTTTATGACGTTTTCAATGAAAAACTCTTTCAGTAGTTTCTGGTGTTTCCTTCACAAGCAAAATAGATATGTATAAGCTACTCCTAGAACTATGAGAGGTTCGTTCCGCTATCGTCTCCACGAACTAGGGGTATGTATAAGCATGCAGTACACATGGTATTACGCATCACTAGCATTAATAACTACATACATATTGCAATTACATCGTTGAAGAAGCTAGTACGAGAAAATAATGAATAATGAAAAAAAGCCTCATGTCATTTCAAAAATGCCCGGACGCAAATCTATAACTTTCATTCTCATGGCCTAAGGTGGCCTGGTCAGCAGCAGCTGTTGGCCATTGTAATTGAAATAAACCATTAAATAAAAAAATAAATAAAATAGGGGCATTCACTTGCAAGGGACACTTACGACATGATTCAAAGATTAAAATTCTACCCTGCTTGTTAATTTGGAACAGGCTAATATATGCAAATATTATCTTATTATTATTCATATATTTAGATAAGGTCTACGTAATACATTATGCATTCATTATTTGAAATATTCATGAATGAAGCAAACTGCTTGCACAAATACAACTTAAATACTCCAACCGGCAACAATCGCTCGTATGGCCGAGCGGTATAGACGGTGATATTCTGATATGATGTGCATCATTAAAGTGGATGGCGACGGTTCGAAACTCTAGGCAAGTGAATAAAAAGTGTTCATGTTAACAACAAAATGTAGATGTCAGAGTAGAGGAAGAGACTGGGAGAGGGAGAGACGGAATAGACGATACTTTTTCCTTTCTCTGTAGGCCTACAATTGTGGGACCCTTGAAACTGTTGACGTCCGACTTTAGAATTATTTTCAAGAAAATTCCTGTTACATTGGAAATGTTTATGTATTTTTGTAACTTGAAACATGCTGTGTCTTATTGAATTGTGTTACATTAATAACCACTTCATACGGTATGTTTACGTTTTACGTAAGTAAAAATTGGTAGTGAAGCCGGCCATTGTGGTCAACTGCTTCACCTGGCCATTTGTCTACACTGACCACTTCTTAGACGTTTTACAAAGACGTTTTAACTTAGTTCCGTTTGTGTACGTACACGCAAGTGACATTTCACTGTAGGGACTGGGAACCTGTCTATTTTACGGCGACTAGCTGTATGAACGGCCCATCATTCATGAAGAAATGTAGTTAGTTTTGCGTTTGCGTGTTTCCAGATTGACCTTTGTTTGAATAAGCCTGTGTAATTTTCAAATCACTGTAGGAAAAAATCCTTGCTCTCACCTGACTCATGAGTAATGGCCAAAAATGTTATAACTGTCGCAGTGCAGCGCTGAAAATTAGACAAGTTTCCAGTCCCTACAGTGAACTGTCGCTCGCTCGTACGTACACGAACGGAACTAAGTTAAAACATCTTGCACAAAGACTAACCATTTCTCCAAACTGACCACTTGTCTAAACTGTCTTTAGTCGGCGGGCTGTGTTTAATGCCAGTTAACACAATCTATACAAAGTGACCATTTCATTTAACATGTAGCTGCCCCTTTAGCTAATCCCACATAGTTTAACTGTGGTATTTGCAACAGGCGAGATTCTGCCCCGTCGCCATGGTTTTTAACTCATTTCTCCACTTGTCATCTTTTGACCCTTAACTCCCATTCCGCCCCTGACCCCCTCGGTAAAAGGACTCTGCTAAAGTGTCCACTACTGGCCCCACTACGCCACATTCTTCTACTTCTTCTGGAACTACACCTACACCATCTTCTTCATCAACTTCTTCAAAGCAGGTACAATAATGTGCTCCTGCTTGAAATGCATCCGCTTTTATGATTTTGTCATTCGTTGATTTTGTTAGAAAAAAAAGAAAAAAAAAGCTGCTTTATCATACATGGAATACAGAATGTGCTTTTAGTATTGAATTTGAATTACACTTTAGCCGTGTCTGCATTGAACTTATTTGGGAGGTTTTACCGAGACGATAGTAAAATAAAAAATGGATAAATTTTACTGCTGTCCGCATTTGGACTTTTTGACACGGGAAAATTTTACCGAGACCGTGGGAGCGCATGCGCAGTGTCCCTTCTCAGTAGGTCATTCACGGCCCGGACGTACGCTTCAAGAGCACTTTTACCGACTCGCTGTGTCCGCACTGGACGTATCGTCTCGGGAAAAGTTCCCTGGTAAAGTTTTCCTAGCAGTTGGCCAGGAAAATTACATGTAACTGCTGGACTCAGGAAAAGTTACTGAGAGGAACACGTCCTAGGCTGTCCGCATTGGGCTTAAAATAGGAAAGTACCCATCGTTTCTGTAGGTTTTCCCCAAAAAAGTCCAATGCGGACAGGCCTTTAAACAAATTTGTGTATAGAAAACATTACGATGAATTACAGAATCCCTTTACACCAACCATACACTTTACATGTACATGCGTCGAAAGCTGTTTTATAAACTCATTCACATATTACACTATGTATGGCAATATGAGGTTGTTTGCAGTGTTAAAAATGCACGTAATCCGTATGTTTTGTTAAAAAATGCAAATTGCGGAATTATGCTTCTTTTCTTTTTAGTCATAGTGCTCAGCTTACAGCAAAGTTCAGTTGCAGAAATAGGCTTTTGAAAAATAATTTTGTAATTTTTATTAAGAATTTGGTTTGCTTTTATTTTGTGACCTGTTTACAAAAAAATGCACGTGTTGAAACAGCATTGCCAACCCAAATCTGTTAAGCTGCTTTGTTATTGTTTAATGATAATGTTTGAGCCGTGCTAACCACCAGTCTGAAAAATTGAAATGCTGGTTGTGTATTGTGCTAATAATGTGCTAAATGAAAGGCTTTGATAACGAACACTGGACCTCCTGGGCTTTTGTTAAAGGCCCACTGTATTGTTGCAATGACAAAAAATGTTAATCTACAATTGACTAGGAAAATCTTCCTCAAAGTAAAGATTGAATTGGTAGCAACTATCCAATGAAATGTTTCGGCCCGAGATTATATAATTTTACCAGAAAATAATCCATGAAGGTGAAATTATTGAGATCGTTTGTAAACGATTTACTTAGTTGGTTTGCATCTGGGCGGTCCGAAACGGGCGCTGTTTACAGGCTGCATGACTCAGGCTTCGTACACTTTCCGTAGGTAGGTTATGCTGTGCATGTGGACTGGACTGGTCGGGCACACGACCAGTATGACTCGAGCCACAGAGTGCATAATACGTACGCAACCAATTGAGAATGAAGAGACGAATTTATAAAAGCCTTTGAAATACCTTGTCAAGGACGGCAAAACGCTCATGGATTTTTCATGTTTTTAGAAAAAAACGTAGTGCATTTGACAGAGCTGAAAAGTCTTCAGAGAGGTTTTTTTATGTCTTTCTTTTGATTTATAATGGTTTTGTTCCCAGACTCGCTCAAAAACAGTGGTAATTTCAAACTAAATAAATAAGTATTAGACTGAGTATGTGTTTTTCTGCGTGGCATTTGGGAGTGAGTACATTAGTTTACGTCAGTTGCTTAACACGAAAAGCCTCGTTATCAAACCCAGCGGTGCGCAGATCGGTCTCAAATTGGTTAATTTGGTATTCGTCTATACAGATTTTAATTATAACATAGAATTTCTCCCACAGGGCCAAATTTTCTAACAAATATTTAAAAATTGAAGATTGTAGTTTTATTTGCCATATTTTGCTTCTACTGTACTTTGAAGATCAGTAGCCCTACAATGCAAGTGGCATCTACGTTAGTCTTGTCAGGTGACTTCCTTTTTAAAAAAATGCAAAACTAAATTGACTGGTTCTACAGATACATATGACTTGGCTTGAATTTCAGGCATTGCAGTATCAAATAATTATTTCAATACGAACAAAAGTATTAATTAATTTGTAAACAAAAATAAACTATATGAATGAGTTGCCTTTTTCATTGTGGTATTATTGTGGTTATACATTTGTCTCACGAGTCACGTTGCGATCCATTTTGGTGACAAAATAGTAAAACACGTAGGCGAAAATAGACTGCATACAATTCGCATACATGTACTTGCAAATCTGTTGGGAATTTTTTACTGTTCCCTAGAAGTTGCGATATTAATTATATTTCAAATTCATACAAAGCCGTTTATAGCATTTAGAATGCAGTGATGTTAATACCGTACATTTAGCCATACAACATTTACACATAGTCAGTATGTACAATTAAATAGTATTTCCTCGTCGCATACTTCTAGAACTTTGGTGTTATAGGAAAATGCAAATATATAGCAAAATCTCAATGTCAAGGGTTAATCTTAGTTGAGTTACACATAAAATCTATTCTTATACTTTTAATCATGGCAATACATTTTCTATAATGTGAATTGATTTGACAGGGTTTTCTATGGACCCTATTGACCACTCTCACAGACGCCATCTTTGTAGGATAAATGCTACTGCGTATTAAACGCATTCAAGTAGGCGCACGCACACACCCTGGAAAATGTTCAAATCACGCGTGCGTGTTGCTCGAAATTTGTTCGAAATACGGCGCAGCCAATGCAAGTCACAAAAATTTACGCTCAAGCATGTGTGTTAAGATTCTGATGCACGTGGCAATTTGTAGGAAGTTACGTCATTTGAGAGTGACCAATTCACACGTTTGAATGGTTTAATCGGGCCTCTTGAATCACTTCAATTGAAAGCAAACTGTTATAGAGCCTTTGCACGGCGGCCATGACAGGGGGAAGTCACATTGTGTCATGCATGAGTAGGTGCTTTGTGATTCTATTGTTACATCATTTAAATAAGAAAACCTGCCCCTGTCATGGCCGCCGGTGCAGAAGCTCTATTGGAAAGGTCCCTGACTACTTATGCATTCCAAGCCTCGTCTTCAGATCGAGGTTTGGAACGCATATGTAACTGGTACGTCCAATTAACAGTTTGTACTGTATAGACAGTTCTGGTTCAGGGGACACAATTAAACCATTCAAACGTGTGAATTGATTGCTTTCCGTGACGTATAACATCCGGGAATGTTTGGTGGTCAATGCTCAAGCGCGCACATGCGTATTTTCATTCGAAGATGCTGCACGCGCGTGCTGCGATACGTTTAAATTATTGAGCATGCACTCGGCTTGTAAAAACGAAAGTGCTTCTACTTGATCGCGATTTTTAGCCTGAAGAAATACGTTTTTATCTTTATCGATACAACAGCCATGGTGCAACAACATAAAAGCAAGGTTAAGTAACAGAGGTATTTGCAACCAATGCGCTTTTCTTGCTGTTTTTGCCGGTTATCACTCGAGCCACGTGGGTCATGAAAAATGACAACCAAAATGGTGGATGGAAGGCGTGACATCACCGGAAAGCAATCAATAACATCAATCAACCAAGCTTGACTTGTCAAAATTTTACTGTTTAAACAAGCATTTGAATTATCCTTAATTAGTCCGTAATATTTTAGCTCCATGTACAATATTTTAAGTCTGTATAATTAAATAACATGCTTGTTGGAAACTAAAATATGTTAAAGTGTACCAGCACTTTACTCCCCAGTCTAGTACATGTACACAGAGAGAAATTATGAAATAAGCAAATCGTGGCAAGATATTATCACTTCTAACAAAAACAATTCACTTCATTATTATTTTGCATCACTGTTGCATATTCAAATTTTAGAAGTGAATCGTGTTTTGTGGCAATAAAGTTCTATGCGTCGTAGTGCAAAAGCAACACAAATCTTTTATGAGATAGAATATACATGAACTTCCAACAATCCACAAGTAATAAAATAGCTTAAATTAGGTGTTTCAATAATTTACACAGTTTCCCCAAGTTTGGTAGAGGGTGCTTTCACAGGGGGTCAAAAGGTCACGGGTCACTAGTGCTTGTCCTCCAGATCGGGAGATAACAATAGATGATGATGATGATGATGATTAGATTTGTATAGCGCACATATCCACCCTGCAGGGCGCTCAAGGCGCTGTTACCATTATTACCGCTGCCATCAGGGAATCACCAGAACCATTTCGCTTCAACTAGGTGGCTGCTGGTCAGGCGCTCAACCCTAACAGCAGTTAGATTGTGGCATTCCCCTTAACAGCTTCCCATATATCGCTTGGGTTGACGAGGCAACTGGGATTAAGTGCCTTGCCCAGGGACACAGACACGTTGGTCGAAGTGGGGCTCGAACCCCCAACCTCTGATTGGGAGTCCCGCTTCATACCCACTAGACCACACGCGCTCCCATAGAGCCACGTGGGGAAACGCACGTGGCTGCTAGCAGCAAAGCATGTGCTCTATTCTCTCCTGATCTGGGGCCAATATTATGGCGCTGTTTAGCACAAAAATTTGTTTAGCACAGAATTTCTTTGCTCTGTAAAATGGGTTGGTAGCCAAAATTCTATGTCAAATTGTATTTTTAGGAACGGGAGCAAAATATCAGTAAATACACATCACATACAATTTTGGCTGGCAACCCAGTTTTGCAAAATAAACCAAAGAAAAATTCTGTGCTAAGCAAATTTTTTGTGCTAAACAGCGCCATGAAATTGGCCCCTGGAGTACAAACAATAGTGACCCGTAACCTTTTGATCCCCTGTGGAAGCGCCCTATTGTGATTGTCAAAACATAGGAAAAAAAATTGCTGCATGTTGCAGTGTTGTATTGTAGAATAATCTCAGGTCAATGCCCTGAAGAATCTCTTCTCTTGGCGATTATCTTGTAAGGTTTTGGAACCAAGTCAAAGTGAATGTTAGGCTGTAAGTCCTCCGTGACATCCGGGGGCAACTCAAGCATGTATCTTTGCAAGAGACACGCACTCAGTACAAAGACCTCAGACTTGCCAATGTTCTTGCCGAGGCACGCTCTCTGGCCGGTTGAGAACGGCATGAAGTGTGGAAACGTCCTGAGGTTGCATAACCTCCCGTCTTGGTCTAGAAATCGGTCCGGATCAAACTCGTAGGGTTTGTGCCAAACGCGCTCGTCGTGGTTGATTGCCCAGAAATTGGCCATTACTTGAGTTCCTGGGGAAATAGGAAATGTAAACAGAAAAAGTAGATTATAGCAGGATTTCCAACGGAATGTTCCTCATTCGTATGATCCCCTAAAGAGATCTGGTTGCTGAGATTAGCCGACTTAAGTCGTTGCCTTGTAGCTGTAGCCACCTACAGTGTACATGTAGGGGGTTCTTCAGCTCGGCCACGAAGTGCGAGAGAACAGAAAGAAATGCTCAGTTTTAGAGGTGGGAGGAAAACCCCACACACCAACGTGTGGGGGAAAACCCACGGAATCAGGCAGGGACTGAGAACATGTACGGGACATGGGAAAAATTTGAGTGTATCGTAATTTCCAAAGGCCTATTGTATCCTATTAACTCACTCAAAATTTTACTTTATAAGTTGACAGGAAAAACAATTCAATAGAAGTTAACAACTGAAGGTGGTGGTAAAAAACGTGTGTGTGCAGTTTGTGCACACACCTTTTTACCATGAGTTTCACTTAACACAGAAACCATTCATGGATATTATTAAAACGATTTTCTAAAGCATTTCTACAAGCTAGTTTAACAACATTCGTCTTTAGATATGTTATGCCCTTATTCCAGGAATCCGTAAAAGGTTTCGTCTTCCAAATGACACATTGGGACTTTTAAGAGACATTAAAAGAATTGAAGAATTAGCATGATAATTACCTTTTGGAATGTAGAAGCCATCGATCGTAGTGTCCGTGACCGCGGCGTGGGGAACACCAAGCAGCGATAGGGAGCTGTATCTAAGGGTTTCGTAGATCATTGCACCTGGAAGGAAGGAATAGGTTTAAATTGTGACCCGATTTGAAAAAAAATGGCCCTTGAGTCACGCAGGCTAGGTCGAGTTTTCGTGACTATAAGAAGAAATCTGCAGCAGATCCATGCTCATTAAAATACAAAAACACAATAAAAATTCCTGGCTGTGCCCAGATACCGCCTGGAATGTCCATTGTGAAATTGTATTTTAATAAGCATGGATCTGCCGCATATTTCTTCTTATAGTTGTGAAAACTTGACCTACATGTAGCCTGCGCTCCGTTTTTGAAGAGCAGGTCAGAATTATACTGTTTTTGTTTGTGACCCTGTATGCTGTAATCAGGAATACGCAAGTCACAGATGATGTTTTGAGTAGTCAATGGCACAGTCAATTAGGTATTGGGGTGAAAATTTTGACCAAGTTGGTTTTTAGGTTTTTGTACATGTTTTAGGTCATTATTAGTGTATTTAATGTAAAAATGATCAGTAGAGATTTATCCACTGTATTTAAGCGAAAATACTGTGAACATTTTTTTTCAAATTAAACAAATCTGATTTAAATAATAAAAAGATGTAAATTAAAAAAATCAACAAATTAAAAAAATCATCAAATATAAAAAGGCATCTACCGGTACAGTACCTCTGTTGGCACTGGCCTTGGCCTTTGTACGCTTTTGTAGTTTTTCCCAGAGACTGTTTGATTGTCTAGTGGAAGTGCTCTTTGCAAGTGCCCCAAGAATGCACACTGCAGCAAACTTTGAAACTTGTTATTAGGCCTATAGTTTCAAAATGGTGAACTTACTGAGTAGTGGCAAATTGTGTTCATCGTCAAGAGAGGGCAGTCTGTCGCAGCTGATGGTTGCGTCGATTTGTGCTTGTATTCGTCTCTGCACTTTGGGGAATGCTGCCATGTAGAGGAAAACCCACAGTAGCACATTCAGCACTGTATCCGTACCTAAAATGCATACATGTATGAAAGGAAAGAAGAAATGTTAGCTTTAACACTGCATTAGTTTCAATAGACCCTTTGCAGGGGCGGCCATGACAGAGGGCAGTCACATTGTCACCGTGCGTCATGCACGAGTAGGTGCTTTGTGGATCTATTGTCACATCATTTAAATATGAAAACCTGCCCCTTGCCGGTGCAATGGGTCTATATAGAGGTTTGGCAGGTAGCCAAGCAGTATACTCCCCAGGGAGCTAAGATTAAATTAAGAATTTAAGAATTTGAGAAATAATTTTAAAACATGCAGCACGAGTGATACATGATGAAAAGAAAATGAGATTTTTTTTTAACACTTGCCTGCAAAGAATATGGTCCAGATATTGGTTGTAATGTGTTCGGGTGACAGAAGTTGAAGCGTTGTGCTGTCGCCTTCCCGCTCAGCTTTCTTAGCTACTCTAATGAGGGCATCTACCATGTCTCGGATAGTTCCCTCTTCGTAAGTGTCCAAATGTTGCTGGTATAGTTTGAGCAAGTGGTTGTCTCGTTTGTTTTTAGCCGTTTGTAGAGCGTCCATCCACGGGTTGGGGATGTTTTGAAGCCACGGGATCAGGTTGATAGGGTGTACTGGCGAGATTGCTTTCACTATGTCGTGCGAGTAGCTGAAGATCTCCTTAAGTTCCTCATTGCCCTTTTGGTATCGCTTCCCGAACGCGATATTGTAGAGGATATTGAGAGAGGCTAAGTTGGTGTCGTCTCGAGGATCAAACGGTCGACCTCCGTAGGACTCAAAGATCTCAATCAGGCTCTCGGCTTCCTCGGCGAGTTTTATCCCCAGGCTGGTGTTGCTAATCACTCGGAACGCGTGCTTCATCATTTTGGTGTGAATCTTGAAGTGATTTCGGTCCGTACATGCCATGAAGCCTTTATTAATGAAGAAATCGATGGAGAAAATCTTTGGTCTGCTCGTGATGGCATCCCCGCTGTACGCGGCTTTCACCGTCTCGGCCACGTTGAGTATTACCACGCGTTCCTTGCCGAACTTGATGCTAAACGTAGGGCCGTATTTCTCTGCGAGTTTGGTCAAGGAGAGATGCAGCTGCTTAGGGTTAATTTGGAGGATGTTTCCCAGGAGAGGTAAGGAGGAGGGCCCGGGAGGAAGGCCAAGGATCTTAAAGACGTACTCTTCATGTATGTAGTAGATGAGGAGACAAATAAGGACTGTAGATGCAGCGTAAAGCAAAATACTCAAAATCATCTTTGGTTAAAGCTGGCGATTCTCTCTGCAAAGAAGAACAGAGTGACAGTTTCTCGTTCTTAAATTACATTTGGTGCAGAAATTTCTTATTCACACAAGGAAATTAAATTGCCAAAATTAATTACCTACGCTATAATATGAATTTACAATTGTCATAAATCATATTGATACCTGTGAGCTACAATGCATTTGCAAAAAACAAAACAAATCCCTTAATTTTCTAAAAATTTGATTAGAATATTTGTGCTAAATATTTGAATATTCGCTAGTGCAGTTGATGAACAGTATAGCACTGTGCCTCATACATACAGCTCAGCAGGTAGAGCATCTGCTTGAAGTGTCAGAGTTCTCGGGTTTAAATCTTGATTTGTAAATTTAAGTAAAATTTAAATTTGAGACGGTAAACGTTCTTACCTAGAATGTTTCTCACAATCAGCTCATTTATCTTCTCGTTGAGTGTAAGATGTCTTGGTACAGGCGTAAGTCTTCCTTTCGCAGCGTAGATATCTTTTAAGTTGATAAGACGCAAATCGTACCTCTCCACCAACGTTTGACTACTAATGGACGCAGTCTCCCCGAAGTCAATCATTTTAAAGTTAAGATCAGTGAAACACCTTTGACTCCATCAAATGATCCACTGCAAAAAGTGGGCCGTACTTAGCCATACTTGTGGGTGGGGTAGAACCTCCCATTAATAGCGTGTTAAGGGACATTCCCTTGCCATAGGGTAAATTACGGGGCAAGCCAGGAGTTGACAGATGACTCGGATGGTTGGCAATCAAGGTTTTGGAAGGTCACGGTCAAAATTCCTTTGTGGAGTCACCGCTTGCTAGTTCCGGTGTTGAAACCTGTTCGTCTGTGGCTGATTGCACAGGATGAGGTGCTGGTTGAAGGTTTGTTGCCAAGTTTGAGATGGGTACACGTGTGTGGCAAAAAGAGGGGAGTGGGGAGGGGGGTGGGAAGGGGGGACACAGGTGTCACTGTTTCAGTGACTGAGAGTCAGCATGGAGGTGTGCTCTGGGGATAAATTGGGGCTTATAATGTAGAGCTAAAATCCAGAGGGTTTTGTGTCTACCTGTAGTTGCATGAGATTAAGTGACTGACGGACGTCTTAAATTGTAAGCTTGTCCGCAGATTGTAGGATATGGTACTATAGGCTTCAGTATAGTAGGAGTTTTGTCACTAAAAGAACATTTTTTTGAATGAGGCCAAGAAAAAGTTGAAAAAGTCCAAATGCGGACAGCAGTAAAATTTAGCCATTTTTCATTTTACCATCGTTTCTCGGTTAAACCTGCCGAAAAACAAGTCCAATGTGGACACGGCTATAGTCATAACTGGCATATTACGTGTAATTTCTTCAAAGGATTCAATAAGCAAAAAGTAATTTCATAGCACCTAATATGGAGTAACCTTCAGAACTGCACGTACACGTATAACTGTCATTATTTTGCATTGTCGTTTTTGTTCCGCTTCAGTAAATTAATATGTCACACAGACCATGACATTTTTCTGGTAAATACCAAAGCTGCACGTTCCTGGGTCCTCCAAGAAAGAGAAAGTTTAACCCAAAATAGACTATCGGTTTTTAAGTATATGGCATATTTATTACCCATAAATAGAATAAACATGATAAAAGCCCCACGTACAATGCCAAGGTTTTATCGAATGCCACCCTTTTTTTAGTAAGTGTGAAAGTTGTGACAACCTTCACACATTGTTGACCATCGGCCTTTTTCTTGGGCAGCGAACGTGACTTGTGATTTTGTGTATTATGATTCAGGAGAAACTAAATTTGTTTGCTCCGATTAAGCAATCCCTATTTCCAACACAAAAACAATCACATTTAAGGTTTGCTTGAATATCTGTAACACTGCCTTTGAATTGTTCACTGACAAATTACAATGGTTTAAAGGGCTACATGTAATAAAACGATTGCTGAAATGGGGTGCAGTTTACTTTATCCAAATAATCTAGTTGTTAATTTGCGTCGGAGAGATTTCTTTTAGAGAAAACAAATTGACAGAAAAAAAGTAGTGTTTTTGCAATTTGTGTCAACACTTGGAGCATGGTTTTTCTTGTCAACTCTTGTAAAATTTGGAGTCATTGCTGAGGATACAATGTACCGGCACCTTTAACTGTTTCAGTATTTTATCTTACGCAGGAGTACTGTACATGTACTAATAAATAGTTGTTTCCTATCACATAAAAAAGTAGGTTATGGGCAATTCTACGTATTCCCCCCATGAAGGTCCATGTACATTTCAGGGTTGTAACGAGTCTCCCTCTGCTCGAGTCCCAAGTCAAGTGAAACTACCCTCGAGTCCCAAGTCAAGTGAAACTGCCCTCGAGTCCCAAGTCAAGTCAAACTGCCCTCGAGTCCCAAGTCAAGTCAAACTGCCCTCGAGTCACAAGTCAAGTCAAACTGCCCTCGAGTCCCAAGTCAAGTCAAACTGCCCTCGAGTCCCAAGTCAAGTCAAGTCAAACTACCTTCGAGTCCCAAGTCAAGTCAAACTGCCCTCGAGTCCCAAGTCAAGTCAAACTGCCCTCGAGTCACAAGTCAAGTCAAACTGCCCTCGAGTCCCAAGTCAAGTCAAACTGCCCTCGAGTCCCAAGTCAAGTCAAACTGCCTTCGAGTCCCAAGTCAAGTCAAGTCAAACTGCCTACGAGTCCCAAGTCTAGTCAAACTACCTTCGAGTCCCAAGTCAAGTCAAACTGCCCTCGAGTCCCAAGTTAAGTCAAACTGCCTACGAGTCCTAAGTCAAGTCAAACTGCCTTCGAGTCCCAAGTCAAGTCAAACTACCTTCGAGTCCCAAGTCAAGTCAAATGGCCTCCGAGTCTTGAGTCAAGTCAGGCATGTTGGTCAAGTCGGTTCAAGTCAAGTACATGTAGTATTTGTTCAAGCTAATTTCAAAATGAGTCTAAACCCTAAATCTTGCATTCATGTAGGGTATTTTTGTTGTTCTGGCCAACAATGCTCCATGTTAAAAGTAAGCTTTAGTTTTGAAAAAAATTCGGTCCTCAAAATGATAAAAAATTCGTAAAAGTTCAATTTCATTTTTGGCAGACCCAAGTCAAAAAATGTACAAGTCTGGGTCAAGTTTACAAAATATGTGCCTAAACTTGTGTCTAACCTGGTGTTACGTTTTACGGGAAATTTATCAAGGAAGGTTGTAGAAACAAAGGTCTGTTATTTTATTTGTTTGGGTCGCCGTTGGGGTTTCCGTTATCTCTTTCAATCATCCTTAATTACTTCATGCATTTTTAGGAAAGATATAGAGGGTCTTGGCGCTTTCTCTTGTGTTAAAATTTTCAAATGAAAGACGCGTGACGTAATACAATACCGGTAGCTCAACATGCAAGATGAGGCTGTCGGTGCTATTTGATTTTTTTGGTTTTTTTAAATCTGTCAATTCTGAATCATAAATTGAATTGTACCCCTTTATACAGTCTGTATTTCTTGGTTTTTTAAATTTGCTTTAATCAGTTTTTCTGTGTAACTGGCTTCAAAATCCACACTTTTTAAACATATCTGGGGTTCGATTTCACAAAGAGCCACGATCTTCCGTAACTCGAGATACACATTACGGTGGTTTACCCATTGCAACTGGTGTTATATGAAGGATCATAGAGCTTCGTGAAATCGGCCCATGGTCTACTAGTTAGCTCCCAGTAGAGCCTATAATTGCATTTGAGTAAGCAGACACTTGTGTTTGGGACCTGAGATCAGTGGGTTATGGCAAGTATTAATACTGCCCTCTTGTGGTAATATGTGGACAGCTGAAATGGAATCTTGACAGCAGAGGGCAGCAGACAGTCTGACTGTGAACCTGCCAGTAAGGCCTATCAGTTCATGTATGTGCTCTGTAAAATAGTCTTAACAGGACTCAAATAATAATATAGACTAATATCATGTACTTACCCAAGGGAACCTCAATTAAGGCATCCACATTGTTATTACCCCTGATCATAGGGCTCTATTAAATCACTCCATTGGGAGTACACAGCCCCAGATGCCTATCAGGCACTCAATGGCTAATCTAACACATCAACATTCGCTACCCTATCAGCAGCTTTCTCCACTACCAGTTTTGTCCGGGCGCACCGCCCGGACAAAATCATCAGACTTACCATTAGCGCCCGGACAAAAATGTTCCGTCCGGACAAAAAACTCGACCTCCTGGACAAAAATAGTATATTTTCCCCTCTAAAACACTTCGAAAGTACAGCCAAGTCATTCCAAAATTAGGTGTAAAGTCACCAAACATTCGCTAATGTTCGCTAGCCATTATCGTTCACTTACCGCGAATATCTATCACATCGGTAACCCAATCCGTGGTCGATGACGGCCATGGGGGTTGCATGCATTCGTTTTATACAGCGCCCTCACACGGCGAATACTGATTTGCCGCGTGAGAGCGCTGCTCAGCTCGCCCGGAGTGGCGAACACTGTTTCAGGTATTTATTTACTCCTGGGTGGAGAGAAGCAATGTGTGACAAAGTGCCTTGCCCAAGGGCACACGTATCATGGATGGACCAGACTGAAATTCGAACCCAGACTGGAATTATATTGAAACATTATATTGAAACGTACATGTAACCAATTCCGTTGTCACTTTCCAGACGTTAAAAAATTGACAAAATCAAGGCGGGAGTTACCTGCCCCTTTAGGGGCCGTCCAAAATTGTCAACATTTTCACGGTTTTACAAAGCGTAAGAAGGGGGTCGAGGGCCGTGTAGGACTTTACATGCACTGTAAAATGTTGACATTTCACGGTAGTGACAACAAATTGAGAAGTAGTATTTCGGGGGGGAGGGAGGGGGTCTTGAAAAATACTACGCTCTGTAGAACTGTGAAAATGTTGACAATTTTGGACGTCCCCTTACTTTCTTAACATTGAGGCCGGCAGTGGCCGGCAGTCCAAATCAACAAATCCGAACCCAGACAAGATGTACTTTTCACAATACCACACACCCTATTTTATTCTCAGAAAGTCAGAATCCACAATTAACACACAATCCCCTTTCTAATTACCGTATGACGTAATTTCGTTCAATACCTATCTGGGACGAAAATGGCACCTAAGAGTGAAATATTCAGTTACAAACACACCAAATTAATATCATTAAGAACCACCTGTGCCCTGAGGCATGTCAGAATCCAGTCAATTTTAAACGTGATTTTAAAACCAATCCACCTGTTGTGTTAATGTGTTACCAAAATAAACGCTTTTAAAATCGGGGTCAAAAACTACCACTTAAAACCTTAAAAATACACTAACGTGATAATATTGAGAATTAAAACAAGATATTGATGAATACGTACATAAACTCTTAAAATATATATACTTATATCATAAAATACACAGTTCTGGGTGAATACACGGAAACAGCAAGACCAAATAAAATACACTAAAGAGGTAAAATCACATGGTTTGCCTAAAATATGTCATTTTATAAAATAACAGATATACATGTACAGTAATGTCAGTGTTATGTACTTTCTCCTGATTGCATTGATGCATAAACCTAATGTACAACGTGTCAAAACAAATATGTCCTACTTTTAATCTTAAATAACTTTGTAATTTTTCAACGGATTTAAACCAAAATTTCACATCCTGTAAACAAGGCCTGACAAATTTAACTGAGTGAGTTTAATCAGTTTTGTCCAAAAGGGTGAGATTTAAACGCCGTACGAAAAAAAACCTAATTTCAGAATTTGCTACTTTTAACTTGGTATCCGCCATTGTCAAGGAAATTGTCTACAGTATGTCAGAGGTCCCTTTGCACCTCTTGATGAATTGCGCGAAATGATCGAGATGGTTTGCGTAACATTTGGAGTGATCCCGCCTTTCCTCATAAGCTTTCGGCTCGGCACACACATTCCGTCTCCAGTGACGTATTGACATTGAAGGAGGCCAAGTCGAAAATAGAGAATTCTGAAATTGACTTTTTTTTTTACGAATTGCGTTTAAATCTCAACCTTTGGACAAAACTGATGAAAGTCACTCAATAACATTTTAGGGCCTCATTTACATGATGTGAAATTTTGGCTTAAATCGGTTAAAAAATGACAAATTTATTTAAGATTAAAAGTCGGACATTTGTTTTTTGCACGTAGTATATTGTGTGTTTTCATGAATTTAAGCTATCAGAAGTATTTCCACTTACAATAAATAGATATGGGAACAAATTTCCTGGTTGAAAATACATAAAGTTTTAAGATCACTAAAATAGATTATTTACATTCTATGCATCTGCTACAGTCATCAACTTTAAAAATCTGTATTTTAATTCAATTAAAACGACGGTGCATCAACATTTGGTAGTCAGTATCATTTGAGTATCATATGGTGTTCATGTAAAAGTAATATCTTAACTTCAGAATACAGTTGAATTACAAATAATTTGAATATTTTTATCTTTCACTCCACAAAACGTGAAAATTCTACAAAATTATGTGATCCGTTTTGCATTTATTCCAAAAAGTACACATGAATAACTTTGAATAGCAGACAGAAAACTCAAACCATTCTAGCAATGTTTGTCTTGTACTGTACATAACATATATTTCTGTCATAATTCAGTGTTCTCCAACTTATATAAAAATGTTAGGGCATCGCCATATTTAAATTGGCTCATGCCAAGATTTAAAAAAAAGATGGGTCATTCCATAAAAATCGGATTCAACGTAACATTTTGACGCATTTTTATAAAGGGCTTAGCCGCTTCTCTGAGTTGGCAAAATTCTTTGAAGAAATTTCTGTGCAATTTCTAAATAGTGTAGAATAATTAAGATAAATTAAAAAACAGTTAGATAGGTCTATGGCTTGGTATCATGTATCATGGTTCAAGACAATTATTTAACATAAGGACACCAAGGCATTATTCATGGATGACCCGCGTTTAGGAAAGTTGGAGAACACTGTTTACTGTATATAGTGCATGTGCTTTGAATACTGTACATACTGTACAGGTATGTACACATAAAATGAACATTATATTACATACATAGGCCTACATTTACCACCCCTAGCCCAGTTTGGGCATATTCTTATAAGAACCTCAGAAAGTTAGTATCGGAAGACGGGAGAAAACACATTTACAACATCAAATACATTAGTGAAATGTCAGATATTATACCCAAATATAACTGTGCAATGTACAATTTGTATGTAAGTAACAGCAAATGGTCTTGTTTTAAAAACTTCCCCTCCCACCCCCCACCCCAACCACCACCCCCCACCCCAACCACCACCCCCCACCCCAACCAGCTCCCCCATACCACCTCCCCCCCTCTCCAACCACCTGACCCCTCCCCCTCCCCCTTCAGATACTTTAATAAAATACTGAGAATAACAAGGCTACTTGTTTTAAGAAGTTGACAAATCTGGTGGACATACATGTACAATGTTTTACCAGTGTTCATCTGATACAAAACACTTTGATTTCTAATAGTTTTAATCATGATATCTAAGGCTTGAAATCACGCGTCAAAGCGTGAATGTGATGCGCGTAGCTTTGGAAAAAGCGGTGTGATACAACGCACTGAAAATCACAGAAAATCGATCACAAAAACACTTTCCGCCCAAGTTAATCCTGTGGTTTTTAGTGCATCGTTTCACTCAAAATTCCCTCTACGCTGCTTTTTCTCAAGCAACGTGAGTCAAATTTGCGCGTGATAAAGCTCAGTGTCAATCCAACCTCGGGAGCCAAAATGCGGGTAGGATTTTGATAAGACAACTTGTTACATGTAGTTGGCTACATCTCATCTACGGTATTTTGCTTTTTAGGTCTGTTGTGGTGGTTGTTTCTAAATGGCCGTGTGCCTTAGTCTGGTAAACACTTTAATGAAGATCCCTTTATATGTACAAGGCCCGTTCCAAAGCCTTAATCTCATAAGGTTTAGGGATGAGAGAGACCGAAGCCAGACCCTCGAGATCGACCTTTGCGTTCTCTGGCAGCTGGAAGGAAAACTTATGCAGTAGTTTCCCCAGCAGGAGAAACAACTCCGACTTGGCCATGCCCTTTCCGATACAACTCCGCTGTCCCGTCGAGAAGGGCATAAAGTAAGGGAACTCGGACATGTTGCGGAGGTTTCCTTCGGAGTCCAGGAAGCGTTCGGGGAGGAACTCGTGGGGGCGGTCCCAGACGGTCTCATCATGGTGGACGGCCCAGAAATTAGCCATGACTTGGGTACCTGATGTAGGGAAGTAACACGAGGATTTAGTGAATGTTGTGAGTGACAAAGATTGTTCTAGGTGTACTTTTTTCTTCAAACTTCCCCCAAAAAGTGCAGTTAGACTAGGTGTTGTTTCTTCCTGATAGTTATTAATTTCAAGGTGTTCCGGTTTGTTTGCCCTGTCATGTGCATGTATTATTTTTCTGAGCTACAGTAGACCTTAAGCTGTCCTCTTGTGCTGTGACAGAACCATCGGCATCAAGCAAAATGTAAACAAGTCGTGCGAGTATCGCTGAACATGTGGAAACTCAACACCAAATAATCACAATCATAATTTAAACTACTCTGAATGCCGCAATGGGGCGACATTTCGGCAAGACTCTCACCGGGGACCACCGAAATTTCGGCAAGAGTCACTCAAAATGACACCTTATTTTTTTACCCGAAGCTTCCGGAGATGGTCACAGACCTAAGAGAGACAGTTCTAGACCTAATAAAAATGGTTCTCGATTTAAAAAAAATGGTTTTTGACCTTAAAAAATGATTTTTAAACTCAAAAATATTAGGGCGACACCAAAATGTCGCCCTATTGAGCACGTCGCCCTAATATACCTTTTTTACACACGATTTGTCGCCCTATCCTACAATTCATAGTTTTTTCCTTTTCAATGTAACAGAATTTTTAACAACTTTTTATTTGGTCCTGAATGATTTTCTTGAATGTGACACCAAGAAAGGTGGTTTCAGTTTTGCATCTACTGTCATATGTAAATAGCGCCCTCTGTTGACTCATTGGCACCCCTAATTGACATTCAGGAACTTTCTGCCAATGGGTGATGACTATGGAGCCTGTCAATAGAGGGCGCTTTAGCAAGAGACTGTTGCATGCAGAAAAATGTCATGACCAGTGATGGTTTTTTGTTTGATTGTTTACCTTTTGGGATGTAGTATCCTCCAACCCATGTGTTCACTGCCGCGGCGTGGGGTACTCCCAGTGTAGTCAGCGAGCTAAATCTCATGATCTCATTCACTGTGGCTTCTACATGTCAGAAACAAAAACAAAATGCAGAAACAAATTAGAATTTTTCATGAATTTGGAATTTAATTTTTTGTCAGTTTTTACATAAGTTGCCATGGTTTCATTGAGAAAAAAAACAAACATTTTTTTCCCCTTTATTTGCTATTTTTGACATGAACATTGTGATAAACAGCATGCATGAAATTAACTGAAATTCAGATGTAGCTTTGGTCATGTTTGCAATAATACTTAGGAAATGTCATGGATTTCTGTTGCAAATTGGGGTGAGAGAAAAATCATAAGAGCCCTATCGGGATTTGAACCCGGGACCTCTGACTCACAGGGCAGAAAAATTGGATTCATAGGGAAAACCTGAGGGAGTATACCACTGTGCCATATAGCTCAGCTGGTAGAGCATCTTCCCGGTGAGTCAGAGGTCTCGGGTTCGAATTGCAATAAGGCCCCTTACGATGATTCTCTTATCCCAAGTGTGGTTGTTTAATTTCAGTCATGATTAGGCATCATATTGTCTTTGCTGCTAATCGCTAACCCCGACAGTTTTGCTTAACCCCGACAGTTTTGCTTAACCCATCAATTTGGCAGAGTACACAGTAGTCTGGATAGCATAATTGTGAATCATAAGCAGATTATGTATCATAATCACTGCATTTCCTGGTGTTAAATGCAAGTGTGAAACGATTATGCATAATCCTCTTCAGGAAATCTGAGCTACTGTGTGGGATTAATTGTACAGGATCTTGCTATTTAGTGTGCAAGAAGGACTTTTACTTAGGTTTTGTGGGTTCAGTTGGGTAGAAGAACCATATGACATTAAACATGACAAAGGGGCCCAGTATAAATTTGTCACGTTAGTACCGGGTACTACTATGTTTAGGTCTATAAACTCTAAATTTTAGACATGAAACCTCTAAAATGTTTTCTGCAGAGCGAATCAGCTAGTACACTATCACTTAAGTATGACCAAAGAGCATTGTATAGTTTTATGAGTTACTTGCAGACACACTTTTGTACTAAAACATTGGATGGAAACATTGATACCTGCATTCGTCTATTTTTTTATTTTTTTTTTTGAAACATTTTATTCTGTTCTTCATAAGGCCTGTCCGCATTGGACTTTTTTTTTAAAAACTTACCGAGACGATGGGTACTTTTCCCATTTTAAGTCCAATGCGGACGTTTTTCTCTCAGGAACTTTTCCCGAGTGCAGCGGTTACTTTTCCTGGCCAACTGCTGCCCAGGGAAAGTTCCCAGGTAACTTTTGCCGAGACGAAATGTCCAATGCGGACACAGCGAGTCAGTAAAAGCGCTCTGGAAGCGTACGTCCCGGCCGTGAAGGTCAAACTGCGAAGGGACACTGCACATGCTCTCCCACGGTCTTGGTAAAATTTTAGTGTCAAAAAGTCCAAATGCGGACAGCAGTAAAATTTAGCAATTTTTCATTTTACCATCGTCTCGGTAAAACCTCCCAAAAAACAAGTCCAATGCGGACCAACTTAAGGTATACTCTTGTTCAGTAAACGTTTCCATACGAGTAGCGTGCCATTAAGAGTACCATTGCCTGTGGCTATTGGCTTTTCTAACAGCTTCAACATCATGTAATCCAACAAGCTGCCACTGGCATGAATTATATCTGTAATTATCTGATTCTAGATGACCTCGCACTAAGGTCATTGCTTGGCAAATAAAACTTGTTTACACAAAAGTAGTTTAACTTTGCAAACATTGAACACCAGTCAAAAGGGATGTTAACACTTGTGAGAGGAAATTTTACAGAACAGTTACGTATCTTAAAATGGGTAAGTGTGGCTCAGATCGGGTTTAGTTTGGGTGGATTCACACTGGGTATTTTCGCGCGTAAAGTTGACGCTCTGAGAAAAAGCGGTGTTGAGGAAACTTTGAGTGAAAAGATGCACTGAAAAACACAGAATTACCAAAAACACTTTCGCCTAAGTTCATTCTGTGGTTTTCAGTGTGTCTTTTCACTCCAAATTTCTCGAAGCAACGGACCCGTCAAAATTATTTTTTAAATTTAAAGACGGAGGCTCGTCAATGCACGACGAGCTAATTCATGCTACGAAATTCACCACGCTCCATACCTTGCCCGAGATCTTATGATCCTGGAGGGTGCAGGCGCGCTCGACAGCCAACAGTATGTTTGTACGGTATGTACGTACATAAACCAATGAGCCTGCACCGTCCGGGATCGTAACAGCTGACTGCCCAACTAGTATGGAGTGCGGTGAATTTCGTGGCAAAAATGTTTTCCTTGCGCATTGACGAGCCTGCATCTTTAAATGATAAGAGATTTCATTTAATTTTCGCTGAAAGCAAACAGATGGCAAAAGTGTTTTTTTTAACTGAAAAAAGAAGCCAAAAACTTACCCAAATACGGTAGTTGGGCCTTGTAACTTAACGTGAGTTGGCCGTCCTTGCCAATAGCTTGGTCCATTTGGTCCTGTAGTTTAGCCTGCTTCTTAGGGAAAGCCGCCATGTACAGTAAACCCCATTGAAGGGTATTGGCAATCGTGTCGGTACCTTTGGGAAAGAAAAAGACTCGGTCATTCAAGCAGTTCAAAAAGAAGTATAAATTTTGAAGATGTGCAGAATCTGGGTTCTCAGAAGTCACTGGGGGTTCTGGACGTACTTGTACAGCTGATTTTGCGAAATTTCATGCCTGATGTGTCCACTTAAGCTGTGTTCACATTGGACTTGTTTTTCGGCAGGTTTTACAGAGACGATGGTAAAATGGCTAAATTTTACTGCCGTCCGCATTTGGACTTTTTTGACACGGGGAAATTTACCGAGACCGTGGGAGAGCATGCGCAGTGTCCCTTAGTGGGATGACCTTCACGGCCCGGACGTACGCTTCCAGAGCACTTTTACCGACTTGATGTGTCCACATTGGATTTATCGTCTCAGAAAAAGTTACCTGGGCCAGGAAAAGTAAAAACCTTTGCAATGTAAATTTTGCATTATAATTGGTATGTGCGTCACGTGGTGCATACATGTAGGTCATGCAGTCAAAATGTAGGTTTTTACATGTAATAATTAAACCTGTCTATAGTGGCCACTGTATAAAGAGGCCACCTGCTTATAGTGGCCACCCATCTTTGGTTCCAAATGTCATATTTATAATACCAATGCAACTTTTGTAATGTGACCACCTGTTTATAGTGGCCATTGTTTTTTACGGTTCCAAGTTTGACTGTATACAAAAATGAAAACAGCTGTAGAAACTGAGATGATACAACTTAGATTGTGCCAATTATACAGTAGTGGATTATGTAATACACATGACTTACCTGCAAAGAACATGAGCCACATATTGATGATAATATGCTCCGGTGTTAAGACACTGAGAGAATTATCATCCTTCTCCTGTACAGCCTGCTTGGCCGATGCCAGCATTGCATCCAACATGTCCCTGATCTCGCCATCCTTGTACGTGGCCACGTGCTGTACGTATTTCCTCATTAGCAGTCTGTCGCGTTGTTCCTTAGCCTTGAGCAGACCGTCAAACCACTTGTTGGGGAAATGCCTTAACCAGGGCAGCGCATTCACAGGGTGAATGGGGGAGAGAACTTTGAGGATTTCAGCCGAGTAGTCGAGGATATCGTGAAGTTCGGGGTCAGTGTTTGAGTAGCGCTCCCCAAAGGATATATTACAGAGGATATTGAGGGATGCCAAGTACAAGTCCTGGCACGGGTTGAAGGCTTGGCCGTGATAGTCCAGGATTTTATTGATGAGGCAGTCGGCCTCTTCGCTGATCTTGACGCCGAGGCTGCTGTTGTTGATTATCCGGAGGGCACTCCGGCAGAGTTTTGTATGCAGCCGCCATTGGTTGGTGTCTTTACACGTTAGGAATCCCTTATCGCCAACCAGTACGTCCATGCAATAGATGTTGGGTCTGTGGGAGATATCGAGGCCCTTGTACGCCTCCTTGATCAGTTCGCAGGTGTTGAGGATGACTACGCGTTGGGAGCCCAGTTTGATGCTGAATATATTGCCGTACTTCTTGGCCAGTTCTAAGAGGGAGACGTGTGGCGCTTTGCAGTCGATGCTCAACGCATTACCGATGAAGGGAATGGACGTAGGACCGGGGGGCATCCGTCGAATGGTGTAGTCGTACTGTTCCTTGAGATAGTATAACGCGCAGAGCGCCGTGCCGCACAGAGACGCTGTTAGAATCATGGTGTTACGCAGCCCCAAGGCAGGTCTGTTAGCAGAACGAGGTAAGCCGTATGAGGTTTCAGATTATCTGCAGAGCAAATGACAAGCCGAGAAAAAAGGAAGTTGATTTTTGTAAACATTAATTGATGACACACGCGCAAGGAGTCCTTTAATAGAACACTCGATCCGACTGGACAGCCGCTAACTCTCTTTAGATGACTTGTAGATTCATTGGTCATTCCTGGTCACAGACACCAGCGCCTTTATACATTTACAGAGAAACCGCCAAATGTTTGCCCTGCATTATGTCGACACTCTGTTATTCCACATGACACTGAACTTGCGTGAACCGCTGAACAGTTAACACAGTAGAATTTATAAAATAAAAAAAAGCAAAGTACCGGTATGTGGACAAAAGCTTTTAGTCCGGGCGCAGAGGTTTATAATTCGAGGAAGAGAAAATTGGATGGATGAGGTACATGTACGCACACCCACTGTGGCTTTGGAAAACCAAAGTCACGGACAGGATGTGCTTCCTGTTTTCTAAGATTTGCATGAAGAGGCGGTTACTTGATGTGGACATTCCATGAAGAACCCTCAATTTCAGTGACTAACCAAGACTTAATTGACTACAGAAATGGGATAAATTTGATGGAAAATGCAGATCGTGGGTTGAAACACGTCGGCAAATTGGCAAGGAAGTGAAAAAACAAAATTACTTCTACAGAAACTGGGAGGATGGAAATGTTGAGTTAAGATTTTGAATCCTGTTAGCTGTAAACCTCATTTAATAATTTTTTTTATGCTCAAGTTCAAAAATAGGTGTTCTTTTCTGTAGTAAAATGCAGGACATATATGTTGCCAAATTTTTTTCTCTGTTCATTTTTTCATCTGGTCATTTTTTTATCAACTACTTTTCCAAATATTTGTATCCTTGTATCATTATTCAAATATTTCATATCGACCAAATATTTGTCATGGTGCTAGTGTTGTGTGTATTTCCAAAAGAGTTTATTTCCAAAACATGACACATCCAATTCAAATTTCCCCAATTTTAACATTTTCAACAACACCGGTGTTCGAAAGAGCAGCCAGAAGCTTAGAAGCAGCCAGAAGAGGGTTGATTTTTAAAAGATAACAAAATGGCACTAAAATCATAATTTAAAAAATAAATAATAAAAGTCTTTAGCCGTTTGTTTGCATACATGTACCTGCTTTAAGAAATACTTTATAAAGAATAAAATGTTAAAATACCTCTAAAATGTAGGCTACAAATAACATTTATTTCTTTTAAATGACCTGTAACAAAAGTTCTTCCACCAAACTAAACAAAAATGTCCTATAAATTAATTTCTCGAGTAATCCTTTTAAAGTTTCACTGTCCATTGTTTGGGTGAAAGTGTTTAAACAATTAATTCACACAAGCGAACGAATTTAGAAAGCTTACGTGTCTCTGTAACGAAAAATATAAAAACTTAAATTTCCGACGTCGGGAACTGGAGCCTTTACATGTTGTACATGTGCGCGTACGCTCATATGTACATAGTATGTGTACAATGTACACATGTACGCACACATGTACATTTATGTCATAACCCTGTCAAATAAAAGACAGGACCTGTCTTTTATTATTTCTTGTTTTTAATCGACTGGCATTAATCCTTGATGGATTTTTACATTCTTGGTACCAAATGAAAGCTGATAACTTTTTCTTTTCTAGAAAAATAGCAATTTAACTTTAAAAACAAATTGTATTGGCCTAAAATCAGACGGTGCACTTTAACTTTCGAAAT
The DNA here is from genome assembly GCA_037783545.1 of Henricia sp. BOLD:AAB3569. Taxonomy (NCBI): domain Eukaryota; kingdom Metazoa; phylum Echinodermata; class Asteroidea; order Spinulosida; family Echinasteridae; genus Henricia; species Henricia sp. BOLD:AAB3569. Next base: position 777,383 of record JBBELK010000868.1, on the reverse strand, counting down.
ACGTAACTTATGATCAGAACATGAAGCTACATGTACTAACTTAAAGTAAATTTACAAGTGTTTTCATAATCCAGATGAAAACACCTATACACATAAAATGGTTGTAATTCAACTTGCAAAGTCATCACCGATACTATGAACAAATTGACAAAGCAATGACATTGGAGCTTTTGGCAATCGCATCACTCTTCAAAGAACTTTACACCAAGTTATCAGAAATAAAAACCACAGAATTCCCCCAAACCATGCAGTTAGTCTAGTTACATGCTGATTTCTAGGTTACATGTGTTTGCCTTCTAGGTATGGGCTCCGCCACCCAGTTTGAAGAAAAACTCTGACTTGAACCAAGGTCATACTTTCAGAAAGATAAAAGACAATTTATCCAACCATGTTTGATTGAGAATTCCCAATTTTGATAACTTGGCCAATTTTTTTTTGAAAAATAACTGATGATTTTTAAGAATAACTTATATTTTTTAAGAGTTAACACTATTTTTTTTCAAGAAAAACTGCTCTTTGCAAATTCTTTTGCTGATATTCAAACTGGTTGTCACAAGTAATTAACAAAAAAAGGCAATGTTGTCAAACGTCGTCACTGACAACACCGTATTGTAGTGTTCAATGCAAAGCCATTCAGTCAGTAATATAATTGTACTCACGTGCAGTGTTCCATGCGTACAGATCATGCAGCAATAAGTGAGACCAGTGTTACACACGTGGGCCTCTGTGTACGACTGCTACTACGCAAGGAATCTTATTATTGACCCAGGGTGTATAGTTCTGTAGAACTGGCCAGAGGATGCTAACAGGTGTCAAATGCATGTGTCAGAATGAAGGCAGGAAAGACAAGTGTTTTGTGATGCTCACCCAATAGCTCTATATATACACACATCGTGCCATACGGTGTACACACACGAAGGAAGGCACGTGTGCTCACTCATTCACCCACACACCCTCTGTGGCCCACATTGGCACCATTCAACGCACAAGTTAATCTCCAAAAACTAGCCCACTCTCTGCATTGTTCAAACAATGCTTTGGGATCATTGACTACGCTGAATTGGGTCATGCGTTGGCTCTTCCCTGCATTATTAGCTATTCAAGGGGGTCACTGGGCTATCATATCTGCCCTTTTTTGGAATTAGGGGGGAGGGGTGCGGTGTTGAGGAGGAGGTGGTGTTCGGTGACTGAATAGCCCAAATGAGTGGCATATATGTACCACTGGGTGACTGTATGTTTTGAAACTACTTGGAGTGTACTGTGATGGATTGTATGGCTGACACTTGACACGGTGGACCTATCACCACTAAATGACATATTGTGGCCAAACCTAGCAGGCCGCACCACACCTCCCCCCTCTCCACCTCATGATACCCTAATCACACATTTCTCGTCATCAAAAGCACACAAACCCATCTTTTGACAAGCTTCTTTTCTATTGGCCAATTGACTTTGATAGAACACCTGGTAACCTCACCCTAAGCCCTACATATCATACGCTCTGGTAGGGCCAGCCCACCATTGGTATGCGTCCTCGTTTAGTTCTCGACCAATCACGAGCCCCGCCTCGCATAACACCTGTCCTAATATTTCACAGGCACAGACCGCATGTAGGGTACAGTAACTGTATTGTTCAAGATATTTCATTTTTAATTTGTATATTGCAGCCTGGCCTTACAAATGAATGATCAAACTCGTTCCACTCAACCGAGAATGCTAAAAGTGTTTAGTTGGGTTCCTCTGCCCCTCTCTCTGCAGTTAGCCGGTCCATGATTGGTCCACTACCTTGCATAAAAACTGACAATTATATTCCCAAGGTTGTCCTGGCTTTCAGAGTTCAGTATTCAAGTGGTCATGGAACTCTGGCTCTGTAGACTTATTGGCACCCTGTCCTTATTCAGGGGAAAAACCTTGCGTGCTCTTTGTGAGTGTGGGGGCAGGGAGTGGTTAGCCATGTATGTGTGTACTCATTTTGCAGTAGTCAATAATAATATATTGGTCAGAACAGAAGTTTGTTGAATACAGTGAACTTAATGGACAAACAAGGCACCGATCACTTTGGAATCGCTTTCAAGACTGTTCTGCTTCAGTGATTTCCTCCAGGTCCAAGAGGATCCGCTATTAAAAACAAAGTGATTCCCACAGTAATGAAATGACATTTTCTGTTTCTGGAAGAATTTAAGGGTTCTCAGAAAACCAATTTTGTTGGGTTATCGACCTGATTGAACCTGCACGGGATGAGCTTAGGGAAGCACTTCAGGCAGAGTGGCGCACCCTGCCTCAGTGGCTCTTACGGAGGCTGGTGCAGTAAGCCTTGCCATAAGAGATGGTCTTACACATTGCTGACGGAAAAATTTTCGCTCAGCCTTCTTGATCTTTCGGTCAGAGTATTTTTTTCTAGAATGTTCTGTACAATTTATTTTTTACACACAGAAGGTTAACTCGGATTCTGTACTAAATGCGGTATAACTTCTGTTCGCATTTTCAGAAAATGTATTAGAGGGTTCGTATAAGGGGCTGTCCATAAAGTATGTACGAACAATGTGTGCACAATTTAGCTTACAAGGGAAGAGGGGTCTAAAACCAGTGTTTCCCCCCTCCCCCTGAAAAAGTGCCCTCCTCATTTCAAAGCTGGTTTGTGTTCCCCCTACCAATGTGCTGTGCCCGCCCCGCCTCTGCCCCCGCCCCGCCTCTGCCCCCGCCCCCGCCCCGCCTCTGCCCCCGCCCCCGCCCCGCCTCTGCCCCCGCCCCCGCCCTCTTAGCTACACTTTGTTAAGCCAACTTGAACACATTGCACAGTGCACTACATATAGCTCATAAAGTGCATGTCAACTTTTGAAAAGTCTTTCTTCAGAAATCCCATGTCATTACCTTGCATAATTACATCCGCTCGCCTTAATTTGTCATGCCAATTCCTATACGAATGTAATCAAGTTTAAACTATTGTAGATTGTCAGTAAAATTGTGGTCTGGACGGGCACAATGCGAAGCATCTTCAATAGATCGTCACGGCAACACAAGTCAATACCCTTGTTGCAACGAGTCCCCATTGTCAACCCAAAATGCTGTTGACAGATGCCGTTGGCAAAGTTAGTTTTTGGACCATTCATACGCTGGTAATGTGCCCGTATAAAAGTTGCTGAATGGAAATCTTCGTTTTAGCAAACGTGTATTCTAGACAAATGCCCAGGGGGTTATGCCATGGCCCAGTTCACGAAACAGGCCCAAGTCATAGACCCTTTGACCTAAATCTCTCCCTTTTTTTACTGCTTTGGCAACTAAATAATCTTTTTGTCAACAAAACTTTTTTAGGTCGTGGGGGTATGACACTAATATTCAATTTTTAAGCAATTAATTGGAAACAAACTTTGTGAGAATATGTCTACCCCTCAGTATTTTTTGTTCAAATCTAAAAAAAAGTTTCATCTATTATTTTATTCACTTCAGAATATAATTCTAGCGAGCAACAAATAAAACGCAAATTTTTTGTTTAATCAAAATTTGAAAATTTCTTTCGTAATTAAATTGATATCGAAATTTTCACATAATGGCTTCATTATGCATGACTGCATAAAGCTTTTGTGTGCTGAAAATTTCCACTCTCAGATTGACTGTTTTTGTGTGTTTTTTTTCAATCAAAAGGTGGAAAAAATGTTTTATTTCTTTTGTTCCTAAACTCCACATCTTACACATAACCCTCCAAAACCTTTCCACAGAATTTTATAAACGAAAAAGTACACCTTAATTTGAATGCAACTGAAGAATGTTCTGTATTATTATTTGGATATTTTTGTGCCAAAAATGTCAGACAGAAAAAGTTTCCGTCTGCTATTTCAATTAAAAACGAAAATAATTCCATTTGCAACTAGAGATTGGTCTTATGTAAAGCATGTGCCTCTACCCATTAAAGCCTCGTGGTAAAATTCTCTCAGACCACAGGGGTAGTAGCCCAAGTTTGCTATAGACCAAATATTTTATGTTTAAATTGACAAAAAAGTCCTAATATTGGCCCCTGCCCCTTCACTGCTTTTTGTCATATGTGGGTTATCTATTGTACTGTAAAGTTTGTAATTTATAAACAATTCCCTACGGTACATGGGTCTTTCTATAAATTAAGAGTCAATTTTGGTGTCCCCCCTTACATCTTACATCTTGTTTTTGTAAATTCAGGACACATTCTTTAAATACTTTCCATCTCAAAGAGTAAGTACATAAAGTACATTTCATACAAAATGGTTTAAAAGCCATTTTAATGATTTTTGTACGAAAAATAACACATATCAGGTGTAACGGGGGACACTAAATGTCACACTTTTGGACCCCTAATTTATTGTAAATTTGGCTCGAATCCTATCCTATTTTGACACAATTTTACACTGGTACTTCATGTCCTTCACTTCATGCACGTTGCACCATTGTTTGCCAATTTGCATACACGTACATGTAGGGTTGTAATAACTTGGACTCGAGACTCGGACTCTACCGGTAGTCCCAATTTTCACTGACTTGACTTGAGACTCGAAGCTCAAATGACTTGACTTGACTCGGACTTGTACACGTATGTATGTTTGACTTTGGTCTGCCAAAAATGAAATTGAACTTTTATGCATATTGAGGACCGAATTGTTTTTCAGAGCTAAAGCTTTCTTTTAACATGGAGCAATGTTGCCCACTGGCCAGAACAACAAAAATACCTTTCAGGGTTTTGAAATTAGCTTGAACAAATACTGCTCGACTTAAACAGACTTGACCAACATGTCTGACTTGACTTGACTTGGGACTCGAAGGCAGTTTGACTTGACTTGACTTGGGACTCGAGGGCAGTTTGACTTGACTTGACTTGACTTGACTTGACTTGACTTGAATTGACTTGACTTGACTTGACTTGGGACTCGAGGGCAGTTTGACTTGATTTGGGACTCGAAGGCAGTTTGACTTGACTTGGGACTCAAGGGCAGTTTGACTTGACTTGACTTGACTTGGGACTCGGGACTCGAAGGCAGTTTGACTTGGGACTCGAGCAGAGGGAAAATTGTTACAACCCTGCTTACATGTACATGTACATGTACATGTACTTGCATGCTCAAATGTGCTTTATACGTTTAGGCAGTATACATGTATTACAAACTTACCTGTTCAGCAGAGTTGACTTTTTAATGTGTACATGTGCTCCCGAGATTTTCACTATTTATACATGTATTTAGCGATTATCAAATTATGGTGAAAACGGTGAACCAGCACCACAAAACGACCAGCGTTGTTCGTAAAAAAATAAACGTGAAATTGGCAATCCAGCGCCAGTTTTGAGCGGCCAGCGCTATAGCGACCAGCGCTATTGGTAGTAAAAAAAAGGCTACCAGCGCCTGATCAAATCACAACGTTCCTTTCTTCAGCTCGTCATCCTGAAAACTGCAAAGTGTTGTTCGTTCAGGCGGTTTATATACAATTTCCGGTTCCGTCCCGTGGGTTTTACAAAACAGGCCATACGTAAAATGACGCTATTTGCCGGTTTCTCGGATTGTACGTAATTATTCTGTGTCAATATGGTTTTACCATGAGTGTTGGGTTTTGGAGCATGACTGCTCATGCTTTCTGTTTGAGTTTAATTAAACCGCGCGGGAAAATGATTTGGCCAAGCGCGCACACTGCGCCTTTGCGCAAAAGGTTGAATGGTAAACTGTGCCATTCATAATTCATGTGACATTTGTAAGAGGACATCTGTGGACACATTTGGAAGGATATTTTAATGGAGCTTGTTCAGATTTTTCCAGAAAATGGATTTCGTTCTAACCTAACTATCATGTAAAATACATCCCCAAAATACTATCCATGGAAATTTGCAATCTCGAATTTGGACGTGGAAGCAAAAAGGTTGGTGTAATCACTGCACTGCTTTATGAAACCGGATAAATTAGTTGGTGTTTTTTGACGATATCCTTGAAAATGTATGGATTGAGAGCGTGAAATTTCAGAATGGTAATGAAAAAATCTCATCACATGATGTGTCAAAATCTCATCACATGATGTGTCAAAATCTCATCACATGATGTGTCAAAATCTCATCACATGATGTGTCAAAATCTCATCACATGATGTGTCAAAATCTCATCACATGATGTATCAAAATCTCATCACATGTGTCAAAATCTCATAACGTGATGTGTCAAAATCTCATCACGTGATGTGTCAAAATCTCATCACGTGATGTATCAAAATCTCATCACGTGATGTATCAAAATCTCATCACGTGAGGTGTCAAAATCTCATCACATGATGTATCAAATCTCATCACGTGATGTGTCAAAATCTCATCACATGATGTATCAAATCTCATCACGTGATGTATCAAAATCTCATCGCGTGATGTGTCAAAATCTCATCACGTGATGTGTCAAAATCTTATGACGTGATGTATAAAATCTCATCACATGATGTATCAAAATCTCATCACGTGATGTGTCAAAATCTCATCGCGTGATGTGTCAAAATCTCATCACGTGATGTGTCAAAATCTCATCACGTGATGTATCAAAATCTCATCACGTGATGTATCAAATCTCATCACATGATGTGTCAAAATCTCATGACGTTAAGGCTTGTACAGTGTATATACAGAGAAAAAAATTTTAACGTTTTAATGCATACAACACAAAACACAGTAACGGGCCACTAAAGTTACCAAAACATTTGTATTTGTTTTTCTTGTGGCATAAAGTTAAATTAGCTATTTTTTAAATACTGTATGGGTGACCTTAATGGGTAAAAGTTTGTGGATTTAAACGTAAAAATATTGATTTCTGTGCGCATGATTGGAATAAATAAATTATTATTTTTTTTTAAATAAAAAAAATGGAAGAAACATTATTGCCAACATTTTTCATCCAAATTGTTGGTGCAAAAGTGCCTAAAATTGCTTTCAAGTGGTAGTGTGTTAGCTTATTCATTCTGTCGAGGTTTATGGAGTTTGCGGACAAACAACGCAGTGCTAACGTGACAGGGTTTTACTCGCCACTTTACCGTATTTTGTGCCGTCTAGATAGACCATGTCAAATGGCGGCTATTTGATACGGTCTATAGTGTGCGATACAGCAGTTTCCCCAACACCACATTGCATATTTTAAAAATTTACTAAAATATATTAAATAGTTTTAAAAGACTTACCAGCTTAACTTTGCGTTGGTTCCACTCTAAAGCAGCACCAGTTGCAGGTTAGTCAGGCCCCTCAGGCGATGACGTACATGTATCTGTGAAGACAGAGTGGATACTAGTCAGAGAAATTTGTCGCGAACAAATGTTTGGATACCCTGGGGGCTGGAATGGATGTCAACATTTTCCTATTGGTGAATTGTCAAAAATTCGTAGCAAAGTGGACTATCAAATTAGACGGTAAAATAAAGGTAGTCAAAAGAACTAAATACGGTAGACGAAATTGAATGAAATTGCATAAATTGTCGTCTGTGACAAATCAGTTCCCTCTGCCAAAATGGTTCGTCTGCAAACGGATGATAGTAGATGCAGCCGCGTGTCCCAACAGTGCAACGAATGGCCTGTACCGGGATGAACCTGTCTTTAAATACTTACCCCTAATTGGGCCGCCAATTGCTAGCTTGCACGCTAACTTTATTTGCACTTGAGTGAGCATCAGGGCAACCACCCGCGTGAAGGTTTTTTTGGGGGAAACTCTGCCATTGGCCCAGTTTGTGTGTTGTTCAAGCATGGCCCTGTGAAATAGACCAGTGGCCGCGTTCGGGGGCGTGCCCTACAGCGCCCCAATTTACGTGGGTGCATACAGTACATGTTGCACTATCAGTAAGCATTGTTGTCATTGGCCCTAAAAAAGCTACAACCTAATGAGAATTTAAGTTATAAAATGAACTTCAATTTAATTTATTTAAATGGATCTTCAGTTCAACCAACTTTTAAAAACTTTTTAAAAGTTTGTATAAACTGGACTACACACAATCTGGTTGTAAATGGGGATTTCTGAAGGAAATTTGTCAGCCTACTGTATAAGCGCCCACCTGGCGCAGTTAGCAAACTAGAGCAAGTTCGATTGAGCGACTGTACATGTAGTTAACTATAGTCGACTGGAGTCGCTCGAAGGAGAAGTACTTTCTGTTGTTCGAGGGGTTAACTATAGTCGTAAAGCGAATTTGTGTGACGTATCTCGGAAGAATTTAGTTAACATTGTCCCGTGGTGTTCCAATCATGCCGTAGCGTTTTGTTGTACATGTACCGTTGTTAGTCACGTTTAGATTTTTAGGAGGTTATGCTATGTGGTCACAATGGAACATCGTTTCAGTTTCACTCCCAAAGGGCGGTGACTGTACATGTAAATGATAAAAATATTTTGATCAAGAAATCATAAAAATATATCCAGAACACATAATTCAAACCAAAATACATTTTTTGTATATTGCTATCAGAATTGACTGGATCCCTAAAAATGAATGAACATTTTTTTAAGGCTCTTTAATAGCAGCTGATGAGGATCTTAAAGCAGACTTTTCTTTTAAAAATGGGAAAAAAGAACCACAAACAAAGCACCATTTACTGGTCGTTAATTTCTCATGTGGGCTAGAACTGTCACTTTAACTTTTATTTTCCATCTATGTCACAAATCTCCTCCCCCTTAACCCTCCCAACCCCCCCAAAAAAAATTCCAGAACAGGATTTTGTCAACTTGGCCAACTTCTGCACTTTCCCATGACATAGATATATTCCTTTTGTCCATAAATTTAATAGGAGTCCTAATATTGTCATCCCCAATTGGCTGTGAATGCCGAACTTTGTAACAATGGGCTGGGAACGGAGGGACTACCTTGCCCTCAATAATCCCGTTTTGGGGCAAACGGCAGCACGGAACAGCCCTGCTAGGTTGTTGTTGATGTGATCGTTCATCCATGGCAACGGGGCCAGCGTAATACATGAAGATAGGGTTAGTGGAGCAAGGAAGGTTAAAACTGTGCCCAGTTTTTCCCCTCCCTTTCTACCCTAAAAACGGTGTTAATGGGTCTTCTCTGAACAGGGTATTGATGGTGGGAAACGGGAGGTATGTCCGGATTCTGTGCCATTGAACTAGATTAGGGCTTTGTTAGTCATAGAGTAGGCTTGGCTGAAGGCCCAGAAGTGGTACATGCTTTCATGATGCACATTGCAACGTGGCCCCTAAAATGCTAAATAAGTTTACACTGTCTATGAGAGCCTATTCGTTTAGGAAGATACTACTTTTGTTTATTTTGATGTAAAATAAATGTTCTTTTCAACTTCAAAAATGTCTTTACATTCAGAAAGAGGGTGCTGAGAATTTCAAGTGGTAATCGGGGCTTGTTTCCACTCATTCGTCAACCCAAGGCCACCCCCAAGATTTTTTTCTAGTGGGGAAAGGCCTTACTACACATAACATATTTTTATTTTTATCAGTCAGCAATGTGTATGAACACCTCTTGTAGCAAGACTTACTGCACCAGTCTCTGTATGAGCCACTGAGGCAGGGTGTGCCACTATGCTTGGAGTGCCTCCCTGAGCTTCCTGCACTTCAAGGGTTGTTTTTGAGACATGTCTCCAGAGCTTACATGTGTGTAGCTCATCCCTTGAAGATTTAATCGAGTTGAAAGCAAAATCGGTTTTCTCTATACGAGCCCTTATCTACTGGATTCTCCCAGAAACACGAAATGTCATTGCGGTGATAATCACTATGTTCAAACAGGTCCTCTTAAACCTGGAGGACATCACTGAAGCAGAACAGTCTTGAAAGCGATTCCAAAGTGATTGGTCGATCAGTGCCTTGTTATCCATAAGTTCACTGTATTCATCAAGTTTCTTGTTATTATTACTACTTCTTTTTGGTTCTGAAACCAAGGATTCCTCAAAAGTGGCCATTGCACTGTCGCTCGCAAACGAGAGGAAACCCATGATGAGAAAATGATGAATTAGAAACGGCCAGAGACATCGGGGAATCCGCTTGCTCTTCACAAAAGAATGCTCCGGGATCACTAAAGTGAGTTACCTAAAACACTAGACCAACGGCTTTACATCCCTTCCGAAGGATGGAGCAAGTGTCTTCAAGTGTTTTGCTCAAGGGCACAGGTACCCCAGTCGGGTATCGAACCTGCAACCCCAAGTTTTCACCCGATTATTGCGAGTCAGTGACCCAAACCACTGTGCCACGGTATCCCTGTTCTGATTTGGGAGGGTAACTGTATCAAGAACACTCTTCTTTATGACTATGTTCAATTTATGAAATTATTATTTTCATGCATACATGTAGTTTCTTGTTGGCGCACAACGTGTTAATGTTTGTTCTTGTTGGCGATGCCTTTGTGTTGTGGTATTTGATTTTGACACGCGCTTTCTGGACCAATGTCAACTCCGCGTAACTTTCCACGTGAACCGGCCTACTTTAGGCTACATTATGTCATCCATTTATGATAGAAATTAGGTTGTAACCAGAAGAAGCATCGAAAGAATTGACAGCATTCCTCGAGATATCCCAGCCATTGTCATAAGTGGGTTGATGTATACATATCTATAATATGATCTGGAGTTCACGGCTACGACATTGAGGCTTAACCTGTTTGTTGTTCTGTGTACCCTTTGTATCTATTGATTTATAGTGCTTTTATGACGAGAATGTTAAGAACAGTTGGTGGTGGCCCTGGCACGCTTTAGCCTGCTTAAACTATGAAACCCAATAAAAACATAAAAACATGGAGCCAAAACTAGTTCCAAGAACTATCTGGGTCAGTGTAAATAGAGCGAAAGATATCTGGAGCAAGTGTCTGGTAGTGAAGGTTAATTTGCCTCGGTAGGTGTCACCCTTTGTGCACTAAACCACCCGCCCTCCTGTTTCGCTCGCTTCCCCGATGACGTCGAGTCATCTCCGTTAACCGTGGTCGGTCCTGACCGCGTCAAACACAAATGTTACATTGTATGTAAAAGTGTACTTTAAAAGCGGTTTGATTGCGGTGTAACGATTTCTGCCGCGTGAATGAGTCGGTGTACCGCGTGGCGTGAAGTGGCGGCCAATTACGTGATAATCCGTAAACCACCGACCCTATTTCAACGCTCATCACAGCTCAGTAACCAGAACAAAGTAGGATATTAGTCAAGTTTTTGGTGTGCGTGAGTGTTTGTCTGACCCAGTTTATCTATTCATAGGGGGTACCCATTCATAGGCTCTATTGCGAAGTTCCGTGCCCATTCAACGGAATCCTCAGAACTAGGCCAGTGTACACAGTTTAGCTGAGGTGCGTGGACTGCCCACTTGAGGTATAAAGTGATAAAAAATATTTGGAAGTATACAAATACAATTGATACTTTATGTAGGTAAGTAGGCTAAATTGTTTAAGTGCCCTCAGTAAAGTACAAACTGGTAAAGCCATGCGGTCAGTTCACTTTTTAATACAGTCAAGTATCATACCTTAAGGCAATAAGGTCAAGTTTTTAGTTATGCAATGTTAAACACGGTAACGTATGAAATTGGGAATAAATGCTTAAATGAGTTTCATAGAGATCTCACTATTGGGCAATTCCATAAATTCCTAACCCCATTCTCAACAAGCATAATAGGTCCAAAAAAACCTCGGTTTCGGACGTACTCATTGAGTACGTCCGAAACCAAGGTTTTTTTGACGTACCTCGCTTATTGAGAATGGCATTAGTTTTTCAGGAATTACACTTCCATCAAGGATGCTTAAAGAACATGTGTTTAAAATCAAACAACTTGAATATGTGAAGCATTACAAGCCCTCAAAGTCTCTGAAATGTGAATTTATGGAATTGCCCTATAGACTTCAAAATGTGAGTTACCTTCACTTCAGAAAAACTCTAAAGAGCATTAAACTTTTCGGATGCATGACGAAATGAATGAAAAGATTTCAAAAGACGCGGACAAACTACATGTTTCAATTTTCATTTTCATTTTTAGATACGGGTACCGAGCCACAAAAGAAACGAAAACGTTTTCACCACTTTTTAATTGAAAAAAAAAGCAGTCAATCTGAGAGGGGATTATCAGCACATACAGTAGTTCTAGCTTTGTGCAGTCATGCATAATGCAGCTGTTATGTGACTATTTCAATGTCAACTTACATGATATTACAAAAGAAATGATTGTAATGCCTTTTCCGAAGCGGAAACGGTTATCGTGCTCATCGTGCGTGGGTGGGTGGGTGTGTTGTTGGTACAGTCATTGCCACATGCACGCTCATCGTACCGTGCCGCGCGACCTCGTGACAAATTAAGTCAGTGTTTCACTCAAAACAGATATACAGTACATGTAGGTTGAATCTGTATCTGAGTTCTATATTATCAGTTAATATTTTGTGTCAAAAACAAAAATTCACCACGTTTTATGAGTTTGAAGCGGCCGAGAGCTGCACTCCCCTACGAAATCCCATTCGTTTGTACACGATCAAAAACGCATTTCTGTGCGGTGTACTGGAATTGCATGCCATCATGCACTACCCTATATGTACCCCGCGCACTGAATTGTAGGGAACAGTAAAGGTACCTATATATTGTCTAGGCTTGTGACCTTGTTGAGTCTGCCAAACATGTGTTACAAAATTTCAGATGAAAGTACTGTAGGTGTGCATTTCTTAAAGGCACAGGCTCGTCAGCAACGCGTGCGTGCTAAATTCGTGCCACGAAACACGCAGCTCCACAGCAAAGGCATGGAGCTGTGTATTTCGCGGCACGAACCCGGCGCGCGCGCATTGCTGACGAGCCTGTGCCTTTAAGTTGAGTATAGCTTATTGACCACTATCACAGACGCCATCTTTGTAGGAAAAATGGTACTGCGTATTAAACGCCATCAAGTACGCGCACATACACTCTGGAAAATTTTTCCAAATATGCGTGTTAAGCGTAGCGTACATCGACAATGGAACTGGAAGTAACTAGTGGCAACTGGTGTTTCCAGCAACTGGAAGCAACGCGCGGCAACTAGGAGCAACTGATCAGTTGCTCATGTTCTACTTTCTGGCAAATAGTTGTACCCAGTTGCGTTCAGTTGCGTTCAGTACGCGTACTTGCAACTAGTTGCGCACATCGACAGCAACTGCAAGCAACAGTTGCTTCAAGGTCAATGTACTCTAGGCTTTACCGAGTTGCCGTGTCGATGTGCGCGCTCTGGAAATGTAGACATGGCTGGATGCTCCCAGTTGCCGCTAGTTGCGCAACTAATCAGTTGCAGTCAATAAGCGCGCTACGCACACATCAACAGCAACTGATCAGTTGAGTTGCTTTCAGTTGCAATGTCGATGTACACTAGGCTTTACAAAACTCTACGCTCAAGATCCTGATGCACGTGACAATTTGTAGGACGTCATTTGAGAGTGATCAATTGTTAAGTACACAGTTTAGTTAATAGTACACATGTATTTTACCACTTTTATTTGGCCAAACTAAACCAACCAATGCTACCATGGGAGCGTGTGTGGTCTAGTGGGTATGAAGCGGGACTCCCAATCAGAGGTTGTGGGTTCGAGCCCCACTTCGACCAACGTGTCTGTGTCCCTGGACAAGGCACTTAATCCCAGTTGCCTCGTCAACCCAAGCGATATTTGGGAAGCTGTTAAAGGGCCTGTGACATGCTAAACATCTTTGTGCCTAAGCTTTGTTTCATAATGACGGATTACTTGTTCAGCAAGACATATACTATTGTTCGTTTGGATGTAAAATCAATAAAAGGTGGCCTTTTTAAACTTGGAAGATTTCACTGCAATAAATCACAGACGGAGGGCGCTGTTTTGAGTGCATCACATAAGGAAGACAGAAGGGAAAATTTAAGAAAAATTATAAGACTTCAAGTTGGACTTGTGGCAAATTGCTGCAGTTTCTACCCCCAGTTTTGTTATGGCTTACAGCAGGCAACATGTAAAACAAACTCAAACAGCCATGGATTACAAAAGTTTCAGGAAAATTGAGAAAAAAGTGGAATCTTTTGTGCACAGTTGAATGTGATTTTCCTGTGTTTGCCTCTTGTGACATAGTGACCTTGGTCATGAATATGCATATTTGCATTAGCATACAAACTAAAAACCTTTGTTTTAACCCCCAAAGCAAGCTCCAAATAGGATTTTTATGACTTTAACTGAGTAGAGTGGTTTTAAAGCATAGATTTCATTGATAAAAATCCTAAATAAGGGGCCCTTTAAGGGGAATGCCACAATCTAACTGCTGATAGGGTTGAGCGCCTGGCCAGCAGCCACCTAGTTAAAGCGAAATGGTTCTGGTAATTCCCTGACGGCAGCGGTAATAATGGCAACAGCGCCAGGAGCACCCCGCAGGGTGGACATGTGCGCTATAAAAGAATCCACCATTATTATTATTATAACCATCTTTTTCAGAAAATGAAGGAACATTTACCTGTTAAACACGTTGGTAATCCAATATCCGTGAACAAAATCATGGTACAACGTTGAAAAAAGTTCCTGTTGTACAAGTGATGTCCACATTATTTCTTCGTCCAAGCTCAGTACAGTTGATATCCAATAGTAAATCATGGAATACCAACGCTGGTTTGTTAAACATCAAAGGCCTTTCATTTTAGACTTTGACCATTCGCCAATTCCCAATGCATTTGACTGAAATCTGCTAGATTAGACGGGGAAAAAACCCACGTGTAAATTGAATTTTAATTGCGGATTTCAATACACAGTTTGTACACCTGGTCAATGATGTGGGTTAATTGCATATCCCCAGCGGTTATCTTTTTTTCCCTCTAATTTGGGAATTTTCTTTTCAAACACGTGTGAAGTTTGTACTTGTATGTTAAAAATCCTCCCCCACTAACAAAACAAATCGTAGTTGTAAAGCAATGCTGTTTTATCTCCTAGCAGCCTTTTGCATGAAATTTGTAAAATTTGTTTTTCAGAAAACGGGCATTTACATTAACCAAGGCAACCAAGGCCTACAGCCTCATGCCCTGCTGAGTTGGCCTCATTGTCCCTTCAAGATATACACTTTCTGAGGCCAATTTGACTAGGATGCCCTATCCCAGGCCTTGACATTAACCAAGGCCACCAAGGTCTCATGCCCTGCTAAACCAAGGCCAATGGCGTCACGCCCTGCTGAGTTGGCCCCGATGCCCCTTCACGGTATACACTTTCTAAGGCCAAATTGGCCAGCATGTCCTATCCTCTTAAATTTCAGGCTTGTATACTTTTGTACACATTTTCAACAATGTTGGCTGTGGTGCCCCTCCAGTTGGCCTCAGTGCCCTTTGAAATTCAGACAAAATTAAGACCGGAATGACCTGCCCTTTATTTTCGAGGCCTCGGCAGCTTTTCTCGTTTCAGTGCTATACTGGTTTCTCCATACATGTACAGTATGTACTTTAATCGGGTGGCCCTTACAACATATGTAAGTGGCCACGTGGCTTTGTAATGGTCCTCTTGCTTTGCAAAATGCATCCCAATGTTAGTTGAAATGTCCATCAGCTTATCAAAATAATTATTATAAGTAATCTCTGACTAAAAAAAAAAATTTTGAAGAAAATGTTGTCGATCTCAATTGCTAGTCTACGAATACACGAACTGTTAATTTTCATAATGTGTACAATAATATAATGTAATTCTTTACAGCACATCCAAACGTGAACTTTGGAATTGCCGCGGATGGCATCAAGATAATAAGAATTGATTGGACTTGATTGGCAGTATTATTTTATCTTTTTATCAGAGTGGCTCTAACAACACACTCAACGTGTGTAGAAGTGACTTTTTTCCCGCAAGCTAAAACAACGCTATCAGTGGTTGATGATGCAAGAGAAATGTAATTTAAAGGCCTGTCCGCATTGGACTACTTTTAGTCAAACTTACCGAGACAATGGGTACTTTTCCCATTTTTAATCCAGTGCGGACAACCTAGGAAGTTTTCCTCTCCGTAAATTTTTCCGAGTCCAGCGGTTACTTTTCCTGGCCAACTGCTGCCCAGGAAAATTTACCAGGTAACTTTTACCGAGATGATAAGTCCAGTGCGGACACAGCGAGTTGGTAAAAGCGCTCTGGAAGCGTACGTCAGAGCCGTGAAGGTCATACTGCGAAGGGACACTGCGCATGCTCTCCCACGGTCTCTGTAAAATGTTCCCGTGTCGAAAAAGTCCAAATGCGGACAGCAGTAAAATTTAACAATTTTTCATTTTACCATCGTCTTGGTAAAACCTGCCAAAAAACAAGTCCAGTGTGGACACGGCTTAAAAGAAATGTAACCCCTTTTTATTGGTCAGAAATATGAACACCTCTTGTGGCAAGACTGACTGCACCAGCCTCTGTAAGAGCCACTGAGGCAGGGTGCGCCACCCTGCCTGAAGTGCCTTCCTGAGCTCCTGCACTTCTGTGGCCGTTTTACTTCTGAGGCTGCTTATAGTAAAATTATTTGGATGTCGCAAAATTCCTTGACTTCCAAATTAGCGAGGATACCAGGCACAAGATAGCCATTGAGAAGTGGCTGAGTGTGGGGAAACGGCTTGTAGGCCGGCAGGAGAGTTTTAGCTAAACTCGTAAATAACTTGGCCAGTTTTGGGAGAAAGTTTGTCAAATTTGCAGGGCGAGAGTGGAATACAGTTTGGTTTCAACAGGCAAAATTTGAAGTTCGTAAAATCCATGAATGCAGCAACAATCGAAAAATTGCACCTTGATTTGTCCGGTTTTTAATCAGTTACATTGTATGAACAAGGTCTTCAAAGTATTGTTTTTAACCTTTCCCTGTTCTCCGTCAATCAATCCTCTGCTTTATAGATACAGTATATGATCAATATTTTGTGTGAATATTAACTAAGTTAGTGTTAGCTTTACCTTATTTTTTTTAAAGGTTGTAGGACAAACGTGAAAACAATGCAAGAATTTGTGTGGTCAAATGCACTTTAAATTGACAGATTTTCTCACCTGTTGCTGACTTGTTTGTCGTTCTAAAGCATTGATTTTATTGAACATGTACACGTAACTCAAGACTCGATATAACAGTGAACTAAAATATAAATATTAACCTAAAAAATGGCTTAAAGTGGGCCGTTTTTAGGACAGTGATGTAAAAAACTTACAAAATTATGTCGGGGTGGGGAATATAAATCACAACAATTTTCTCTTTGTAAAAATACTCCTCCATGTTACTGTCCAACTTCACAAACTTGTGTGATCATGCGCTCATGTAACATCTAATAAAAACTGTTTTGCTTACCAGACAATAAGAGGCGATATTAAATCCGCAGAAATCTGCAGCATCCATTGACATTACTGGAAAACGCCAGCTTAATCACTTGTCCACGAGCACCACGATAACATCTTTAGGGCATACAATGCTTCCTCTGGCTTCCTTTATAGTGTGTGGCTGAGCAGTGATGATGAGGCTTGAAAGAAAGTTGTAGTAGCCAAAAGTAGGACGCTCAAGGTCTTGACAATTTACGATCCTTGCGTGAGACTGGGTCTGTGTTACGAGGTCCAGCCACTCGCAGGTGAGAGTTTGCAGTACAACAGAGACGTCAGTACTTAATGGTCTGATGGAGGGGTTTGTGAAGTGAGAGTCGTTTCAGAATAAAGGGTCAGTCTTGCACCTGTGTAGTCCTGGAGTAACAGTATTTTATGGGGTGCGTTGGTGTGACAGTTTTCTTCCGTTGTCGCCCCAGCTTTATTCTTGCTGCGGGGTCAATTGCAGTCAACACCCCTGCCTGTAGCATGAAAAGAAAAATGGAAGAAAAAAAGGTTTGATACTATAGTTGTGTGTATTTACGCCTGCCTTTATTAAAAGGGCCTCTGGGTTTAGTTCTGTGCCCTAGTGAGTTAGGGTGTATTAATAGTGAATTCAAAGTTTGGAGGTAGGAGTCCGGTTTCGATTGAAATTTGGTAACCCTTTCATTTGGTCTATCTCCCTGCTTCGTGGCGTTAGTTTGAGGTACAATCTGTGAACTTGCAGGGGCTTCAAGATATTCATGAGGGCTAAATTTACTTACAATTTGGTGCCAGTGTGGGAGACCATATACACGGACTAGAAATGCATCTGTCTTTCGCTTCCACGTGTGTCTATCAAGTATCAACTATCTTTCAGGAGAGATGCGCTACCACTCTCAGATGACAGTGTCTGTGTGTCGACTGTGAACGTTAACACTCTAGCCTCGCGTCTGATCGTTAAATGTGTGTCTCAAGCTGCAATCACATCCACCTGCGTAGCTTGCATCATTCCAACTGACTTCACTTTCTGTTTGTCCACGATGCCTCGTCAAAGCAACCTTGCCCCTTTGTCAACCAGACTCACCGATCAGTCTTTCTCGTTCTTTTCCCCCCCTACTCTTCTTTGATATGATCTAACATCACCCCACGATTTCCTCTGCACATCCACCACATCCGCAAAGCTCCATCCATCTACATCAGCCTATCGTATATAAGGATTCCCAGAAATATGACCGTTTATGCTGCCAGTTCGGAATGTATGCGCAGGCCAGTCACCGTGATATTTTTTGTCAACTCTCAAACCACAAGCCTGGCACCTAGAATTTCTGGTTTGAACTATAAATTACATTTTGTACCCGTTGGATTTTGTGGTGTGAATTTGAGGACTGAAGAGATTTGGTTAGTTTGCTTTTTCTAACTCATAAACCAGGAAAGACAATTTGACTTTGCATGTTCTGAAGTTGTTAGAAATCATTTTCCTTACATTTCTGCTAGTTTGTTATAATAGATAATGACCAAGGAACCACCGGGGTGAATTACTTTAATACAAATGTGGACAAATGTCCATGAGTTTGGGGAATCTGGATGCAGTGAAAAACAACTTGGCTCCATCAGGATTCGAACCGCGGACCTTCTGCTTAACGTGCAGACGCCCTACCAATTGAGCTATGAAGCCAACTGGTGGCCTCGAAGCATGGTATTGCAGTTGTTCCTCACTGATTGGGATTGGCTATCACGTGAGCTTAGCAAGCCCTACAGAGGGATAAACCAATTTTTCTTCAGATTTCCGTAGTTGGTTTTCTCACATTGCCTTTCTTCATCATCTTCAGCGTAAGTAATTCTTTGTGACGCGCATCAGCTGCGCCGTATTTCGAACAAATCGACGCACAGCTGACGAAGAGACGAATGTGCAGCGGCTTTAAAACTGCATATTCGTCACTTCGTCAGCTATGTTACGTAATGTTGGGCAACATGCGTGCATGTTTGGAATATTTCCATTGATGTGCGTACGCGTACTTGATGGCATTTAATACGCAATTGTATTCTTCCTACAAAGATGGCCATCTGTGAGAGTGGTCAATACATGTAGATGGCAAATCAGTACATCTCTGACCTAATTGCTTGTGCAAATTTTTAAAAATCCTGAATTACTTTTGTCTATGTGATTTCCATAAGACCACTCAATACTTTTGTCACAATTTAACCATGGAGATAACATTGCCAGTGTCATTAGCCTTATATACAGCCATCAGTTGCTGATTTATTATGAGTAATGAATTAACAACTGACCTTTAAAAACATATTTATTTGCCCTGTTAAGAAAAGTTTTGCTGACATCTGGAATGTGCGACAATATGCTAGTGTGAGGGGCGGACAGACTAAAGGCATGTTTACACTCGATTCGGCTTTGCCAAATCAAATCCAGCATTTTCTAAACAGGCGAGTTTAAAGCCGGGTAGGCGCTACATGTAAGTGTAAACACAAAAAAGTGGACCGAAAAGGTGGATCAGATCCGGGTCTGATTCGCCTTTTTAAAGTCACCTTTTGGGTAGGGTTGAATCCAGAATACAGTTTCGGAATTTCAAGGATCCTTGTGGTGGACCTTGTGCAGCTGTGTGGTAGATTTAATTACTATACCTCATAAATATTCATCAGGCAGCCACGGTATTTCATTGGTCCATTCCAGCAACTCAGCTGTGTGATACTTTGTACTATCACACACTTGGATCAGAGCCTAGATTTGTCCCAGTACAGCATGATGTTTTTAATGAAATGTACCAACGATGCATGGCCTTAATTACGTGCATACCCGTGGAGATTAGTGGTGAGCACAGTTGTACCAGTCTATTACAACATACATGTACATGATGGTTAGTGGTTCTCGATCGTTTTGAGATATTAGAAATGGAGGTTTGGATCTATGAAATAACGCGGCTGCCTGACAGAATATTTCTGAGGTATAGTAAAACAAAGGAGGGAAAATAGTGAAAACTAATGATCCCTCGGTGTTTGATGATTTGAACTATCTCCCTCGGCTTGCGCCTCGGGAGATAGTCCCAATCATCCAACACCTCAGGGTCATTAGTTTTCATTATATACTTCATGCGTAGATTCCTGTCATCTGATTGGTTAAAAGTGGGGGCATTGAATCAGCTAGACCCGGCGTGTGTAGAATTCTGACTATACCCACGGGCATAACGTGTGTAGCATAGCTGTGCACCAACTATGCAGCTGTGCGCTTCACGTAAACATTCAGCAGGACAGTAATGGCGGAATCTCTACGAAGTCGTTTTGTCGTCTATCGTAGAAAATAAGAGAAGTGGCCTACAGTGAAAACTGTGCCAGGTGATTATGCTACATTTTGTTGCTGTAAATATACAACTTTTCCGCCGTAGACCAGCTTCTGAAATCGAAACTCGAAGGACCACTGTCATGACTGTATGATGTATCGTTACTTTTAACCAACCAGATAACAAAAATCTACACATTCAGTATATAAAACAAATATTGACTGCTGTTTATTCGGGCCATGGTTGAGATTATAGGCCCTCGGTGATCTCGAAGCCATGACTATGCCCGTCGGCTTCCGCCTCGGGGCATAGTCATGGCTTCGAGATCACCTTGGGCCTATAATCTTAACCATGCCCCTCATTGCAGTCAATATTTGTATACTATTTCCCATCAAACCATGTTGTATTTGTATACTGACAAATTCAGAGCTACATGTAGTTCATCAACACAATAAAACAGCCTACACATGCGCTGCAGTCACAATTAATGGTGACTTTTGCAGTTAAATAAGCATAATAAAGCTTCCTACATGTAGTAGATGTAGTGTAAACGCAATAAAAATGCAGGGTCTGTATCCACCTTTGCTGTAGTGTAACGCAAAAAAATAAACTGCTCCAAATTTTTTAATGTAAATTAGTGGAGGTCAGAATAAAGCAATGTGACCTTAGATGAACTGTTTTCTGTCTTAAACCTGGTTCTGTCTGAATACCCAGTTCTGCGGTTAGAAAAAGTCCCCCTGCAAACTCAAAATTATCAACTGCAAGAGTAGTAGCTGACCGTTTCACAAATGTTTGTCTAAGACTGTCAAGACAAATGTCATCGAAATGTCAGTCTGAATAAACTGCCGTCGATGACAAAATATCACAATTACAAGTCCTTCATCACTCATTAAATTGCTTGGAACATCCACACGCTGAACTTTTCTTCAAAGGCCGCCCACTGCTGGCTGTTTGCCACTCCCCCCTCATCACGTATCCGGCTTACCGAGAAAAAATTATCACCTGAACTTGAGCTATCAGTTTGTACTTTGCGTGAGGCTTAGAGGCTTTAGTAACCGCAACACCTGGCCGTTAAAATAGACAGAAATTATGCCAATAATTTCTATTTTTACTCCCGTTTGAAAGGGATTTATAAACACACTGATCTTCAGTTATTAGTAAGATAAACGTCGCTGTCAACCTGACGTAAATTTATTAAATGTTTTCAAATTCTTATTACGCTCGAGTTATTAAACTGTTTGAACACGCACTTGTATATTTGTACACTCTTCCGCTATTTGTGTAAGTGCGGTGCACTCTTTACCTGTGCGTGAGTTTTAACATTTCTGTCATATTTTGGGTTTACTAGGTTAACTTTGTGCCAAGAAACTGTCCACTTCATTTGGGAAAAAAAGTAGAAAGAATTTCATGATGATGCCCTTCGCGATTTATTTTCACCATTTTAACTACACTTTAGGCATTGATGCACACATTCACTTTCACACTGATTTAAAGACTCAAAGTTAAAATTAAATCCATTCTGTAGGATGCGTTGGACTTTTTTGAGGAAAACTTACCGAGACGATGGGTACTTTCCCATTTTAAGTCCAATGCGGACAGCCTAGGATGTGTTCCTCTCAGTAACTCTTCTCCGAGTCCAGCGGTTACTTTTCCTGGCCAACTTCTGCCCAGGAAAATTGACTAGGTAACTTTTCCCGAGACGATAAGTCCAGTGCGGACACAGCGAGTCGGTAAAAGCACTCTGGAAGCGTACTTCTGGGCTGTGAAGGTCAAACTGCTAAGGGACACTGCGCATGCTCTCCAACAGTCTCAGTATAAATTTTCCCGTGTCGAAAAAGTCCAAATACGGACAGCAGTAAAATTTCACTTTATCATCGTCTCGGTAAAACCTCCCAAAAACAAGTCCAATGCGGACACGGCTTATGTAAAAGTCAGTCATTTTTTCACAAACTATATTTCCTCCCACAAATAACTGGAAAAAAACAGGCCATAAAAATCTATCACAGTGTCCCTTCCCAGGGGTACAGGTTGACCCTCCAAGGACCCCATTCCAACCCCTCTTGTTGACATTGGTGCTCCTGTGTCCCATTATCAAGTGACTAGGAGTGTGTCTAGGGGCACACAGGGTGTCAAAATATGGTATGTGAGCTGTGCAGTGGGTGTTGAAAGATGCCAGTAAGTTGACATGTTTGGGGTATCTTTAAGAACATGTTCGTACAGCATGTTGGCTAAAATGATAATCAAAATATTTTGTCATTGCCGTGAAATGTCAACATTTTACAGTGCCCTTGACCCCCTCTTCCCCTTCCTAGGCTCTGTAGACCCATGAAAATGTTGACAACTTTGGACGGCCCATTATTGAAGCCTACCATCCCCCACCTCCCCCCCAACCCCCTCACTCCCCCCTCCCCCTCCCCCTCACTCCCCCCTCCCCCTCCCCCTCACTCCCCCCTCCCACCTCCCCCCTCACTCCCCCAAAAAAGTTTAAGCCTTACAATCCACTTGACTGCTCAGCCTTGGCATTCCACAATGAAAAAGAATTAAAATCCTGAATTACAAATTGATGACCACAAATATGTAGCGAAATTTAAAAAGGAAGCCTTCATATTTTCCTAAATTATGCTGTCTATAACTTGGACGATCTACTGCAATTCAGATTTCAAAAAAAAATATTAAAAAAAAAACATTAAAAAGAAATTTTAAAATAAAGCAAATGAGAAAGAGTCTTGCCTACAAATAGTCTTCAGAATTATTTCTTTCTCAACAATCTTTGGTCAATCACTCATCAATGATGCAAATTCCAAATCAGCTGATCTCAGGTGTAACGTGAAAGCTACGTACATCCGTTTGCAGTCATCAGTTGTACTGGTAACATAAGTTTACATCATGCTCTTATTCACAGTGAGTCCCAACAATAGCACTTCCTACAATTGTTAACTCTGGCTCTCCGGAACTAGAGAAGAAAACAAAAAGTTTGGAATGTACGACCGGGCATATTTTTGTCAATTGGATATCATCCCCCACAAAAAGACCCGCTGTGATAGTAAACTCGGGACCTGTTGTTACCTGCAAGCTGGAGGCTTAAACCCTGCAGGAATAGCGTCCATGACTATTCTGATACATGCTGTAACGTTTCCCGGGTTGTGAAGTACAATGCCCTATCGTTGATACCCAGCGTTACCCCCATTGACAGGGTTATGTTCCCCTCCCCGGGCATTATGGGTTCGCAGGCCGCCAACGGCGACACTACAAAAGAGGTTGATTGCCCGGTTAGGGTCAGTATGTGTACTACTTTTTCGGCTGTGTGTAGAACTTTTATTTTTGTTGTTGTCAAAAGTACTGTGTATGGGTGAAAATTGACAAAGTTGGAACATAGGCCTATTCTAAAGGCCTGTATGCATTGGACTTTTTTGGGGAAAACTTACCGAGACGATGGGTACTTTTCCCATTTTAAGTCCAATGCGGACAACCTATTACGTTTTCCTCTCAGTAACTTTCACTGAGTCCAGCGGTTACTTTTTCTGGCCAACTGCTGCCCAGGAAAATTGACCAGGGAACCTTTTCCGAGATGATAGTCCAGTGCGGACACAGCGAGTCGGTAAAAGCGCCCTGGAAGCGTACGTCTGCACCGTGAAGGTCAAACTGCGAAGGGACACTGTATGTTCTCCCTCTCCAAATGCGGACAGCTGAAAAATTTAGCAATTTTTCATTTTACCATCGTCTCGGTAAAACCTCCCAAAAAACAAGTTTAATGCGGACACGTTTAACAGAAGTTATTGCAGTAATGAACAGGGTTGTATCGGTAGTCAAGACTATCACAAGTCCTTACTAACTCTCACAAGTCCATCACAAGTCCCTGGGTCTTTGAGCGTGTTTCTACTGGAAGCAACGGCATTAAACGGTTTGTGCCGATGCGGTGCGCAACGGCTTTAACCGGTATCTTGTCTATTTCTACTAGAGACAAAATACCAGTTACTGTAAAAGCTGAAATATTCGCGGTGGTTTTATTTTCGCGCATTCCGCGCACCAGACAGAGCCCGCAAAAATAACAACCCGCGGAAATTATTGTTTGCAACAATTGTGGCGATCCCTGAAACAAAACATAATTTCCATCCGCGAAAATAACAACTCGCGAAAATGTCAGTGATGTTGAAATGCGCGAAAATATCTGTACGCGAAAATATTGGCTTTAACAGTAATTGACGCGCGTGCACAGCAGTTGGAACGACGTGCTCCATCAAAAAAATGTTTCTAATGCCAAAATATCTCTAAATTAGTTAAGAAATCCTGAGAATGCTTCAACATTCGTTTATTTAGCAACCGTAATCATATTCAATTTGTCAAAAGTCTATAAAAAAGTTGACGTTGACGGAAGTTCTTTGCCCTTTTCATCAACTGTTTATATCAGTTCTCACTGTACACTATACCATTGCATCATCAGATCTCTCTGTTGAAAAAGAATTTACACAATTAATGACAACCAACTTGAATTTGTTGTCAGCAAAAAGCTTTCAGCAACCGTTAAAGAACTCCGCACACAATTTTTTAATGCTGTTCCCAAGCCAATTAAACAGTGGCTTATACTAGAAATGTCTCTCTGCTATGATGTGTGACTTGGTGTAACGGTGAAGATCATGTTTATTTGTGTTGGTAACTTGGTGACATAAAGATTGAAAGGGTCTCGACAGACAACAGTGGCAGTGTAAAAGATCATGGGTTATTAGTAAAAGCTTCTGGCCTACGTGTCTAAGCCCGCATTTACACTAGAAATGGCAAAGGTGGACGCATACATCTTTTAGAGTTTTGTATTTCGACCACAAATCTGTAAACATGCCACATTTTGAATTAGGGTTTAAAAGCTACATCCCTTTCTGTAAAACCTTTTATATAGACCGTATCGAATAGCTGCCATCTTGTAGGGGAACTTTTGATATTTAAATGTAGCATACATGATTGGTAGACTGTTAAAAACAGCGTGATTTCCACTGGTAATTGAAAGCCTATATCAAGAAAAATACCTTGTAGAAATTTCAGCCACATAGACCGTTTTCTCTAGAGAAATCGCTTTGTTCGACGAAGATTAGTTAATCATCGTTAGTTAATGAAGCGTGCGTTCACATATAACTTAACGAAGATCGAACAATGAGCGGCCGCTAACGAAGATCGAATGAAGCCGTGAAAGGTCGTACATGTGCGTCGCACGTCAAGCACTGACCTTCAAGTGTCTAGATGCACTATGTGGTTTTCCAGCGGCACGTCAAAAACAACTCTTGCTAGGCGCTCGACGCACAACGCGCTTATGCAACGGTCCTGCCAAATCGCTTCGTCGAACGACGGGAGCCGTTCACATTACAAATTTGCTTCGTCGAATGAAGCGATGTCTTCATCGAATGAAGCGATGTCTTCATCGAATGAAGCTATTTCCTTCATCGAATGAAGTGATTCTAATCATCGTCGAATGAAGAGGCGTGCGTTAACATCAGGAAATCTCTTCGTTGAATCATCGTCGAACGAAGCAATTTCTCTGGTGAGAAAGGGGTCATTGAGTAATACTCTAGAAAACCTGAAAAATCCAAGCATGGTTTTTCGGCATGAATGAATGGCTAAAAAAAAATCACCTACAGGCGATCTTGGGAGATTCAAATAGTGTTGTCATTTTGAGGGCACTTCAGATGAAAGAAATTTCACAGGATGATTACTACCATTACCATCTTGATAACAAGTAAGCTTTTAGATAATAATTCAGACATTTTTTGGAGGGTAATTACCAAACAAGTAGACTACCTTTAACTCAAAAGAAAAAGAAATTGCATAATTCTAAAAGCTTAACTTTGGAATAATTATCTTTGGTATAATTAGGCATCACAAAACACTCTGCTTTGAATAACACAAACAAAATCTGAAATGCACTATTTATACCCCAGTTTTGCATTGATTTTTGATGGTTACAATTCCATAATTGTGAAAATTAATATTAAACGTGGATCATCAATCATTACAGTTCCATGTTTACTGCTCATTGACATCCAGTGAACTTTTAAAGTCGATATTTGTTAGTCACGGATTTCCATGGCAATGCAATAACAACAGGCAATCAAGACCTATTGTACAATGTAGTTGAAGAGGAAGTGTTCAATAACCCTCTAAATTAAGAAATGATTGACCCAAGCAAGTGGTGCTCAAGGCAAGCTGACCTTGCGAGTGTACATGTAGTTAGCAGGAATTTGGCACCATTTCAGCCGTGATTGATTCGGTACAGATGGCCAAGCTTAGTAACCTCGACTTGAGCTATTTCCAGTAAACACAACAAAATTTCAGTTTAATAATGTGCAGTCTTGGTGAAATTATAATCCTGAACATTGACAAAGTCCCTGGAATGTTGACTTGAGAACAAGCACTTTTTGAGCTGTTAACATTTTACGATGTGTTTCCCTGGTGTCACAGGTGTATAACTTTACAGCTGTTAAGCCCCCTTGGTGGTTAAAATGGGATCGGTTTCAGAGTGTTTTTGACAATAAATGTCATTTTTTGGGGGCAGCAACACCAACGGTGTGTTCTCACTTTTTCACCTGGCAATAAATCAAATGAAATACATGTGTCCCGCGAATACAGTAAGAAATTGTGTTCTTTTATTTCCCTTTTCTGTGGTTATTTGCAATCGCGTGATATTTTTTCTACGGTCCATGAAAAATAAAATCTTAATTTTTTGTCTGTATATATAGTACACCATCTCATGCCTATAATCACCACAAACATGAAATAACCAAATATGTGATGAGAAAATTGGATTCGACCCACCGGGCAGATGTTCTACCAGCCGAGCTATGAGGCACAGTGGTATACTTCCTCAGGTTTCCCTCAAGACCTCTGACACACTGGGCAGATGCTCTACCAGTTGAGCTATGAGGCACAGTGGTATACTCCCTCAGGGTTTCCCCAAGACCACTGACACACGGGGCAGATGTTCTACCTGCTGAGCTATGAGGCACAGTGGTATACTCCCTTAGGTTTTCCCCCAAGACCTCTGACACACCGGGCAGATGCTCTACTAGCTGAGCTATGAGGCACAGTGGTATACTCCCTTAGGTTTTCCCCAAGACCTCTGACACACCGGGCAGATGCTCTACTAGCTGAGCTATGAGGCACAGTGGTATACTCCCTCAGGTTTTCCCCCAAGACCTCTGACACACCGGGCAGATGCTCTACCAGCTGAGCTATGAGGCACAGTGGTGTACTCCCTCAGGTTTCCCCCAAGACCTCTGACACACGAGACAGATGCTCTACCAGCTGAGCTACATGTATGAGGCACAGTGGTATACTCCCTCATGTTTTCCTCGACTCTCATACCTAGAACAAAAGTTTTGGAAAATTTGTATGAATTTGACTAACTCGTGCCATTAAAAAAAACCAATTATGACAACTTAATTGCACCCGACCCCCCTTTTACTGTGTTGCATGTATGGGTTATACAATACAATAGTCAACCAAATAAATATACAAAAAAATGTGTTCTATTGTTACTGCACATACTCTATCTTCAGCAAGTATCCCCATTTTAAAATACGTAGCACACACTGTGCATTCTAAAAATATACTATCAAATAGCATAGGGAAATTAGCAATTATATGTCATGTTTATATAGAAACGGGGATCTGTTCCGAGCACCAAGTGTTCCCAAAATGGCCACCCGCTAATCTCACATTGCATCCCCGGGGCGCAGTTCTGTTTCCCGAATTATCCAATCATTTTCTCCAATTCTTTTGCTTAAATATATTTTCAACCCAAGGATTCCGGCTCACAAAAGAATGTTTGAGAATTGATGTTCTCCTATTCTCCCAGATTTCTGGCTTTGTTCTTTTTCCGCTCGAACAATAACGATGGAATTGAAGTCTTGTTGGGCGGTCTCGGCGTTTCAGAGGGAGGTGAGAGAGATTCAATAACCCTGGCCTGGGACGAGGTCTCGGACGTCAGTGTAATGACCTGGAATCCTCACTAGTCACGACACCTCGACCGTCCCAGCAATTTGTCAATGCCAGAAGCACCTTGAACCGGAAAATAAAAACCATTGCCAAAAATTGCGGATAAACAACCACACTGCAACCATGTTTTATCAATTAGTCCTAGTTTTGCTTCTCAGAAGAGTGTTACTATTAAACATTATAATTATTAGACTCGGTGGTCGTTGGTAGCTGTCGCGATGTGGTCACCCAAGAGGTGACCCGTGGTCAAATTTATCCGACTTGTGGCATACCGGAACTTAATTTAAAACTCATTATCACCAGGGGATAGAAATGATTAAACTTGATAAACTTAAACTTTGATAGTACCCCCCACCCCCATAAGATTAATAATTTCTAAACAATAAGTTGTGAAGAGGTCATGTCTTGGTCACTCTAGATGACCTTGCAAGTAACTACATGTACCCTAACTGTCGCAAAACACTGTGTTTACACTCGAAACGGCAAAGGTGGATACAGACCCTGCATTTTTATTGCGACCTCAAAACTAAACATTTGTCGCATTTACACTACATCTCGATTCGGCTTCAATTCGCCTTCACCACTGTGAACAAACCGCAAAAGTCACCGCTAATTATGACCGCAGCGTATGAGTCGATTCGTCCATTAAACCTACCACACAGCGGTCACTGCCACAAGGACGCTCAAATTGCCGAATCTGTATTCGGGTAGCGTTTACACTACAAGCGACCTTAACAATTGCAGGGTTGAACCCCTCAATTGCGGGGTTCAACCCTACCCCAAATTCACCTTTTGCGTTTACACTTAGTGCCTACCCGGATTCAACTCGCCTTTTTGGAAATTGCAGAGTTGGATTCGGCCAAGGCGAATCGAGTGTAAACATAGGTTCACTGGGGAATATAATGTCTATGAAGTTCAATAAACTGCACGTTTACTCTTAAAAGCCTGTTTTCACTTGATCCCGAGCTCGGGTCGATCACCGAGCTCGGGGTCGATCACCGAGCTCGGGGTCGATCACCGAGCTCGGGATCAGCTCCGGTGTCGCGTGCTCGATCCACCGGCGTGTAAATTCTTCCGGATGACGCAATAGGAATTTCCAGCACGTAGCGGTGAATGTATTTCATTCCGGGCGTGCTCACACTTCCGGATACTCAATACGAACGGCATGTATAGCGCTGTACAAAAACAAAACATGTTCACGTATGTACGTCTGCATAGGCTGTGTGAGCATTACTACCCTTTCGTGTACATGCGTGCAACCTTTTTTCACACGTACCAAGCCTATACCGTAGTCAGCGAGTATAAGTTTCGCGCTGAAAAGATTGAGATGCGCCACGTGCAAATATGTATGTGTGTACATACGTGCATGCTACCGTACGTAGTGTACACTCTACACGCTGGGCCGGAAGATTTAGCACAGCACGAAGCGGTGCACTTTTGTTATGCAGTGCGCATGACGTTGCATTACGTAGATGACCAAATTTGGTCATCCCGGATAAATTTACATGGCGGTTAAATTTACACGCGACACCGGATCACAAACTGAGTGTAAACGTTCTCAGGATCAAATGGGCCCCGTATCAGACCCCAAGATTTTGGTCTCGCGTTGGCCCGGGACGGCCTAAAATGTAACACAAGTGTCCGTCCCGGTTACGAGCATATATTGGAAATTTGTACACAGGGTTTTTAGAAAGGCATGTTGTTACACTATTTGTAACCCTTTTTGGGCCTAAGTTATCTCTTCAGAACAACAAACTTATTTCTTTTATTTTGAGACCAGACAAAGGTATTTTCTGGAAAATATGGTCTGTGTTGCCAAAATGCCCCCTTTACCGTGGAAAGACTCACATATAATCATTATTTGAATATTCTTGCTAAAATATTTGACAGAGCCCTTTGAGTTCAAGCATTCCTCCGCACAGCTGAAGACTTTTGTAGTTGAATTTAATTCTTTCCTTTTGAGATAATGTTACAGTGGGGAGTCTTTACTCTAACAACGCGTCAACAATATTAGTGTACTTTGTGAGCTGATCCCGTCATGTGCATGAGTAGCATGTATGTATGCCAGGTATGCGACCAACGCAACCCCATAGGTAATAATCCTTCCACTTAAGAGTCACTCAGTGTACGATTAGATAGAGTGCAGAAAATAAGGGTCTCGTGTTTTATTTTGTGATTAAGATTTGCAAATGACTCCGCATCTGAAATGAGACTGCCAGTGCTGATTTGAATTTGTCAGTTGTTAATATTATTATTATTTTTTTATTATTTCTTTCTGGTACTGAAACAAAGGATTCCTCAAAAGCGCCCATTGCACTGTCGCTCGCGCGGCAAGCGTGAGGAAACCCAAGATGAATTAGAAATGGCCAGAGACACCGGGGAATCCCTCCCCTTCTCTTCACGAAGAAATGCTCTGGGATCTTTAAAGTGCGTTACCTTACCTAACACACCGGACCAACGGCTTTACATCCCTTCCGAAGGATGGAGAAAGTGTGATTAAGTGCCTTGCTCAAGAGCACAAGTGCCACAACCTGTCGTGGCCCGGAATCGAACCCACATTCTAGTACTGGCAGGAACTTGAGTTCGACGCACTAGACCGCTCGGCCATAACACACACCCCCCCCCCCCCCCGCCCCCCTCCCCCCCTCTCTTCTTGTTGGTGAAGAGTTGGGATCTTTGTTGCAACATCTTTCTCACCATACGCCTGTAGCCAGTCTGTCTTTTCTACAGATATTTTCATGGTAAATGTGCCAACAGTCTGTCCGATCTGGTACCTCCTATCAGGGTGTTTGAGCGTGAGACCAGACTCACCCATACACTCTCGCTTTGGCGAGATGTAGAACGAGTTAATCCAACAGCTTTATTTTCATGTACTGCATCTATTTGGAACTCCTTGCCTGGTGCATGTTTCCCTCCATCCTACAATATAGTAACCCTACCCCTTGGTCCTATAGAAAATGTGTTTAAAATTAGTGGATTTGGCACCGTTGCATTGGCGGATCCGGGTGGAAGGTGGAGCTGCGCCCCTAAAATTGTTTTTAAAAAAAAATAATAATAATAAAAAAAGAAAGGGAAAAACATACTCCCCTTCCCATAGTCTATGGGAGTAGTCCAGGTAACTTGGACCCTAAATATCATGTTTTTAAAATTGGGACGGGAGTTTTGAAAATGTTTCTTGACTAATCCCCTTCTTGTAGCCCCCTTACCCAGAGTGGCTTTAGCCTTGTTTGGGACGAACTTGCATAAAACAAATAAAAAAATTATTACATTTGTATAGTGCATATTCCATATGGATATGTTCACATGCGCTTTACATTATAAATGGGTTTTTACGAAGCTAATACTCCACCTAAACATCGAGAAAAAAAAACATCGAGAAAAAAAAACATCGAGAAAAATAAAAAATAAAATAAATTATGATCGAGGGATAGTCGCATTACGTAAAGATCTGGATACTTGGTCACTCTAGCCTAACTTTGACCTTGATGTAACCCCTTTTGTTCCCTTGTATAAACTTTTCACACCTGCTGTTATTGCAGGCTGAGACCCAGATGACCAGTTTACTTTCTCCCGTGGAGTAAATGGGTCACCGCATCATGGGGTGTCTTGCTTTGTTTCCTTTTTTTCTTAACCTTATTCCTCCGTATTGATTTCGACCGAATTATACATCCTGCCCCATACCACCTCCCCTTTTTTAAACCACCTTTGGCATTGCACAAAGCTGTGAATTAACTATTATTGTGTATGATGTACAGTATTGTTGTTTAACTGGCGTACATTTAAGGCCTACAGTCCAAAAAAAAAGCAGCTGTACTGTAACTGCTTCTTTTAAGTTGTTTTTGCTTGTTTTTGTTGCGATATTTGAATGCTGTCTTGTGGAGCTTCCCAATGTCTTGTTAAATGAAGATAAACCGTAACGGTACTTTCTTTTGTTTAAACAAAAGAAAAATGCCATTTCACCTCCTGGTACTAATTCCATATTTGTCCTTCATTTTACAGAGACCAAGCGCCTCTGGGCAGCGCATGGCCCCAGGCATGCCCCCTCCCTACGGGGGGATGCGAGGTGGCATGGGGCAAGGAATGGACCAGTCCCGAAAGCGCGGCCACGGCCACCCCTCGGATGCACAGAAAAAAGGACAAAGGTACTATAAATTCATGTCAATCGGCTCTTTCGCCAGATTTAATGATTTAGATGGATTTCTTCTTGACACTCGGGGCATGGATTAATTGATAACCTTGTGGTTGTCAACCGTGTTATTATTGCGTAGATTCAGTGAGACGTTTTGAAATGGATACCAATATGACAACCGCATTTCCTGTCGAATTATTTGTTGATATTGGAACGCGATGTCACAAGATTCTCATAAAATATACCATCAAATGCGCCGAGCTGGATAAATTGTGATCACTAAACATCCTTGGATGCGCCTAGATGCGTTATTAATAACACTTTGAAGTAATCTGTCTCTTTTTTTATCGAGTCAAGTTGAGAGTTGAAAAGCTTTGACACACTTTCTCAGCACTTCTTACCGCTGCGTGTTTCGGTTGTCATCCCCCTCGCTCTTCGCGTGAACTTCCCGAGTCATAATTAGCGAAAGAATTCATAGCACAGTGCCCAAAGCCACCCACCCCTAACACCAAGCACTAGACGAGCTTAAGACACCAGACTTGGAACAACAATCACTCAAACTCCTGACACAATCAAGATTAATAGGGGAAAACTAACAAGATATGCATGAGTTCAGATCTGTTGGCGAACCATCAGTCACCCCTGCCTTTCCTTCCCAGAGACTTTCAAATTCGGAGGTGCTGAAAATTATTTGTGTAAGTGAATTTTTTTTTTCTTGCAATCAGGAATGTCTTAGAATTTATGAATCTAAAAACCTCTGGATTTGATTGGAGAAATAAACATTTTCGAAGCGGACTTCCATCCGCGATCCAAAAATGTAGCTAATGAGAGAATGAAATGTACTGTAGTGCAGATGGCATGACATGTGTTTATATTAACAGCACCTTACGTTGATTTCAGTCCTAAAAGGTAAGTGAACTAGAGGAAATAAAAACTGTTTATAAGATAACGCATTTTATTTATTCCTTGTTTATCCTACATGTTGGTTACATTCCCTGAGATGTCAGTGTGCTACTTTAGCCAAAGTAAAACGGGTTTTAGGAGGATTTCAAATCAAGATATCAATTGTCCAGATTGTACTTTAATTTATAGACAGGGTGTTCAGTTACTGCATTGCCCCAGTAAAGGGGGGGGGGGGGGGGGGGGGGGGGGTGGTTGCAACCCCTCCCTTGAGCGGCGAGCTAATGTGATTTTGACTGTGCAGTTTTATTTGGTGTTTTAATGTTATAGATAGTATACATGATTGGTAAACTGCTACAAATAGTTTTATCGCCCTGTGTGATTGAAGATATGCATGATTAAAACGAACCGGAGCAAACACCAGCTCCGTACTTCGTCTAACTTTTGAGAAAACAGTCGAAATAGGGTTTGCAGTCATTTCGCCCCAAAACCACTTCGCCCTGAACCATTTCGCCCTGAACCACGGCCTGTGCACGAAGTGGTTTTGAGGCGAAGTAGCATTTGGGCGATGTAGTGTTTGGACGATGTAGTGTTTGGACGAAGTGATTTGGGGTGAAATGGCACTCGGGTGAAGTGGTTTGGGGGTGAAATGGCACTTGGGCGCGAAATGGCACTTGGGCGAAATGGTTTTGGGGCGAATTGAATTTTCGTCTCATGAGACGAAAAATAATTGTTTTACTCATTTCTCAAAGACTATAGCACTTTAGACAAAACCATTTCAGGGGATGTTTTCTACAGTCATCATGTTTATATTGTGTAAGTTAGGCGTAAATCTGTGAACGTTTCTGATTTTCGAGATACCAATCATGTATACTGCCTTTAAATATGCAAGCAAAGAATTTCCCATTTTGGGATGTAATAAAGTAAAAAAACAAATATTACAAGAAATGTTTAATGAAGAAATAAATAAATATGGCATTAAAATCCCTCTCCTGAAACCTTTAAAAAAGTCCCTAAAGTGCCTTAGATTGCAGGAGAAAGCACCTAAATTTCAAATTTTTTCGTACCCCTAAGCATAGTGTGTTTTCGGCACAAACAGTAGGAGTCACAACCCCACCCTTTACCAAAAGGCAGATTCAACCCTGTACCCCCTATTCCATCTAAATTATACAAGGATTTTGTTCAGACACCATGTTAAGTTCTCTTGAAACAAAAACACTGGTTAAACTTCTTTTTCTGTACAACTTCTCTGCGTACATGTACGACTGTGGCCAGTTCCTTTAGAAATGCGTGGGTTTAATAATGTGCATAAATGCCAGAGGACACATTAGTATATCAGATAATATCAGTAATTCTGCTTCCATTAACTTGAGAGATTGTATAATCTGTCGGTATCTTGCCTTCCGGTTTAAACCCGCAAGCGTATCTTTTTTTTTTTTTGCCAGAATTTTGGTTTGAAGAAACATATTGTGCAATCTCCATTAAGGAGACGATCTTGTTGTTAATGTGTGAATGCAATGTCTGCCATGGTGCCTAATCACCATTAAAATGAAACAACCAAACTTGGGATGAGAGAACAATTGTAAGAGTTTTATCGGGATGCGAATCTAAGACGTCTGACTCACCGGGCAGACGCTCTACCAACTGAGCTATAAGGCATGGTGGTATACACTCCCTCAGGTTTTCCCTATGAACCAATATTTGTTTCTCTCTGTGCTGCATGGGAGTGCAACTGGGCAAAGCAACGAATACAGTATCAATTTTCTCTCATCCCAAATTTGGTAAGAGAAAAATGTTGGTTCATAGGGAAAACCTGAGGGAGTATACCACTGTGTCTTACAGCTCAGCTGGTAAAGCGTATGCCCGGTATGTCAGAGGTCTCGGGGGAAGGGGGGGGGGGGGGGGGAAGGGGGGAAGGGGGGGGGGGGGGGGAAGGGGAAGGGGGGAAGGGGGGGGGGGGGGTGGTGTGGTTGGAATCTGAGGGAGTACACCACTGTGGCTCATAGCTCAGCTGGTAGATCATCTGCCTAGTTTGTCAGAGGTCTTGGGGAAAACCTGAGGGAGTGTACCACTGTGCCTCATAGCTGAGCTGGTAGATCATCTGCCTAGTTTGTCAGAGGTCTTGGGGGGAAAACCTGAAGGAGTATACCACTGTGGCTCATAGCTCAGCTGGTAGAGCATCTGCCTAGTTTGTCAGAGGTCTTTGGGAAAACCTGAGGGAGTATACCACTGTACCTTATAGCTGAGCTGGTAGATCATCTGCCTAGTTTGTCAGAGGTCTTGGGGGGGGGAAACCTGAAGGAGTATACCACTGTGGCTCATAGCTCAGCTGGTAGAGCATCTGCCTAGTTTGTCAGAGGTCTTTGGGAAAACCTGAGGGAGTATACCACTGTACCTTATAGCTGAGCTGGTAGATCATCTGCCTAGTTTGTCAGAGGTCTTGGGGGGAAAACCTGAAGGAGTATACCACTGTGGCTCATAGCTCAGCTGGTAGAGCATCTGCCTAGTTTGTCAGAGGTCTTTGGGAAAACCTGAGGGAGTATACCACTGTACCTTATAGCTGAGCTGGTAGATCATCTGCCTAGTTTGTCAGAGGTCTTGGGGGAAAACCTGAAGGAGTATACCACTGTGGCTCATAGCTCAGCTGGTAGAGCATCTGCCTGGTGTGTCAGATGTCTTGGGGGAAAACCTGAGGGAGTATACCACTGTGCCTCGTAGCTCAGCTGGTAGAGCATCTGCCCGGTGTGTCAGAGGTCTTGGGGAAAACCCTGCCTGGTGTGTCAGATGTCTTGGGGGAAAACCTGAGGGAGTATACCACTGTGCCTCGTAGCTCAGCTGGTAGAGCATCTGCCCGGTGTGTCAGAGGTCTTGGGGAAAACCTGAGGGAGTATACCACTTTGCCTCATAGCTCAGCTGGTAGAGCGTATGCCCGGTATGTCAGAGGTCTTGGGGGAAATCTGAGGGAGTATACCACCGTGCCTCATAGCTCAGCTGGTAGAGCATCTGCCCGGTGAGTCAGAGGTCTCGGGTTCGAATCCCGATAAGGCCCAAGTTTAATAATAACTTGTTTTAATAGCACAATTCCGTTTCTTGGACATACATGTACCGAACATGTAAAAGGTGATTTAAATTTGCATACGTGCAAATCACTTTACCAACACAGATGTCTATAAATTTAATAATTTTGTAAATTTAACTTCAGTGCCTCAATCGGTGGCGGTGCCTCTAGCAGCAGCAATGCTCGCAAGAAGAAAAAGATGGCGGACAAAGTCCTACCGCCGAGGGTTCGGGAGCTGGTGCCCGAATCCCAAGCCTACATGGACTTACTGGCCTTTGAAAGGAAACTAGACGCCACCATTATGAGAAAGAGGCTGGACATTCAGGAGGCCCTCAAGAGGCCAATGAAGGTTAGTTGTTTTGCTTGCCAAAAGAGAAATTTAAAATTTAAAATAAAGTTGTCATTTATGGTTCTCAAAAATTTGCCACCCGGACAAAATAATCAATTTTTATGTGTAAAGTCGCCAAACATGATTCACTGCCTGCTGGTTTCATTATCGTTCACGCATATCTATCGCATCGGCGACCCAATCCGCGGCCGATAACGGCCGTGACAGTTGCATGCATCTGTTTTGAACAGCGTCCTCGTCACGCGGCGAACAGGGGGTTGGTCAGTGTTGCCTCATGAGGGCGCTGCTCAGCTCCCCCGACAAGAAATTGTCGACGAGTGGAAAACTCTGAAATGTACATGTGGTATTTGATGTTGTTTATTTGATAATTTTAATAACCATCTCTCTGGAATCTTTCAAACATGAGTGCAGTTGATGAATTCTGCTGTTTTCTCTTTAGAAATTGCATATGCGGTGTAAACCGGTCTATACCGGGTAGGTTTAGCCAGGTAACGCGCGTCCACTAAGACCGGTCTATAATTATAGCCTGCTTGCAATATCGTTGTCTTAAAGTTAGACCAGTCTTAAAATTTAAGCCCGCAGCGAGCAGGCTATAATTTTTGGACCGCGCTACATCTAGAAATCTTGCATGAAAAAGATGAACAAAATGCACATTGTGCCCATTAGAGCCTTTTTAGTGCTATTTGATAACTTTCGCGGTCAGTTTCTCTGCAAAAACTGCACCACACTCGCATCATCAAGTGGCTTCGTAAGGACGTTTGTTTGGCTTGAAATCACGCAAGGAAAGCCGGCTGAGCCACCTTCTGTTAAGATACTTCGGCTGGTGCAGCCGTGCTTCAGTTAGACTGGTTTATTGCAATGGACTAAGCTGAGACGGGCTAAATAGTATAGCCGGCTATAAAAGACAGGTCTTAGACCAGTGGCTAAGTCAATTTTATTGCAATTCGCCCTAGAGCACCTTTAATACTCGGTAACCTCTTGAACCAATAATTGTGTAAACTATGGTCTGACTTTCCACAGGACATTTGACCACATCCTGAACTTTCTCTTCTCCCAACATAAGACAAGAGCGCGCACACAGGTTACCATACCATTCAGTTCACTGGCAAAGGCCAGGATCCTCATTCAACACTGGGTTTCCCCATGGCCACCAGCCTTGTGTAATAAAAACCCAATCTAATATCGAGTTAAACACTTTCAACACTAGTCAAAAGTAAAAACTTCCTCCCCAGTTTTTAGATCCTGTGTCTCTCTCCAAAAGAGCCCCGGGGGACTTGTAAAGTTGACTTAAGGTTGGCAGTCGACTTTTTGTCCCGGTGCCCTGTCACAGTGCCGATCTGGGTTTCTCCGTAGGTCGTCAGCGTTGAATAACTCTAACCATTGCAAGTACGGGCTAAGTAGCAAAGAGTCCTTTTCACGTCAGCCCACGTGTGATGATTTTGCCATTCAGTGTTAGTACTGCCTCGGGGCCCAAACTGGCAGAGTTTACCTAAGCCTTTATGTATGCCCAGCTAACCATTTGAGCGCAATCTAAATACCTGGATCAGAATGTCTCTCCCCCTCCCCCACAACTTACACCAGGTGCTGTTGCATTAGGGAGCTTGCAATCATTTGAGCACTGGTTCTCCCCCACAATGCTGCTTTCCCCCGTTTCTTTCACTCTCATGAAAAGAACAGCGGGACTTCTGTAATGATTGGTTTGCACACAATTCCTAACGCATTCCTTTTACGCAGCTCAAGACCAAAGAACCTGCAGTGACCTCTTCTCTTTTTTATTCTGGTTTTCAAAATTGTAATTCCTGTTTGCAGAACATAATTCAATAAAAACTCAAGTTTGACTCGGGATCCACTGTCCATAACAGTGAAAACGTACTAAGTGAAACATGGATTATTATTTTTAAAAACCCTGTTTAGTTTAAACCAAACATTTTACTATTACCTTTCACCACAGTATATCGATAGAGGTCTCGGGTTCGAGCTTCACACAGTATGACAGTAGAATTTAGCAGTAGATCCTGGAACGATACTTTAATTTCATTCCCAAACAGCGACGAGCTCACATCTCGATTTTAATTTAGATAAGTCGCCAGTAGATTTCTTTTGCTATGGAGTATAATCCAAAATTAACATGCGTTCTAATTTGTCCCGATTTCGTGGAATTCGTCTCGTGAGGTGATCGGCATTGTATTGAAAAAGTGAATTTGTCTTTTGTGATTCATTTTAGCAATTTGGTCACTTAAATTTAAAGAGTGCCGCCTTTGCATTTCCTACTCAATGAAGGCCTCTAAATGTTCCGGGTATTTTTGCATTTTCTTGTTAAATGTTCGTTGAGATCCGATGCTGGAGTTCAGAGGGGAAGATAAAATAAGATTTTAAATGCAGGAAAAATCTAGACAGATTTTGTAAAAGTAACGATTGAAATTATCAGAAACGAAATGTAAAAACCAGTGTTAAAACGAATGACAAAAGACGAATTCACTTTTTCAATACAATGGCAATCACCGCAGGACGAATTCCACGCAATCAGGACAAATTAGAACGCATGTTAAGGGGATTAGGCTATACTGCATAGCAAATGAAATCTACTGACGACTTGTCTAAATTTTAAGGAGTGAGTTCGTTGCTATGCCGTTCGGGGACGAAATTAAAGTATCATTCTAGGGAATTTGCCTGATATAAATGCTAAAATAACTGGGAAATCCTATTTTCAAATGACCCTTCTAAAACTGATTTAAAATGTTCTTCTGCATCCAGCACTATTATAATAAAAACAATATTTAAAAAAAAAAATTTTCAGGCAGGTTCAAATGTAAGAAATATAATAATCTGGGCAAAATGTCATAACTAATAAGTAATTTTTACGTGGGAAAATTCTTGGTTTTTATAGTAAAGTTGAAAAGGGCCACCAAATATTCCAGGAATTTTTCTTAGAATTTGACAAGCATGAAATACCTACTCAAGTGTAAATTCTGACTCAAGGATTAACCCTGTTAAAATTTAATACCAAAAGGAATGTAAATTGGGATAAAAATCCCCAAAAGCCACTCGCCAAGTTTATAAAAGTTCAAGAACTTTTATATCTGATACAAGAGGATTAGATTGTCATGCCTGTGCTCGTGAATTTTTTTTTAAAAGTCATGCTCCCCCTGTCTGTATAAAGGCCTGTCCGCATTGGACTCTTTTGGGGAAAACATACCGAGACGATGGGTACTTTAACCATTTTAAGTCCAATGCGGACAGCCCAGGATGTTTTCCTCTCAGTAACTTTTCCCGAGTCCAGCGGTTACTTTTCCTGGCCAACTGCTGCCCAGGAAAATTGACCAGGAAACTTTTCCCGAGTGCAGACACAGCGAGTCAGTAAAAGCACTCTGGAAGCATACGTCTGGGCCGTGAAGGTCATACTGCGCGTGCTCCTCCGTGGTCTCGGTAATATTTTACCCCCGTCTCGGTAAAACCTCCCGAACAACAAGTCAGATGCGGACACAGCTTAATCCATTGCAATTCCTAAGTTCCATTTTTTTTATAAACACTTGTTTATAAAAACAAATCTACTCTACTGGGACCCATATTAATGTTTGGTAAACTGTTAAAAAGGGTGTGATTTCCACTGGTAATTGAAAGCCCATGTCCAGAAAACTACCTTGTAGAAATTTCAGCAACATAGATGCAGTAATACTTTAGAAAACATGAAAAATCCAAGCATGGTTTTTGTGCATGAATGAATGGCTAAAAAAATCACCTACAAGAATCTTTGGAGATTCAAATAGTTAATTTTTCTCATGAATGGGGGGCACTTGAAACGAAATAATTGTACAGGATGATTACTACCATTACCATCTTGATAACAAGTAAGCTTTTAGATAATTAAGATTTGTTTTTGGAGGGTAGGCCTAATTACCAAACCACATGTAGATCACCTTTAAGCATCTAAGTTTTTATTTTGTGTGCATAATCGGTGCATTTTTACCCCGAAACATTCATCCCTTGTACATCACTTCACACCATGTAACATGTTGTATTCTCGGCACCATGGTACAATTCATGTAATACACATTTCCTCATCCCAGTCCGTCATCTGTTGAACCTAAATGCGCCACCCAAACAAATCGAGCAAACTATTTAGGGCACGAAGTATAAACGGCATGTTGATCCAATGCAGGTCACATGGTTTCTTCAGAAAAACACCTGCATATTTCGTCACGGTACAAAAAACTTGCCAAACTTTGTAAGGTTTACCATTTTCCTATTTTTTTCTTCTGTTCGCTGTTTTTATTAAATACCGTGTAACGAAAGCGGTTTCTTTGTTTTTATCGGTTTAAATTTATTTTGACTACCCCATCCGACTTGAGTGGAATGCGAGCTTCCAGGCACCTGGGATAATTTTTCTTTTCTTTTTTATTATTTTGTCACTAAGTTGACGACCCAAAAATAAACTGTTTCCGTGCATGCATCAATCAAGCGTCCAGGGAGTTGCACGCTTTTAAATAATGATGTTTGTAGGGCAGAAGTAAATGGTGCATTCCACTTTTTTCTTTCTTTCTAATATGCACATACTAAAAACAAGCGGGAAACAGTTTTGTGGACACAGTAAAATTTGTATAAAGGCCTGTCCGCATTGGACTTTTTTGGGAAAACTTACCGAGACGATGGGTACTTTTACCATTTTAAGTCCAATGCGGACAACCTTGGACTTTTCCTGAGTCTAGCTGTTACTTTTCTTGGCCAACTTTTGCACAGGAAAATTGACCAGGGAACTTTTCCCGAGACAGTAAGTCCAATGAGGACACAGCCAGTCGGTAAAAGCGCTCTTGAAGCGTACGTCCAGGCCGTGAAGGTCAAACTGCGAAGGGACACTGCGCATGCTCTCCCACGATCTCGGTAAAATTTTACTGTGTCAAAAACTCTACATGCGGACAGCAGTAAAATTTAGCTATTTTTCGGTAAAACCATCCAAAAAACAAGTCCAATGCGGACACGGCTAAAGTGAAACTTGCAAGAAATGAACTGACATTTTGGGTTAAGCCGGAATTTCAGTTAAGCATAAGGCGTGTTCCCATTGGACTTTCTGTTCCGCTACCTTGCGGGAAGTTACTGTTACCATGCGAAAACATTCCTCCGTGCGTAATCTTTCCGTGCGTTCCCATTTTCCACTTGTTTTCATTGCTCATGCGGAAAGTTACTGCGACCCTGCTGTAAACTTTCCCTCTCCAAGCCTATTATTTACTGCAGGCTCATGTTGTTTTTACAGGGCGAAACTGTTTCCACAGCCCTGTAAAATGACCGCGACTGAGCGGAAAATTTTTGTTGCACCTCTCGGCCTGTACGTTTTACATCATGGCGGCTGTAAATTGACAGGGACGATAGTTGTCCGTGTGTCCCCATTGGACTTAATTTTGTTAATCTACCGCACGACCACGGTAGTTTAACCAAGAATGGGAACACCACTATAGTTAACTTTATTGTCATACTTTTTAGCGAGAAAAGG
This sequence comes from Henricia sp. BOLD:AAB3569, assembly GCA_037783545.1. Lineage (NCBI taxonomy): Eukaryota > Metazoa > Echinodermata > Asteroidea > Spinulosida > Echinasteridae > Henricia > Henricia sp. BOLD:AAB3569. The sequence continues at coordinate 735,021 of JBBELK010000868.1, read as the reverse complement.
TTCTTGCATTATCCCAGCAAATTTGTCAAGAAAAAAGTCCATTGACGATTCAGCGTAAAATGTTGTTTGCCTCGTTTTTTTAATAGTCTGTTTGGCAGTGAAGACCCCATGATTTATAGCACGCCTGTGGCCCGTTTTACATGCATTGAATGCTAAACCCAGATCCCATTGCAGAGGAATTTGTCCTGTTAATATGATTTATGATTTATTATTTTGCCATCAACCGAAAAAAACGGCCATGATTTAACGCTCTATTTGGAAACGTCAAAGTGTTGGTGAGAAAACGCAGGTGTGGAGGCCTCGAGATTCCCTCTTTGTGTCTCTGCATTGTTTGGGGATTCTTCATGAGCGCTGACGTGCCAATGACGAATATAAATTACCCCATTCTTTGCCTAAATATCTAAATGAGGGCACACACCTGCTCTGATTGTTAGGAATTCGTCACATTGGCATGTGTTTATCGGTCCGTGGTACCGGTAGATGGACATTCTTAGGGGAAGTTGGTTTGAAAACCAGGGTGTGGTGTAGTTTGCATTTTAACGATTAAACTTTTTAGAGATGTTATCCAATGCAATGCCTACAACTGGAATGTTTAAAGATAGTATACATGATTGGTAAACCATACAAATAGTTTTATCCCCCTGTGTGATTGAAGATATTCATGATAAAAACCAACCTGAGCAAAAACCAGCTCCGTACGTCGTATAACTTTTGAGATTACATTAAAAAAAGGATTTACAGTCATTTCGCCCCAAAACCACTTCGAAGTGGCTTTTGGGCGAAGTAGTGTTTGGACGAAGTTGTTTGGGGGCGAAATGGCACTTGGGCGAAGTGGTTCAGGACGAAGTGGTCCAGGGCGAAATGGTTTTGGGGCAAGACGAAAAATAATTGTTTTGCTCATTTCTCAAAGACTATAGCACTTCAGACAAAACCATTTCAGGGAAAGTTTTCTGCCGTCATCGTGTTTATATCGTGTAAGTTATGTGTAAATCTGTGAACATTTCTCATTCTTCGAGATACCAATCATGTGTACTGCCTTTAAATTTGTAAAATTGCCATTTTAAAATAAAATTGATATAAATTGTTCAAGAAAAGTTAAAAACAAGACAAATATCAGGCATGCAACTTTTCAACTGATCAGCTTAATTCTTTTTTTTTTTTTTCCTCATCTGTCCCATTAGCAAAGTTCGAATTTGTTTGCATGTTCCTTTTTTTGTAATGACACAGTTGCATGCCTGAAATACAATGTATGTAGGACCTACAATGGCAGCTGTATATGCCATTCAAGCTGCAAGCATAATCAACCAGATATTTGCTTAAAATGCAGAATGTTCACAAAATGGCAAAAACAGCAAATGCCACTATCAATTTTCGCTTCTAAATTTAGGGGAAAAAAGGTATTTATAGGAATAAATGTGTGGATTCTGTTTAAAACTGGCTAGAGGCCTTTTGCACATTTCACAATAGGGTCTTTCTATAAATTAGGGGTCCTATGTTGGTGTCCCCCGTTACATTTTACATCTTGTTTTTGTAAATTCAGGACACATTCTTTAAATACTTTCCATCTCAAAGAGTGAGTACATAAAGTACAATTCATACAAAATGGTTTAAAAGCCATTTTAATGATTTTTGTACGAAAAATAACACATATCAGGTGTAACGGGGGACACTAAATGTCACACTTTTGGACCCCTAATTTATAGAAAGACCCAATAGGGTCATGGTGTGCTGATGTACGTCCTTTCACAAGCACACTTAGTATCCACTTGAGCAGACTAATTTTTTGTTGCTACGTGGTGCATGCGGCAGGTGTGAAGTACAGAACCAATACTGTGTTTACCGTAGGAGAGAATGGCATAAAGCAACCAGACTGTTAATTGCTAGGCAATGACGTGCACTACGTAGTGACAACAGCTTAGTATGTGACTTTCTAAACTTCGCCTCATTAGAAAGTGAAGAATTGATGGCACCAGCAAAAGGCTAATTGCCTTCAGCTTCACCTCGGGCATTATTCACCTCCAGGCCCCTATCCAGTTTTAACCATACATGTACATGTACAGTCTAACACCAGCCAACCACATAACATGCTTTACGTTCTATACCAACTGTGGAAATTCCTCTGTTCCTGTGTAGTGAAGAAAACTGTTCCAAAATGTCACTTTTTTTTTTCTTCAAAAAAATCAAAAGTTATCTTTTAAACGGTTACCTAAACCCTAACCCTCAACCTAACCCCCTCCCCCCTCCCCCACCCCACCCCCTCCCCCACCCCCCTACCCCCTCCCCCACCCCCCTACCCCCTCCCCCACCCCCCTACCCCTCCCCCTTCCCCACCCTAACCCTCCCCCTTCCCCACCCTAACCCTCCCCCTTCCCCACCCTAACCCCATTTTTCAAGCTTGGACAACCTGACTGTGGACGTGTACTATTCCACATAACGTCCGTTTCTCCAGCCAAGTGTGGACATGATCTTTGTTTGCCAGTCCACATAAGTTTTATAATGTACGTACATTTATTCCCTAAATAAAAAAAAATTGCCCCATATACCAATCCCAGTCAACCCAATTCCCGTGACGCGATCACATGGTTCCCCCTATCTGAGCGTACTTGACTGGCACAATCGCCAGGTGTCACTAAATAACCTGAGAAACATGCCTAGATAAGATATCCCAATCACTAATTACAATACACCTGTAGAGCTGTTCACAACTCGCTGGCTAAACACCATCTCGGACCTTGCCCACCAGAAAGAGTTCACAACTCTGAACTAGTTTCTGTAGGCGAGGTTTGATACACAGAGATGTTAGTATGTGATAAGGCTTGTCACTGCAGGCCAAGGGAAACCATACAGTGGATACCGGTAGACAGAAGGCTTGGGAGACTCTGTTGCAACGATTAGGAATCTCCAAATTTACAAATTTGTTGCGTCGTAACTAGGAATCTCAATTTAGTTTTTGTAAATTTGTTGACGTGTTCACGGGCGTGATTGTTCGTGCTTTCAAGACATTATTTTCAGTTTATCTTCCACATTAGTTGTTTTTACGTATGAATCCCTAAATTAATAGAATCCCGACAACATTCTAGGTATTTGAAGGTCCAGTAAATCCGACCATGATTTACTCATATTTTTTTCTTTACCGCCATGATTCACTAGACTTGTTGCCAGTCTACTCAAAGTTACACCACAGTTCGTCCCGTCTTCATTGCATCTGATGATTTTTTTTGTTAATAACAAGGCTGTTCTACCGTTTGACAAGAATACAGAGTAGGCCTATTTAGTAAAAAAAACACCAAAAAACACAAGAGTCAAACTTTATTTAAACAAAAATAAGACTTGAGTGCATTGTGAGTAAAAGTATAAAAATTCCCAATTTGGTTGCAACGGAACTAAAAACTTGCGTGTGTACCCTGCTAGCTGACCAGAGCTAGTCTAGGGTCAAGCAACACAGAACACAAGTGTCCATGACATATTTATAAATTGGGTACCGAAATTAAGAATTGAGCGATAGAGGGCGTTATTACATTATTTAGGTGGATTCCTAATTACGTTGCAACAACTCTGGCATTTGGGGAGTTGACTCCGATTCCAAAAAAGAATAACGATTCCATTTGAAATTGTGGGAAAACCGTGTGTTTTTATTAAATTGCATGTACATTGACGGTTATACACTGGGCAAAATAGGTCCACTTTTAAGAGCAACATTGTCCAAAATGTTTATAGTTCGAAGAAAAAATACCCCACATCACGACAGACGATGGCCATATTCTACACAAGACCACACTCGTTCAGCTCGCAACTCTCTCTAATAAAGAAGAATTTGAGGGCATACAAAATATTCATGAGCTCGGCACACGGATCTCTGCCTATTTACTTGGGTGCACCCTTTAGTGTCATTCAATAATGTGAATTTAAAAAAAATGTCTCAGAAAGGTTTTGACTATGATAATGAAACCACTACCATCAAAACACTGCTATGTCCAGTGTTTTGGTATTTCAGTAAAAACTAATCCTAAAAGAATGGTTAAAGATAGTATACATGATTGGTAAACTGTTACAAATAGTTTTATACCCCTGTGTGATTGAAGATATGCATGATTAAAACCAACCTGAGCAAAAACCAGCTCCGTACTTCGTCTAACTTTTGAGAAAACAGTCAAAAAAGGATTTGCAGTCATTTCGCCCCAAAACCACTTCGCCCTGAACCATGGCCTGTGCACAAAGCGGTTTTGGGGCGAAGTAGCATTTGGGTGATGTAGTGTTTGAACGAAGTGATTTGGGGCGAAATGGCACTCGGGCGAAGTGGTTTGGGGGCGAAATGGCACTTGGGCGAAATGGTTTTGGGGCGAATGGAATTTTCGTCTCATGAGACGAAAACTAATTGTTTTACTCATTTCTCAAAGACTATAGCACTTCAGACAAAACCATTTCAGCGGAAGTTTTCTACGGTCATCATGTTTATATTGTGTAAGTTGCGTAATTCTGTGAACATTTCTGATTTTCGAGATTACCAATCATGTATACTGCCTTTAATCTAACCAGGTTATGAGGTTTGTAACTGTAAACACGATTGAATCATAAAATATTGTGGATTTTACTGATAGGTTTTCATTGATACAATCCTTTCATTCATTCGGCCACACGGCACTAAGCAGCATTATCTTCGAAATTGAACATTTCAAGCTCTGCATAACATATTTAGTTTTTTTTAAAAATCACCGGCTCCAGATGCCCCAAAATTCAATATTGTATAACGAAACAAATGGATGTGTTACAAAGGAGTGCACTCGTCTGAATCAAATTAAAAGCCCAAAAAGGGTTTGCGTGACAAGTTGCATCCAAAACGGAACTTGTTTTTACCGACAAAAGCTTGTTTGGGATTTCGTGGAGCAAAACCGGGGGTATTGAACTCCTAAAATTGCCTTGAGTTCATTGCAAGCATGAATTGTCATATTTAGCAAAGTGCACCAACCTGGCCCCCTTATTTGGAGTTTATGCATGAGAGATGCGGCACAATTGTCACCAATTTAGATTCAGTGAGGCCACTAAAATCATCTCAACAATTTATTTTAAATGTCGTTAACCTCGGGTTATCAGCCTCTCTGTATTGTGCATCCTTCCCCTTTACCTCTAAAAATTGTGGAGCCGATATTTCAAAGGACTTATTATGAGCGCTTCAGCAAGTGATCTGTCGAAATGTATTTTGTACAATATTTTCATAATATTGTGACCCATTTTGTTCCGAACTGATTATGCCTAATTGGACCGGATTGAACTCGAGAGTCGGTACTTTTCTGCCTCGTACTTGGCACCAATTACCCCTTACCTCCCAGTGTGGTGCAGCGGTACTGGGTAGAGCGTCTGGCTTGCAATCGGAGGGTCATTGGTTCGAACCTCGAAGCAGTCCCACGGTCCTTTCCATTGGCCTGGAAAACTTAGCTGATGTACGCCACCAGCGTCAGCTGGTGTAGCGGGCCCCGGCCACCCAGTCGTTAATGGGTACCTGGTGCTTGGGAAGGAAACTGCAGACCCGAGCAGTAGTTGGCTCTATCGCCGGGTTAAATGCAGGCTCAAAAGCCAAGGAGTCGGGAGTTGAGTGGCCACAGCAAAGCGCGGATACCGCTCATGCCCCTTCCTTTCTGTTTTCCTTCACCCTTCACCCTTATTCTTACCCCCACCCTCTTCCCCAACCTCATCCCTACCCTCATCTCCACCACCACACCCACCCCGTACTCCCACTCCACTCCTACATGTACATGTACCTTCAACCCACCTTCAAGTCCAATCAGAACACCACTTTGGATCTTTTGACACGGGAACATTTCAGTGAGACCGTGGGAGAGCATGCACAGTCTTTTTGCAGTATGACCTTTATGACCCGGATGTACGCTTCCAGAGCGCTTTTACAGACTCGCTGTGTCCACATGGTACTTATTGTCTCGGGAAAAGTTACCTAGTCAAATTTCCCGGCAGCAGTTGGCCAGGAAAAGTAACCGCTTGACTCGGAAAAAGTTACTGAGAGAAAAACGCCTAGGCTTTCCACGCTGGATTAAAAATGTTAAAAGTATCCATCGTCTCGGTAAGTTTTCCCCTAAAAGGTCCAATGCAGACAGGCTTTTAGATGGAGTTGGAACCCACGACCTCCTGCATACTACAATAGACATCTCAACCACTGAGCTTGCCCCTGTCCAAAAGATGGTTCAAGGCCATTACGAAGGGGGCACTCGATCCATGTGCAAATAATGTGCAATTTATTGCATCAGTCTAGACATCCTTTCATTTGTAACTTATTTGCTTTTATTGCGTACTTTTGAGGGAGAAAATCTTTTTTAATGTGTATTGACAGTCAAAGAACACAGACAGTCCAAACAAATTGTGGGCTAATTAGCCGTTATTAGAGTAACCAAGGAAAAACTTACCGTTGTGGAAAACGGTCCGATTAGTTTTTCTTAGTTATTAGCCTACCTTTTGTGCTTCCTCCAGACAGCTTTGTCCTTCTTTGTCCCTTTAAATCCCGCTTTGCAATCTCCAATTCATTGACCTCTGATCACCTCGTTAAAACCACGAAAATAAACCATTTCTATACTCCAGCAAAGCTGTATACATATATTCCTTTTTCCAATTTCTGAAACACAAATAAGTCGTTCTTGCAGAAACATCTTGTCGTCCAAAAGTCCACTCAAATGTCTTTTGGAATCGCTGATTAAAATTGCAGCGATTATTATCGTACATTCCTTGCTCTCACACCTCTGTGGGGGTTGTTGACGATCGGGTTTGCCGAATTGTGTATTGTAGTTGAAGTAATTCCACTGGCGTCTTTAACAGTCCAAAAGGTACCCCTCCCCCTTAAAAAGTCTGGTTTTATGCATACATAAATGGTATTTACAGGGTGATTTATCGGCTCTGGGCCACCGCACGCCTTGTTTTTTTGAACTTGTATAAAAACAGATGTTTGCATCTATAGTCTGGTTTCTTTCAAAATGTGAGAGCCCCTTTTTATAGCTTTGAGAGAAAGAGGAAAAAATATTAGTTGAATAATCGTGAATGGCTTAGGAATTGTTTCTTCTATTAGTACTTCTGTCTGATACTGAAACCAAGGATTCCTCAAAAGTGCCCATTGCACTGTCGCTCGCAAGCGTGAGGAAACCCATGAGGAGAAGATGATGAATTAGAAACGGCCAGAGACACCGAGGAATCCCCCTTGCTCTGGGATCTTTAAAGTGCATTACCTAACACACTGGACCAACGGCTTTACATCCCTTCCGAAGGATGGAGCAAGTGTGTTTAAGTGCCTTGCTCAAGGGCACAGATATCCCAGCTGGGTATCAAACCCGCAACCCCAAGCTTTCACCCGAGTATTGCGAGACAGTGACCCAAACCGCTCGGCTACGGTACCCCATGCACTATTCAAAATGCTTTCTCAAGACACTAGGGTGAAAACTTAAAAGCCATTTTATCATTTGCGATGTTTAAAATTGTGTGTTGGTTTGTTTTCATCAAGTTTCGATTCAAAATGTTTGAGTTTCGAGTCAAAATGTTTGAGTTTTGAGTCAAAATGTTCGAGTTTCGAGTCAAAATGTTCGAGTTTTGAGTCAAAATTTTTGACTCAACTCAAATTTGACTAAAAACTTGATGATAACGAACACACTTTAAAATTTTACTGGAGTTGACAACCAAAAAAAAAATAAAAAAATTGATGGCGATGGTAACAAACACCACATTTATTTCTGTCCAAAATGTTTCTTCATGTAACAAATTAACAACTGAAGGTGGTTTTAAAAGTTTGTACGCACATTTTGTAACATTCATTTAGTGGATTTTAAAGTTTTTTAAAAGCATTGATGTATCTATGAATGTAGCTAAAGTTTCTGCAGACTAGTTAACACCAACATTCTTTTTTTTCTAGGAAAGTTTTATCTCACAAATGGTGCGTTGTGGTTAAAGAAAGTGCAAGCGTGTGGGGTGTTATGGCCGAGCGGTCTAGTGCGTCGAACTTCCTGTGCTAGTACTAGAATGTAGGTTCGATTCCTGGCCGTGACGGGTTGTGGCACCTGTGCCCTTGAGCAAGGCACTCAACCACACTTGCTCCCATTCCTGTAATTGGCGGTCTCTCCGCTGTTGGATGTGGTATTTTAATAAATTTAAAAAAAAAAAAAAAAAAGCAAAATTACAGCTCATTTTCACCAGCTTTTTCTTCGTCACATTTTACCTAACGATCTTTGTCACATCATGTCGATTACTTAGACTTAAACTTAAATCCTAATTTATTGCACCTGTTATTCTGTTTACACATGTAATAGTAATGGGCATTCCAGACCAATAGGGGAGTGTCCACAACGCCCACACCCGCCCCTTTTTGTGTGCTCACTAGAGTTCAGACAGGGTTCAGCTTCATTTCCAAGAATCTTACAAAAGTACATTGATGGCAGCAATTTTAACTTTTCTTTAAAAGTGTTCATATTGATATAAATCAACAAATCGTTGCTGACATTACGAAGTGACACCCAAGTGCACTTCGGTTACAGTTGGTGAAAACCGCACAGTGGGGGATACAAGTTTTCATGAACTGACATCCAAGTGTGCGCGCGCACTCTGTACCCTGGACTCATAACGTATGAATTTCGGTTTCCACGAACTAACATTGAATTTATTCGAGAATTTTTTTTAAAAATGCTTGAATGATATCATCCATATGGGTCATTATATAAATTTGGGGTCCAACGTGTGACATTTTTTTGTCCCCGTTACACCTGACATACTGCTACTTGCCGTACAAGTATCATTAAAAATGCCTTCAAACCATATTTTTATGAATTGTATTTTATGTAATCACTCTTTGAAATAGAAGGCATTTAAAGAATATGTCCTGAATTTACAAAATACAACATTTTACAAGATGTCAGATGTAACGGGGACAGAAAAAGTGGACCCCAAATTTATAGAATGACCCATATACATGTAGGCCTACTTGTGGAATATAGTTTTTAAAAATGACACAAATTTTTGATAGGTGTCGGTTCATGAAGACAAAAATGTTGGGTGCCAGTTTGTGAAAACACAATTTACGTGCCGACTACATTTTGTCCCCGAGACAAGCACTGAAGTGCCCCTACGTGTCAGTTCGTGGTGTGACCGACGAACAGTTCAGATCAAGAATCAATATTTTAAGAAAATAACATTTTAAAGAATATACTAAGAAAATTTAAATGGTTTTACCATCACATAGATTTACTATCCTAAGAAAAGAAAGAATAAGTAGCGACTAGATTCTCTATTGTTTCCCCTGATTAGTTCCATTTCAATGCCAAAGAACTCAAATAAACGTCCCCTTTATCCAGAGGTAAATGTACTTGTTTCAAATGTCAAAAATAGTTTCACGCGATGACTTTAAGTGAACCCCATTTACGGAAGTGTTTTCGCAAGTTTTATTTTCTGTTTTGTTATCCCTCAGCCCCAAAAATTCTTGTTCTTAAATTTATCACCACGCAAAATATATTTTTCAGATTTATCCCACCTGAAAATAAAATAAAAAAAGGAAAATTTTCTGGTCGCATATCTTTGTCGTTTGAAGTATAGAAGGTACCGCGAGGTTCTGACACTCGGCAAATTATTGGCTTTCATTAGCGTTACAGGTCAGAATAAAGTTTATGATAGTTCTAGGACCCAGGATATATTGTTTGTTTACGCTAGCAAAAGGTCTTCCTGGGGAGCCGGGCCAGGTAAAGGTCTGAGATTCCAGGGCTGCTTTCAGGTAAGACATAAATCACAAGATGGGTATGTCTGAAATGCTGCCGGAGCACACCTATGTTTACGTTTGCCTCTTTCAGTTGGGGCATAGTAGCTATAACGCGTAAATATCCTCTCCTGTGAAGGATCTCTGGAATTCCGAACGATATCCACTACCAGACTGGGTTTGAAATATTATTGGGGAAGGTGGTACGATTAACAGAAACATGTATCGGATCCTTTCAATTTTTGTCACGTCCATACTAAAGCTGGGCCCTCTCTATATAAGTAGGTCTACAGGTAACATTTGGAAACGGTAAATGCTGTTAAGGTTGGGACTTCACATTTAATTCAGTAACGGGTTTGCAATTCTTTCAAGTGCCAGTAAACTGGTTAACCGTTTAGCTGATACTTTAAAGTATGCTACCAGTGTTTATAGATGCATACACAAAGTACATGTACACACCACCTTGAATTTTAGTAAATTTAGTTAAATTTCTTGGAGTGATTACATTACCTCTTTGAAAATTATTTTTTTGAATCGAGCAAGAAATGTTTTGGAATAGTTGACCATATGTGCCTCATAGCTCAGCTGGTAGAGCATCTGCCCGGTGTGTCAGAGGTCTTAGGGAAACCTGAGGGAGTATACCACTGTGCCTCATAGCTCAGCTGGTACAGCATCTGCCCGGTGTGTCTTAGGGAAACCTGAGGGAGTATACCACTGTGCCTCCTAGCTCAGCTGGTAGAGCATCTTCCAAGTGTGCCAGATGTCTTGGGGAAAACCTGAGGGAGTATACCACTGTGCCTCATAACTCAGCTGGTAGAGCTACTTCCAAGTGTGCCAGATGTCTTGGGGAAAACCTGAGGGAGTGTACCACTGTGCCTCATACATGTAGTTCAGCTGGTAAAGCATCTGCCCAGTGTGCCAGAGGTCTCGGGTTCAAATACTGAGGAGCACCTTATGTATTTTCTCGCACCCATATTCAATTATTTCATTTCTGTGCTGATTAGGCACTCCACCAAATATTGAATCACGATGACATCATTAAAACCTAGAATAGCACATTCTCGTCCTCACGACCACCTTGCCTTGCCTGGACTTGCCTTGCCACACTGTGCATGCCCTCCACATCTAAACCGAAGCTGTTCCAAATTAGATCGGGTTTCCGCCCGTGAAATTGGAGGCGGCTCCAATGCAGCCCGCTTTACAGCAGAGACCTGCGTAATTGGCCTTGATTTGGGGAGTCAAACGATAGGCGTCACTCGCTGTGAATCACTGTAGGTGATGAGGGGAAATTGCCTGTACTACGGATTGATAATACAGTGAAACCTGCTATTAGGGCCACCTTGATAAAGAGGCCACCTGTTTATAGTGGCCACCCATCTTTAGTCCCAAATGCCATGTGTATAATGCTAATACAACCTCTATAAAGGGGCCACCTGTTTATAGTGGCCATTTTTGTTCTACTATCTATACAAGTTCCACTGTACCGGTAGTTTGCCAAAAGTAGTTGATGTACTTGCTCAAGTACTATGTTCATCTTGTTTTTCTTTCGTGATTTCTTGCTCTTCTAAATATTCAAGGTTTTCTTTTTTTGCCCTAAAATTGTTTGTGTTGAGCTGTGTCCGCATTGGAGTTTTTTTCGGGAGGTTTTACCGAGATGATGGTAAAATGAAAAATTGCTAAATTTTACTGCTGTCCGCATTTGGACTTTTTCGACACAGGAAAATTTTGCCGAGACCATAGGAGAGCATGCGCAGTGTCCCTTCGCATATGACCTTCACGGCCCGGACGTACGCTTCCAGAGCACTTTGACCGATTGCTGTCCGCATTGGACTTTTCGTCTCGGGAAAAGTTCCCTGGTCAATTTTTCTGGGCAGCAGTTGGCCAGGAAAAGTAACCGCTGGACTCAGGAAAAGTTACTGAGAGGAAAACATCCTAGGCTGTCTGCATTGGACTTGAAATTGGAAAAGTACCCATTGTTTCAGTAGGTTTTCCCCCAAAAAAATCAAATGCAGACAGGCCTTTGGTCTGTTCTGTTACGTACATGTAATGGGAAACTTGTAAAGATTATAGAAAGTATGTTGTCAGACTATCTGTTGCCCTCTTGGGGCTTAAGTTATCTTCTTCAAACAAGTTAATATTTCTGTTTTGTGGGAAAATATCTCAATTACCAAAATGGCTCTTTCAAAATGTCCAAACCTACTTATTACTGAATGAAGTGTCACCCGGAGATCATAATGCGTTCAGTAATAGATACCCGGTTCCCTTTAGCGAAACCAGCATGGCATTGCGACTGGTCAGAACCGGACTAATGTCCCAGTTTCGGACATTCTCTCCCTCAGCGGTATTAGGCCATGCTCTACTATCCCCGCATGGTGTCCCACCCACGAGTGATTTTCTTTTAACAGAATACAGACGCCCTGCCATGTCTCGTAATTGATACACTCCTGGCATCACGACCAACATGAGGTTAACTTAAAGACATAACCATACCAGATTTGGAATTTTTTACCCAGAAAATTAAATGGGGCACGAGATTTAGAAGTACTTGGCGAAGGCCAGGAGTTTGGGGTATATTTTACAGGTGTTTTCTTTATAAATAAAGTCAAGTGCTGATACCGTGGCGTGGATTGCGAGTGATTGAAAGCCAGGGTTCAGGAGTTGAAATGGGCTGAACTTTGGGTAGAGAACTGGACAAGTTCGACAGAAATGACGACCTGCTTTTGTTGAGTTTTAGTTTGAAGGGAAAAGACATTCCAAAAAATGAAGACAATGATCGAACAAATTTAAAATTTACAATAAATTTTTTATAATGAACAAAAATATCCACAATATTTTTTCGGTATGGAAACAAATATCCAAGTGCCTGAAAGGCGCTACATGTCCAAACGTGAATCATTTCACTTTTTACCAATATTAGGAATATGTTGATATCTCATACAAGTGGTTTTAACTAGAATGAGTAATTTGTAGAGGTCCACTACTTTAACAGAATAGGCTCTGCTACATGGATCTGAAGACACTGCGGGGTGGCAACAATTCTATTGTTGGGTTTTTAACTATGTATATTTATCATGTAATTCAGCTTTTGAGCTGCTTTTTGATACTGTTTTTATGTGTAATAAACCGAAATGAATGAAAAAAAAACACTGATTACAGAGATAGAATTGTTTTATTTTTTTTGGTCATTGTGAGGGAGGTTTTTCCTTCTCCCCATGCATCCTCCTCCTCGTCTTGCATCCTCTCCCTCGTCTTGCATCCTCCCCCTCATCTTGCATCCTCCCCCTTTTGGCAGTCTACATAGACATGAATAGACTACTAAAGTGTGACATCAGTTGCCATGGTAACTGGGTCTAAACATTCCCTGGTAAACTGAAACGTCCATTGCTAAAGCGCAGGGAAACAGTTCACTGGTTTTAGTGTAGATCCAGTAATCTTGGCAATGCATAAATGGTGACCTTTTCGCATTCGTACTTTACGAGGCCGTTTCTGGTGCTAAAAAGTGTTCAGACACAAAAGTGATGGACAATTTTCAGTTTAACTAGAACTACATGTTGGACATCTTTAGGACAGTTAGGACCAACCCATAGTCTGGTGAACCCAGCCTACTTCTTCGGAAGAGGAGGGCAGGTTACAGGCATTTTCCCTCCATTTTTAGCACAAGGAGGACACCCATTGTTACAATTGGACACCATTGGCCCAATTGAGTACCAACAACCCCCCCAAAGTATTAATAGGATCTGCCTGATTGGCACCCATTTGACCTGAAAACCTAGATATATAACAATAGACCACATAATACGTGTTGTCTAGATTTATCTTGCGAAAAGTTGCAAATGAGGGTGAGGCCAGATACTAATAACCCCCAAACGGAATGAAGGACAAAAGAGAAAAAAATAAAAAGTAGTAGGGGTCATTTTTGACAACTTTTTTCTTCTTCATATTAATAAAATATGGATTTCGAAATAACAAACTTCATAAATGGAGCATGCAGGCTGGCAGAGGAGTGTAGGACAAATATGCAACTAAACTATTTGGTCAAGTTTTAACTATTGGTGCCACGCGCTGATATGAGCCACTTTGTTCTTTGCACGTTCCCCTATGATCTGTTTATTCTACAGTGTAAACACTGAGCTTGCGTGAGGTTTTTTTTTTTTTACTGCCAGTGTTCTTTTGGTTTTTTATGAACTTGAAATATTCGTTAGCATTCTGCCCATTACTGTCTTAAATTGGAATCACATGTCGATGATTGTTCAAGTAATGACCCAATTATGGATCATTAGCGGCCGATCACAAGTCATCACAATCGTCAAATACGTGGACTCTTCCTGGGAACTAAGTTGTTTAAACAACCATTTTTTTCCTCACAAATCAGCAGGTTGTTTTACCCCACCGAAATCGATTAGGACCTTTTCAACATTTTATAAAAAGACAATTGTGTAATCACTTTAAAGGCCCATTGTGTCCTTTGTAATAACCCAATGTTTTTCTCCAGGAGTTGACAAAAACGTTACTCAAATTATTTGTAGCAGAGGTATCAAGCACCTTTGTCTGCCCAAAGGCTTGTCCGCATTGGAATATTTTGGGAAACCTTTTCCTATTGAAAAGCTCCCAAGGAGGTTTTCCTCTCATGAGTAACTTTTTCTGGATCCAGCAGTTACTTTTCCTGGCCCAGGAAAATTGACCAGGAACTTTTCCCGGGACAATGTGGATACATCGAGTCGGTAAAAGCGCTCTGGAAGCGCACGTCCAGGCCGTGAAGGTCATTCTGCCAAGGGACACTGCGCATGCTCTCCCACGGTCTCGGTAACATTTTCCTGCGTCGAAAAAGTCCAAATGCGGACAGCAGTACAATTTAGCCATTTTTCATTTTACCATCGTCTCGGTAAAACCATTCGAAAAACAAGTGCAATGCGGACACGGCTCTTGCTTAAATGTTTGGTTAACAAGCACCTTTGTCTGTCTAAAACATTTGGCTTTCTGTTTTAAACAATTTCGAATATTGAACAAATACCGAGATACAGAGCTGAAATTCCTGCAGACTACATGTACTGTAAAAGCTGAAATATTTGTGGTTGTTTTATTTTCGCGAAAATAACAACCCGCGAAAATATTGTTTGCAACAATTGTGGCAATACCTGAAACAAAACATAATTTCCATCCGCGAAAATAACAACTCGCGAAAATGTCAGTGATGTTGAAATGCGCGAAAATATCTGTACGCGAAAATATTGGCTTTTACAGTAGTCTACCAACATTGTTCTTTGAATATGCAGTGCTACTCTAACAATAAATAATAAAACATTTTGAGTCCATAGGGAAAACCTGAGGGAGTATGCCAACTGTGCCTTAAAGCTCAGCTGGTAGAGCATCTGCCCGGTGAGTCAGAGGTCTCGGGTTCGAATCCCGATAAGGCCCTTACGATTTTTCTCTCATCCCAAGTTTGGTCAAAAATGTTCTCTGTAAATCATAACAGTGGGCCTTTAAGCGACACACATAAATCTACAACTTTAAAATGTTACTGAACTTTAATGAACTCTTTATTGAATCTAATGCAAAGTACAAGTGCTGACTATGGGGGAAGATTTTAGGTCATCAGAAATAGCTCGACCCGGTTTTTACCCCAATTCTGTCTCGTATTTGCTGTTCAATCTAAACCCTTCTGAGAGCTCTGTTCCCTTAAAACCTGTGTCAGATTTGTTATTCTCATCTTTGCTAGCCTTATTTTCCTTCTTAATGTGTGCCCATTTGATTAAACGAAAACACTTGTCTATTTTGATGCTTGTACTGTACGCCACGCCAAAAGTCTATAAGTTACACCCACACCCGTTGCGACCGGACACACATCCTAGTGCACGGGGGAGTGCATTATTGTTTCAATCCCCCTATTGTTTAATCAACGCTTGCACAAAATGGACTTGAGTTTGTGGCCCTTAGGAAATCAAGAGCTTTGCGTGGCATTCAGTTTCACTCGCTGCTTAGTGTGTACGCAACACTGTCCGACGCCTGATAGTACGGGCAGTGATGACGTGCGAAAGGTAGTGTCGGCATTTGCAGTTTAAGCGTGCAGTTCGCCTTGGACATAACGTGGGCGACATAACTCGCTCTCTTTCCTAAAAACAGGATATCGAAACCTACAGGTTACTTATTATTATTATTATTATTATTTTTTTCTTTCTTCTTTCTGGATTCCTCAATAGTGCTCATTGCACTGTCACTCGCAAGCGTGAGGAAACCCATGAAGAATTAGAATTAGAAATGGCCAGAGACACCGGGGAATCCCCTTGCTCTTCACAAAAGAATGCTCTGGGATCTTTAGAGTGCGTTACCATTACCTACACACTGGACCAACGGCTTTACATCCCTTCCGAAGGATGGAGCAAGTGTGGTTGAGTGCCTTGCCCAAGGGCACAGGTACCGTAGCCGGATTTGAACCCGGATTCGAACCCGCAACCCCAAGTTTTCACCCATGATTGCGAGTCAATGGCCCTAACCACTCGGCCACGGTACCCCACTTACACCATCTATGCTACATTTGGGATTTCGTAGGAAATTGAACTGGGATTTAGTCAACTTAAAGCCATTACCGATAAGTATGTCGGTGTACGTGAACGTGAACAAGCACATCAGCACAATTACTTTAATCCTCGACTATCTAGCAAACAGGACGCGAGTGGCCAGCCGTCACCTTAAAACCCAATATTCTAGTTTTACCCCTCTAGGTCGATGAGGGCAATTAAATGTGTGGAGCGTCTGCATGGATTGTACAAACACCCAATGCAAGAAACTTGGGCGCCAGTCGCTATTGTTGGCCTATTTGATCAAAAAACTTCAATGGAGTAACTCTCGAGGTACGAGTGGCAATGCGTGATCCGCCCTTGAAGAGAGAGAGCTTACTCTTCAGGTTCTTGGTCTGATTATACTCAATATGTGAATATGTGGTTTCGGTCAAGTAAACAGCCAAATATATTTAAAGAATAGAAAACCCCAGAATTGCCAGTTTCGACTGTTGTCGACATCAATGACGAGTGGCAACAGTTTTTTTAAAGGTTGACCATGATTTGACTTTGGTCAATATTTGCACTGACTTTGCCCCTTTGGTGCCAAGACCTCTGTATTATTAAGACCATTTCTTCTGCTCTGTACCTCATCCACGTCCCGAGAAAACAATGAAAAACTGTGTCCATGCTTTCAAGAAATTGTGTAAAACCACCGTCCTATTGAGGTTGGTATCCTAGCTATACAGTGTGTTTTAAAAAAAGGAAACCGAGATTAATTTGTTAATTTCGTGGAGATGGCTAAATATTTTTGAAATTGGCAACAGCCATCTATTAGCTAATGATGTCCTCTTTCTTATGACACCACGAAATCCAATTTACAGTCACACATGACTGAGCACGGAGCAGTGTAATCAACAGTGTCAGAACTGGTCTTGCACCAGATTCACCGCAGCCTAACTCCAACAATTTTCATACCTAAAAAAAAGAAGAAAGACCAGTGTGTCCTCAACAAAATTGTTATTCTCAATGATTACACATTTTGGGTGCCTTTCCCTGTCTCGACCTAACCCCAGTGTCCTTCGACTTTTAAGGAGTGTGCAATGAAATAACAGGCTGAGGATTGCATAATTTGGAGGCCCAACAAAAGCCCTGCACTGGGCAGACATGGTTCATTATGAAAACATCTTTTTGGGTGCAAGACCAGTTCTGACATGGTTGATTACACTGCTCCGTGCTCAGTCATGTGTGACCGTAAATTGGATTCCGTGGTGTCATAAGAAAGAGGACATCTTTAGCTAATAGATGGTGGTTGCCAATTTCCAAAATATTTAGCCATCTCCACGAAATTAACAAATTGATCTGGGTTTCCTATTTTTTTAAACACCCTGTCCTGTACGGGAAACCTCAGTAGCATAAGACGTAACTACTTTTATGGTAAATTAGTCATGAAGGGTCAAACATAAGTTACCAAAATACCGGGTATCTTTCCGCTTATCTTTACAGTGAATTTTGTTGCCGCAGAACTTTCCTTCCTTAGTTACATTTTCCTTGGGCTGTTGATTTTCGTCTTTGTTTGCCGTCAGTGAGATTTTCGCCTCTGTTTGCCTTTTTCTCTTTTTTTTTGGCAGATGAGAATTTTTTTTCCCGTCAAAGGTTACTCCAGGTCTAAGTGTGGTTGCAGATTTTCCTATGGCCTGCAGGATTGGTGTGTTTCTGTGTTTCTTTCCGCGAAACCTAAATTCCACTTTTGTTGATTTAGTTCTTACAAAACAGGAGTGAACAAATAAGAGTCGTGAAATCGTTTGAGCAAAAAGGGTAAAAAAATAAACGCAAAATGCCCCCCTTTCCTTCTGCCAGTTATAGACTGCCCTGTTTTTTTTGAGATAAAAATTTCTCCTTCAAAGTTTCTCCAACTTCTCCTAGACCTGGTTATCACGGCACACCTGAATTGAGGTACATTACTGAATTTGTGGTGAACTCTTCTAAAGAACTCGAACAAACTTAAAAGAAGGGACAACACTGTACGCTTCATGTAAGTCGCTATCTTTTGCAGTTTGGCGCTCGGACTTGAGAGGGCGTGAGTCAGGATACAGCAGATTTTTACATACTTCACGGCGTATTGGAGCCAGGAAACAAGGCATCAATCTTGACGTCATCCATGCAATCGTTGCATGGTTAATGTCATCATCCCTTTCAAAATTTCAAATATGGTGCAGCACATTTATCATTAAAATTAATGGGGTTGCCGACGTTAAAAACAACATTCTCTGAATCTCATGAAGGTTTATGCACCGGGCAATACATCGGTAATGTTTTTGATTAAATTTGTCGATAACTTCAAACAAGTGTTGTCCCTTCCTCTAAATAGACACATCACGTGTTTGCCGGTATTGAGGTCAGCAGCCCATTTTCACAAGAAAGGGTGTATATTGTGCAACTTATGAAAATGGCAAAGCGTAAGTGCAATTATTGCACGACTGTTGCACATCTTACGCAATGAAAATGGTGCAATCGGACTTTAAACGGTGGAAGGTTTAATAAAATCTGCTGCTGCTGCTCATACATGAGTAATTCCTAAAATTAGGGGTCCAAAATGTTTGGTGTCCCAGTTACGTACGACTCTCTCTGCTTCAAAAATCACCACTTATGACCACAAATTTTCAGTAATGGACTGTGGCCTGTGATTATAGGGGGCAGCAATATTTATTTTTCTGATTCCTGAAAAATTTTCAAAACAAAAGACCAATGAAAATTTGCTGTAGAATGAGTTTGCATTAACCTTGGTGCCATATCTACACACAAACATTAAATTTCAATGGCATTTGTTCAAATAAAAAAACACTTTTTTACTGGGAAACCACTTTTAATCATTAAAAACACTTTGAAATCTTAAAAAGCATGTCACACTTTTGGACCCCTATTTTTGGGAATTACCCACACGTATGCTTGCCATAATTTTGCCAACTTTTTTTTAAAGATTGGATAATTTGCACAAAATGCTACTTGAACAAGAAATGCTTCGCTGGAAAAAAGGGTTATTCCTTCAGTTTCTCATTCTCCAAAGCTCAACAAAAGAGAGATACATGTATACTATTCACTCCTAAAACAATGACACTTTTTATCTTGGCCTAACCTTGTCCTTGTTTTGTAACCTTGTCCCAATACTAAGAAAATGATTGTAATATGTCAGAACTTGTTTAATTTGCAAGACTGACCATGAAAAATGGCCCCAGCTGAGCTCAGCTGGAAATTAGGCCAAGGCAGCTTTACCATTCATTGAGTTTAACCCAGTTTCGGCACCAGTCTATTGTTCTGGCCTGTCCATAACAAATCAAAATGAGGTCATGTCCACTCTGATGTCTGGACAGAACCAAATCCTTTTTAAAAACAGTTTGTAGCGGTAGTACTATTTACCGGAAAACACCGGAAAACACCAGAAAACACCGGAAAACATACTAAATACCGGAAAACATACTAAATACCGGAAAACACCGGAAAACAGTATTTTATAGTGTTTTCTGCAGGTAGTGGGGGTGGTGTTATTAAGTGCTTTCGGGTGTTTTCCGGTATTTAGTATGTTTTCCGGTGTTTTCCGGTATTTAGTGTGTTTTCCGGTGTTTTCCGGTATTTAGTGTGTTTTCCGGTATTTAGTATGTTTTCCGGTGTTTTTCGGTGTTTTCCGGTATTTAGTGTTTTCCGGTATTTAGTATGTTTTCCGGTGTTTTCCGGTGTTTTCCGGTGTGTTTTCCGGTATTTTCCGGTGTTTTCCGGTGTTTTCCGGTATATAGTATCACCCGTTTGTAGGAGCTAATTTACCCCTTAGCAATGATCCATCACCCCAACCTGTTTTCATCAGCTGCTCCAGAGAATCGTAGAAAAGATGTTTGCTTTGTGGTTTTGTGGAATTCACTTCACTTTTTCCTCTTTTTTTTCCTTCCCCTTTTTCCCCTCGAATCTGAAGAAAATAAAAGGTTAAAAATTGGAACCTGTTATGCATACACTGTTGGCACTTCTTCTTTTAAAGCATCTGTATTCAGGGGTAACGTAGCAGTTTGTTTGTTTGAAAATAGGATTAGCCCCTGGTGCCATTTCAACCCAACCTATATCACTTGGTTCGTTCGTTCCTACCACTTCTCTAAAGGGCTTTGCCCTTCCAAACATTGCCCTGATGTACCCATTCACCCAGAATATTCAAAACGATATGTCAACTGGTACAGTAATACTGATTTGTCGTGCAAACCATGTAAAAGGTTCAGTAGCCCCCGTGTACATGTAGGCCTTACCCTCCAGTGTCCAAAACCACACCTAAAGCCGTGCCCGCATTGGACTTGTTTTTCGGCAGGTTTTACCAAGACCATGGTAAAATGATCAATGGCTAAATTTTACTGCTGTCCGCTTTTGAACTTTTTTGACACGGGAAAATTTACCGAGATCGTGGGAGAGCATGCGCAGTGTCCCTTAGCGGGATGACCTTCACGGCCCGGACGTACACTTTCAGAGTGTTTTTACCGTCTCGCTGTGTCCGCATTGGACTTATCGTCTCGGGGAAAAGTTCTCTGATCAATTTCCTGGGCAGCAGTTACTGAGAGGAAAACTGTCCGCATTGGACTTAAAATTGGAAAAGTACCAATCATCTCGGTAAATTTTCCCAAAAAAGGTCCAATGCGGACAGGCCTTTAGCTCTTTGTGAAATCATGTTTGGGGACATGTTTATCAGTATGTTTAATATGTATCAAACAAAAAGTGGTGGGAGGTTGATTCTTGAACTCTTTTTGTTTTCCAGGAAATGAGTAAAAACATTGCCGAGTTGGTGTCCGCCTCATAGGTTTACGCACACTAAGCGGGGCCATTTTGTCATCCAATCCCATGATACATTGAGAATGTCGATAAGGTTTATTTTAATGAGCCTGTATCTGCCACTAAATTCTTTTCGCAAAAACTTGCCTCAGACTGAGCGATAAGCGACTCGGAGAGCATCATAAATTCTAAGTCGCTCTCAATTATTAAATCTTTCCCATTTACAGCAAAAACGTAAGCTGCGCGTGTTCATCTCCAACACGTACTACCCTGGCAAGCCAGACCCAGATGAAGATGATGCCAGCGTACCGTCCTGGGAACTGAGAGTTGAGGGCCGACTTCTGGAAGATGTGAGTTTACTCTATTATTATTATTATTATTATTACATTTATATAGTGCACATTCCATATGGATATGTTCCATGCGCTGCACATTACAATGGGTTTTATGAAGCTAAGTATCTTCCACCTAAACATCGAGTTACATAGGTGGGTGGCGCCATTGGCAGCCCATGGCCAGAGACACCGGGGAATCCCCTTACTCTTCACTAAAGGGTGCTCTGTGATATTTTAAGTGTGTTACACAACACACTGGACCAATGGCTTTATATCCCTTCCATGGAGCAAGTGTTAAGTGCCTTGCTCAAGGGCACAGGTACCAGGGCTACCCCAAGTTTTCACCCGAGTGTTGTGAGCCAGTGACCCAAACCACTCGGCCACGGCACCCCACTCAACGGGTATGTTCAGACGGAGGGCTACTTTTTTTAGCCCCAATCCAATTAGCGGACTCAGCGGGGGTTCGCTGGAGCTAAAGCGAGTTAGCCCAAAATGCCCTCCCGGTCACACGGTGGTGATAACTCCGGAGCCAGAGTTCGGAGCTAAAACGGTGGCCAAATGGATGACGTCATTATCTTTCAAAGGAAAAGGTGAAACAACCTCCGCCCTGCATGTAGCGCATCGGCGCGCTTTCTACACACAGCACATGTACAGAGCTTGTGATCGCGGTCATACTCGTGCATGTACACGTACACACGTGTGTTGTACAAGTTAACTTAAACATGGCGCCTGGAAGCAGTTTCTCGTTCATGTCGTTGTCTCTACTCCAAATACTTTCGATATTTTTTTCGGCGCAACGACAGGGAGGATGAATTGGATTGTAGGCCCCATAAAAAAATATTGTTAGATTATCATCCCCGCGCGCATCACTTTCGGCGAAATTCAACTTTTTAAAATTGTTTTTAATTTTAAGTTTTCTGCCCTTTTTTTCTGATTGAAGCAACATTTTACCGAATTTCCTAATGAATCAATCTCTTATTATCTGCCCAGCTGATAAAATGCAAGGACGAAGTCCTGTACATGTACCTACCGTGCCCAATCGATCGATAGCGCGATAAGTTTTGCCGTGCCTTGCGTTGCATGCACCATGGAGGAAGAAACACTATGCACGGACCGTGTACCATGATTGTTTGTACACGTGTAGTGTACACCCAACATGGGAAATTTATAAAACCCGTAGGGCGGGGGTACCCGGAGGTAGATGTTTTTTTTACTAACATGTAGTTGGTGTGTTTACGGTAAACCCGGAACTAAATAACAAGGTTGTAGCATGTACTACACGGTCACAACAAATTCTACCTCCGGGTTATGTCCGACCTCCGAGTTTCAACCACACCCGACGAAGAAAACGGCCACGCAGTGGCATCGTGCGGCGCTGCTATAATGTTGCATGCTATGCTCCGCGTGGTGGCTGGCCGGCCGAGCTAACGTAGATATCTATGCATGCGCATATGGACTCGGAGGTAGGAAAAGATATACGACGGACCCTAAAAATATGTTTGGAAAAAAACAAAAAAAATAAAACCTCGCGCCCGCATTACTTTTCCAGGCTTGGTAGGATGATAAGATAATAACTTTGTAATGTGGCCTAATCAATCGTAGAATTCAGGTTTTGCGACGTCGGTGCCTCACCGAATCAGCTGCCCGCCGACGTTTTTGGAGATACGTAATCAGACGTCGAAAGTACGCGGCGTGTTTTATTCATGCCCTCGCCGTTATCGCCAAGGGATCGAGAATCAATCGCACGATCCACTGCCTTCCAAAAAGCAGAGATTGGTGAGAAAATGTCGTTCTGGAAAGTTAGACCAGACAAACACGAACAAGATAGGAGGAACAGGCAGAAACGTGGTTGAAAAGAATTTCGCGCGTGAACATGTGAACGATGTGGCTGCACAAGCAAGGTCACACAAAATAAAGTCATCGCGGGGCTAGGTCAGTTGCGTTCAGTCGTCAAACACCAGTGGAGCTAAGTCGTAAAAAGAAACCCCGCTGAGCTGAAAGCGGGGCTAGCCCCACAAATTTTCGGGGCTAAATCTGGGGGAGTTAGCTCTGGAGCTAGCTCCAGAGGTGGAGCTAAGTAGCGTTCAGACGATGGGAGCTAGGGGTGGAGCTAGCTAGCTCCGGAGCTAGCTCCAGAGATAGCCCCTCGTCTGAACGACCCCAACAATTCCTTTTAATTTCTGGGGTGTTTTAAAATGACTTGAAATATCTGTCAACCAGAGTTTCAAAATTTCAAGCGACCTGAAATAACCATATCACTACAGATTTTAAACCAGTGTACACTGTACCTTTTGAGAAGTGGCAATGTTATAAAGTACTTTTCAGCAGGGTCATTAATTATTTTAGTTAATAGATATCAAAGTGACAAATCAGCAAAATTGGTGTTACGCATGGGACACTCTTTACTTGATTTAAAAGGCATTATGTGTTGGACACACATGTATTTATTTCTAAGAAAACCATTCAAGAATAAAATTTGTGGTTGCACATAATAATAATAGTAATAGCAAGTTCTTATATAGCGCATTTCAGATCCACTGTAATAGTAATAGCAAGTTCTTATATAGCGCATTTTAGATCCACTGGATCTCTCAATGCGCTTAACAGTCATAATTAATGCAAAAGAAAATATAATGGTAAAAAATAATTTAAAATTAAAATTTTTTTTAAATAAAATTTAAAAAAAATTAAAAATAGATGTGTGTCAGTTGGGCATGCCCAAGATATTTCTGAAACATGTGAAAGAAATGTTAGTTATAATTGCTTTGCAAGTTAGCAGCTTGTTACATGTATGCTTGCAAGATGTCCGATTTAGATGTCACTGGCCCTCAGATATACTGATACAGGATTTTCGAAAGTGTCAACATTTTACATTTTCCTTTCCTTGTGTTACTGTCCCACCAGCCTAACGCACCAAAGTACGAATCCAAGCAGAAGCGTAAATTCTCATCTTTCTTCAAGAGTCTCGTCATTGAACTCGACAAGGAACTGTACGGTCCAGACAACCATCTTGTGGAGGTAACCGTTTTATTTTTTTACGATAGACACTCTCAGTTTTCAAAAAGATTTATTGCACGGGCAGCCATGACGGGGGCAGTCACATTGTTACCATGCATCATGCATGAGTAGGCATTTTGTGAATCTATTGTCACATCATTTAAAGGGGGAATCAGAGTTTATTTCTCCGCTTTTCACGAGAATAAAAAGGTATTGTATTGATCCTCGGTTACTAGAGAGACAAATTCCGAATAAAAAATAAGAAAATTCCACTCCTGTTGAAATTTAAGGACAATTATTCATCGTAAATTTACCTTTCATTTTATGCAAACAACGGACGGATTATGTGAATCTTTGCGCTGTGAACAGCGCCCTCTGTAGTTCAGCTCCGACATATTGGCTGTTTCCAAACCACCGCCTTTGTCTGTGGCTCCGGCCTGGTGTATCCCAGCAATATTAATGGATTAAGAAACATCTTGGGCCAATGCTAATTTAAACGTTCACCCCTCTTGAGCATATTTATTAACGCCAATAGAATCCACGAAGGTAAATTACACATCGAATTCAAAATACCGAGCCTGACCGTAAAAACACAGAGCGTTTCGAAAACGGCTTATGTAGAACAGATTTTGCGCGTGTATCCACACGGCTAGACGTATCACGTGCATAGAGCTACACCTGGTTACTGCTATTTGCATATAAATTGCCTGCCGACTCGTTACTTTTCATTGGGAAAATACTCCGAATTAATAAAGTGGACTATCGACTGGTTAAAATAAATCGTGACTTTTGGCGAGGCCCAGTCTTCGGAGAGTACAAACTCTGATTGCCTGTTTAAATATGAACACCTGTCCCCTGTCATGGCCGCCGGTACACGGAGTTTATTGCCAGATATTGAAACGGTATTTGCCCATAGTATGCAGATACTGTGCTATGTTGCCAAATACAAACTGTTGTGGTTTTGCCTATTTTGTCAAGAATCAGGGCCAGGTCACGATGCGTGTGTCAAACATACCATAGCAGATCTGGGCACCAGCTCCAGGCACTCAATAAATCCCATTTAGTGCTTAACAACGCCGGGAATGGATACCGGGGATATTCACACCTAGACCTGTTGACCGATTTACGCGTTCGGCAGTAGCACAGCGGACCGCTTGGAATCCCAGTAAAGCAAAACAAATTTTGACGTTAAGCAGACCTCACATTTCCACCCTGACTAAAACATCATTCATTCGAGCATTGTAGCTCTACTCTCATTTTCTTTTTGTTGAATCTCAATATATAGGCCTAGAAAAAAAATCATGCTCGTGGGTGGATGCCCTCGACGCGTAAAACAAGCATTCAAAGAATTGTGTCGCACCCCAACAAAAGCTGGGCAAAATCACAATTATTTGGGGAATTCCGAGCTCGAAGCGCCGATGTCCTTTTGTGAAATTAGGCAAATGTTTGGTTCAAGGACCAGTAGTGTTCACAACTCGGTTTGTTTAAGCGAAGGCTTTGAGAGTGGGTAGCGGAGATTTCTGATTCTGATAAATTTGCTGGGGTCATTGGCCAGATAAATTTTTTTCTACTTTGGAAGAGAACAGAATTGGAAATTTGTACACAGGGTTTTTAGAAAGGCATGTTGTCACACTATTTGTAACCCTTTTTGGGCTTAAGTTATCTCTTCAGAACAACTTAAATGTTTTCTTTTATTTTGAGACCAGACAAAGGTATTTCCTCGAAAATATGGTCTGTGTTGCCAAAATGCCCCCTTTACTGTGGAAAGACCCAAATGGCAATTAATTTCCGAATTTCCTCACCCCCCAGATTTGCTATTCAGTTGACTTCTTTTCCTAGGACATAGCTGAAGTAAAGCTGATGTAAAGCTGATAAAAGTGGTATTTATACTGGGCAATGGAACTCCAAAGACATGACATATCAGAAGCGCACGTGTTGAAAACATTTTGCCAGCGTATGTACTGTAGCATGTATATAATTAAAAAGTATGCGCGTTCATGTTGTGCTTTTGTTATGGTCTTTACACAAATCAAACTTAGCCCGCTTTGAAGTGACTTTCGACATTGCTCGACACGGGGCGAACTCAGTCCCGCGCCGTTTCACACTATTGTTCTCGCCCCAGTGAATGTGTCTCGCCCCGGGGCTAAAATGTTCAACCCTGGTCCCGAGCAGGGTTGAACTCGCCCCGGGGATAGAGCAATCTTGGGGGTAGCTCAGGGGTGGCACAGAGGTGAGAATTTCAAGTGGGAAACGAGGCTTATTTTCACCCCCGCGTCGCCCTAGGGCCACCACGGAGATTTGGTCTATCTTTACAAATTGTAATTCCCAACTTCAAATAATCATGGGGATTAAACAAACAGCAAACTGGGGCTATTTTTATGTAATTTAGGTCATCTTCAGTTATTAAAAGAGACGTGAAATTATGGCAGTTTGACTTGTCTAGAATATACTGGCAGCACAGTGGCTCCAACTTCGGTGTCACAATTTTGCCCTTATTGGCCCGAATGCTATTTTAAGCCCATTTGATAAAAGGCACGTGGTTAATGTCTCTACTTGTCTGCTAATTAGCTTAACTTTAGCTGCCATTAGCTTACGTAGGTTTTTGGAGTGCTTCAGATTGTCGGGACTTTGAAAAGAAGACAGCCAGCAGAATTCTCTATTTTGCTGTACAAATAGTTTATTTGACAAAATGTGGTACTGTTGAAAACCTTTATTCATTAGCCATGTTTACATTGGTCTAATTTTGGTAAAACTTACAAGAGATTGTCGCTAGTTTTACCAAATTTAGTCTAATGATTTAGTCAATTTCTAATTTTAATTAGAAATTGATTTAGCTTGAGTCGGGGAAACTTAATTTTAATTAAGGTTTGTTTTTGCTCTTATATGATTCGAACCGGCCATTCAACACCGGCTAGCTCGGTGGTCGAGTGGTTAAGACGTCTGCCTTGTTTGCAGGAGGTCGTGGGTCGAGTCCCACCCGAGCACGCTATGAAGTTTTTCATAGTGTCTCAGGAAAGCAGTGTTAATAATTACGTCGGGTAAGGGCAAAACAGACCTTAATTAACATTCAATTTTAAGTGTAAAGATCTCCATTCCAGAATTTTACCACAAATGCGAGATAATTTTGTTAGAAGCAATATTTCTTGATTTTCCTCCTGTTGTGCGGGACCCATCCTGAGAACCATCTATGTATCCTCAGTAGCCCCCACAGGTGTCTGAAGAACCCGCTTTATTGAGTTTGGGAAATTTGTTGGTCGTGTGCCAAGAAAGTATCATTCTGAGTTGTTTTATCCTGACAGCATGGCTTTGTTGTGGTTGTACTGGCTCCTTCAAGTGTTTAAGCGTCCAGGGATAGTCTGCATTCTGTGCGGTTGGCCGATCAGGGTTTTAGACTGGTTGGGACCCCGAGTTCAGCAGTTCAGTTCCTTATTAGGACTGATTAGGCCACTATAGGAGAAGCAGATATTCTGGTTGCCCCCTGACCTCTTCCTGTACCACTTTCGATCCCCACCCATCGCCCCCATCCCCCCTTTTACCTGCTCCAAAACTCAATGCAGAAGTATTTATTCCGATGTCCTAATTCATGGTTATTTGCTGGATCTGAGCTCCTTGAGATTTAATAAAACCATGTTCACATTATGACTTTTTGGGATCAAACAGAAGGGTACGGAAGTCCAGTAGATTGACAAACGCGAGAATAGAATCCATCCACACATTTTTATTTATTTATTTATTTATTCACCACATCCAACAGCAGAAGAACCGCCAATTACAGGAATGGGATCAATTAACATAGATATTTGAATAACTATCAACTTCTAAGTTGATTTAGAAACGGCCAGAGACACCGGGGAATCCCTCCCCTTGCTCTTCACGAAGAATGCTCTGGGATCTTTAAAGTGCATTACCGAAACCTAACACACTGGACCAATGGCTTTACATCCCTTCCGAAAGACAGAACAAGTGTGATTAAGTGCCTTGCTCAAGAGCACAAGTGCCACAACCCGTCACGGCCCGGAATCGAACCCACATTCTAGTACTGGCACAGGAACGACGCACTAGACTGCTCGGCCATAACACCTGGGTTGTCCTCTAAAAGAAAATCAGGATTCATTTTTAAAAATACTGTCATTGTTAGATCTTTTGAAATCAAATTAACTGGGTGTTTCTCAACATTTTGGTCTGGGCCAAGGTAAATTCCCTTTATATGGAATTTTGCGGTTTTCCATTACCGTCAAACACTTACTCCATCACCCCTCGTTCACCCCTCCGAGGTGTTGTAGGGTGAGGGATAGGGGGGTGATTTGGGGGGAGAGGCCCTGCCTTTCATGTGGCTTGGGATTTTTGATGTGGCTAGCCAGCGGTTCACCGAACTCCGAATGGCTTTCTCTCTGGGCAAGACGTAACAAAGATTATTGTCAGAGCCAGTTAGGATGGCCATCCATCTCATGGTGCCGGTTTTCACAGAATTATGGGAGGTGGTGCTAGATTTAGGAGTGCCAAGTAGAATTGACCAGTATTCTTTCGAATAATGCAAGCCTGATCTTTTCCGAAACCCATATTCTGCACCAACCCAACCCTACCAAACATTGAGAAATTTATGTAAAGAATGTTGAAGGTACATGTAGCTTTTAAATAAGTAATGACGTCCAGTGCTCGACAAATTGGTTGCCCGGGAGCCCGGGACAACAACAAAAAATGCTGGGCTATCAGAACACTTGCAAAGGGTTGCCTAACTCTGTACGCTTCATGTAAGTCGCCATCTTTTACAGTTTGGCGCTCGGACTTGAGAGGTCGTGATTCAGGACACAACAGATTTTTGAGTCCTTTGAGTATGGAAGTCCAGGAAACAAGGTATCAATCTTGACGTCATCCATGCAATCGTTGCATGGTTGACGTCATCATCCCTTTCAAAATTTCAAATATGGCGCAGCACATAGTTGCATTAGTTGGAGAGTTTATCATCAAAATTAATTGGGTTGCCGATGTTGAAAACAAGATTCTCTATCACCAGGCAATACATCGGTAATATTTTTGATTAAATTTGTCGATAACTTCAAACAAGTGTTGTCCCTTCCTTAAACCTGGGCTACCAAGTTGACATCATGGCATCAATTTTGCAAGGATGCAGTTGCCCACAGGCAATGGGGATTTGCCGAGCACTGAATTTGTTGCAATCTAGTTTCAAGACTGTCAACAATCTATTAAATGTATGTCAAATGTTGGTCAGAAGATCACAAGTTAAAAGTCCAACTTCAAACCCCAACCCCCCAGGCCCCTCCCCGCCCCCCCCCCCCCAAATAAAAAAAACCAAAAAATCCCAGTATGAACGCTCCCTACTGTATCAGAAATGCGCATTATCCTCAAAAGCTTCATTTTATATGATATTTATATCATGTGATGCAACAAAATAATGTGAAGTGAGCACTTGCACTTTTGCTCATTTTAATAGAAGTGTAACCTGCCAATTTAGGGGGTCTTAAAGTTAGAAAGCCACCACAAAATAAATTGGCACTCGGCACGCAATCTACAAATTCCACGAGTAAGCTGTATATTCAGCTATACCTGAATTTGTGGCTCAGCGGAATTACTCCCGACTAGGGCTGCACGTGTGCTCAAGTCAATCAAGGACCTAAATGTCAGAGCTGGACTTTTAGGAGAATATTAGTTTGATTACGACTGGATTCATTGAGCCCAAAGTGTGCTCGGAATGTCCTTTATCTCTTGCCTCTAGACGGCTTATGAGCGTGTTGACTTTAGGTGGAGCAGTAGGCACTGTTTTGAATTTATTGGGGGAAAAACTAGATCAAGTTTAGGTTGAGCTCTTGGTTATATTGGTCATAAAGTGTAGCAGAAGTGTGCCATAAATGTCACTCTGCCGATTGTGAGTACTTATTTCTCACCCCCTGGCTCGGCTACAGCCTGAAGTGAAGGACAAACACACTCAAATTCAATGGATTTTTATCCAAGTTTATGGCCGATCAATGTGAGTTTCTTTTTAGAAGTTGGTGATTTATGTTCCTTACATTTATGTTTTTATGAAATGGTTTCAATTTGCTGTTTGGCCGGAAAAAAATTGTGTACCATAGGAACTGTTAGGTTGTAGTCTGTCTTTAGAGGCAGAGGCTCGTCAATGCGTGCGTGAGGTCAAATTCGTGCCACGAAATACGCAGCTTCATGCCTTTGCTATGGAGCTGCATATTTTGTGGCACGAATTTGGCCTCACGCGCGCATTGACGAGCCTCTGCCTGTGGCCCTGGTTCGAATCCCGTCTGGGTCAGTATGTGGATTGGGTTCTCAGTCCCTGCTTGATTCCGTGGGTTTCCCCCTGTACAGAATTGTGTAGGTTTTTTTTTCCCTCCTCTAAAACTGAGCAAGTCTTCATCGTCTTCACTTCACAGGTTTCTTCAGGCTTACGAGCTACAGTGCCTCGGGCACTTTTGAGGAATCTTTGGTTTCAGTACCAGAAAGAATTAATAATAATTATTGTACCTTGGTCTTTTAACAAAAACTTAACAAAAATTGAATTAGTTTTGCTCATTTCTTAAAGACTATAGCACTTGTCAGAGTTGGTTATATAGTGAAAGTTAGGCGTAAATCTGTGAACATTTTTGATTTTCGAGATACCAATCATGTATACTGCCTTAAAGCGGGGCATGTTATCGTGGGTCATGGTAATATCTGTGATTTTTTGGAAAAGAAAGTCCAATGGGAGCATACCTTAATCTTAGATAATACCAGAATTTATGAATACCATAAAACAACTGTACCAGATAAATGTTGGTCACGATATCCTAGAAATAGTCGTCCCTTCCCCGGGGAGCAACAAGTGGGTGAAAACTGGATGAATGTGCAGCCAAAAAAAGCAGGGTTATTTATTGGCTGAAAGTGGTACTTTGATAGAGCGCATGTTGTCCGTTGTGACCCGAAAGTATTCCAGTAATGTAGTCCGTTTGCAAAATTTAGAAGGAGGTCATGAACTTTTCTTGAAAATTTGCCAAAATAGCACATTGATTGCCTGTGAGTGCTGATCAGCAACCATGTGGAAATTTAACCCCCAAAAAATACATGTATTTATATAAAAATTAAAAATGTTTTAAAAAATTGGAAAAAATACTTCACTTGACCTAGAGCCGTTACAACTGGGGAATTAAACAGTAGTTTGAATAATGCAGCCGACAAATTGCAAGTTAATCAGTAATTGGGTTAGCTTGCGTCGGGGAGAATGAATGTTAATTAGGGTTTTGTTTTTGCCCTTACCCGACGTATATTAGCACTGTATACTCGGTGCTTATGACTTTCAGTTTCAAGAAGACCAGAAGAAAACCCTTAGCCTACATATTTTCTGCAAGGGTATGATGTGTTTGTAAACTTACGAACTGGGTACCGAAGTCTGCTATTTTTCAAATAAACCCCGGTGTTAACTGGTTAAAAGTATCTAAAACTGTGACCTGTTATTTGTAGATTTAACCAAGCAAAAAAAAGGTTAAAATTTGTGGCTAAAAATTGAGAGCGAAAAAAAAAAAAATGTACCCACCCACACAACACAATTCTCTCATGGGTTAAGGATCCTCTTACAGCTTTACCGTGACGCTGAAAAGAGGATTGCGTGCTAAACCAGAAACCCCGATTCGTAAACTAGATTCCAAATAAAAGAAGTAATCTACTCGCTACAAAAAATACCAAAGCAAATTTGCAACGAAAACATATGCCATGCTTGGCTTCACCTATGCAACTTACACAATGCAACTACTATCAGTGGGTGGTCAGGAGTCACTAAACATCAGAATACTGTGCGTTGGACCAGAAATGAGGGCCGGTTCCCTCTTTTTTTTTTAATTTGCGAACTAGATTAGGTCACAAACAAACTGTAGACCTTGTGTAACTTAGTTAGTCACAGTAGACTAGTTTCTGGATCTTCCAAAACATTTTTATTTAAATTCTTCTCTTTGCAGTGACCTGATTAAATGTCGAGAAATACTGTGTGTCCCAAAAAAAACACATGTCCTACTTTTAATCTTAAATAACTTTTTCATTTAACAACGGATTTAAACCAAATTGTTGAGTTACGCAAAACGATCAAGGTGGTTTGCAGTGACTTTAGAGATTATCCTGCATTTCTTCAGAAGCTTTTGGCTCCAGCATGCACATTCCACCAGTCTCAAGCAGTGTATATCGACATTGAAGGAGACCAAGTCGAAAGTGCCAAATTCTGAAATTGACCTTTTTTGTATGGCTTTTAAATATCATCCTCTTAGTCAAAACTGATGAAACTTACTCAATAAAATTTGTCAGACCTTGCTTGCATGATGTAAAATGTTGGTTAAAATCCATTGGAAAATGACAGTTATTTAGGATCATAAGTAGGACATGTCTTTTTTGTACACGTAGTAAAATACAAATATACATTTATGCTTCCCTCATATATTGCACTCACAGCAAAACAATAATTTGACCTATTTTCAATGAAATTGCATCATCATTCGGAAAACAACTTTGTGTCTTCCCTACTGTTGTTTTAAGGTTGTTCGAACATATCTCGTCTCTGCTGTGCTAAACTTTATTTAAATGAACCTTATTAAGTATTCATGAGCTCATAAAACATTACAGTAGCATTTAAAAGAAATAAGAAAAAATACTTTCTGAGAAGCAAGGGATTTTTGTGATGAAGCAGTTTTAATGGAGTCTTTAATAATCATTAATTTCATAAATATTAAAATTAGCTCTATTGGCCAGTTTGAATGTACTCATTAATATTCATCCATTCATGAATATCAAAAACTCTACTAGCAGTTCGAATGTACTCATTAATATTCATCAATTTCATGAATATTAAAAATTCTACTAGCCAGTTCGAATGTACTCATTAATATTCATTAATTTCATAAATATTCAAAACTCTACTAGCAGTTCGAATTTACTCATTAATATTCATTAATTTC
Organism: Henricia sp. BOLD:AAB3569; assembly: GCA_037783545.1. Taxonomy (NCBI): domain Eukaryota; kingdom Metazoa; phylum Echinodermata; class Asteroidea; order Spinulosida; family Echinasteridae; genus Henricia; species Henricia sp. BOLD:AAB3569. The sequence goes on along the minus strand of JBBELK010000868.1, from coordinate 701,726 downwards.
ATAAATATTCAAAACTCTACGAGCCAGTTCGAATGTACTAATTAATATTCAATAATTCATGAATATTAAACATTCGACTAGCAGTTTGAATGTACACATTAATATTCATTAATTTCATGAATATTCAAAACTCTACTGGCCAGTTGAAAATGGAATGTACTCATTAATATTCATTATTTCAGAAATATATATATATATTAAAAACTCTGAAATGAAAATTGACTGTACAATGTAGACCTCCCCTTAAGTTGCCCTATTTTCTGTAATTTTGATACAGTAAAATCAGAAGTTAAAAAATTACGGGGGCGAAATGTTTTGAGGTAGCCCCAATCCACACAGTGGGCGCACACAAGTGTTCCAAAGATACGCACCCTGTCGAAAAAGGTGTGAATTGCTAAATACTGGACACAATAGAAAAAAATGGTAACAAGTTTCGGAGGTCAAGTGAGCAGCACACCTGGGCAGTTATAATCTCGTAATGGGTAACCAAGTATCGGCCAATCAGCTGTGAGAGGATTGGCGTTTGTATGACGATAAGGAGAGGTCGCAAGTGTACTTTTGAAGAGAAAAATATCAAAGTGGTTTCCGAGTGGTCTATTGTTCACGTTGTTAGGTATCGCTCAGAACACCTGTCAATTAACATACATGTAGTTCAGATTTCATATTACGTTGACCTTTTTCCCTGTTTTTGCGTAGGTTATAGCAATATTAAAGGTGCATTTTGTAGGGACATCTGTAGAATTTTGTAACCTTAAATTAATTACTTAAATTCATAATGGAGCCTTCGTTAAAGGCAGTATACATGATTGGTATCTCGAAAATCAGAAATGTTCACAGATTTGCACCTAACTTACACAATATAAACATGATGACCCTAGAAAACTTCCCCTGAAATTGTTTTGTCTGAAGTGCTATAGTCTTTGAGAAATGAGTAAAACAATTAGTTTTCGTCTCATGAGACGAAAATTCAATTCGCCCCAAAACCATTTCGCCCAAGTGCCTTTTCGCCCCAAAGCACTTTGCCCGAGTGCCATTTCGCCCCAAATTACTTCGTCCAAACACTACATCGCCCATATGCTACTTCGCCCCAAAACCACTTCACGCAGAGGCCGAGGTTCAGGGCGAAATGGTTCAGGGCGAAGTGGTTTTGGGGCGAAATGACTGCAAACCTTTTTTTGACTGTTTTCTCAAAAGTTAGACGAAGTACGGAGCTGGTTTTTGCTCAGGTTGGTTTTAATCATGCATATCTTCAATCACACAGGGGATTAAAACTATTTGCAACAGTTTACCAATCATGTATACTGTCTTTAAATAAAATTAGGATAAATTTAAACTAGAAGTGTTAAAAAACAAAAAATAAGATTCGTGTGACTTCAAAACTGCCATATAACTATACACAATTCAAGTGCACATAATTTGACCAGAAATGAGCTAGAATTCTTTAGGCTTTCAACACCAGCACTGTGAACTATGTAAACAATCTGCAGCAGTGTGTGAGACAGACGCGCACATTGCCTATCATGTGAATATCCCGACCAAAGTAAAACTTGCCATGAGTTTGTGGAGAGAAAGTTTTGTCCGCGAAAATCCTGGGTGTACATGTACCTTGGCTTTGTCAAAAAAAAATACACTTTTAAACCATTTATTAAAAATCTCACAGCAGTTTTAGCGACGTGTTTGATCTCCCAAAATTACAAAATCTCGAGCAGAATTACTTTGTGAATTTTTAAAAAGAATTTGTTTTTCAGAAAGAATTGTTTAGGAACTTTTGTTTTTGTTGTTGGTTAATAAAAATTGGTCCAGTGTTAGTGTTAGTGTTGATACCACCTAAAAGCCTTTCAGAAATATGAAACAAAAAGGCGCACTGAACAGCAACATAATTCTGCAATTCGAGAACTGCGTTTAAAAAAAACCATGAAAAATTACCAGCTTAAATTACCAGCAATTCTGAATCACATTCTATCTCGGGTGTCATGGGCTACCCTTGTCAATTTCTAGTGAATTATGATTGGCATGTGAAAAGTCAATTAGGACTCTCTTAATATCATATCATTTTCAGGAGTTTGTTTACACTGTAGCTAGGCAGCGGATCTTTTATTAACTCTTCGTCATTTTTTTTTGTCCGATAACTTGAATAGATCAGGGTGAAAGCACTTAGACCCGAACCCTCAAAATACTTGTCGCATAAGCTGTGTCCGCATTGGACTTGTTTTTCGGCAGGTTTTACCGAGACGATGATAAAATGAAAAATGGCTGTCCGCATTTGGACTTTTTCGACACTGGAAAAATTACCGAGATCGTGGGAGCGCATGCGCAGTGTCCCTTCGCAGTATGACCTTTACGGCCCGGACGTACACTTCCAGAGTGCTTTTACCGACTCGCTGTGTCTGCATTAGACTTATCGTCTCGGGAAACTTAGCTGGTCAATTTTCCTGGGCAGCAGTTGGCCAGGAAAAGTAACCGCTGGACTCGGGAAAAGTTACTGAGAGGAAAACTTCCTAAGCTGCCCGCACTGGATTAAAAATGGGAGAAGTACCCATCGTCTCAGTAAGTTTGACCAAAAAAAGTCCAATGCGGACAGACCTTTATAGAGTAAAAAAAAGCATCTCTGGAATATAATTCTCTCTGAATTGTTTTGTCTCTATAGTAACGGGCGATTACCTTTATGGGTCATTGTCGCCCTTATCTACAGTTGAGTCGTAACTTTACGCCCGTTTACACTCGACCCGGCTTTGCCAAATCAAACCCCGCATTTTCCAAAAAGACAAGTTGAAGCCGTAAAATTTCGAACAACATTTTCAGATTTGAATAGCAATTTAGCAATGGTTGTCTTTTCCTAATTTGAAATTGAACTTGAATGAATTGGCATCTAACATGTGTGACTCAGAACCATTTGATTCCATTTTGAAGACGCGACAAGGAGTGGGCGTATTAGTATAGACTACATGTATTTATTATTTCGTCGTCAGGATCAGTTGTCGCACTGTACCAGTTGCCGCTCCCCGATTGTCACTCAATACTACCGAACCATTTTTTTTCTTCTGTCAATCAATTTTTATAACTTGGCGGTACTTATGCCGATGTTTTTCTATATTCATGATTAAAGTTGTGACGTCACATTAGGCACTCATGAAATTTTCCATTGGTTTGTACACAAATACACTCGTCCAAAAAAGTTCTGTCACCAGTAAGACATTTATAGATATTTATTATTAAATTGGATTTAATGTAGGAAAATAATATATCAAATTTTAGCTGAACATATCACTCAAAGGAATAGAGCTTAAGAGAGATCATGATGGCAAGCTTCACTGAACAGGAATGCAACAAAGGAGTGTGGGGTCAGGATGAAAAACACCAAAGAACAACGATATCAACTTTATTGCACTCAAGCAAGGGGAGTTACAGTTCAGTATTTTGCTTCCACCATACCTAATGCAATGGCACGATTCAGATTGGACAATTTAACCATTATGATTTGGATGTTTTGACAAGACATTGATAAATCCAAACTCACTTAAAAATTTCCTAATTGTCTACACACAAATTGCCCAAATCACAAGTTGCATTGTTCTTTGGTGTTTTTCATTCTGACCCCACACTCCTTTGTTGCATTCCTGTTCAGTGAAGCTTGCCATCATGATCTCTCTTAAGCTCTATTCCTTTGAGGGATATGTTCAGCTAAAATTTGATATATTATTTTCCTACATTAAATCCAATTTGATAATAAATATCTATAATTGTCTTACTGGTGACAGAACGTTTTTGGTCGAGTGTATATCGCTTCTGTTTTCTTGCGTTTGTGACCTTTTGTTATTATTTTTTCATCTAAAATTCCCTATTCTCAGTCAAGAAAGAAAAATTGGGGGTCGGAAATTCAGCAGGTTTCCACAATTCCATTGAATGACCATTTCAAGAGCCCTTTAATTTGATGATCTAATATCGGAAACTGACCTGTGAAATCGTGTATAATGTGAACCCCATTGAACCCCCGTTCTCAGACATTTATAAAATAATTTGGGGAGAAAAGATAGCAATTATCTGGACGTGTCCGGAGTCCTTTGTTGATAACACTCTACTTAATCAATGCCAATTTTTTGCCAATTCTGTACTTTTTTAGATCTGAACCCTACTTTCCTTGACATCCCCAGATTTTGTTTACCAGAAGTGCCCTTTTCAAGCATTTAATCAGTGTTTATGGAATTTCAATTCGACGTCTGTACGTTGAATTACATAAAGCTTCCAAGTATCTTCCACCTAAACATCGAGATACATAGGTGGGTGGCGCCATTGGCAGCCAACGGCCAGAGACACCGGGAAATCCCCTGACTCCTTACAAAAAATGTTCTGGGATCTTTTAAGTGCTTTACATGACACACTGGACCAATGGCTTTACATCCCTTCTGAAGGATGGAGCAATTGTGGTTAAGTGCCTTGCTCAAGGGTACTAGCTGGATTTTGAACCTAAAACACCAATTTCTCCCCTGAATGTTGCGAGTCAGCGACCTAAACCACTCACCCATGGTACTCCATGTTACAGTTCTACACAACTCACGCCAAACACGATATTCTAACTTGACGATTTCCCTCAAACTTTCCCGTTCAATCCCACAATTGGTCATCCACTGCCTTTCAAGAACCAAGCACCTGGATATTAATCGTTCGTCCTTTATTGTTGAAACATTGATAACAACTATAAAGTGGGTTACACGTGTGCAGCAATTCTTCTTTGGAATGTTACGCCTATTGTAGATTGGGCCCCAATATCGTGTATTCGAAATTTCAGCCTCTGATAACGTGAATTGTTTTTGAGAGGATAGTGGCCTTGACAACACGGTTCCTTTATCTGATATCGTTCTGAAGAGCCCGGTGTGAGTCAGGGGAATACCACGTTATCACTCGGTAATTTTTGGGGTCTCGTTGACAATCCCCCGGTGATAAATCACCTCCGCGGTTCCTAAAAAATCGCTTGGAGCACCTGTGCTTCAGTAGAAATGCGGTCAAAATGGCTCTCACGAGTACGCAATTGGCCCTGTTTCACAGATTAACACCCCCCCCCCCCCCTTTCTAACAAAAAGAAAAAAAAGCTTTTGTGTGCTGCATTTGACACCAGGTGTTGACTAGATTGCTGGGATGTGCAAACTTTTTTCTGATAATGTTCTTTGTTAACTTTTAAATAGATATTCTGGGGCAATCCAACATATTGATATCTGTTGGCTACAATTATGTATCTAAAAACAAACACGATTTTGTTTGTCGACTGGCGTGATAACCCGATTGATAGTCTTGTGTGTTCTTGAATGACGATTTGTCGAGAGAGCTTCATTCCTAAAAATGTGTCCTTTTTAAGCTCGTTTGATTGTTCTCGAGCAAATTCCAGCTGTGATTAAGAACACCCTTGCAGCTTCAAAATAAGTTTATTTGTAGCTTTCATAAAATCCATTTTATCCCATTTCCTTGAATTACACACTCAAATCGAAAAACAGGCAGACATTTTCAACCTTTTTAGAACACTTGTAATTCACGTAAGCTCAGCAATGACGCAAAAGGGACTTATCACAAACACTCATGTGCGCATCTCTGTGCTGGCCTAATTTCTGCAATTGCGTCTCGTTTCCTGAATTCCCGTCATCCCTGTGCGCATTTTGAGAGTAGCTAGCAGTCGTCAATTAGTCCTTTAAATCCTGCACAAATAACACCCCCACGCAGGCTCTTCAACTTGACAAAAACATCTTTTTGTAACTGTTTGAAGAGTTTGTTTTAATACTTCTTTTCTACTTCGTTCGTACGTCACCCACGTATCACTTGAGTCTAGATGACTGTCAACAGTTTTACTACACGTAATTTCAATTTTTTGGGGGTAGGGGAGGGGAGAACGGGCAGACAGTTTATTGTGAATAAAGTCTGCATTGTTTTTGTCATTTGGGTCTTCCACAGTAAAGGGGGCATTTTGGCAACACAGACCATATTTTTGAGGAAATACCTTTGTCTGATCTCAAAATAAAAGAAATAAGTTTAAGTTGTTTAAGGGATAACTTATGCCCAAAAAGGGTTACAAATAGTGTGACAACATGCCTTTCTAAAAACCCTGTGTACAAATTTCCAATATACGCTCGTAACCAGGACGGACATTTGTGTTACGTTTTAGGCCGTCCAGGTTACAAGTGTATATTGGAAATTTGTACACAGGGTTTTTAGAAAGACATGTTGTTGCACTATTTGTAACCCATTTTGTGCCCAAGTTATCTCTTCAGGACAACTGAAACCTATTTCTTTTATTTTGAGACCAGACAAAGGTATTTTCTGGAAACTATGGTCTGTGTTGCCAAAATACCCCCTTTACCGTGGAAAGACTCAATTTCTAGTTGTGGGGGAGGGGGAAACAGGTTTGCTACTTTGGTCAGATTTTGGGCATTATTTTTGTTATTTGTATTTGGCCAAAATATATGAATTAAGGCTATTTTATACTTCAAGAATATGGACATGGATTTTGCTTCAATGTAAATAGATGTCCAGTGAGTTGTTGAAGTGCATCACGTTAGAAAATTCCACTATATTTCTTTTTTCGAGGTAACTTTGTCACCCAAGTTGTTGATGGCAAAATGTGAAACAAAAATTGGGCTTGACAGTTTAGAAACATAAATTTATTTACAGGAGGTCGTGGGTTCAAGTCCAATCCGAGCACGCTATGAGTTTTTACATCCATTTAAATGCCCACTGTATCATTTGCAATGACCCCAAAGTTAATCAACGAGTTGACGGGGAAAACCTTCCTCAAAGTAAAGATTTAATTGGTAGCAACTATCCAATGAAATGTTTCCGCCCGAGATGATATAATTTTACCAGAAAATAATCCATGAAGATGAAATTATTTAGATCGTTTGCAATCGATTTACTTAGTTGGTTCTTATCTGGGTGGTACGAAATGGGCGCTGTGTACTGCGTATGTGCTGTTCCAACCCGATGCATTTTTTAAACTCTATGGGTCGCCGCACAAGTACGCCGTATGACGCGCGCCACAGAGTGCATGACGCAAGCCACAGAGTACGCGACCGACTGGGAACGAATATTTGAAACACCCCGCCAAGACCGGTAAAACGCATATGGATTTTCATGTTTTTGGAAAACGTGGTACATTTGACAGAGCTGAAATTTCTTCGGATGAGTTTGTTGATGTCTTTCTTTTGATTTATAATGGTTTTATTCCCAGAATCGCTCAAAAACAGATCATAGGGCCTTTAACTCCGTAAAAACCAATGCAACAATTATTTGTTGAATTAATTTTTTATTCAATTTCGAATAAAATGACAGCTGAGTATTAGTGAAAGTCTGAGTAAGAGAAAGTCTATTTTCCAGAGTACGGTCTTTTTCCTCTCTGTATTTCAATTCTATCCTCCAGTTCACTGGTTGTAGTTTAGACCCAGAAACCGTGGCAACAAACAAAAGGATGACGTTTTCGTTTTCTTATTCATCAGTCTTTTTTCCTCTCTGCATTATAATTCTATCCTCCAGTGGCATCGTACAGGCACCACAACCGAGACGGACGGTTTCCAAGTCAAGCGGCCAGGCAGCGAGAACGTCAAATGTACCCTCTTGCTTCTACTAGATCACCAGGTTGGTCAATTATCTGTTGTTTTAATCCTTAATCCATGTTTATCCTAAGCCCCTTAATCTTACAAAATCCCTCCAGAATTTTATATTTCACTTGTGTACATGTATAATGGTAAAAGCGCTCTGGAAGCGTACGTCCGGGCCGTGAAGGTCACACTGCCAAGGGACACTGCACATGTTCTCGGTAAAATTTTACTGTGTCAAAAAGTCCAAATGCGGACAGCAATAAAATTTAGCCATTTTTCAGTAAAACCTCCCAAAAAACAACGGCTATAATATTTTTTTAGTAAGCCCGAAAATGAGCTGGTAAGCATGCAGTTTGCCTTGCTAAGTGCTTTAGAGAAAATTGGTTTTATAAAATGACATTACTCTTTTATTTTACGGGTTCAGCTAATGAGTTTCATTAAATTGACTCTAGGGGTACATTTCTGTATGTTAAGACACCATTTAGACTTCTGATATCAGAAAAGTCAATAGACCCTACATTATATTCACGCATTTGAACGAATAAATCATGTCCCCTGAATCAGTTCTATAGAGTGCAAGCTGCTGATTGAAAAGGTACCAGATTACTTATGCGTTATAAGCCTCATTTTCAGATCGAGGCTTGCAATGCTTACGTAACTGGCGTACACTACCCATCAACATTTTGGAAACGCCTTGAAAGTTTTAGGTTTTTGAGAAAGAAGTATTATTTTGTTTATTAATAATAAACCAAGCTATTAAAGCAAACGGAGGTGTAAGGGGTATCTGGAGAGAAAGCAGTCATCTGGAGTGCTGTCCATCATGGAATGGCCTGCCCAGTCACCTGATCTCATCCCTCTGGAGAGGCGTATTTCCACTGAATGTTTGGAGAAACTGACAACCAGGATGCAGAGATTGTGTGTAGCTGTCATAGCTGCTAAGGGGGAATTCTTTGATAAACATCAAGTTTAGCAGTGTCTTTTTGCATGCTCTCCAATTTGTTGATAAAGCCCACTGCTAAGGCCGAAGATGGCACTAAAATTAACATGTACATGTATCTATGCTTTTTGTTAGAATACACCTACATTTGCTTTCACAAAATTAACATTCACAAAATTATATTTTCTTCTCAAAAACCTGAAACTTTCAAGGCGTTTCCAAAGTTTTGATGGGTAGTGTAGATCTGATTCAGGAGACACAATTGAACCGTTCAAACACATGAATAGGGTCCATCAGCTTTCATCACCCATTCCTCATAACATCCCAGCGGTCCCCTCGGCTATAAATTGTCACTTCATCTTTGATGTAAAAAATACTGATACATCAAGTTCTCAAACTCATTTTCCCACAATTTAAAGACTTAACGGACATTGACGTTAATAAACAACTCTTAAACCAACAAATTGTAACCCTTGTCACCCGCTCTGCGCTCCACCTGGCCTGGTACGCAATCAATTACTGGTTTGAACCCCGCCCCCACCCTGCGACCCTGCCAGCCCAAATTACACCCCTCTGATGTGCCCCCCTTTGCCCCCTCTCCACGTGGCCCACCATCTGTATTCGTCTGTTCGGCAGATCGTCCGTCTTCTTCAACTGCCAATGGTTTGTTTGTTTTTCTGTTGTTTTGTCAAAGAAAAACATGGTCTTCAATTTGTGTTGGCCTGAATGTGGCCCTAACATATAGGCCTCGGAGTATAACGGGCCGAAAGTTGTCAAACAAAGCGTGATCCAAAACTAGTAAACACTGGATGAAAATTTCAAAATTTCTTAAATTAATCAAAATAATACCTTATGTTCACATCACATAAAACTTTCCCCACTGGACTTTGATACAGCCCCTGCAAATTTACCCTCAGCGTGATCCAATTCCCCCCTTACGTGAGGGACGGAAATCAAGAGACAAATGCCTTTCCTCAGTCAACAACAAATGAAAACTAAAGTGAACCTGTTTGTTTACCTTCTACTGATGTTAATACACATACCCAGTTTATCACATGTTGAAATTGACTTTACAGTTTTATGCAGAGGTTGTTTTTATGTGTGATGGACGGACATTCAATAAAATTGACAAAAACTACTATTTGTTTACATGTATGCATTTTCCACTATTTCTTGAAAATGTGATGGCACAGTGTGCCCACAAACAGGGTATACACCTAGACACGCCCAGTCATCATCAACGCCCTATGACAGTACATCAAGACATAAAGTCGCACAAGTCATATGATCACTAACTTTGCCCCCTCCTCCCCCTACCAGCCACCCCAGTACAAGCTTGACCCTCGCCTAGCCCGTCTTCTGGGGGTACACACCCAGACACGCCCAGTCATCATCAATGCTCTATGGCAGTACATCAAGACGCACTCCTTGCAAGATTCTCACGAGAGAGAATACATCAACAATGACAAGTATTTCCAACAGGTTAGTGGAAGCAGGTGTATTTTTCCAGACCATATTTGTGCAAGGAGGTCGTGGGTTCGAGTCCTACCCAAGCACGCTATGAAGTTTTCATAGTGTCTCGGGAAAGCACTGAGTACACAGTGTTAATAATTACGTCAGGTAGGGGCAAAACAAACCCTAGTTAACATTTAGTCTCCCCGACGCAAGCTGAATCAATTTCTTGTATTTGTGCAAGTTCGATTGACGACTATAGTTAACTATAGTTTGACTATTTCCAACCGAACGCAGTCTAGTCAACGATGGTTAATCGTATCTGGTCGACCATTTGGAACCAGCCCACAGGACACGGTCGCACTGGTCACCAGTACCCATCAGGTAATGAGTTGATGGAGCAATTTGTGCAGAACCAATTGACTAACCGAAGGAGTTCGCACTTAAACGTCAGTGCGCATGTGTGTTGCCTGGATGACGTTTGACCCGTGGTTATTAACTCTAGTCATGAATACATTTTTCTCTAATTTGACCAATGATGATTAGTGATGAGACTCAAACCTGACATTTCTAGTTATGTTTGTGATAATTGTGCGTTATTTGCAACAATTCCCATAAATTTGAAATATACACAAATAAATTTCTTGTTTTGAGTCAAAACTGTTGCTTTTTGAAATGTACTGTTTTTCCTTTGTTTTTCAACTGTGAGTTCCTTCTGTAACTAGCTATGAATACCAACTCCGTCTATAAAATTTTGGGGGAGCAAAAAAGGTCACTTTTCCATGAAATAAATGCAAATATGAGTTTGCCCTTTTGTCTGCAGTAGTACAGAGCTATACCAACCCTCCCCGATTTTTCACCAGATTCCTTGGAAATTAATTGATCTTGCAAATCCCGACAAAGATAAAAAAAAACCTCCTTGATTGTCAACTAACATCCTTTTTTAGATTTTTAGATCAACCTTTTTCTATGTGCCTTCTCCAAAATCATGGTCTATCTTCCCTTGATTTGTGTAAAAAATTACTTGGGTGCTAACTTTTATTTCACAAAACCTTTCAATGTGTTCTTTTGATGGCAGATTTTTGAGTGTAGTCGGATGAAGTTTTCGGAGATCCCCCAGCGCTTGCACCCCTTACTCCATGCCCCTGACCCCATCGTTATTCACCACGTCATCACGGTGGACACCGCAGAGCAGAAGAAGACTGCTTGCTACGATATCGACGTGGAAGTTGTAAGTAAAAACAACAGTATCTGACATTTGACCCAAGGGGAACTTTGTACAGTCGTGGTAACTTTACCATTACAGTTTTACAAAATAAGCTGAAAGTCGGAATTTTCAAATATTTGATATTGGTATTTTTTGAATTCAGCAGAAAAAGAGCTTTCCAATGATATATAACACATAAGGTAAAACTATTCCCCCAATGCAACACAGCTTGGAGAAGTGGTAGTGTTCAAACAAATCTTACAAATCTTCAAACGAAAAGTTTTACGAGGCACGAAGAAAGCTATCGTCAAAATTGGTCTGAAAATGATGTTTTTAATTGTTGGATGACGTTAACAATTTGGAATCAAATAGAATAAGAGTTACTCTTTCCAAATATTACAAAACCCTAAAATTTACCTCCCCTTCAATTTCTGACTTTGAGCCGTCGTTACAGGAAAAAGCGGAGCGCGACTTTATGCCCATTTCACAAATGTTACGCAAGAAAAAAAAGTTGGCATGACTTTTAAATGTTGATGGACAGTTTAAAACCAGCATACCATGCATTTGTTAAGTTTTAAAATATGTTGAGACTTGTTTTTCAGGGTTGATGGCAAAATTATCAGTGTTGAATTATTTTTGCTTTGGCGTGCCATAGTATGGACACAGTAATGGCGGATAGCAACCGGTGTCAAGCCAAGTGAAACCCAAGAATTGGTGCAGATGAAATTTACAATGCTACACATGGTGTGAAGTTTGGCTGCTCCGTGGTGGCTAATTTTCAAACACCCTAGAACACCATAACACCCCTCTTTTCAAATTGTAAAACAAAACAAAATGCATTTTCTCTTAACTTATTTTACTCGAAGTCACTCCTTATAACAAGATTAAAAGCCACTGGGAGCTGAATGCTGAAATATACAGAGAAAAATAAGAATAAAGGACAAACATACTGTCTTTGACGCGTCTCAGTAAGGTGAACAACTGGCTTACAAAATACAGAGAGTCGAAAAAAAACACGTTTCAAAGAAGTCCAAATAGCTGTTGTTTCAGGTCCAATGAGAATTGACATCGGCTTCACTTGCTCAAGGTTCAATCATCATTTAGACGTTTCCGACTAAATCGTTGTGCCAAGCCAAATTTATAATCAATAACTCCGAGGACAGAGGTGCGTAATTCGTTTATACAATGATCAAGGGAGAAAGATAGCTACCAGATTAATACGAGTTCGCGAGGCGAGAGAGGATGGCGCCTCAATGTCGCTCATTGTCTGCCCTCGTCCTTAACGACGCGTGAAATCGTCGCGGTCGGCCGCGGGAGAGGTCATGCACCTTTCGGACTCTTACACCAACCGTTGTTTCTCCACCAGGGCAATGAACACTCACTGAACCTTCTGCTAACGCACTAATCAATTGACGCGGACCGTGTATTAAGCGTGGCTGCCGCACATCCCCAAATCATTCATGACTTTGGTGTTCATGCTTGTAATCACATTCACGTCTCGTTCTAATGAACATTGCAGAATGTCGGTGTATGTTGCAGGGGAGCCAGGAGGCATCTACCTCTAGTGCCCTCGGTCTTGGCCTTGCTTCCCCTTTTCCAGTCTTTCTCATAAACGTTTGGATTTTGTGTTGAAATATTCTTTGCAAGTATTCACAGAATTCGACAGACTTTGCAAACCGGATCATATCTCTATATAATGGCTTTTATCTTTTCTTAAAATAAAAGAAATCTTTAGGTTGATATAAGGGGCCGTCCATAAAGTATGTATGCATGAAATGCCGACTTTTTAGACCCCCTCCCCCCTTCAGCATGGCGTACATGTACGCAGTGGCTCCAACCTCCCCTGTACGCAGTGGCTCCAACACCCCCTAACCCCCTGTACGCATACGCATTCCATATACCTCAGCATTGGTAAGCATTGGTAAATGGTTCAGTACTATAGTACCATATACTAGTACGATTCGCATGCCTTCTCAAAAGTCTGAAATAAATGACGATATTTATAGATTTCTTTTGCATTTTGTTTTGTTTACTTAAAATGACCCATTAAGCATCAGTAACTGCAGATTAAATGGGAAAAATTTAGGAGTGAGAAAAATGTGAGATGTGTGAGAAAAATGTGTGGCCTGTCTAATATGTTTCGTACATAAGGTCTGAAGCCATGGTCAACTTGTCCATCCTTTCCCGATTTACTAAAAGCAAATTTTCGGTTTGCGTACATTTGCATTGGCTTGGAGCACCACCCCCCTCTCCCCCCCTCCTCCCTTCCCCCCTACCTGCCATCTTGTAAGGCAGCTTTTGTCATTTAAATTGGTCAACAATGTAAGCACAAAATGTGCAACCATGCATGTCCTCAAGAAACAAATAAACTGCCCTACAAGATGGCGGCTTATCGAGACTGTCTATTGCATCACCAAAAAAAAGAAAAAGAGAAAGTGTCCTTTTTTTTACATTTCTTGTCACCAACACCGGATGTATCTATTCCAAAGGGCCCAGGCAAACGTCTCACACTAACAGGTGTAGCAACAGGAGCTTGCTGCTACCTTGTCAAATCCAATCACTTAATTGACTTGTTGCAATGCGTCGCGTTGATCATCTGCCTCGTGGACGTTGATTGTCAGTCAGACCTGTTGATAAAGATGACTTGGCAGCTTTGGGCAACAGTTGGGTTTAAGGTCCCAATACATCATTTGCAGTTACCCAAAATTTTACTTCATGAGTTGACAAGAAAAACCTGACTAAAAGTGTTGATAGCAACGGTAACAAACACCACATGATTTTTTTCCCGTGTAAAATGGTAACTTTGTGGGAGAAATTGCCAACTGAAAGTTCTTTTTAAAAATAAATTTAAAAAAAAAGATGCAGGTTTCACGTCATTCACGTCATTGTTCAAGTCATTGTAGAATTCTTAATGGTCCAAGACATTTATACAAGGACACAAAATGCACTCACCCCCTTCCCCAAACCCCCCTCCCTACGCCCCCGCCCTCCCTACGCCCCAGCCCTCCCACGCTCTTCTGAGTTACAGACAGGTGCATATGTCACGCCAAACCAGACTAACCGGCGCCCGTAATCCATCCACCTCGTCTCTCCTACACGCAGACAATAAGAATTGATTTCCTTAAAGCAGGTGTAAACTTTAAAACACAACGTCGTGTCTGATCATTTCTGGAAAAAAACATTGTTTATTAGTTGTGTTTTCATTGGTCAGTGTCGTACAGGAAAGGAGGTGGGGGCGTTTTGGTTCGGGGGTTTCCCAAAAAGCACCTGCTTCTTTAAAGCCCAAAGGGTCGTCCAAAGCTAAATTGTATTTTTGAGCTTTAGGTTATTGATTTAAGCATTGTTTTTCTGTTAGCTTGACAAGAAGCATTGACCATATGGTCAGTGTCTTTTTGAATGATGTTTCCAAGAAGATAATGACTGATGTTGGAAACACAAAAGTTTGCAGTGACACTGTCTCTTTTAACACCCTGTTTACACTTGATCCTGAGCTCGGGGTCGAACACCGCACTCGAGATCAACTACAGAATGTAAACGCGGCACTCAGGATCATTGCGGATTGGGATGTATTGATGGCTCTTTTGGAAATTGTAATTTTTAATCCGCTACCAGGAATTTGTTTGACCTCTCCCCTGTCCCCTTGTAACATTTATTGGCAAACTGCACTATTTTTTTCAAGATCGCAGTCTTTACAGGAATGCTCGAGAAAGAGGCAAGGATTTTCTATATAAATAATAAATATTAAATAATAATCACGGTATTTATATAGTGCTCTTACACGAGGTTTCACAGCGCTTTACATCCATTGTATTCCACCTAAACATCGAGATACATAGGTGGGCGGCGCCATTGGCAGCCAACGGCCAGAGACACATGAGAATCCTCCTACTTATGAAAGAGTGCTCTGGGATCTTTTGGGTGCGTTACACGACACACTGGTCTAACGGCTTTACATCCCTTCCGAAGGATGGAGCATTATTGTGGTTAAGTGCCTTGCTCAAGGGCACATGCACCACGGCCGGGTTTCAGACCTGCAACACCCAAAGAGTTTTCACCAAAATTTTGTGAGTCAACGACACAAACCACTCAGCCACGGCACCCCATATCCCATAAGCATCTATTTCCTTCATTCTGGTGACAAACTTGGTCGGTTGGCTACACACTCCCACGCATATCGCACCTCCCACGCAACCATTCACCCAAGAACTCCACCCTAGGAATGAATGGGTTGGGGGGAGCAGTCTCCAAATATTTGTCATCCTAAATGGAGCTCGTCAAGAGTTTTAACAAATGTTGCATGTCAACTTTTAGATTGGTTTTACATCTGCTTCGAGACATTTTGCGTATCGAATAGCCGCCATTTCGTGGGGCAGTTTCTTTGTTCCTTGAGGACATGCATGGTTGCACATGTTGTGCTTCCATTGTTGAACGGTTTAAGTAACAAAAGATGTCCCACGAAACGGTGGATATTTGATACGGTCTATACCTACACCCACCAACATACGTGACAAGGGACTACCCCTAATATACATTGTATGCTGCACGATATGACACCGAGTGGGCACCCCCCCCTCCCCCCCCCCCCCCCCCCCCCCCCCCCCCCTCCCCCCAACGCTTTGAAAATTTAGGGGAAACAATAAAATGTCTTTTAAATCCTTTACTAAGTGATCTTAGTAATTCATACAGATGGCTTGTTATAACATGATCATAAGCAAATGATTAAAGACAAGTGGAAATGGACTGTCACAGATGTTTTTATCAAACTTTCATCTATAAATATCGTGCGGTTTGACCTAGAACTATTAACCCAGACACTATAAAAAGGTTGTGGTCAAGAGTCATTAGATAATCAGTCGTGCTTGTCGGAAATTTAGAGGAGAAAATACGTCTTATATGTATTGAAGCCAGAAAGAGATTGTTGTGGTCTTTACGGAGCTGAAGTCATGTCAAACTGCCTTCAAGTTCCAAGTCAAGCCAAACTGCCTTTGAGTCCCAAGTTAAGTCAAACTGCCTACGAGTCCCAAGTCAAGTCAAACTGCCTTTGAGTCCCAAGTCAAGTCATATTGGCTTCAAGTCTCAAGTCAAGTCAAAATGCCTTTAAGTCCGAAGTCAAATCAAGTCATTTGACATAAATTTTAAGTCAGGTCAAGTCGGGCATGTTGGTCAAGTCGGATCAAGTCGAGTAGTCACGGTACTAAATTTGTTGAAACTAACGTAAACGCTCCAACTTAAATCCATGTTCTGATACTTTCACCAGAAATTTGAGCTTTTTCCAGATACACGTAAAAGTCTGACTTAGCTTAGGATCAATACTATGTAATACACAAATATCTAGATCAGTGAAAAGCCTTAATCTGCACTAAAAGAGACTGATTTTAAGATATCCGAAAAGCCGTGTTTCCTGAAAGCATCTTCGTTTTTTTTTTCTTTTTGCCCACAGGACGACACTTTGAAGGAGCAGATGAAATCATTCCTACTGTCGACTGCAAGCCAACAGGAAATAGCCTCTCTTGATAACAAGGTACAAAAACGTAATATCACCCTTGAGGCGATTCGAACCCAAGACCCCTGAAACACTTATAGGGAAAACCTGAGGGAGTATGTCACTGTCATCACAGCTCAACTGGTGTAGCACCTGTGTCAGAAGTCCCAGGTTCGAATCTCAATGAGGACCATATGATTTTTCTCTGTGCGTGCGGTGAGTTGTTTGTTCGATCGCGCCCCTTACGCGTAATGCAGGGGTGTTGTGTACGTGCACGCACACGACCGGGTAGATGTCACGGTACACATTTTGCTGTCGGGAGCGTGCAGTTTCTGTTTGCGTGTGCGTGTTCCATACGCTTACTAGGGCCAGGCAGAAACGCGAGCCAGCTAGTTTTAATCACTGGTTATAATCGTTCGTTTAAAACCGGCCGCGTGATGTGTTCTCAGCCAATGAGGATGCTTAAACTGTCTAAGGTATTTATGAATCCCTAATTAATAACTGAAGGTAACTTGTAAAAACATGTTTAGTATTCACTATCACAAACACCATGTGTGGAATGATACGTTTCCTTAAGCATTGCTACATCAATGTAGTTTACATTTCTGCAGGCTACCAACATTCTTCTTTAGTTGTATGTACAGGGTGTCCCAGAAAAAACAGAACAGTTAGAAAAATCGTGATTGTGGGGAAAACAAATACCATAGCCATAAAAATTTGCAATTGCAAGTTAATCCAGTTCCGGATGGCTGCACAATCATTGTTTAACTGAGGTGCGGTGAAATGACAATTGCCGCATGTTTTCTGATTGTGAATTTCATTGCATAATCCTCTGCAGAATGGGCTTTTTGACTGATTACATAAGCACAGGCATACAAAATTTGCCATGGGCTCTCTGCTGGTCATTTCACAACATGGTGCAGTTAACTCATCGGCAAAGGTCATTTGTGGTGACTGAATATGCATGACTTGGAAGCCTTGCAGCAGTCAGAAATGCTTTTGCCCTTCGTTACCCTGGTCGCCGTGTCTCTTCAAAAAGTACCATTCTCAGGAATTATCAAAAGTATCATGTGCAAGGTACCAGCCTAAACTTAAACAAGGGGCGAAGTGGCCGTCACCGAAATTATCTGTGTTTCTTTAAGCACACATGTTTTTGTTATTAAACGAGTCTGAAATCAAGCTGGTTGTGTTGTCATTATTCATGGATTGAAACATGCGGCAATTGTCTTTTTACCTCGCCTCAGTCAAACAATAATTGTGCAGCCATCCGGAACTGTACCAACATGAAATTGGTATGAAAATGAAGCTTATGCTCTGGCACATCTAGCAAAACCAATTTTACATGGTTGTGATATTTGGTTTCCCCACAATCACGATTTTCCTAACTGTTCCGTTTTTTCTGGGACACCCTTGTTCCAGGAATAAATATAAATAAGTTTTATCTATAAATGATAGAGTTATCCTTTCATCACTTTAGAGGAAGTGGCTTCGTATCATCGTCCATTCGTGGCCCGATCATTGTTTAATTGCTTCCTGCTCCGTGCATGTTGATCCGTCGCGCTAATCCTCCTGTCTCACACCTCGCAATGCGTGTCACGAGTCAGGATATTGTCATTAGGGTGACACGTCGTAAACGTCGTCTTCACGCAATCCAGCGGTTAAGATGTGTCACATTACGTTTGGCTTTGTTTGTGACAAACAGTTTGTTCCAAGTAAGAATTAATTAACTCTTGTTCTCTAGGATTCGATTAGTCACATATTTTTAAAATCCTCCAGCTGGAGTGTATTGGAGGATGCAGTTACTCCACATTGGACTGTAGTACCTTAACCCTTGCTCTCTGAGGGTAGTTCAATGCAGGCCAGCCACACACTCCAAAATCCTCCATCTGGAGTGTATTGGAGGATGCAGTTACTCCACAGTGGACTGTAGTACCTTAACCCTTGCTCTCTGAGGGTAGTTCAATGCAGGCCAGCCACACACTCCAAAATCATCCAGCTGGAGTGTATTGGAGGATGCAGTTACTCCACAGTGGACTGTAGTACCTTAACCCTTGCTCTCTGAGGGTAGTTCAATGCAGGCCGGCCACACACTCAAAAATCCTCCAGCTGGAGTGTATTGAAGGATACAGTTACCCAATAAGGGCCTTATCGAGATTCGAACCCGAGACCTATGACTCACCGGGCAGACGCTCTACCAGCTGAGCTATAAGGCACAGTGGTATATCCCTTGTTAATTATCTAGTAATTTACGGCATTCCCTTTTTTTCCCCCTGATTTGTAACCGGTTAAACAAAAACTGACAAATAAGGTGTCAAATGCCTTCTGCCCTCTGGAATTCATCTTAATTAAGATTTGGTATCAGAAGATTCCAGCTGTCGGCACGAGCGTCACAGTGGCGCAGTCTTAATAATCTGGGCCAAAGCTGCGATGTTATCTTGACCAGACGGAGATTTGAAGCAATGCAGTGACCTGAATTTGGGAAGTAGTTAACAAGTTGGTAAATGGGGTATCAGGGTGTTGGTTACGCTGGTAATGATAAATTAAGGGCTTAGCTCAAGAACTATTTTCCATAATGTTCCATAAAGATTTAATGCGCTATGTTCACATGGTCTGTGTATGTCAAGACGACCTTGCCCTTCTGCCGAGAAAATACTCTTGAAGATGTGACACATGAGTGCATGTGTTTCACTTGTACACTCAACCATGTATCCTTATTTGTTTATACCGGTCACTATCATAGTATCGTCATATGATTGTGCTATTTTTGATATTTAACCATGGGCATAGGCTGGTTTGGTCCTGGGGGTGCGATTTTCATGAAAGCAGGACATCAACTCCCGACATGCGGGACTTCAACTCCCGACAAGCAAGACTTTAACTCCCGACAAGCAAAGTCACTCAGCGCAGTTGGGAGGGGGGTGGGGGACTTTTCTTTAATTTGGCATATATTTTAATCAGATACAAGTCTTTCCATGGTAAAGGGGGCATTTTGGCAACACGGACCATATTTTCCAGAAAATACCTTTGTCTGGTCTCAAAATAAAAGAAATAAGTTTAAATGATGCACTACAAAAGGAAGGGACAACACTTGTTTGAAGTTATCGGCGAATTTAATTAGAAATATTACCGATTTATTGTTCGGTGCATAAACCTTTATGAGAAACAGATAATCTTGGTTTTAACGTCGGCAACACTTAATTTTAATTATAAACTCTGCAACTACATGCTGCGCCACATTTTAAATTTTGAAAGGGATGATGACGTCATCCATGCAACGATTGCATGGATGACGTCAAGATTTATGCCTTGTTTCCTGACTCCCATACGCCGTGGAGTATGTAAAAATATGTTGTGACCTGACTCACGCCCTCTGAAGTCCAAGCGCCGAACTGCAAAAGATGGCGACTTACATGAAGCGTACAGAGTTAGGCAACCCTTTGCAAGTGTTGTCCCTTTCTTTAAGACCGTTCAAACCCATTTTTATTCTCTGATCAGAATTTAAAATCTGGGACAAACAAGATATTCTAATTGTTGTAACATGTTCGTTACAATCATGTTCACTGTTAATTTTATGTCTTTATTCTGTACTTTTCGCCAGATCCACGAGACCGTTGAGACAATAAACCAGTTGAAGATTCAACGCGAGTTTATGTTGGGCTTCGCCAGAGATCCTCAGAACTTCATCAGTGAGTGGCTGGTCTCACAGAGTATGGACCTTAAGGTGAGGACACGTCTGTATGGCGAGGCCTTTTCCACTCCAGAATTATCCCAGAGTTGGGGACTAGACCTTTATCACGGTGCGGCTATTTTCCCTTTTCCCTATTCAAATGAATGCAACCAAAGCGAGGCTAGGAGGTAAAATAGTTTGGTCCCGTGTTGAAAATGTTCAGTGTGTGCATCACAATGGCACACGCGCGGCACGATTAAGAAAATGCGCAGACGCACTGATCATGTCAACACGTACTATTGATAACGTTCAAATGACGTCACTTTTTTGTGACGCGCATCGGTTGCGCCGTATTTCGAACAAATTTCGAGCAATTGGAACATGTTCCAGCATGTGCGTGCACGTACTTTATGGCGTTTAATACGCAGTAGCATTTTTTTCTACGAAGATGGCATCTGTGAACGTGATCAATAGGGAACAATACAAAGATGGACGTACCATGATAATGATCAATTCAAGGGAATTTGGAAGTTAGGAGGCTTTGGACACTGAATGGTATACAAATAAACTGAATAATTTTCTCAAATGTATCAAAACTATGATATCAAGACATGTTTAAAGATAATATACATGATTGGTAAACTGTTACAAATAGTTTTATCCCCCTGTGTGATTTAAGATATGCATGATTAAAACCAACCTAAGCAAAAACCAGATCCGTACTTCGTCTAACGTTTGAGAAAACAGTAAAAAAAGGGTTTGCAGTTATTTCGCCCCAAAACCACTTCGCCCTAAACCACAGCCTGTGCACGAAGTGGTTTTGGGGCGAAGTGGCATTTGGGCGATGTAGTGTTTGGACGAGGTGATTCGGGGGGAAATGGCACTCGGGCGAAGTGGTTTGGGGGCAAAATGGCACTTGGGCAAAATGGTTTTGGGGCGAATTGAATTTTCGTCTCATGAGACGAAAACTAATTGTTTTACTCATTTCTCAAAGACTATAGCACTTCAGACAAAACCATTACAGGGGAGGTTTTCTACGGTCATCATGTTTATATTGTGTAAGTTAGCCGCAAATCTGTGAAAATTTCTGATTTTCGAGATACCAATCATGTATACTGCCTTTAAATGTAAATTTTTGAAATTGCACAGTAATTTCTTGAACAAATTTTGCTAACTTTGAAAGCCGTTTTTACAAATGCATCAAAATGTCACACTTGGGCCTCCATTCTGAAGAAAAGATGGATAATCATTTGAGGTTTGTTCTACAGAGCCAAAAGTTTCCTTAACGCAACGATCCCTACCCCCCAAAAATATTTTACTCCACCTAGTCGAGTCATTGGCTGCCTTGCGTGTGAGTGCATCCCACGACTGTTCTAATCTTGAATATCCGTGACCTATTTGTCTAGGAAAAGAGTTAAAAAAAACCTAAAAATGACAGAGAGTAAAATTGTCAGTGCAACCGCACTATCTAGGCCTAACAGTCCGCAACAGCTGCCCCCCAGATTTGCCCTGTAATGACTTGGTTTCCAGGCGTGATTAGTTCAGGTTAATACACTATCAAAACACAGGAAATGACTTAATCCTCGTCAGTTTAGAAATTTTATAAGGGGGAGGCTAAGAAAAACGACGCGCCTGACACGGCACGGAGTCACTGTTGAGTGTCAATTCATTTTAGTCCTGATGAACAGAGAAACAAGATCTCTTAATTTGTATTTGTCAGCATTGTATACACGCATTTATTGCAAAGTCATTAACACCAAACGATAGGTTGACTTAGCAAAAAAATAAAGGGGGACAAATTGCAGGGACGCTGCTTCACAACAATGAGTTATCGCAACTCATACCAAAGACAGAATTACACAGTTCCTTCCGTCCCTTTAGGAACTGCGTCACATAAAAAGCTGTTTTCAAGCAGTTCCTTTGGTTTGTAAAACATTAAAATTACATTGAATATATCAATTTAAATAAATCTTTTCAAACAAATTTAAAAAATGTCACAGTTTCATTTAGAAGATCGCACTAGTTTATTGAATAATTCTTGTCATATTTTGAGTATTATCAACAGGGTGTTGTTCTGTTCACAAGGTCGTCCTTTCTAAACTCCTAAAAAAAGTTTTGAAACTCAAGTTTGACTGACAATTTCTCTCTTGTTACCAAGTCATTTTCCTTGAATTTGGTATCATTGGAAAGCCCTGTTATTCCTGTCATTTGTTATGATTTAGCAATTAGGGGATGTGCAGCACAGCTGAATACGGGGGGTGGGTGTAAAGTGAAATGTCACAAAATGCATTGTTATTGTCATACAG
Source organism: Henricia sp. BOLD:AAB3569 (assembly GCA_037783545.1). Classification (NCBI taxonomy): domain Eukaryota; kingdom Metazoa; phylum Echinodermata; class Asteroidea; order Spinulosida; family Echinasteridae; genus Henricia; species Henricia sp. BOLD:AAB3569. Next base: position 679,098 of record JBBELK010000868.1, on the reverse strand, counting down.
TACATTTCCCTTTTGCTTGGGGGATGGGAATGTGTCCATGCACTTTTTGACAATAACAATGCATTTTGTGACATTTCACTTTACACCGGCCCCATATTCAGCTGTGCTGCGCATCCCCCAATTGCTTAATCATAACAAATGACACATCATTGTAAAGAGAAATAACGGGGCTTCGAATGATACCAAATTCAAGGAAAATGACTTGGTAATAAGAGAGAAACTGCAGTCAAACTTGAGTTTCCGAACTTTTTTTGAGGAGTTTATTTGCTGACGGTAATTGTTCTCTGAAGCTTGGTGTTAGTGAAAAATCAATTCCAGAAGTGTTACGGCATAAGGGTAGATTCACGCTGAGCCTTTTCATGCATAAATTTTACGCGCATCGCTTTGCGAAAAAGCGGTGTGGGGAGTTTTGAGTGAAACAACGCACCGAAAATCACCAAAAATTCCAAACGCATATTCCACCCAAGTTGATTCTATGAGTTTCAGTCCGTCGTTTCACTCCAAATTCCATCCACACCACTTTTTCTCAAAGCGACGCGCATCGCATTTACGCGCAAAAAGACTGTGTGAATCCACCCCAAGGAGACACTGTCTCTTGTTTTCATGGAATGACGTCGTTAAACGATTCTCCTACAATGCGTATTTTCACAGACAATGACCGACGTGGTTGGTAACCCAGAGGAAGAACGTCGTAACGAGTTCTACTTCCAGCCATGGTCCCAGGAAGCCGTCCGACGTTACTTCTACAGTAAAGTCCAGCAACGCAGAACTGAGTTGGAACAGGCGCTGGGAATCCGCAACACCTAAATCTCACTGGTCACAAACAGGTCAGACGAAAGCCGTGTTCGCCTTGGACTAATTTTTTTTAAAGAGAAATAATATGACTGGAACAGGAACAACAGCATCACTTAACTAATGAATTGTGTTGATAAACTGCCTTGTAGAAATTTTAGCCACATAGATGCAGTAATACTTCAGAAAACCTGAATTTTGTATTACTAACAGTGTGGTGAAGCATAAAACAAACAATTTCAGGTGTTTATCGGCCGTCCACATTGGACTTAATTTGGTTAAATTAGCAACTAACTAGGGTTGGACAACCTTTCGGAGTAATTTTGTTTTTGCCAGGAAAAACAGAGGCCCTTAAACTACAAGGGAAACGGCCGGCCTTGTGGGACCATTTATACAGGGTACTGTGTGTCTGGGGGATTCTCCATAACCCACCCCTTATGGTATCCCATTTTTTGTATTTTATTACTTCACTTGATTTTGTAACTTCTTTTTTGGAGGTGTTGTGGTCTGTGAAGCGCCTTGAGGTATTTTTCGTAAGGTGCTGTTATAAATATCTATTATTATTATTATAAAAAAATGATCAAGTGCCTTTCAAATCTGTTGATTCCAAAAAGTTCACGGCGGGGGCATAAAGATAAAGAGATAAGTGCAAATGATGATGATTCTTGGTATGTAGTTTAGAATTCAATCAATCATCACACAAAAAAGTCTTGTGATTAAGGTTTGAAGTTTCGGGATAATGATAATAATAGTGTTGGATACTCATGGCGCTTTACAATATCATTTACCCTGGTCATTGGGCACAACTCCCTGGGGAGTTCGCAGCCCTGGCAGCCTGCCACAACCGTAGATTTTAAACACGGTCTTGAATTCAATGCATGTATGCACCAAGCCGCTCGGCCATAGTACTCTATGGAAAGCTAGCATTTTAGTGAAGTAATGCACATGTGCTAATGCAATAAATGAGATGATTTTACTAAACATACTTGGTTAACTGCTGTGAAACCTGCCACTTGCACGGTTGCGTTGAAAACAAGGCTTTCCGTGCATACATCAGGTTTTACAAGTCAATGTCATAGCAACCGACATGATAATGACGCGAGGGAGTCATTGCTCATGCAAGGAAAGCCTCGCTGTTTTGCCAATATGGCGGTTCCGTGCAAGTGGCGAATTGCTTGAAGGTACACGATTAGAAAATGTGTACAAAACCTATGGCTCTAGTTCACCACAGTTTTAATAAACTATAAAATAACATTTCATTGATTGAGGTGTTTTTGCACCTATTCTGCTTTTCTGGGTTGACCAGTATTGATATAAAAAGCTCCATTCCCTACATAGGAACCACAATGAGTAAAAACAGGTCATCGAGTATTTCCATGAATTACAAACTCAGGAGGGAAGGAAAGAACAAAATCCTTTGAAAAGAATTATCCTCGTATGGATTTTTTTCTGCAAGGAAATCCACTTGGCACTGGAAAATACAAACGTCAAAACGTCTTGTTGAAACCGACAACGAGAGAACAACCAATTTCCTGTCGCCTGATTGAGTATTCCCGCATGGGCACAAAGCAGGACATGGGCGCACAACACTCACTGGCCCCTTGCACTCCTCCACCCCCACCACTTCCCCTCTCTAGTGCTGCAGTTGTGGGACTTTTAGGCCCCACACGAATGATCAATCAACCTAAAATCTTGCCGCTTCAGCAGAACGGCAACACATTCATTTTAACCTTTCCTTTATAGGACATTGATATTTAGTCGGGCAACAGGAGAAGAAAATGGAACGGACATTTTCTCTGATTGGTCAGTTTTGATGAGGTATTAATCACTATAATAACAGAGCATTTATTTTATTTATTCACCACATCCAACAGCGGAAGAACCGCCAATTACAGGAATGGGATCAATTAACATAGATATTCGAATAACTATCAACTTCTAAGTTGAATTAGAAACGGCCAGAGACACCGGGGAAATCCCTCCCCTTGCTCTTCACGAAAGAATGCTCTGGGATCTTTAAAGTGCGTTACATGTAACACACTGGACCAACGGCTTTACATCCCTTCCGAAGGATGGAACAGGTGTGATTAAGTGCCTTGCTCAAGAGCACAAGTGCCACAACCTGTCACGGCCCGGAATTGAACCCACATTTTAGTACTGGCACAGGAACTTGAGTTCGACGCACTAGACTGCTCGTTCATAACACCCTACTAAGGCGCACAGTATCTAACATGTCTGTTATTCAAAGGCGCTGTGGCTTTCGCTTCAACTAGGTGGCTGCCCGGCCAAGGTGCACAACCTTTATCAGCACTTAGATTGTGACATTCCCCCTGTTGCCATTATTACCCCTGCCATCAGGGAATCACCAGAACCATTTCACTTCAACTAAGTGGCTACCTGGCCAATGCGCACAACCCTATCAGCACTTAGATTGTGGCATTCCCCCTACAGGGTACTCCTGGCACTGTTGCCATTATTACCGCTGCCATCAGGGAATCGCCAGAACCATTTTGCTTTAACTATGTGGCTGCCTGACCAAGGCGCACAACCCTATCAACACGTAGATTGTGGCGTTCCCCTAACAGCTCCCCAAATTTCGCTTGGGTTGACAAGGCAAATGAGATTAAGTGTCTTGCCCACGGACACAAACATGTTGAGGCTCGAACTAGTGAGGCTCAAATGCACTACCCCTCAATCATGAGCAAGTCGGTCTTAAGAAATATTCAATGTCCAAACCAGTACTAGATTACAATATTCAAATACATGTATTAAATTATTGGAATTTTTACATCCCAAAAAATTGTCCCAAGTAGATCAGGACTTAAGTAGGAGTAATTTTAGCCCATCATGACGCGGTATGCAGTATATACTAAGTGTGTTTCCCGAGGACATGATAAATACTCTAAGCGTGCTCCTGCATACTAGGTCAGGATTATTAGGAAAAATCTGCCATTGCACTTTGAACTGATTTCTGAAAAAAACAAAAAAAAAATGCGGACAAAAATACTGCTAAAGAATTTTAAATACTTCCTGATAAATATAGCTTATCTGAAGAATGTATTCTTGTCAAATTTCATGTTTTTATGCTTCGTATGACAAGGATTTATTTGAACCTAATGAGATTTAACGTTTGAGGAAATGGGACAAATTAAAATACCATGTCACGCATCAAAATGATGATGTATGCATGTGTATTGATGTTACTATATAATGACACTATGTAATAAACCCACTTTTTTGTGAATTTATCAGTGGAACTGAACACCACACACAAAAAGGGCACGCTCTAAAAAACAAGTATGTTTTGAAATTGAATACATGTACATGTATTTCAAGCAATTAAACTTGTACCAATGACATGTTATTCAACCATGGTTATTCAGGCAAGTGGCTTCATTTTAGTCTATTAATTAGGTTTTAAAGTTGGAGTAGGCAGTTTGACTCGACTTGGGACTTGAAGGGACTTTGACTTGACTTGAGACTTAAAGGCAGTTTGACATGACTTGAGACTCAAAGGCAGTTTGACTCGACTTGAGACTCAAAGGCAGTTTGACTTGACTCGGGACTCGAAGGCAGTTTGACTTGACTTGGGACTTGACTTGGGACTCGAAGGCAGTTTGACTTGACTTGGGACTCGAAGGCTGTTTGACTGGACTTGGGACTCGAAGGCAGTTTGACTTGACTCGGGACTCGAAGGCAGTTTGACTTGACTTGGGACTTGAAGGCAGTTTGACTTGACTTGGGACTCGAAGGCAGTTTGACTTGACTTGACTCGGGACTCGAAGGCAGTTTGACTTGACTTGGGACTCAAAGGCAGTTTGACTTGACTTGGGACTCAAAAGGCAGTTTGACTCGACTTGGGACTCAAAGGCAGTTTGACTTGACTTGGGACTCAAAGGCAGTTTGACTTGACTTGGGACTCAAAAGGCAGTTTGACTCGACTTGGGACTCAAAGGCAGTTTGACTTGACTTGGGACTCGAAGGCAGTTTGACTTGACTTGGGACTCGAAGGCAGTTTGACTTGACTTGGGACTCAAAGGCAGTTTGACATGACTTGGGACTTGAAGGCAGTTTGACTTGATGTTGAAAGGCAGTTTGACTTGACATGACTTGAGACTCAAAGGCAGTTTGACTTGACATGACTTGAGACTCAAAGGCAGCTTGACTTGACATGACTTGAGACTCAAAGGCAGTTTGACATGACTTGGGACTCTAAGGCAGTTTGACTTTACTTGGGACTCGAAGGCAGTTTGACTCGACTTGGGACTCAAAGGCAGTTTGACTCGACTTGGGACTCAAAGGCAGTTTTATTCGACTTGGGACTCGAAGGCAGTTTGACTTGAGTTGGGATTCAAAGGCAGTTTGACTCGACTTGGGACTCAAAGGCAGTTTGACTTGACTTTTTTGTTAAAGAATCAATTAAACGGTTCTGAAGACTAAAGTTTGACACGAAACTATTTATAAACACTCATATTAAAAAAAAGCAATTATCTCAATCCCGAAATGAAGAAAACAAACCAAGCTTATCACTCAAGCCACCTTTTTAACCTGCCCCAAATAACCACTAGTCGGAGTGAATCCTTCCGCGACGCCTGTCAAACACACGCATCCCTCATCTACGCGATGATTTCACGTGGCGGCGTTAATCGAGCACATTAAGAGACTGAAACTCGATACTTCCTCTGACACTAATACCTTCCTCCCAGGGACTCCCTCGGTGTGGCGCCACCCAGAAGGCCAGACCTGCCTTATCTGGGTTAGTGTGTTAGTAAAGGGGGTCACTACTAAGGCTTGGGATAGGACGTACAAAGTGGGGAAAGGTATGTCCAGAAACTGGAGAAGCAACGTAATAATGCTGTGAAGCTGTCTGGACTGATGCTGACACGTAGCTCAATATAATTGAATTTTATACACAAAAGATAAAAACAATCTTAAAGGAACACGTTGCCTTCGGGTTGCGCTTTATTGGGCGTTTTTGGGCTATTACAAGCGTTTGAAGTATAATGAGCACGATCTGAAAGATGTTTAAAAAGTAGAATATAATGATCCACACAAACGTGCCTTAGAACTGCTTCAATTTTGCGTAATTTCTCGAAGCAGCACGCTCCGCCATTTATGGGAGTCAAAATCTTGACTCCCATAAATGGCGGAGAAATTATATTAGTCTTATTTCCAGCCTGGAGAAAGAAATTATTTTTCCTTCCTCCGTTGCGTGTGATGTGCCTGTTTTTTTAATTCGTGTCTACAATAACCATTGGGTATAAATCATCCAAGTCCTTTCTATCGGTTTGTCCCATGACAATATTCTTACCCTGATTGGCGAGGTTTTCGTTTTTTCTTTTTTGATGCGTCTGCTGTGTTCTCTTGACGATCCATTTTTTGACAGCCAGTCGGTGTGTGTGTGTGTGTATAGCCGTGTGTTTACATTTAATTTCACACATGTCTCGGGAGGCGGAGAATGGTATGGTACCTTGCGTTCATCTGATAGGTTTACCTGACCACTGGCTACGGCGACAGCCTAACTCCTGTTCGTCGCTGCATTTTGCCCACTACCCGGACGATCGTATTGACGGCTGAAATACGTATACATTTCGCGGGACATGTAGTGGGGGTCAGAGGTCAGTGTTTGTTTTTTTAATTACCATTCACTAATTATAACACATTAAATGTGTTTTATTGCAAGAACAACTCTTAATAAGTATAAGGAACACCCTCAAACGTGAGATTTCGTGAAATCTGAAGGCAACGTGTTCCTTTAATACCTCCAACCTGGATAACTAAAAAAAAATGCTTAAAGAGGCACAACCTTTATTAGAGATTATCAAATTTGATTTAAAAAAAGATAAGAATGGCAATTGCACAAATCCTTGTAGTATTGTCCCAAAACTTCGTTCGACTGAGATTAGTTAATCATCGTTAGTTAATGAAACGTGCGTTCACATGTCACTTAAGAAGAACGAACGAAGATCGAATGAAAAGCGGTACCGTACACATTATAAGCGAACGCTAACGAAGATCGAATGAAGCTGTGGGAGGTCGTACATGCGCGTCGCGCATCTAGACGCGGTGTGTGGTTTTCCAGTGGCGCTTAAAAAAAACGCTTTCTGGGCGCTTGACACACAACGCACTTGTGCAACCAGGCCTGCCAAATTGCTTCGTTGAATGAAGCAATTTCTTTATCGAAGAGGCATGCGTTTACAACAGAAAAACTCTTTGTCGAATCATTGTTGAATCATCGTCAAATGAAGCAATTTCTCCTGTGAGAATGGGGTCAAAGAGATTGCATAATTTTTTTGTTTTGTGTACTGTGAATTAAAGATATTTTGACCACAGCAAATCGTAGCCAAAGTTCTCGACCTTAGTGATGAGTAAGGGAAGGGTGGGGTACCTTCGCCCAAAACACGGCCCCTATCTATCATTCCAAATCAAGCCTATTAAAACATAAATCACCCCCTCGTGTGACAGGGACAAAACAGATTGAGGAAGAGCAGAACGGACTTGATACATTATATTCTCACCTCTCTCAGGGTAGGGACAAAATAAAACAAAATGTGATTCATTTGAAATGGTGACGGTGATTGATGGCATATCCTGTTGCGTTGTATAGGCTTGTCGTGGTGACCCAATTCGTTAGATTAACCTAAATCTTAAATTGTTGTCAAGCCCAATTAAGCTAGTTATAATGGGTAGGCTGTTTCTGACACGCACTCCCAAGTGGTATAGTTGAGTTTAAAGACAACTGTTAAAAACAGGGTTATCCTCACGCATGATTGATTGGTATCTCAGAATTGTTAACAGATTTACACATAACTTACACAATATAAACATGACAGTAGAAAACGTCCCCTGAAATGGTTTTGTCTGAAGTGCTATAGTCTTTGAGAAATGAACACTTTGAAAAACAAAATTGGGTCATTGCAAATGATACAATGGGACTTTAAGGATGTGCATGATAAAAATCAACCCGTGTGTAAGTCGCCTCAGTACCTCATCTACGCTCTGAGAAAATAATGAAAAACTGTGTCCATGCTTTCAGGAAATTGTGCAAAGCCACTGTCCTATTTAGTCTGGTTCCATAGTTATACTGCACAGACAACAAAGCCATAATACCATGGTATTCAGGGCGCCTGGTTTCTTTCACATGAGGCACCCTTGTAAAAAAATGTGTGTGTGCACACACATTTGTATAAATTAATTTTTAATTGTCTTCATATAAAGATTTACCATCTCAGGTGGAGTCATTGCATTGGACAGTTGTAACCACTTCTACATGTATCTTCCATTTGAGTAAGGTTTTTCTGGTCAAACGGTTTAATAAGGTTTTTGGGCATTGCAAATCCTTTAAATAATCATCTTGTACTAATTTAGAAAAATCTTTTTAATTCCGTATGCAGACACTGTTGACCTCGGTTTGGCTGTCCTTTGCCCTCTTGACCCCTCCCCATGACCGCATGGAAACATCACCAGCTGAAGGAAGTTTTAGACTACTCAGATCGACACTGTCAGCTTCAAGAATGATGAAAGCGAGACAATTTTGGGGGTGAAACCAGGGTTGTAGTCGTGTCCATTACAATTCGTCACAATTCGTCACAAGTCCTCACAAGTCCACCACAAGTCCCTGGGTCTTAATTCAAGTCACAAGCTATTCAAATGAACTCCAACAAAGGCATTCTTTTGTGCGTGTTCATCCTCTGCTTCTTGTTACTGGACTTGTGACGGACTTGTGCGGGACTTGTCACAGACTTGTGATTTTATCGGCTCTGGTCTTGTGATGGACTCGACTACAACCCTGGGTGAAACCTCTTAGTGTTATGATGCACTTTAAAGTTTAAATGCATCTATAGCATTTGTATGCACACGAGTGTTCATAGTCATGTATATAAATTAAGCCCTCTCTTATCAGTCACAAAACTAAGGTGAATAGTGATGTTTCAGCGTACACGGTTGGAGATCATGACTGTCTCTAGCTAAATCCTAAAATCTTTACCATTTGTCAGTTTTAAAGGGGTCGTCCATAAAGTAAGCCAATGCGTAGTACACGTTAAAGTATGGGTGACGCCAGGAATTTTCCGTACGGGGGAGGGCGTCTAAAAAGTCAACATTTCGTGTGTATGTACTTTATGGACGGCCCTTAAGGTGTGGAGGCATTGTCATGAAAAGATTTGTGTAAACGTCACATGTACGTACATACCGATGACACAAAAATCACTAACCGTGTGCGACCGAAACCTCACTAATATCGGTTGTAACACGCTACAATAGGGCGTTCGTAATGCTTACACTGGGTAACACCAACTTACACCGGAGCGTTCTTTTAGCCATCACGTGATACACGAGTCTGCCCCGGTGGCAGCCACCACTACCCGAGCTCGCGGCTGGGTCTGTGGTGTAAAGCAAGGTGTAATGACATCACCTAGTAACCGCGAGTAGTAAAACATGGCGGACAGTTTGGAATCGCGACGTGAGTACGAAGAAAAACACTTATTTATGACACAAAATAGGAGGGAATAGGGCTGTAAATACATTTTGCTGAATCAGTAGATGTCTGTGGGCATTGACGAAGTTAATTTCGGTACTTTAGGGCAATTTTTTTTGCATGGCGCCTGCTTATTTTTTTTATCCTGAGTCAAATGATAATGGCGTTTATAAATCCCCACCCGGCAACAACCTTCGACCACGTGTTCCCAGAATTCAAAGCGAGACCCTGTGTCATTCGTTTTGCATCTTCTGGGGGCTTCTCCTGGTGTAAAACCCCCCGTTACCCGGTGTCAGCATCTCGAACACCCCTATTGTGAATTTTATCACAAGTTACAACTGGAGCTGTATGCACTAATAGATTAAACCGTTATTTGCCAGTCTTTTTTTTTTCGTAGATTTGTAATAGTTTAAAATGAGTTGAATTAGAAAAATTTCTGTGTAGCTTTGGTGTACATGTAGATGTTGGCAAGATTTCTGTTCTCTGGTCGCCACTGAGATGCCGTGTGCAGAGTCTATGGAGCATGGCAGAGAAAGTTGTAAGTATTTTACAGGAAACTGTTGAATGTTTCTCACTCCTAGATTCACTTCCCTTTAAAATATTAGCACTTTTTGGTGGTTAATACCGTCATATCTGCATATTAAGGAAAATTAGTGGCGACCAGTCAATGGAGTTCTTTCCAAGATTTTAGTATTTATTTCACGTTTATAGAATTCGACGTAAAAACTAGTCAGTGATAAATTGCTGTCAAGTCTGTAAGTTTAACTTCACTTATATTCTGTAAATTGTGTATGATAAACATGGACCAGTTGCGTGTGTCCAGAAATTGATAAGCAGGCGTGCAAAATGTCAATTTTGAGAAGAAAAAAATTAAATTTTTGGCAAAAATTTAAAACGGGCTAGGAGTCATTTCTGAGACATTTGCAGAAAAGTCAATTTTGGCAATATTTTTACAAAATTGCTGGACTAACCCCTTGCAAAATTTATCATTTTTGGCAAAAAAAATTGACCTCGACTGCTCATCCACGAAATAAAATATTGAAAATTTCAGATTGAGGAAAAAAATTTTTGCAAAGAAATTCTATTTTTCCTAGAAATTAGCTTGGCAAACTGCCGAAATAGGTTCCAAACAGAGGAAATTTTGGCTTCAAAAACGGTTCTGTAAGTCTTTTTTTTTTTGGAATCATTTTCCAATCGTGGACATCTTAAACCACTGTAGGACACAACTAGGAGGAAATTTTTGGGCGTCACTCGTGCTGCATTTGCCGTAGCTCTGTGCACAACATTTTGAGGACTCAGATAGACCGATCCAGTAAGCTCCGCCCATTTTGGAATTGACCAATCACAGCCTCAGGTTCAGGTAACCAAAATTGTTGGTTACCTGAGTCCTCAATATTTTGTGCACAGAGCTACGGCAAATGCAGCACGAGTGACGCAAAAACACCATAAACATCATGTTTATCGGCGCAGAGGAGGCTAACGGGTTTAAAACGGATAGTATAAGACTATCCTAACCTACTTTTAATCCCTTCATAAATGTGTTTTTGTGTAAATGTGAAAAACTTACAAAAATTAGCTTGTCGTTTTGCTAAGTTTTGCATTCACTTCGTTTTAGATGTGTGTCCAGATGTTTTTGTTCGATGGCCCGCGTTACGCGTATTGCAGGCGTGTTGTACGTGCACGCACACGACTGGATACTTAAGTGCACATTTTGCTTTCGAGCGTGCAGTTGTGTGTGCGTACGCGTGTTTCAATACGCGCTGACCAGGGTGCGGACGCTGACGCACGGCACGGCCACGCGACTCTACTGCACACGTGCATGGCACGTGTGGCATGTTGCTAGGCAATTTCTAAATGGGCGGAGCTTACTGGATCGGTCTATCACGCAATCGGTCCTGCACGAATGAAAGACGGGACCTTGAGCGATCTGAGGATGCTTTTGGTGGAATATTTGATAAAAGATCATGTCCGTATGATACACTCTTGATTAAAAGTCCAAAAGTGTGATAGGCCTAGTAATCTTCAGCCGTAAATACACATTTTGCAAAGTTTGAAAGATAACTCATGCCAGGTAATTTGATTTGCAGCAAGTTAAAGGCACAGACAAGCGGCCGATTCACCGTTTGCAAAACAGCCACAAATCACGGTGGATCTCGATGAGTTTTCCATCAAATCTGCACATTCCAATGCTAGATATTAAAGATGAGTCAATTTAAGAAAACAATTTCTGATCAACTTCCCAACTCTCATCGTAGATTCGTCAATTTTGGTAAGAACTTAGGACTCGACTCATTCTTAATTTGTGCTTTTCATGAGCCTTGAAATGACTTGTCAGCTGTCAAGTCATTTGATGGTGAAAATCAACATTTTGGTGGAAAAATATAAAGTTTTCCCGGCATTCCTTACTTTTAGGCCACCCATTTTTGTAATAACTTTTATAGCTGTAAAACTGACTTTTTTGCACTAATTTCACTTTTGTGGAAACGACCAACTCTTCTTCATTCCTCTAATCCATATTTTTTTAACATTTGGACAATAATTCCTGTACAAAATACAATTTCTGTTACCTGTTTTGTCAGCTTCAGCATTGCTAACTCACTTGAATTTGGCCTGCTGCTGTTTCATGTTGTAAAAAACTCCCACTCATTGACCAATCAGAGACCGGGTATTAAAGTGAAACCATTCTCAGCCAATCAAAAACGGCCTTTCATGCTAATTGATCATAAAAAGCCATCTTGAATTTGTTAAACCTTTAGGCAGTTATTCCTGTTTTTACCCCACAATTTCCCTCAAAAATCAAAACCCTGCCCTCTTTTCACAAAAATAATCTAGTCAATCTAAAGAAAAAGATCAAGAGAAACACTATAGGTAAGTGGTTTGATAAAAATGACGCATTTAATCTCTTATATGGAACGGGGTACTAAAAGTAAGGAATGCCGTTTTCCCGATAAAAATCTTACAATTTTTACATAATCCAATCTCATGGCTGGGTGCATTGTGCATTCAATCATAGCTCCGTGATTCAATCATGTCGTTAGTGGTGGTCAAGTACTAAATTCTGCCCCCAGCTTAAATTTGATGCAAAACTCCAGAAGTTCCATTCACATTTTTCAAGAATTTATTATAGAATAAACAAGTATGGTCATCGTGAGTGGCATTTTATTATTCAGCAAAAACCACTGAGTTCGGCAACTAGCTAACTTCTTTTTTCTTCATCTGGTGATTTTCTGTTTCCAGTGAATCGAGAGTGGAGACGATAATTAAGGCTTCAAAAGCGAGAAGTCGTTGACGTTGTCATTAAACTTTGAAGATGAGGGGTAAGTTGAAAATGTCTTTATTTGGGTATTTCCATAAAAACAGAAGCCAAAGTGTGACTGCATTTGTAAAAATGGCCTTTTCAAGTTGACAAAATTGTTTAAAGAAATGTCTGAGCAATTTCTAAATTTTCAAACAAAATTGTTTCACGACGTAAGGAGGGACTCCAAGTCATTTTTCAAGGCAGATCTTTTGACCAGTTTCTTTCTGGAAAAGGTAGTTGCTAATTTTACCCAGCTGTAGAAAACCTGGACTTTATCGATTCAAATTACATTATGAGCGAATTTTGTTCTATTTTGAGCGAAAGTTTCAAAATGTCACACTTGCATTTAGAAGATCGCACTAGTTTATTGAATCGTTCTCGTTATGTTTTGAGTAGTATCAACATTTAAAGGTGTTGTTCGATTCATGAAGTCATATATACTTTATATGCCGAGGGTAATCGTTCTCTAAAGTCCGGTTGTAATAAAAAATTGACTTCAGAAGTGTCACGACGTAAGGGGGAACACTGTGTCCCGTTTTTGGCAAAATGACGGTAAGAGTTGGGAAGTTGATCAGAATTTTTTTTTTTAAATGACTCATCAAGCATTGGAATGTGCAGATTTAATGGAAAAGAAATGAAATTTCGAGTGGGAATAATTAAAAATTTAATATTTTGTGAGGAAATGCTTAGAAATTGTTCAGCCTATCTCATATGTTTTGCACACATGGTCTGAAGCCATGATCAACTTCCCAATTCTTTCTGGTAATAAGGTCTTGAAAAATACTACTTTCTGTGAAAATGTTGACACCTTTGAATATAGCCTCTAAACGGAATAAAAAGTGCTTGATATTTCATTTTAAGGTAAAAATAGTAATGATCAGCTTTGCATTTCTTACTCCTCAATGTTAAGAAAATGGATCAGGTCACTACGGCCTGCGCGTACTTTATGGCGTTCAATACGCAGTATAATTTTTTTCTACGAAGATGGCATCTGTGAACGTGATCAATTGGTGTATGCAAGCCTCATGAAATTTAAGGATTTGGCATGTTGGCCAAGTTGGCCTCAGAAAGTGTGTATCTTGAAGGGGCATCGGGGCCAACTCAGCAGGGCATGAGGCCATTGGCCTCGGTGGCCCTGGTTAATGTCTAGGCCTGGGATAGGGCATGTTGGCCAAGTTGGCCTCAGAAAGTGTGTATCCTGAAGGGGCATCGGGGCCAACTCAGCAGGGCATGAGGCCATTGGCCTCGGTGGCCCTGGTTAATGTCAAGGCCTGGGATAGGGCATGCTGGCCAAGTTGGCCTCAAAAAGTGTATATCTTGAAGGGGCATCTGGGCCAACTCAGCAGGGCATGAGACCATTGGCCTTGGTGGCCCTGGTTAATGTCAAGGCCTGGGATAGGGCATGCTGGCCAAGTTGGCCTCAGAAAGTGTGTATCCTGAAGGGGCATCTGGGCCAACTCAGCAGAGCAGGCCATTGCCTATAGTGCCTTGGTTAATGTCAAAGCCTGGATTGGTTGCACTGTTGCTAATTTGTGTTTCTTATGTATTCACAGATTGGAGATGGAGATCACAGACACTGGAGCTTGCATATTACACACTACAAAAATGGACGTGTTGCCATGGATACTGAAAACACAGGAGAGGTGAGTTTTTGCCCATCATTCCAATTTTATTACAGTGGAAATTCACTATAATGAACACCATAAAGAACAATCTCTCATGGCTCCCATTATAGTATATCCATTTGTTTGCATCAAACGCCACCAAAACAAACGCTTGTTATGGTTCAGATACGATGCTCGTTTATGGTGACTTTCCACTGTAGTAAAAATTGTCCAGCTTCTGTTTCTAGGCATGCATGGGTAGGGCTTCCTCAAAGATGATATAGCAGCAAAAGTGCAAAATAGCCCACACATGCGAAATCATTTCCATAAAGTGAAGTATGTAAAGGTACCATTTTAGTAAGCAAACTAAACGCGCCGTGTGTCTGTTTGACTTTAATAATATAGGATGAGAAAAATTGTAAGGGCCCTTAATATCAGGATTCGAACCCGAGACCTCTGACACGCCGGCAGATGCTCCACCAGCTGAGCTAATAAGCACAGTGGTATACTCCCTTAGGTTTCCCCCAATACCTCTGATACACCAGGCAGATGGTCTACCAGCTGAGCTATAAGGCACAGTGGTATACTAGTCTCCCTCAGGTTTTCACCAAAACCTCTGACTCACTAGACAGATGCTCTACCAGCTGAGCTAATAAGCACAGTGGTATACTCTCTCAGGTTTCCCCCAAGACCTCTGACACACCAGGCAGATGCTCCACCAGCTGAGCTAATAATCGCAGTGGTATACTCCCTCGGGTTTTCTCCAAGACCTCTGACACACCAGGCAGATGCTATACCAGTTGAGCTATTTATAAGGCACAGTGGTATACTAGTCTCTCTCAGGTTTTCCCCAAGACCTCTGACTCACTAGACAGATGCTCTACGTACTAGCTGAGCTATAAGGCACAGTGGTATACTCCCTCAGGTTTCCCCCAAGACCTCTGACTCACCAGGCAGAATACCAGCTGAGCTATAAGGCACAGTGGTATACTCCCTCAGGTTTCCCCAAGACCTCTGACACACCAGGCAGATGCTAGAGCATCGGGGTAGACCAGCTGAGCTATAAGGCACAGTAGTATACTCTCTCAGGTTTCCCCAAGACCTCTGACACACCAGGCAGATGCTCTCCCAGCTGAGCTATAAGGCACAGTGGTATACTAGTCTCTCTCAGGTTTTCCCCAAGACCTCTGACACACCAGGCAGATGCTCCACCAGCTGAGCTAATAATCGCAGTGGTATACTCCCTCGGGTTTTCTCCAAGACCTCTGACACACCAGGCAGATGCTATACCAGTTGAGCTATTTATAAGGCACAGTGGTATACTAGTCTCTCTCAGGTTTTCCCCAAGACCTCTGACTCACTAGACAGATGCTCTACGTACTAGCTGAGCTATAAGGCACAGTGGTATACTCCCTCAGGTTTCCCCCAAGACCTCTGACTCACCAGGCAGAATACCAGCTGAGCTATAAGGCACAGTGGTATACTCCCTCAGGTTTCCCCAAGACCTCTGACACACCAGGCAGATGCTAGAGCATCGGGGTAGACCAGCTGAGCTATAAGGCACAGTAGTATACTCTCTCAGGTTTCCCCAAGACCTCTGACACACCAGGCAGATGCTCTACCAGCTGAGCTATAAGGCACAGTGGTATACTAGTCTCTCTCAGGTTTTCCCCAAGACCTCTGACTCACTAGACAGATGCTCTACCAGCTGAGCTATAAGGCACAGTGGTATACTCCCTCGGGTTTTCCCCAAGACCTCTGGACTCACCAGGCAGAATACCAGCTGAGCTATAAGGCACAGTTGGTATACTCCCTCACATTTTCCCTATACACCCAAATTCTTCTCTTGGTGTTGCATGGTAGCGCAACTGAGCAAAGTAACGAAAACAATATTTGGTAAACGTACGGTGCCTATAATCACCATTGAAATGAAACAACCAAACTTGGGATGAGAGGAAAAACCAGCATCCGCGAGAGGCATGTCAAACAGACGTGAGGCGCATATAGTTTGCTTACTAAAATGGCGCCTTCAATTTCTACGGAGATCAGGGTAGAGTAGTCTATTTTGCCCCTACGGTGCTATATCTTTGGGTTTAAAATTACGCACGTAATTTTGATGAAAAAGCAATGTGGAGGGAATTTAAATATGTCCTACCGGTATTTAAATATATGCAAATAATTGCTCATTTACATGTTACTGCATCATTAATTAATACTGACATCTTGATGTACTATTCTTGCCTTAATTTGCAAATCTGCTGGTTATTTACATGTCACTGCAACATTCTAAATGTGCTCTATTGCCCACCATGTTTATTCATGAATGGTGTCCCCCTGAAGCTGAGTTCCAGTTTGGTTTTTTAGAAGTCTCATAATGGCCATGGTTTCATCATGATGTTACCCAGAATGCCCCAATACACTGATTTTCCAAACACATGTTTTCCCTCAGTTTGCTCATGTTTATTCATGAATGGTGTCCCCCTGAAGCTGAGTTCCAGTTTGGTTTTTTAGAAGTCACATAGTGGCCATGGTTTCATCATGATGTTACCCAGAATGCCCCAATACACTGATTTTCCAAACACATGTTTCCCCCCCTCAGTTTGCTCATGTTTATTCATGAATGGTGTCCCCCTGAAGCTGAGTTCCAGTTTGGTTTTTTAGAAGTCACATAGTGGCCATGGTTTCATCATGATGTTACCCAGAATGCCCCAACACATAACTTTACTAAATTAGCATGTATGCTAATTTTCTCTCTTTTGCACTTGCATATAAAAAAAGGAAAAGTTTAGATCCCAATCCTTTGTTCTTTATTTTCCCTCCATTTCTGATAATACAAGGTGTCTGTTATAACAAGGTAATCGGCAAAGTCTTAATGACCTCTTATTAACAGGGTTCAGCTGAATAATTTTTGCATTTCATACAAGCATCTTTAATATCAAGCTTTAAATGCACTTGAAATCTTCTTTTAAAATACCTAATTTTAATTTGAAATTGATTTTTTTAATTTTACATAAATGAGCTTTCTGTTGATATGCTACATGATATGAACAGGTCACAAATAATGGAGATATAGGTGATTGAAAACAAATTTCCAAACTTTAAAGGAGTAAACTTTACATACTCATGCATTTCATTTGATTTCCTTTTAACAGGACCAGTTTGTGAAGCTCCCTTGTGTTGCTGCCCATGCTTGGCCTCACCTGGACTATTGGACTTCACATACATGTCTCTCTCCTGTTGGAATTCATTTGTCATCATGAGCAGCTTTCAGGTATTGTAATGATCAGCTTGTTACTACTTCTCTACATTAGGAATAGCTTGCTCTTTCCCTTTTTCAAAACAATATATTGGCACTTGGGTGGGACTCAAACCCACAACCTTCTACATTCTAGAGCAGTTGCCTTATTACTCAACCTATTAGTGTGCTGGTGTCAAAGGGCCTGTTTGATTCTTGCAACATTTAGTATTGAATCCCTTGCCCTTTTCCGACAATTTATAAGAAAAATTAAAACATAAAAATGTGCTTGGGTGGGACTCGAACCCATATCCTCATCCTCCTACAGTTGACTTGACCACTCAGTGTGCTGGTTCAAATCATGGAGCAGTTGGGACTGGAACCTAGAGCAGTTGTCTCAATCATTCGGTGTGCTGCTCTCAACTAATCCCTTGCCCTTTTCCGATGCAATTTGTGACCGACTCTGGCAAAACCCTACGCTTCTCGGCATTTCCTATTACGTGATATGGGCCCACAACCTTAAACAATTTGGCAGAATCAACATCTGGATACATTCAAGATTTGTTTTGTTGTTTGAACTGTCTCAAAATTCATCATATTATTGACACTTTTTCTGATCTGTCATACTTTAATTGGTCATAACTTCGCCAACAATTATCAGAATTTCCTCGAACATGTTTCAAAAGATACCTTTTTGTATGCACACTAAGCTGATACCAAAACTTAAATTTTGAATTTTCATCACAAGTGTTGGGTTTTGCTGGAGCCGGTCACATTTATCAACACTTTATGCTCAGAGCTTTCCCAAGAACTGTTTAAAAAAACCCGTGTTTAGGTGGGACTCGAACCTAGAGCAGTTGTCTCAATCACTCAAGTGCATTTGTGTCAAAGGGCCTGTTTGAATCAATGGACTAATCTCTTGTCCTTTTATCTTGTAATTTATCAGAGCTCTATGTTCAGTGCCTTTTTAAGCACTCTGTTAAAATCTGTGCTTGGGTGGACTTGAACCCACAACCTTCTGCATTCTAGAGTAGTTGTCTTAACCATTCGCCCCACTCAGTTTGAATCATTCAAAACCTGTGCTTGGTTCAGACTCCAACAAAATCAGATGTGAATCTTTATTTGTCAGCAACTTAACGTGTCTTCATATTTCCAGCCAAACTGAAAAATTGTCAATTTATTTATTCAGAAACTATCCATCTTTTAATTTCCTCTAAACTTGCAGTATTTTGTAAAATTATATTTTCTCCATTTGCGACAGGTGATGAAAACGTGTGTGCCAAGCGATGTTGACCAGGAGCTGAATATTTACAAGATCTGTTTGTGCTTTGGCAGACCTCACTGTATCGTCTTCAGAGTGGCCAAGATTGACCCATAGTAAGTCCCAATTGATGTCACTTCCTACAAATTGCCACATGCATCAAAATTTTGAGCGTATTTTTTTGTGACTCGCATCGGCTGCGCCGTATTTCGAACAACACTTGATAGCGTTTAATACGCAGTAGCGTCTGTGAACGTGATCAATACACTCACATTTGCCATATAAGGTATTTCCAGTCTCTGAAAAAAATTGACTAATGATGCATTGGGCCTTTAGGAGTTGCAGTTCACAGCATGGAAATCATTCACCTCCCTCCCTCCCTCTTCAGAAAACTGCCGTTTTTATTAATCAGTTTGGTAGAACTCTATATCTGCGCCCTGAGCATCTTTTTGATGGATACCGGCGCATTACAAATATTCATTATTATTATTTTATGATGTTTAATTATTTAAACAATCTTTTGAATAAAAATGGAATTCTTTCCACAAAGTTACATTTGTAGTAGCTATGTTGTTTATAAATGTGTTACTTTTTTCCCCCGCAGACAAATGTTGAAAGAATCAAGGCTGCTCAACCTTCTGTAAACATTGAATGATTAGAATCAACTCAACTTATCCTTCCTTCAGTGTCTCAAAAATGACTATCAGTTTGTAAACAAACCAAAACTTGCTCAAATTATTCTCTCAAAAAATTGACTAACAGTTTGTAAACATTGAATGATTAGAATCAACTCAACTGATCCTTCCTTCAGTGTCTCAAAAATGACTATCAGTTTGTAAACAAACCAAAACTTGCTCAAATTATTCTCTCAAAAAATTGACTAACAGTTTGTAAACATTGAATGATTAGAATCAACTCAACTGATCCTTCCTTCAGTGTCTCAAA
Source organism: Henricia sp. BOLD:AAB3569 (assembly GCA_037783545.1). Classification (NCBI taxonomy): domain Eukaryota; kingdom Metazoa; phylum Echinodermata; class Asteroidea; order Spinulosida; family Echinasteridae; genus Henricia; species Henricia sp. BOLD:AAB3569. The sequence goes on along the minus strand of JBBELK010000868.1, from coordinate 659,487 downwards.
AATGACTATCAGTTTGTAAACAAACCAAAACTTGCTCAAATTATTCTCTCAAAAAATTGACTAACAGTTTGTAAACATTGAATGATTAGAATCAACTCAACTGATCCTTCCTTCAGTGTCTCAAAAATGACTATCAGTTTGTAAACAAACCAAAACTTGCTCAAATTATTCTCTCAAAAAATTGACTAACAGTTTGTAAACATTGAATGATTAGAATCAACTCAACTGATCCTTCCTTCAGCGTCTCAAAAATGACTATCAGTTTGTAAACAAACCAAAACTTGCTCAAATTATTCTCTCAAAAAATTGACTAACAGTTTGTAAACATTGACTTGTACTTAATATTCTTGTCTTCATTTAGCAACAACCAATTGTATTTATTTCTCTTGTAGCATTGTTAAATGTACTTTAACAAATGTAGTAGCTTGTTTGTAAACAATCTTATTTAAAGTGTTATATATAAAGTATATAAAATAAAAGTCAGTGACAACAAAGGTTTCAATTGTAAACAAGTCTCATTTTATTCTGTACTCTCAATACACCAAGTAATATATGCAAGCAAAATGTTCATTAACTTAATTTATGCAAGGTCCTAATTGCTATTGTCTTTACAGATAGGTTATGAGCCCTCAGGAAAAATTATAAAAAAAAAAAATCGAACAGGGGTTACCCCTGTCTGATTTTTCTAATGTATTGAAGTGGAGGTTTCCCTCCTCTACCTGTTAAAGAAAACATTAATAAAAATCCTGTACAATTCAAATGATTTATTAAACAAGAAAATATAATTAAACAATAACTGCAATCTCAAGATATTAATCTTTAAAAACACAACATACCCAAATAACTAAAAAAAGCAGCAGCGATCACGACGCACTGAGACATCACTCACGAAAAGATTTGAAAACTAACGCATATTCCGTCTGGAACCAAACTGTTGCGGCCTCTGGAGCTGCCATTTCTGAAAAATAAAACAAAATAAACAATTAATTTTAGATCAATATAATTTACATTTCACACCAAAATAAATTCAGTTAAATTTCACATTTGAATAGCACATATAAATGATTTCCTGGCTAAAATGCACTGTCAAGTTTTCGTGACCAGAAATTTAACATGTTGACGGGAAAATTAACAGTTTTATTAGGGTCAATTCAACGAGCTTTTGGACCTCAAAGATTATCAATTAATTTGAGATACGGGTCAACGAACTTTGACAGTTATACTCTAAAAGTAATGGACCTAGAGAGATAAACTTTACATCATTTTATAGCTCTTGAAATGGCCTTCATTTTATAAAATATCATCAAATTGTATCTCGTACCACAAAAAAGTTTTTTAAAACTTTGCATATCTGTCAAAATGCGTACATTTTTTTATTTGTTAGCTTAAGATGTAAGGTTATAAATTTACATAACTTTTTTGTGGTAAGAGATACAATTTTGATGTTATTTTATAAAATGAAGGCCATTTCAAGAGCTTTAAATGATGTAAAGTTTATCTCTCTAGGTCCATTACTATTAGAGATATAATTGTCCAAACATAGCAAATCATGCTAATTAGTCAAAGTTCGTTGAATGACCCATAAGTAAAATTGAAAATGCACACAAACTAATTTATATTTTAAGATGATTATCAATTTATAGGTAAGAATTAAGTTGATTTTTCTCATAAAACGACTTGCGAGTGCAGATTTGACCCAAAAAAAACAAATTTAGGAGTGGTTAAAATGTATATTTTGTTTTTAGCCATTTTCATGTTTTGTACTCAATTCTTTCCCTTGCCATTTCAGTACGTTTTTTCTCGTTATAAATGCAAGAGCACAAACTGCATGTTACACATTTCATTTTTTACAAAGCGAAAAGGTCTCATGTGGATTGCATTTAAGACATTGATTAGTGCTAAACATGGGTTAAACATATAAAATACTTTTCCAAAAATTTGCAATCTCCAATTTGGATATGGAAGCAAGAAGGTTGGTGTAATTACTGCACAGCTGTTTGGAACCGGATAAATTAGTTTACAAAATATCAATGTTTTTTTAACGATATATCCTTGAAAATGTGAAATTTTTCAACGGTAATGAGAAAAATATGGCAAATTATATGGTATCAAAATATCAACACCCATGGAAAAAATGGGGGCTCAAAAATGTGATCTGGACACGCTCCTTTAAATTAGTACATGTGTCCTTGAGCAATGCACTTTGCGGGTCATTCCGTGTGAAATCACCTAAATTTCAGAAAATTTTTCAGGGGTCCGACTCAGATTTGGACGAAACTTTTTTTAAAAATACTTCAACCTACATGTATGTCATGAACATGTTTAGAGGCCAACTCGTTGCTGAGATATGACCTCCAAAAAATTCCTACCCTACCCACTTTTTCCCAATCATATCCGTGCCATTGAAGTTTTTTGGCCTGTAACTCAAAAATGCTTGGGAATTTCTAACTGAAAATTGATATACATATCCAATCTGCATGATTCTGTTCTCAAAAGTACGGTACCACGTTTCCTTTTCGAGATGTCGCTCCCCGAAAACTCTCATTTTTGTTTATCGTGGTAACTTTTTTAAATTGTTGGCTCCCCATGGTGCCTACATGGATGGTCCGATTGACTTCATATTTTATATGCACACACACTAGGCACATGGGTTTGCTTTCTATCAAGGACAAAGCAACGAGTTGGAGTTGGCCTCTAAAATTTTGTACATGTTCATGACATAGGTTGAAGTATTTTTAGAAAAAGTTTCGTAAAATTTTCTAGGTGATTTCACACGGAATGACCCACCTATAAGGACAGTGAATGTTGATGTGTTTGCTAGAATAATAGCCGACATAAGTTCATAATATAACATGCAGTTCGTACTCGGCAGGAAAGAGCATAATGGAATGTCTGTAGCACAAGTTAAAAATAGGGAATTCAACTGACCTCCTATTTTAAGTTTGTTCTAATCTTGCATATCAAAAATGATGGGTTTTGGTGCTGTATATATATTTACCAGTATGTATGAATGAAAATTGCGGCCATGCAGTCACAACATTGAACATTTCGATTATTTACAGATGAGTAGGTCAAGTCTGTACAATGTACGTATATTCATGTAGCCTTTTCGCAAATTCAACTTGATATGCACAGATTTAGTCTTCATGATGATATAAAAATACAATGCAATTTTTTTCTTCAGCATATTGCAGGTAATTGCAAAATAAGTTAAAGGCAGCTGTATCATTGGTAATCTCAAAAATCAGAAATGTTTAAAGATTTACACCTAACTTACACAAAATAAACATAAAAAATGACCGTAGAAAACTTCCCCTGAAATGGTTTTGTCTGAAGTGCTATATTCTTTGAGAAATGAGTAGACTATTAGTCTCATGAGACGAAAATTAAATTTGCCCGAGTGCTATTTCGCCCATGGTTCAGGGCGAAGTGGTTTTTGGGCGAAATGACTGCAAACCATTTTTTTGACTGTTTTCTCAAAAGTTAGACGAAGTACGGAGCTGGTTTTTGCTCAGATTGGTTTTAATCATGCATATCTTCATAGTATACATGATTGGTAAACTGTTACAAATAGTTTTACCCCCCTGTGTGATTGAAGATATGCATGATTAAAACCAACCCGAGCAAAAACCAGCTCCGTACTTCGTCTAACTTTTGAGAAAACAGTCAAAAAAGGGTTTGCAGTCATTTCGCCCCAAAACCACTACGGCCTGTGCACGAAGTGGCATTTGGGCGATGTAGTGTTTCGACGAAGTCATTTGGGCGAAGTGGTTTGGGGCGAATTTAATTTTCTTCTCATGAGACAAAAACTAATTGTTTTACTCATTTCTCAAAGACTATAGCACCTCAGACAAAACAATTTCAGGGGAAGTTTTCTACGGTCATCATGTTTATATTGTGTAAGTTAGGCGTAAATCTGTGAACATTTTTGATTTTCGAGATTACCAATGATGTTTTTGCCTTTTAGATGTCAAGAGACATGAAATGCGATATTAAAGGACATATCAGACATTTGGCGGTAAATTTGTGTACACTGATTTTGCCACCAATTTCTCAAGCAATGAAATTGCGAAAAGGCCCATATTTTAGTTAATTTTTTTAAACTTAGTTTTAAAATTATCAAAAATAATGGTTTCCAGAAAATGCAGTTTATGTATGGATTTTCATCTCTCAAGCCAAGTTTCTTGAATTTCACCGCCCACGTATTCCAATTTTGTTTTAGTTTTACTTTTTGCCACAAGATTAAAATTTGGAGGTCAGTTCCTTCTTAAAAAATATACATGCACAGAGCCAATTTTAGTATGAAATGTTGATATCCAAACAGTCAAGTGTCATGTACTCAATACCTTGGTTAATTCAAAAAGGTTGTAGATGTGCCTTTGGGCAAGGCATTTTACCATAAATTGCCTCTCTCCACACAGAAAAATAGGTACATGTACCTACTTTGGAAGTGAATGTATAAAACTCCAGTACTACATGTATTGTTATATCATTAACATCAAATTGAGAATTGTCCAGATTTTCATGGTAAAATTGGCTCTGAGCACAAACAATGCACCTTTAAAGTTACAATAGAGACTGATACTTACATTATTTAAACTGGACCCTTGGCTGGTGATCAAAACCTGAGAAAAAAAGACAAAGTATTGCTGTTAATGAAATAAATAAAACGTTCCTGAAACCCTTACCATGATTGTTCAAAAAAAAAATTGTGGTAATTTACTTATTTGTAAGTGGATTAAAGTGAGAGAATTCTATACATGGTATTTTTTCCATATACATTGAACAAAGATTTGAAGGAAATTACCTCCTGAAATCAACAGATAATTTAATTTAAAAATATACTTCCCACTTACACTTTTGTCGCAAATGTCGCTTTTCTGTAGAAAAATGACAAGATTTATAACCATTCCCGCATGCGCGCAGCGCCCCCTGTTGTCGTGCTTACGCACGACCGCTCGCGCCGTAATTGTGTGCATTACTTCATGCAGTAATTTTATCATTTATCTCAGAAATGCAACATTTGCGACAAAAGTGCAAGTGGGAAGTGTATCTTAAAATTTGATGATCTGTTGATTCCAGGAGGTAATTTCATTCAAATCATAGTTCAATGTATACGAAAAAAATACCCTTCCTCCATGGTTAGACGAAGTACGGAGCTGGTTTTTGCTCAGGTTGGTTTTAATCATGCATATCTTCAATCACACAGGGGGATAAAACTATTTTTAACAGTTTACCAATCATGTATACTATCTTTAAGTTGTTTTTATAAGGTCCCCACCCGCTCCCCTCCATGTTGGAAGGAATCACAAAACAAGTTTCCTTTTCCCCTTCAAATTCACCCATTTTACTCGACCCACGTGTCCTAAATCCCGAACCCCACAGAAGTAGAAATACTTTATTTTTATTTTACCATTCCCACATAGCATGAAAACATGGGAAAACAGGTACAATCGTCGATTATAAAGTCCGTTTACGTACCTAAAAAAATCCCAGCAGCATAGATTATTGTCGAGGACGTCCCGTATCGCCAGCATATCATGACCGGCCGTCGGCAGTTCGTCTGTTGCAAAATCTGCCTGCTGCTTTCACGCCTCACTGCTTCGTCCGGAATGCGGTGGTTACTGAACTGAAGAATGGACACGTAGCTTCTGAGATGCACCTGCATCCCAGGACCTATTCAAACATCTTAGGATTTTTTTGTTAGCGGGCCCGCAGGTCGCAAACAAAGGTGCAAAACTCTCATTACGTAATGATATAATAGGAATGGAATAACATGCAAAGTAGTTATGATTAAAGGGTTATTTAGGATTTTTATCAATGAAATCTATGCTTTAAAACCACTATACTCAGTTAAAGTCATAAAAATCCTATTTGGAGCTTGCTTTGGGGGTTAAAACAAAGGTTTTTAGTTTTTATGCTAATACAAATATGCATATTCATGACCAAGGTCATTATGTCACAAGAGGCAAATACAGGAAAATCACATTCAACTGTGCACAGAAGATTCCACTTTTTTTCTCAATTTTCCTGAATTTTTTTGTAATCCATGGCTGTTTGAGTTTGTTTTACATGTTGCCTGCTGTAAGCATTTTATTAAAAATAAAAATTATATTGTTCGTTTGGATGTTAAATCAATAAAAGGTAGCCTCTTTCATCATTTTTGGCCAAAAATGTTATGATTCAGATTTTCCTTAAAATTGCAGGAAATGTTCTTTAGAACTCATAGATGATATTTCTTGACCTTGACTACTCATCCACGAGATAAAATATTGAAAATTTCAGATTGAGGAAAAATGTCAAATTTTTGGCCAAAATTTAAATTTTTCTTAGAAATTAGCTTGGCAAACCGCCAAATAGGTTCTAAACAGGCTAAATTTTTGTTAGGAGTCATTTCTGAGACATTTTCAAAAAGGTCAATTTTGGACTAACCCCTTGCAAAATTTATCATTTTTCGCCAAACATTTGTATGATAAGATTTTGCTTGAAATTGCAGGAAATGTTCCTTAGAACCCATAGATGATATTTCTTGACCTCGACTGCTCATCCACGAAATAAAATATTGAAAATTTCAGATTGAGGAAAAATGTCAAATTTTTGGCAAACAAAAAAACATTTTTTCTAGAAATTAGCTTGGCAAACTGCCAAATAGGTTCCAAACGGGCTAAATTTTTGTTAGGAGTCATTTCTAAGACATTTTCAAAAAGGTAAATTTTCGCCATTTTTGAAAAAAAATTGCTGGACTAACCCCTTGCAAAATTTATCATTTTTGGCCAAAAATGTTATGATTCAGATTTTGCTTGAAATTGCAGGAAATGTTCCTTAGAACTTATAGATGATATTTCTTGACCTCGACTGCTCATCCACGAAATAAAATACTGAAAATTTCAGATTGAGAAAAAATGTCAAATATTTGGCAAATAAAATATATTTTTCTAGAAATTAGCTTGGCAAACTGCCAAATAGGTTCTAAACGGGCTAAATTTTTGTTAGGAGTCATTTCTGAGACATTTTCAAAAAGGTCAATTTTGGCCATTTTTGAACAAAATTGCTGGACTAACCCCTTGCAAAATTTATCATTTTTGGCCAAAAATGTTATGATTCAGATTTTCCTTAAAATTGCAGGAAATGTTCTTTAGAACCCATAGATGATATTTCTTGACCTTGACTACTCATCCACGAGATAAAATATTGAAAATTTCAGATTGAGGAAAAATGTCAAATTTTTGGCCAAAATTTAAATTTTTCTTAGAAATTAGCTTGGCAAACCGCCAAATAGGTTCTAAACAGGCTAAATTTTTGTTAGGAGTCATTTCTGAGACATTTTCAAAAAGGTCAATTTTGGACTAACCCCTTGCAAAATTTATCATTTTTCGCCAAACATTTGTATGATAAGATTTTGCTTGAAATTGCAGGAAATGTTCCTTAGAACCCATAGATGATATTTCTTGACCTCGACTGCTCATCCACGAAATAAAATATTGAAAATTTCAGATTGAGGAAAAATGTCAAATTTTTGGCAAACAAAAAAACATTTTTTCTAGAAATTAGCTTGGCAAACTGCCAAATAGGTTCCAAACGGGCTAAATTTTTGTTAGGAGTCATTTCTAAGACATTTTCAAAAAGGTAAATTTTCGCCATTTTTGAAAAAAATTGCTGGACTAACCCCTTGCAAAATTTATCATTTTTGGCCAAAAATGTTATGATTCAGATTTTGCTTGAAATTGCAGGAAATGTTCCTTAGAACTTATAGATGATATTTCTTGACCTCGACTGCTCATCCACGAAATAAAATACTGAAAATTTCAGATTGAGAAAAAATGTCAAATATTTGGCAAATAAAATATATTTTTCTAGAAATTAGCTTGGCAAACTGCCAAATAGGTTCTAAACGGGCTAAATTTTTGTTAGGAGTCATTTCTGAGACATTTTCAAAAAGGTCAATTTTGGCCATTTTTGAACAAAATTGCTGGACTAACCCCTTGCAAAATTTATCATTTTTGGCCAAAAATGTTATGATTCAGATTTTCCTTAAAATTGCAGGAAATGTTCTTTAGAACCCATAGATGATATTTCTTGACCTTGACTACTCATCCACGAGATAAAATATTGAAAATTTCAGATTGAGGAAAAATGTCAAATTTTTGGCCAAAATTTAAATTTTTCTTAGAAATTAGCTTGGCAAACCGCCAAATAGGTTCTAAACAGGCTAAATTTTTGTTAGGAGTCATTTCTGAGACATTTTCAAAAAGGTCAATTTTGGACTAACCCCTTGCAAAATTTATCATTTTTCGCCAAACATTTGTATGATAAGATTTTGCTTGAAATTGCAGGAAATGTTCCTTAGAACCCATAGATGATATTTCTTGACCTCGACTGCTCATCCACGAAATAAAATATTGAAAATTTCAGATTGAGGAAAAATGTCAAATTTTTGGCAAACAAAAAAACATTTTTTCTAGAAATTAGCTTGGCAAACTGCCAAATAGGTTCCAAACGGGCTAAATTTTTGTTAGGAGTCATTTCTAAGACATTTTCAAAAAGGTAAATTTTCGCCATTTTTGAAAAAAATTGCTGTTAGTCCAAATTTGACCCTTGCAAAATTTATCATTTTTGGCCAAAAATGTTATGATTCAGATTTTGCTTGAAATTGCAGGAAATGTTCCTTAGAACTTATAGATGATATTTCTTGACCTCGACTGCTCATCCACGAAATAAAATACTGAAAATTTAAGATTAAGGAAAAATGTCAAATTTTTTGCCAAAATTTAAATATTTTTCCTAGAAATTAGCTTGGCAAACTGCCAAATAGGTTCCAAACGGGCTAAATTTTTGTTAGGAGTCATTTCTGAGACATTTTCAAAAAGGTCAATTTTGGCCATTTTTGAACAAAATTGCTGGACTAACCCCTTGCAAAATTTATCATTTTTGGCCAAAAATGTTATGATTCAGATTTTCCTTAAAATTGCAGGAAATGTTCCTTAGAACCCATAGATGATATTTCTTGACCTTGACTGCTCATCCACGAAATAAAATATTGAAAATTTCAGATTGAGAAAAAATGTCAAATATTTGGCAAAAAAAATATATTTTTGCTAGAAATTAGCTTGGCAAACTGCCAAATAGGTTCTAACCGGGCTAAATTTTTGTTAGGAGTCATTTCTAAGACATTTTCAAAAAGGTAAATTTTCGCCATTGTTGAACAAAATTGCTGGACTAACCCCTTGCAAAATTTATCATTTTTCGCCAAACATTTGTATGATAAGATTTTGCTTGAAATTGCAGGAAATGTTCCTTAGAACCCATAGATGATATTTCTTGACCTCGACTGCTCATCCACGAAATAAAATACTGAAAATTTAAGATTAAGGAAAAATTTCAAATATTTGGCCAAAATTTAAATATTTTTCCTAGAAATTAGCTTGGCAAACTGCCAAATAGGTTCCAAACGGGCTAAATTTTTGTTAGGAGTCATTTCTGAGACATTTTCAAAAAGGTCAATTTTGGCCATTTTTGAACAAAATTGCTGGACTAACCCCTTGCAAAATTTATCATTTTTGGCCAAAAATGTTATGATTCAGATTTTCCTTAAAATTGCAGGAAATGTTCTTTAGAACCCATAGATGATATTTCTTGACCTTGACTACTCATCCACGAGATAAAATATTGAAAATTTCAGATTGAGGAAAAATGTCAAATTTTTGGCCAAAATTAAAAAATTTCTTAGAAATTAGCTTGGCAAACCGCCAAATAGGTTCTAAACGGGCTAAATTTTTGTTAGGAGTCATTTCTGAGACATTTTCAAAAAGGTCAATTTTGGCCATTTTTGAACAAAATTGCTGGACTAACCCCTTGCAAAATTTATCATTTTTGGCCAAAAATGTTATGATTCAGATTTTCCTTAAAATTGCAGGAAATGTTCTTTAGAACCCATAGATGATATTTCTTGACCTTGACTACTCATCCACGAGATAAAATATTGAAAATTTCAGATTGAGGAAAAATGTCAAATTTTTGGCCAAAATTAAAATTTTTCTTAGAAATTAGCTTGGCAAACTGCCAAATAGGTTCTAAACGGGCTAAATTTTTGTTAGGAGTCATTTCTGAGACATTTTCAAAAAGGTAAATTTTGGCCATTTTTGAACAAAATTGCTGGACTAACCCCTTGCAAAATTTATCATTTTTCGCCAAACATTTGTATGATAAGATTTTGCTTGAAATTGCAGGAAATGTTCCTTAGAACCCATAGATGATATTTCTTGACCTCGACTGCTCATCCACGAAATAAAATACTGAAAATTTAAGATTAAGGAAAAATTTCAAATATTTGGCCAAAATTTAAATATTTTTCCTAGAAATTAGCTTGGCAAACTGCCAAATAGGTTCCAAACGGGCTAAATTTTTGTTAGGAGTCATTTCTGAGACATTTTCAAAAAGGTCAATTTTGGCCATTTTTGAACAAAATTGCTGGACTAACCCCTTGCAAAATTTATCATTTTTGGCCAAAAATGTTATGATTCAGATTTTCCTTAAAATTGCAGGAAATGTTCTTTAGAACCCATAGATATTTCTTGACCTTGACTACTCATCCACGAGATAAAATATTGAAAATTTCAGATTGAGGAAAAATGTCAAATTTTTGGCCAAAATTAAAATTTTTCTTAGAAATTAGCTTGGCAAACCGCCAAATAGGTTCTAAACGGGCTAAATTTTTGTTAGGAGTCATTTCTGAGACATTTTCAAAAAGGTAAATTTTGGCCATTTTTGAACAAAATTGCTGGACTAACCCCTTGCAAAATTTATCATTTTTCGCCAAACATTTGTATGATAAGATTTTGCTTGAAATTGCAGGAAATGTTCCTTAGAACCCATAGATGATATTTCTTGACCTCGACTGCTCATCCACGAAATAAAATACTGAAAATTTAAGATTAAGGAAAAATTTCAAATATTTGGCCAAAATTTAAATATTTTTCCTAGAAATTAGCTTGGCAAACTGCCAAATAGGTTCCAAACGGGCTAAATTTTTGTTAGGAGTCATTTCTGAGACATTTTCAAAAAGGTCAATTTTGGCCATTTTTGAACAAAATTGCTGGACTAACCCCTTGCAAAATTTATCATTTTTCGCCAAACATTTGTATGATAAGATTTTGCTTGAAATTGCAGGAAATGTTCCTTAGAACCCATAGATGATATTTCTTGACCTCGACTGCTCATCCACGAAATAAAATACTGAAAATTTAAGATTAAGGAAAAATTTCAAATATTTGGCCAAAATTTAAATATTTTTCCTAGAAATTAGCTTGGCAAACTGCCAAAATAGGTTCCAAACGGGCTAAATTTTTGTTAGGAGTCATTTCTGAGACATTTTCAAAAAGGTCAATTTTGGCAATTTTTGAACAAAATTGCTGGACTAACCCCTTGCAAAATTTATCATTTTTGGCCAAAAATGTTATGATTCAGATTTTCCTTAAAATTGCAGGAAATGTTCTTTAGAACCCATAGATGATATTTCTTGACCTTGACTACTCATCCACGAGATAAAATATTGAAAATTTCAGATTGAGGAAAAATGTCAAATTTTTGGCCAAAATTAAAAGTTTTCTTAGAAATTAGCTTGGCAAACTGCCAAATAGGTTCTAAACGGGCTAAATTTTTGTTAGGAGTCATTTCTGAGACATTTTCAAAAAGGTCAATTTTGGCCATTTTTGAACAAAATTGCTGGACGTTATATAACCCCTTGCAAAATTTATCATTTTTGGCCAAAAATTTTATGATTCAGATTTTCCTTAAAATTGCAGGAAATGTTCCTTAGAACCCATAGATGATATTTCTTGACCTCGACTGCTCATCCACGAAATAAAATACTGAAAATTTAAGATTAAGGAAAAATTTCAAATATTTGGCCAAAATTTAAATATTTTTCCTAGAAATTAGCTTGGCAAACTGCCAAATAGGTTCCAAACGGGCTAAATTTTTGTTAGGAGTCATTTCTGAGACATTTTCAAAAAGGTCAATTTTGGCCATTTTTGAACAAAATTGCTGGACTAACCCCTTGCAAAATTTATCATTTTTCGCCAAACATTTGTATGATAAGATTTTGCTTGAAATTGCAGGAAATGTTCCTTAGAACCCATAGATGATATTTCTTGACCTCGACTGCTCATCCACGAAATAAAATACTGAAAATTTAAGATTAAGGAAAAATTTCAAATATTTGGCCAAAATTTAAATATTTTTCCTAGAAATTAGCTTGGCAAACTGCAAAATAGGTTCCAAACGGGCTAAATTTTTGTTAGGAGTCATTTCTGAGACATTTTCAAAAAGGTCAATTTTGGCCATTTTTGAACAAAATTGCTGGACTAACCCCTTGCAAAATTTATCATTTTTGGCCAAAAATGTTATGATTCAGATTTTCCTTAAAATTGCAGGAAATGTTCTTTAGAACCCATAGATGATATTTCTTGACCTTGACTACTCATCCACGAGATAAAATATTGAAAATTTCAGATTGAGGAAAAATGTCAAATTTTTGGCCAAAATTAAAATTTTTCTTAGAAATTAGCTTGGCAAACTGCCAAATAGGTTCTAAACGGGCTAAATTTTTGTTAGGAGTCATTTCTGAGACATTTTCAAAAAGGTCAATTGCTGGACTAACCCCTTGCAAAATTTATCATTTTTGGCCAAAAATGTTATGATTCAGATTTTGCTTGAAATTGCAGGAAATGTTCTTTTAGAACCCATAGATGATATTTCTTGACCTCGACTGCTCATCCACGAAATAAAATAATGAAAATTTCAGATTGAGAAAAAATGTCAAATTTTTGGCCAAAATTTCAATTTTTCTTAGAAATTAGCTTGGCAAACTGCCAAATAGGTTCTAAACGGGCTAAATTTTTGTTAGGAGTCATTTCTGAGACATTTTCAAAAAGGTCAATTTTGGCCATTTTTGAACAAAATTGCTGGACTAACCCCTTGCAAAATTTATAATTTTTGGCCAAAAATGTTATGATTCAGATTTTCCTTAAAATTGCAGGAAATGTTCTTTAGAACCCATAGATGATATTTCTTGACCTTGACTACTCATCCACGAGATAAAATATTGAAAATTTCAGATTGAGGAAAAATGTCAAATTTTTGGCCAAAATTTAAATTTTTCTTAGAAATTAGCTTGGCAAACCGCCAAATAGGTTCTAAACAGGCTAAATTTTTGTTAGGAGTCATTTCTGAGACATTTTCAAAAAGGTCAATTTTGGACTAACCCCTTGCAAAATTTATCATTTTTCGCCAAACATTTGTATGATAAGATTTTGCTTGAAATTGCAGGAAATGTTCCTTAGAACCCATAGATGATATTTCTTGACCTCGACTGCTCATCCACGAAATAAAATATTGAAAATTTCAGATTGAGGAAAAATGTCAAATTTTTGGCAAACAAAAAACCATTTTTTCTAGAAATTAGCTTGGCAAACTGCCAAATAGGTTCCAAACGGGCTAAATTTTTGTTAGGAGTCATTTCTAAGACATTTTCAAAAAGGTAAATTTTCGCCATTTTTGAACAAAATTGCTGGACTAACCCCTTGCAAAATTTATCATTTTTGGCCAAAAATGTTATGATTCAGATTTTGCTTGAAATTGCAGGAAATGTTCCTTAGAACTTATAGATGATATTTCTTGACCTCGACTGCTCATCCACGAAATAAAATACTGAAAATTTAAGATTAAGGAAAAATGTCAAATATTTGGCAAAAAAAATATATTTTTGCTAGAAATTAGCTTGGCAAACTGCCAAATAGGTTCTAAACGGGCTAAATTTTTGTTAGGAGTCATTTCTGAGACATTTTCAAAAAGGTCAATTTTGGCCATTTTTGAACAAAATTGCTGGACTAACCCCTTGCAAAATTTATAATTTTTGGCCAAAAATGTTATGATTCAGATTTTCCTTAAAATTGCAGGAAATGTTCTTTAGAACCCATAGATGATATTTCTTGACCTTGACTACTCATCCACGAGATAAAATATTGAAAATTTCAGATTGAGGAAAAATGTCAAATTTTTGGCCAAAATTTAAATTTTTCTTAGAAATTAGCTTGGCAAACCGCCAAATAGGTTCTAAACAGGCTAAATTTTTGTTAGGAGTCATTTCTGAGACATTTTCAAAAAGGTCAATTTTGGACTAACCCCTTGCAAAATTTATCATTTTTCGCCAAACATTTGTATGATAAGATTTTGCTTGAAATTGCAGGAAATGTTCCTTAGAACCCATAGATGATATTTCTTGACCTCGACTGCTCATCCACGAAATAAAATATTGAAAATTTCAGATTGAGGAAAAATGTCAAATTTTTGGCAAACAAAAAACCATTTTTTCTAGAAATTAGCTTGGCAAACTGCCAAATAGGTTCCAAACGGGCTAAATTTTTGTTAGGAGTCATTTCTAAGACATTTTCAAAAAGGTAAATTTTCGCCATTTTTGAACAAAATTGCTGGACTAACCCCTTGCAAAATTTATCATTTTTGGCCAAAAATGTTATGATTCAGATTTTGCTTGAAATTGCAGAAATGTTCCTTAGAACTTATAGATGATATTTCTTGACCTCGACTGCTCATCCACGAAATAAAATACTGAAAATTTAAGATTAAGGAAAAATGTCAAATTTTTTGCCAAAATTTAAATATTTTTCCTAGAAATTAGCTTGGCAAACTGCCAAATAGGTTCCAAACGGGCTAAATTTTTGTTAGGAGTCATTTCTGAGACATTTTCAAAAAGGTCAATTTTGGCCATTTTTGAACAAAATTGCTGGACTAACCCCTTGCAAAATTTATCATTTTTGGCCAAAAATGTTATGATTCAGATTTTCCTTAAAATTGCAGGAAATGTTCCTTAGAACCCATAGATGATATTTCTTGACCTTGACTGCTCATCCACGAAATAAAATATTGAAAATTTCAGATTGAGAAAAAATGTCAAATATTTGGCAAAAAAAATATATTTTTGCTAGAAATTAGCTTGGCAAACTGCCAAATAGGTTCTAACCGGGCTAAATTTTTGTTAGGAGTCATTTCTAAGACATTTTCAAAAAGGTAAATTTTCGCCATTGTTGAACAAAATTGCTGGACTAACCCCTTGCAAAATTTATCATTTTTCGCCAAACATTTGTATGATAAGATTTTGCTTGAAATTGCAGGAAATGTTCCTTAGAACCCATAGATGATATTTCTTGACCTCGACTGCTCATCCACGAAATAAAATATTGAAAATTTCAGATTGAGGAAAAATGTCAAATTTTTGGCCAAAATTTAAATTTTTCTTAGAAATTAGCTTGGCAAACCGCCAAATAGGTTCTAAACAGGCTAAATTTTTGTTAGGAGTCATTTCTGAGACATTTTCAAAAAGGTCAATTTTGGACTAACCCCTTGCAAAATTTATCATTTTTCGCCAAACATTTGTATGATAAGATTTTGCTTGAAATTGCAGGAAATGTTCCTTAGAACCCATAGATGATATTTCTTGACCTCGACTGCTCATCCACGAAATAAAATATTGAAAATTTCAGATTGAGGAAAAATGTCAAATTTTTGGCAAACAAAAAACCATTTTTTCTAGAAATTAGCTTGGCAAACTGCCAAATAGGTTCCAAACGGGCTAAATTTTTGTTAGGAGTCATTTCTAAGACATTTTCAAAAAGGTAAATTGTCGCCATTTTTGAACAAAATTGCTGGACTAACCCCTTGCAAAATTTATCATTTTTGGCCAAAAATGTTATGATTCAGATTTTGCTTGAAATTGCAGGAAATGTTCCTTAGAACTTATAGATGATATTTCTTGACCTCGACTGCTCATCCACGAAATAAAATACTGAAAATTTAAGATTAAGGAAAAATGTCAAATTTTTTGCCAAAATTTAAATATTTTTCCTAGAAATTAGCTTGGCAAACTGCCAAATAGGTTCCAAACGGGCTAAATTTTTGTTAGGAGTCATTTCTGAGACATTTTCAAAAAGGTCAATTTTGGCCATTTTTGAACAAAATTGCTGGACTAACCCCTTGCAAAATTTATCATTTTTGGCCAAAAATGTTATGATTCAGATTTTCCTTAAAATTGCAGGAAATGTTCCTTAGAACCCATAGATGATATTTCTTGACCTTGACTGCTCATCCACGAAATAAAATATTGAAAATTTCAGATTGAGAAAAAATGTCAAATATTTGGCAAAAAAAATATATTTTTGCTAGAAATTAGCTTGGCAAACTGCCAAATAGGTTCTAACCGGGCTAAATTTTTGTTAGGAGTCATTTCTAAGACATTTTCAAAAAGGTAAATTTTCGCCATTGTTGAACAAAATTGCTGGACTAACCCCTTGCAAAATTTATCATTTTTCGCCAAACATTTGTATGATAAGATTTTGCTTGAAATTGCAGGAAATGTTCCTTAGAACCCATAGATGATATTTCTTGACCTCGACTGCTCATCCACGAAATAAAATACTGAAAATTTAAGATTAAGGAAAAATTTCAAATATTTGGCCAAAATTTAAATATTTTTCCTAGAAATTAGCTTGGCAAACTGCCAAATAGGTTCCAAACGGGCTAAATTTTTGTTAGGAGTCATTTCTGAGACATTTTCAAAAAGGTCAATTTTGGCCATTTTTGAACAAAATTGCTGGACTAACCCCTTGCAAAATTTATCATTTTTCGCCAAACATTTGTATGATAAGATTTTGCTTGAAATTGCAGGAAATGTTCCTTAGAACCCATAGATGATATTTCTTGACCTCGACTGCTCATCCACGAAATAAAATACTGAAAATTTAAGATTAAGGAAAAATTTCAAATATTTGGCCAAAATTTAAATATTTTTCCTAGAAATTAGCTTGGCAAACTGCCAAATAGGTTCCAAACGGGCTAAATTTTTGTTAGGAGTCATTTCTGAGACATTTTCAAAAAGGTCAATTTTGGCAATTTTTGAACAAAATTGCTGGACTAACCCCTTGCAAAATTTATCATTTTTGGCCAAAAATGTTATGATTCAGATTTTCCTTAAAATTGCAGGAAATGTTCTTTAGAACCCATAGATGATATTTCTTGACCTTGACTACTCATCCACGAGATAAAATATTGAAAATTTCAGATTGAGGAAAAATGTCAAATTTTTGGCCAAAATTAAAAATTTTCTTAGAAATTAGCTTGGCAAACTGCCAAATAGGTTCTAAACGGGCTAAATTTTTGTTAGGAGTCATTTCTGAGACATTTTCAAAAAGGTCAATTTTGGCCATTTTTGAACAAAATTGCTGGACGTTATATAACCCCTTGCAAAATTTATCATTTTTGGCCAAAAATTTTATGATTCAGATTTTCCTTAAAATTGCAGGAAATGTTCCTTAGAACCCATAGATGATATTTCTTGACCTCGACTGCTCATCCACGAA
Organism: Henricia sp. BOLD:AAB3569; assembly: GCA_037783545.1. NCBI lineage: Eukaryota > Metazoa > Echinodermata > Asteroidea > Spinulosida > Echinasteridae > Henricia > Henricia sp. BOLD:AAB3569. The sequence continues at coordinate 642,058 of JBBELK010000868.1, read as the reverse complement.
ATAAAATACTGAAAATTTAAGATTAAGGAAAAATTTCAAATATTTGATCAAAATTTAAATATTTTTCCTAGAAATTAGCTTGGCAAACTGCCAAATAGGTTCCAAACGGGCTAAATTTTTGTTAGGAGTCATTTCCGGGGCCTTTTTTAAAAAGGTCAATTTTGGCCATTTTTGAACAAAATTGCTGGACTAACCCCTTGCAAAATTTATCATTTTTGGCCAAAAATGTTATGATTCAGATTTTCCTTAAAATTGCAGGAAATGTTCTTTAGAACCCATAGATGATATTTCTTGACCTTGACTACTCATCCACGAGATAAAATATTGAAAATTTCAGATTGAGGAAAAATGTCAAATTTTTGGCCAAAATTAAAAATTTTCTTAGAAATTAGCTTGGCAAACTGCCAAATAGGTTCTAAACGGGCTAAATTTTTGTTAGGAGTCATTTCTGAGACATTTTCAAAAAGGTCAATTTTGGCCATTTTTGAACAAAATTGCTGGACGTTATATAACCCCTTGCAAAATTTATCATTTTTGGCCAAAAATTTTATGATTCAGATTTTCCTTAAAATTGCAGGAAATGTTCCTTAGAACCCATAGATGATATTTCTTGACCTCGACTGCTCATCCACGAAATAAAATACTGAAAATTTAAGATTAAGGAAAAATTTCAAATATTTGATCAAAATTTAAATATTTTTCCTAGAAATTAGCTTGGCAAACTGCCAAATAGGTTCCAAACGGGCTAAATTTTTGTTAGGAGTCATTTCTGAGACATTTTCAAAAAGGTCAATTTTGGCCATTTTTGAACAAAATTGCTGGACTAACCCCTTGCAAAATTTATCATTTTTGGCCAAAAATGTTATGATTCAGATTTTCCTTAAAATTGCAGGAAATGTTCTTTAGAACCCATAGATGATATTTCTTGACCTTGACTACTCATCCACGAGATAAAATATTGAAAATTTCAGATTGAGGAAAAATGTCAAATTTTTGGCCAAAATTAAAATTTTTCTTAGAAATTAGCTTGGCAAACTGCCAAATAGGTTCTAAACGGGCTAAATTTTTGTTAGGAGTCATTTCTGAGACATTTTCAAAAAGGTCAATTTTGGCCATTTTTGAACAAAATTGCTGGACTAACCCCTTGCAAAATTTATCATTTTTCGCCAAACATTTGTATGATAAGATTTTGCTTGAAATTGCAGGAAATGTTCCTTAGAACCCATAGATGATATTTCTTGACCTCGACTGCTCATCCACGAAATAAAATACTGAAAATTTAAGATTAAGGAAAAATTTTCAAATATTTGGCCAAAATTTAAATATTTTTCCTAGAAATTAGCTTGGCAAACTGCCAAATAGGTTCCAAACGGGCTAAATTTTTGTTAGGAGTCATTTCTGAGACATTTTCAAAAAGGTCAATTTTGGCCATTTTTGAACAAAATTGCTGGACTAACCCCTTGCAAAATTTATCATTTTTCGCCAAAAATGTTATGATTCAGATTTTGCTTGAAATTGCAGGAAATGTTCCTTTAGAACCCATAGATGATATTTCTTGACCTCGACTGCACATCCACGAAATAAAATACTGAAAATTTCAGATTGAGGAAAAATGTCAAATTTTGGGCCAAATAGGTTCCAAATGGGCTCAATTTTTGTTAGGAGTCATTTCTAAGACATTTTCAAAAAGGTAAATTTTCGCCATTGTTGAAAAAAATTGCTGGACTAACCCCTTGCAAAATTTATCATTTTTGGCCAAAAATGTTATGATTCAGATTTTCCTTAAAATTGCAGGAAATGTTCTTTAGAACCCATAGATGATATTTCTTGACCTTGACTACTCATCCACGAGATAAAATATTGAAAATTTCAGATTGAGGAAAAATGTCAAATTTTTGGCCAAAATTAAAAATTTTCTTAGAAATTAGCTTGGCAAACTGCCAAATAGGTTCTAAACGGGCTAAATTTTTGTTAGGAGTCATTTCTGAGACATTTTCAAAAAGGTCAATTGCTGGACTAACCCCTTGCAAAATTTATCATTTTTGGCCAAAAATGTTATGATTCAGATTTTGCTTGAAATTGCAGGAAATGTTCTTTTAGAACCCATAGATGATATTTCTTGACCTCGACTGCTCATCCACGAAATAAAATATTGAAAATTTCAGATTGAGGAAAAATGTCAAATTTTTGGCCAAAATTTAAATTTTTCCTAGAAATTAGCTTAAATAGGTTTTGGCAAATTTTAAGATAAATTTATAATTTTTAGCCAAAAAATGCGATCTAAAAATTGCATGGATTGACACAATAATCCCACCACCATTTGTAACAAAATTCCAATCAGATCCTGAGGCGTTTTGTAGCGGATGGACCCGCAGCTCCTCCTGTTGGTGCTGGCACTGCATGTCCGTCTGCACGTGGTTCCTGTTCTACCTGAGCACGACGCGGTGAATTCCCAGAGCCCTGCGCAACCTGTGAATAAGTCGGACAGACGTAATTTTGATGAATCTATTTTCTGTTCAAGAACCAGAACAAGATATAAATCATACCTAAATCCATAAAGCAAACCAGATGCCTAACTGTGGCCGAGCCATGCTTTGGGTTTTTGTCGATTCACAGAGAATGATAAATGTTTCCTGTCACAACCTGAACCCAAACACGGAACCCCAGCAATCTTTAGCGCTGGGGCAAACAGAATATCTCTATTTAGTAATAGTGCTCACTATATTAAAAATCAAATCCAAATATTTGAAAATTTCATTCTTCACTCAAAAATCTGGGCTTAATTTCACAGCACTGTTTAGCAGAAAACACTATTTGGCAAAATCTTGTGCTAAGCAAAAATATGCAGAGAACCAGTCAAAAGTAATACAGATAACATTTTAGCTGGTAACCTATTCTTGTTAAGCATATTTCGGTGCTAAAGACATTTTCTGCTAAACAGCTCTATGAAATGGACCCTTGATTATTTTTAAAATCCAAATAGATTTCTTTGGGACTGTAATAAAAGAAAATCAAACTACGTACGTTCCCCATATGACGCCTGATGTTTTGTACCGTTCTGTCAAACGATTCGCCCGGAGCGGCTGTCTGTATTTCTACTCCTGATGACAATTCATTCCCCGGATGTTCACCCCTTTTCAGTATATCCCTTGCCTCGCCCCCACAAGCCAGACCAAATCCTGAATGTTCCGTTTCACCGGGGTATTTCCGTTTCCGTAACAGCTGCCGTGGTACAAATGACGACGTTTGTACAATCGTCGGGCCATCTTCAGATCCTGTTGGAATATCAGAGTGTGCGGTTTTGTCTAAAGTTGGCTGCTCTGTTGTACACGCATCCAAAGTCGTGTCAATGGAGCTGGCTAAAGGACGTGTCGAATCGGTTTCACTTTGCGTATCCTTGCTCCAGGCGATGCGTGCCAGGAATTTAGAACGACCCCGCTGGTTTGTCCGATTATTGACTTTCGTGTCCTCTCTCAGTTTCAATTTAGGTCGAGCACCTTTTGCGTAATATTCAGATCCATCTGTATCTGTCGGCGTTTTTCCATGCATAAATGAACCGTCTCGCACTGTTGTATTTGTTGAAATATTCTTTGCAAGACCTACATCATTCGAGATTCTAGCATGTTCAGTTTTGTGATCGTCAGGGTATGGGTTGAAGTTCCGTGGCAACGTAGCGTGCGTTGTCGGTAGCCGCGGATACTGGTCATGTGATGTTTCTGGCCTCTTCCATTCTGTCACAGGGAGATGTTTGGGAGGGGCTGGTAGATTGTGTGGTATTTCAGGCACTTTATCATCGGGAAATGTTTCGCTGGATTGACGCAAGTCTGTTGATGTTTGTCTCCCCAAATCTGGTTTCTTTGGGCCTATGGTTGGGGTACCGATAGAATCTTCTACGCTATCTTGTGTGGCCAATGCAGAAGGGATTTCTTCAGAAACTGCAGTAGTATCTTCTATATAAAAAAATAAAAAATAAAAAACGAAAACAGAAATCTAAATTTAGTATACAAGAACTGCAGATGCAACATGCAGCTATTGTCTGTCAAAATGTCAAAAAAAAAGGGGTTAAAGGCACAGGCCACGAAATACACAGCTCCATAGCAAAGGCATGGAGCTGCGTATTTTGTGGCACGAATTTGGCGCTCGCGCATCCCAAAAAATACGATCAAACATGGCCACTGTAGACAACGCGGTTTGAAAAGCACTACGGCTGCACGCTAAACGCGAAGATTCCGACAATTACATTGCAAATCAAAACTGCTAACTCAACCGGCAGTGGTCTTCCATAGTCAAAGAATAAACATTTCAAAATTCTCCTCGACACGCCGAATGTTGAAGCAAAATATTGAAGCGTGTCACGTTCGAGATGGGATTGCTTGGATGCAATACGTATTGGGAATACCGTGCATTCGGTTGTGTTCAGTGTTTACGGTATGCCGGTATGGTCAATACCGGCGTACGAATTGTGCTGTTGAACGCGCACCAGGTGTTGGAGTTTGGTGGAGTTGGGAAGGTTAGGGTTAGAGTTAACAAATGCCCAATCCCCAAGTACTGTTGAAAAGAGTATAGTACATTGGTGCAACAATGCATTTAAAAAAACCTTTGCTCAGTGCACTACAGGGTTAGCAGGGCACAATTTGCATGGCATTTCAGTCGTGATATTTGAGGTTCTGGAGTTTAAAAATGGAATCCACCATACCAGTGCCTTCTTGCTTCAATCTGCGCAGCCGTCTTGCAACGCCCTTCCTTCTTTCCTGCAGTTTGCGTCTTGTGTCGTCCACAGTTTCATATTCTGGGGCGTAGGTCACGTGCAAACAGCTACCGTAGAATGGACGATCATCCAGCTTGCGCTTAGCAACTCTGGTGGAAGAAGAGAAAGATTAATAAATGAAAAGTTCCTAAATTTAATTATTTAAAAAAATTGTTTTAAAAATAAATATCGTCAGAAAGTATTCTTTATTTTCAGTATCTATTTAAAAAGTTGGAATTGAACAATGCTGTGATGTTTTACAGCGCATTTCTCACAATGCACCACTGTGAAACTGACCAGTATTAGTGTACCCAGTGCGCGCGCGATGCAACACAGATTTCCAAGTCCCTAACCAGACAGTGGAACAGTTTGCCCACCAACATTCATGAATATGATTCTATACTACCTTGCCGCTTGTAGATCCGCATATTTGACCCAGTAGGCCTTGGTGAATGCCTCAACTGGAAAATCCTCCAAGATTCGATATTCCTCAATGGTGCCGTAAAGTGAGAACCGTTTAATCAACTCATCCGTAACTTTGATATCTGGTACGTCTTGCACTAGCAAATAGCGTGACTCCTGGTTGATTGTGTACACCTAAAAAATGACGATTCAAAAAGAATGAGTGCATTATTTCTAATCAAAATATGAAACTCCTAGTCATTTGAGCATGGTTAAAATTTCAGAAGTGTTTTTCTTTAAAATTACTCAAGCATCAGTAAATGCAGATTTGGGAAAAGTTTTTCCTTAGCATGCTTATTAAATTCATGGAACTTTTCCCTCCTAATTTTGCGTTTTTAGAATCAAACTAACATTTTACACGGTTTATAGATCATAAAAAGGCAAATCATGGGTGTCCGTGCATGGTATCTGTAATGAACCCCATTCAAACGTGAGGGGACATCACCACGCATGCTAGACAGAATGATTCTGTCCCTACGGGATTGTCCCGTAGGGACGGAAGGAACCCCTTTCATAAAGTGGATTGTTGTCATTTTGCCTCGAAATTAGAATCACACCCAAAAATTTCCTCCTAGTTGTGTCCTACAGTGGTTTAAGATGTACATGATTGGAAAATGATTCAAAAAAAAAAAAAAGACTTACAGAACCGTTTTTGAAGCCAAAATTTCCTCTCGCGCGCGTGGAATCCGGACGAGGATTTTCTTCGTAACTGTAAATTCTGGACACTAGAGGGCGCTGTTACGAATTAGTGGCTCTGGCTATAGCTATGCTGTTACTATGCTGTTTCTAAGGACCTTTATTGTCTGCCCATGGCAACGGCATAGCCACAGCCAAAGCCACTAATTCGTAACAGCGCCCTCTAGCGTCCAGAATTTACAGTTACGAAGAAAATCCTCGTCCGGATTCCACGCGAGAGGAAATTTTGGCTTCAAAAACGGTTCTGTAATCTTTTTTTTGAATCATTTTCCAATCATGGACATCTCAAACCACTGTAGGACACAACTAGGAGGAAATTTTTGGGTGTGATTCTAATTTCGAGGCAAAATGACAACAATCCACTTTATATGAAAGGAAAGCTCACAGACTACACGCATGCATGCATTGAATGTCGGTCGTTTCGTACCCAAGTTGTTTCGTACCCAGTCGTTTCGTACCCAGGTCGTTTCGTACCCAGGTCGTTTCGCACCCAGGATTCATTGCACACGTGACAAAGGGTTCCAAATCCTTTTCTATTGAACAACAATGCTACTGTCAATCACTCTTGGTGGTTCACGGGACGGTGTTGTTGCGGTTTGTTTTGTCTGATTTTTTAACCTGCCACTGCATGGTTTTTTTTCTTCTTGGAGCTTACTGTTTGGAGCTTACCCTGCGGTTTGTGGGTCTTTTGAGCTTGGGTTATGATCGACGTTGTTTGTCTTTAATATTGTAGCGTGATTTTCTTTGGTTGCTGGTTTTTTTTTAAATTGTACTTTTTATAATTATCAAGTTTTGACTTTAATTAAAAACTGTCATAAAGTGCAATTCAAGAGTTTTTAAAATGTTCAATGCCTGAATCTACCCTGGTGTTAATGTTTTCACTCTTTTATAATTATCAAGTTTTGATTTCAATTCAAAAAACTGTTGTGAGTAATAAAATGCAAATCACTAGTTTTGAAATTGTTTAATGCTTTTCAATGTGTTCAGTTTGGCAGTAATAAAAAAAAAACAATTTCGCATTGGTTAAAAAAGTAGGCTCAATTCTAACCTGTGGAGAAAACAAAATAAATGTAATTTTTTATTAATCATTAATTTCCGTTTTTATTCTGGCTTTGATGCAAATCTTGACCAATCTCTCTTGTAGATGTGTTGGTCCTGAAAAGGACCGGTTGTTTTGTTGTTGGTCCTGAAAAGGACCGGTTAATTGTTTTGTTGTTGATTTACAGGGCTGGACCTATTTCTCCAGTTACCCGGGTTTTCAAGGGGATACGGCTTTTCCTTTGAAATGAAAACAAAACTATGTAGATCCCTATACGATAGATTTTTAATTGGTTTATTGTGTTATTCCAGTGTTATATTCTTTCAATATGAGTTTTAAAAATTCAAAAAGGGAAAACAACCTTAATAAAAACGGGAACCAAATGTGTTTTCCCAAAGGATTTTTCGCCGCTAGAGGGCCCACATTCGGTAGCTACTGTGCGTGAATGCGCGCCACCGCATTGGTCGAGACTTCATCAGAATGATTCGAATGATTGACAGTGAAACAGACAGCCAGTACTGTAGGACGCAATCTTAATCCCTGGGAACTTGATACGTACATCTCTATGATGATGCCGAGCGTCGGTGACTAACAGGAGCGGGTTTGCATGACTGGCTTAATCTCCTTTGTGCATCAGAATGATTCGAATGATTGACAGTGAAACAGACAGCCAGTACTGTAGGACGTAGCCCCGCGAGCAGTGCTTCGGTTTTCGGAACCTTAGCCCTGTGTTCTGCTATACACCAAATCTGTGGCAAACTCACGCAAATGAAATTTGGCCCACGGCTCTGATATTTGCTCAATAGGTGCACTCACCCCAGTTTATAAATATTCCGAAGAGTACGCATCGATCCGATGTCTAGTTTCGGTGAAATCGTGGGGAAAGTTTGAGACTTTCGTGCGTGAAATTCCGACTTTCACCATGCGCGAGAGCGGAGAGGTCAACACTAGACTGGTTCCACATCCTCAATTTACTTCCCTTCGTCGTAAGATGAAGGGAAGTAAATATGAGGACAGCGAACCAGTCTAGATTGTGTTGACCTCTCCGCTCTCGCGCATGGTGAAAGTCGGAATTTCACGCACGAAAGTCTCAAACTTTCCCCACGATTTCACCGAAACTAGACATCGGATCGATGCGTACTCTTCGGAATATTTATAAACTGGGGTGAGTGCACCTATTGAGCAAATATCAGAGCCGTGGGCCAAATTTCATTTGCGTGAGTTTGCCACAGATTTGGTGTATAGCAGAACACAGGGCTAAGGTTCCGAAAACCGAAGCACTGCTCGCGGGGCTATGTAGGACGCAATCTTAATCCCTGGGAACTTGATACGTACATCTCTATGATGATGCCGCGCGTCGGTGACTAACAGGAGCGGGTTTGCATGACTGGCTTAATCTCCTTTGTGCATAATAATTGACTGGGTACGAAACGACTTGGGTACGAAACGACCAGGGTACGAAACGACTTGGGTACAAAACGACTTGGGTACGAAACGACCTGCTTCGCATGCATTTAATAGCCAAGTCGTCTGTCCAGAAACTGGGCACTGCATCGTCCCCGTACTGGAGCATTCTCAGGCAACTATTTTCAATAATAAGGTAACACATCTAAACTTTACAATCATCAAAACCCTTGAACCTTACTTTAACGGCCTTTTCTTGTCTACCATCTCGATATGCAGGTCGTATGTCGCAGATCTTCTTTTTCCGATGGTGATCCATGGGCGCCGCCATCTTTTTTTACCCAGCCGAATCACGGCCGGCTGTGGCTTATAAATGTCATCTTTTTATCAACATGGTTAGTGGTAGCCGGATATTATTCATGTCGTAGCCGTTGTGGCGCCACCATGCGGCGAAAATTATCTGAATCCTTGATACATATCAACAAATATTTTGTTTCTCTCCTTTTTGTTCAGCACTTCATTCAAGCAGCTAGAATTTAAGGTGTTCATAAATTGTTCCAAGTCACAAGATTTCATGCGTATACCCTCAAGAAAGGGGGAAAAATAAATACATTTTATTTATACAGGCAGCCACGTACGTGGAAAAACTTTATATAAAATGCTTCAGGTGTAGCAAGTGACTGCATAAATTGGTTCGTTAATTTAAATGGGGATGCGCAGTGTTTTTAAAATTTTCAATGGGACAAATGAGGACAAATTCTAAAAGTTCTTCCTGAATATAAGAATCTGATACAAATGTGGACCAATGTCTGCGAGTTTGGGAAATCTGGATGCAGTGAAAAGCAACTTGGCACACCGGGATTCGAACCAAGGACCTTCTGCTTAACATGCAGACGCCCTACCAATTGAGCTATGAAGCCAAGTGGTGGTCTCGAATCACGGTAGTGCAGTTGTTCCTCACTGGTTGGGATTGGCTATCACATGAGCTTAGCAAACCCTACAGAGAAATAACCACCCCTCCCAGAGATCAACTGCATGAATAAGAATCTGTGCAAACCAATGTAGAAAAATCAAAATGCTGAACCCGCTTATATTCCATTCTGCAACCAAGTTTAACTATTGTAAAGTTTATGCCTTCTCTTTGTATACGTTGCAGCGCAGGAAGCCCAATGTACCTGATTGGTCTAACAGGGGGCATAGCCTCCGGGAAAAGCACCGTATCCAGGTTCTTCCAGGATTTAGGATGTCCCGTCATTGATGCTGATTTGGTAGCAAGAGAAGGTATAGTGAAACCTGTTAATTAAGGCCACCTTGATAAAGGGGCCATCTGTTTATAGTGGCCAGTCGCAGTGGTTAGTTGAAACTTTTGGACTAACTCGCGAAACCTGTTTGACCAGGTCTCAGTGGTTAGTTGACGCTTTTGGACTAACTTACGAAACCCGTTTGACCAGGGCCCAATTTCATAAAACATGTTAGCACCCGATTTTTGATTAAGCAGCACTCTCTCCATTTCATAAAACTGTTTAAGCACTAGCAAACCAAACGGCATGCTAACCTACCGATTTTTTGCTAACGTGACGCCATCTTTTTTCTTCGCCATTCTCGGCAAAATTCGAGACACATTTTCCAACAGAAACACAACTTTCAGCTGTTGTTGAAATATTCCAGTCAGCGACAGACAAGGGTCTTCTGTGGTAGTGATAATCATCCAAAAATGGAAACATAACCAATGATGGTACTTTGAAAATGTTGCCGTTGACTTATGAAAGCAGACGATGAACGCGTTCGAACAAAACAGACGACAGCGTTGCGCGCGCACTCTCTACGCGCGCTTAGAACAACAAGTTTTATGAAATAGGCCCTTGCTTGAGCGAATATTCGTGCTATGCTTAATCAAAAATTTTGATTAAGCGTAACATGTTTTATGAAATTGGCCCCAGGTCTCAGTGGTTAGTTGACGCTTTTGGACTAACTCACGAAACCCGTTTGACCAGGTCTCAGTGGTTAGTTGACGCTTTTGGACTAACTTACGAAACCCGTTTGACCAGGTCTCAGTGGTTAGTTGACGCTTTTGGACTAACTCACGAAACCCGTTTGACCAGGTCTCAGTGGTTAGTTGACACTTTTGGACTAACTCGCGAAACCCGTTTGACCAGGTCTCAGTGGTTAGTTGACACTTTTGGACTAACTCGCGAAACCCGTTTGACCAGGTGGCAGTGGTTATAGTTGATGCTTTTGGACTAACTCATGAAACCCGTTTGACCAGGTCTCAGTGGTTAGTTGACACTTTTGGACTAACTCATGAAACCCGTTTGACCAGGTCTCAGTGGTTAGTGACACTAACTTGCGAAACCTGTTTGACCAGGTCTCAGTCGGATCCCATTTTTCCTCCCCTATTACTAGTGGTTGAGCCCAACAAGCCTTCCTGGAAGCTCATTGTAAAGCACTTTGGCAATGGCATTCTGCAGCAGGACGGTACCATTGACAGGCCCAAATTAGGGGGGATTATCTTCAATAATGCTGAGAAGCGAAGACTGCTGAATTCTTGCACTCATCCGTTCATTCAGCGCGAGATGATGTGGAGGGTCCTGAAATGTTTAATCCAAGGTTGGTTCAAGCCGTGTTCTCACTGGATGATTGCCCAACATATTTTACTACATGTACATGTAATGCGATGGTAAACTGTTTAATTCCCAGACACCTCTTAAGCTCGGTAATGCACACATGTAAAAGAAATACATGATAATTACATGATTGACTTCGAGCGCTTATAAAATCTCAAAATTGAGGCTGCGTTCGAGCGTGTGCGCAAAGGGCAAGACTAACAACACTCGGGTCAGTAAGAGTATGCTCTCGCTATTCCTGGACAAATATGGAGTGTGCTCTTACTCCTGACGAGTGTCATGTGATTTGTACGAAGATGGCGGAGTATGGGTGGAATTTTGGGTGAATTTGCTCAACGTGTCAAATTAAAAAACTGAAACTCACTAAGGCTTGTTCTAGACAGCATCAATGATTCTGCAAAGGTTCTCACGACTGTACATGTGCGTCTGTATTTTCTTCAGTTTCTTGTGAGCAGTGAAACAACATTTTTTTGTGCAGTCATGGCAAGAGACAGCCATCCTGATTGATGGCCATTCGCGCATGCGACTGCAGACTTGCCGTCTGGTAATGTGACCCGAGTGCAGTGCGCACACATTACTCCGGAGTAACAGTGTGGAGTAACGAGGACTGTACGCTCGAACGTAGCCTGAGAGTACTGATTGTATTTTTCCGGTAATCACTTTAAGAAGGCACCAGCCGTACTTAAGCTTCAGACCAGTTGGTTTATTGCAACGGGCAGTGGCCAAGTCAATTTTATTTTTTTCTGCAGGTTATCCGTATGTTATCATGGACATTCCTCTTCTGCTTGAAGGTAGTGCACTGCGCAGATTTCTACGCAAAGTGATTGTAGTTTACTGGTGAGTACCGGTACTACTACACCAACAGTCAAAGAAATGCACTACTACATCGTATACTCCCCCAAATTATATGTAATTTCCATAAAAGATCAATTTTTGATCAGAACAGAAGTTCATGTTGAGACAGAACAGTGGTCTAACACGGACACACTTGTGGGGTACAAAACACAATGGAACAATGGTACCCCATAAAGAAATTCAAAAGGAACAGTGGTACCCCACAGAGGAATTCTAAAGAAAAGGGAAAATAGGACAACAATGCATGTACCCCATAAACCCCTGTGTACACAGACTAGTGAACTTGTGGAAAACTAGGCAATTAACCTCCACGAACTGTACCACTCTTCATTCGATCTTTAAGATGTATACGTACACGATAATTAACTAATGTTCGCTATTTAAAGCAATTTCTCCAAGTTTAATTATTCCCTGAAGTGCTTTGCAGAGGGTCTTTTCTGATAAACTCTCCAACTGTTTATTCCACACTCCAATACCTCAGCATTTCCTGCCCCACCTTCATTGCATCTAATGAAGTACGTGTACTTTGTTGCTACGAAAGCTCATGCTAAATTTGTTCCTACACTTTGTTTGAAACAGAAGCGAACAGTCACATGATCAGCTAGCTCCAATCACATGACCTTAAACTGGTTCAGACATAAAACATGAGCAAACAGCTGCATGTCTAAACACCAGCAAACACGGTTTGGTAAAGTTTGCTGTTTAATGGGCTGTCCACACCTGCAAACTTTTCTTAAAAATATGACCAAACTTGAAGTTTAGTAACGTTTTATGTGAAATGTTTGCCAGTGTAGACGAGGCTTAAAATGCTACCTTGTATTTAATACTGTAAGCTGTTAAGGGGAATGCCACAATCTAAGTGCTGATAGGGTTGAGCGCCTTGGCCAGGTAGCCACCTAGTTGAAGTGAAATGGTTCTGGTGATTTCCTGATGGCAGGGTGGACATGAGCGCTATAAAAGAATCCACCATTATTATTATTATTATTATTCAATTCTTTTTGTCATTTTCCAGCGATGAGCAAACCCAGCTGAACCGCCTCATGTCACGCAACCAACTCACCACAGAGGAAGCCCGAGCGAGGATAAACTCTCAAATGCCTCTAGAATCCAAACGCAAGCTGGCCGACTACGTCATTGATAATTCAAACAGCATTGCCGATACGAAGCTGGCAGTGGACTACTTAAACAGACAATTCCAGTCATCATATGCACACTGGAAACTAAGACTGGTTTTAATTGTTGGTAGTTTTGGATTTTGTTTTACTGTGTACAGTCTAATCAGATATATCTTATGAAAATTTCGGACCTTCACAATTTTATTTTATATTCATAATTGCCAAATCAAGTGATATGTTTCTTCAAAGATACCAACGAAAAGAGGCAAATGTTTTAGTGAGGATAAAACAAAAAATGAGCATGATGTATGACATTTGTGTTAAAGGCAAGGCTCGTCAGCAATGCGCACGCGCCAAATTCGTGCCACGAAATACGCAGCTCCATATTTCATGGCGCGCGCGCGCATTGCCGACGAGCTTGTGCCTTTAAAGGTAGTATACATGATTGGTAAACCGTTCCAAATAGTTTCATCCCCCTGTGTGATTGAAGATATGCATGATTAAAACCAACCCGAGCAAAAACCAGCTGCGTACAACATTTGAGAAAAGTCAAAAAATGGTTTACAGTCATTTCGCCCTGAACCATGGCATTTGGGCGAGGTAGTGTTTAGACGAAGTGGTTTTGGGGCGAAATTAATTTAGGTCTCGCAAGACGAAAAATAATTGTTTTGCTCATTTGTCAAAGACTACAGCACTTTAGTGAAAACCATTTCAGGGGAAGTTTTCTACCGTCATTTGTAAATTTCCGATTCCTCAAGAAACCAATCATGTATTCTACCTTCAATGCTTTCTGCATACTATGACATGCATCATGTGCACAAACTAATGAAGAAAACAATCTGATGCAATGACATGTGGCTGCTACGGTCTCTAAAGGGTTAAGTGTGGCGTAAATTACATATGAAATGCACAGTAGAATATCTAATGTTTTAAACTGTTTATTTGATTCACGTCATAGAGTGCTTCTAACACGAAATATGCTGCAATACTTGAAACTTAAACAGTGTGACTTTATAAACTTTTTACATTGGTTGGTCTATAACAGAATTTCTACTTGGCAAATACACTTGTCTGAACATTTTAAAATTAGTTTTACAGAATCAAGTCTGGACAGTAAATGTAGAAGACATTTAAAACCAAAATTAGAATGAGAAGTAAAAAAAAAAAAATGCACCTATGAGGCAAAGTGGTACACATGCGTACTCCCACAGGTTTTCCCTGTACATGCACCAACCTCTTTATACAAAACTTAATTTTAAAATGCCTTAAAGAAACAAATTAACTTGCTCAGGTGCATTATTTCTTAAAGGGAAAGTCAAATGACTGCAGAAGCAGTGTGACAGATTATATACAGATTTAAGAAACGATCAAAAACGCAATAACAATATACCACGACAAATTATGGATAATCCACAGACATTTGTCACTGTGCGGCCATCTTCCCTTTTCTCCTATTAAAGTGAACGTAACCAAAGCAAGGCTTGCAGAAAAAAAAAGTTTAGTCCCGTGTTGAAATTTATTGAGTGCGTCACAACGACACACTCAATGATTTCTTAGGGAGATTACATGCGCTATCGCGGGGTTGCACAGACGCACTGATTGTGCCCGACATGTACTATGGGGAACAAGACCAAGATGGGCGCACCGTGATAAAAGATCAATAGAGGCAGTCGAGTAAAAATAATTGTTTCTTTTACTGATTTGTTACTACATACCCTAAATACAAGCCAGCCTACATTATTGTACTTCTGTAGGACCCTGATGGCATTATACTGAGGCGTGAAGTACCCATATTAAACCCTAGTGGTACCCATTACACTCCACCCAAACACACACAGGGCACCCAGTCGTACCCAAGACAGTTACAGCCTTGAGAAGCCGGGCTCATTCCTCTAACTGACTGTACATGCTATGTAAGTATGCCAATGAAGGAACAAAAGAAATGCAATTTTTTGATTTAAAAAGCATTTAATCTGAGAGTGGAAATTTTCAGCACACTGAAATTGTTTTGCTGTCGTGCACAATGAAGCTGTTATGTGAATATTTCGATGTCGGCTTAATTACAAAAGAAATTTTCAGATTTTGGTTAACTGTTGCTCGGTATACTTTAAATGAAACCCATCTGCGTTGCAGCCTAGTGGTACCTATCACACTCCATCCAAACACACATTGGGCACCCAGTGGTACCCAAGACAGTTACAGCATTGAGAAGCCAGAGTCAAGCCCAGCATACGTCCTTGGTGGCGGGAGCAACGCTCTGCCTCTGGGTACGGGTGCCTCGAGGTAACTTCTGGTAGATTCAGATCTCTGGGAAAAGAAAAACAAATACATGTAACTCAAACATTAAACGAGCTTGTCCAGATTTTTCCATATGCAGCACGATATGTAGCAGAAAGTACCGGGTCCCCTTCCATTGTACATGTAACTCGAACAACAATTGTATCTGCACACCTGCCGCATGGATACTTGTACACAAACTCACAAAAGGGTAATTAAACAATCACAAAAATTTGTACACAAGAAAACCGTTTTCTTCACTGTACATGGGTTATTCCATGAAAACAGGACAGTGTCCCCCTTGCGTCATGACACTTCTGGAGTTGATTTTTTATAATTACCAGATTTCAGAGAACGATTACCCTCGGCATATAAAGAATATATGACCTCATGAATCAAACACCACCTTTATCTGTTGATACTACCCAAAACATAACCAGAACGATTCAATAAACTAGTGCGATCTTCTAAATGTAAGTGTGACATTTTGAAATTTTCGCTCAAAATGTAACAAATTTCGCTCATGTAATTTAAATTGGTAAAGTCCAGGTTCTACAGCTGGGTAAAATCAGCAACTACCTTTTCCAGAAAGAAACTGGTCAAAAAGACTTGAAATGTAATTGCAAGAGTTGAGAAATGCCTTGCAGTCCCTCCTTACGTCGTAAAACAATTTTCTTGAATATTTTCAAGACTATGATACCAAGACATGTCTAACCATCTGTAAATTATTGTAGATTTTCTACATTTACAAATTGCACAGAAATGTCTTTAAACGATTTAGTTAACTTGAAAAGGCCATTTTTACAAATGCATCAAAATGTCACACTTTGGCTCCTGTTCTTATGGAAATACCCACATGTGTATTAAGCCGGCCGTACACCTTGCGTATCGACTCCGTTGCGATTGCACAGACGCGCCAAATTTCGAGCATGCTCGAAATTCTGCGATTGCAATGGACACGTACACAAAATCTTGACCACATCGCCATCGGAATGCATCGCAAAACCCGTACACCTTGTGATGCGACTGCACAACATGCGCTACCGTGACCAGATCACGGACGAAACGCAAGGTTTAAAGCCGGCTTTAGAGTTAATAAATCTTAATGACACTGTTAATAATACAAAAAGAATAAGGGACAACAAAAATAGAACAAAAAAACACTTTATTCTTTTCAAGCTATGAACAAGCGATGAACAAGGGATTTGTAATTTGAATTCTCTAAATGCCAACCTTTTTTAGCAATAAAATGGAGCATTTTTTTCTTCTTCAGAAACTTGAAAATTAAAGTTTTAAGAAAATAAAATAAACATTCGTTTCTATACTACTAACATTTTCTTGGGATCCCTCTTATATATTTATATAATTTTATTAAAGATTTTTTAAGGCAAATATGTTTATTCTGTAATAAGATTCTGTAATTTGTAAAATGCATTTTCCTAAAAAAAAAAAGTGTAAAATAAAATGCATTGCATGCAATTTATATCTATATCGGTTCATATCGCATATATCATGACAATTTATATTATTACCCTTGGTCAGTGGGCTCTTTTTCTTAATTGATCACTCTCAAATGACGTCACTTCCTACAGATTCCCACGTGCATCAAGATCTTGAGCGTAAATTTTTGTGACGCGCAAGTCAAAAGTTCGTCCACCCCTTCCAAGCTGAGTGATGTTCCTGTAGGAGCCTATCAGCGATTAAGATCAAGAAGAAGATCAGCTGCGCTGTATTTTGAACAAATTTTAAGCAACACACGTGCGTTTCAAACATTTTTCCAGGGTGTGCGTGTGTGTACTTGATGGCATTTAATACGCAGTAGCATTTTTCCGACAAAGATGGCGTGTGTGAGAGTGGTCAATAACATTTCTTTATTTAACTCCATTAGCGATAATGAGCTAATCAACACTTTTATTACCCTCACAAGTACCCATACTTCTGGGTGGAGAGAGGCAATTAACGACAAAGTGCCTTGCCCAAGGACACATGGCACCATAGACCAGATGTCAACATTGCAATTTGAAAAAGAGTAATTTGCCCTGAGGCACTCGCTTTGGACACGAAATTTTATAATTTACACCCGAGCCTTATTAAAATCCCACATTTGAAGCTATGCATTTTAGAATTGTCACAATACTGATCGTCATTGGCTGAAACAATTGTACAAATTGCGCCAAAATCGTAGATGTTGGCATCTCTGAACTTTGGTCTCGAGTTTGATGAACAAGACCACTTGGCCATGATACAATTTTACAATCAACATAAAAAGCTGACCTCGGCATAACATAACAACAAAATGAGTTGACGAACCCATCATGCTGTGGTTGTACTCACATGACGTTACAGCCATACTCGCGTTTTTACCGTATACTCGCGTTTTACCGTATACTCGCGTCACCGCTTCGCTTTCTTTTCATACATTTGCAACGCTTTGGACAGCGTTTGTGCAACTTGCTTGGCCAGCGCTGCATCAGCTTCAGTTTGGATTACTGAATGCGGCTGAAAGATAAAATAACAGAACTGATGTCGTTAAGAATGTAAGTTTATTTAATTTTAGTTTGACCATGAACCCAAGTACATTGAAACCTCAATAAGAGCACTGTTGAAGGTAGAACACATGATTGGTAAACCGTTACAAATAGTTTTATCTCCCTGTGTGATTGAAGATATGAATGATTAAAACCAACCTGAGTAAAAGTCAGCTTCGTACTTCGTCTAACTTTTGAGAAAACAGTCAAAAAATGGTTTACAGTCACTTCGCCCCAAAACCACTTTGCCCTGAACCACTTCGCCCTGAACAACAAATGGTTTTTGGGCTAAGTGGTGTTTGGGCGATATGGTTTTTGGGGGAAGTGGCTTTTAGGCGATATGGTGCAGGGCGAAGTGAATTTTCGTCTCATGAGACGAACATATATTGTTTTACTAATTTCTCAAAGAATATAGCACTTCAGACAAAACCATTTCAGGGGAAGTTTTCTACCATGATTATGTTTATATTGTGTAAGTTATGTAAATCTGTGAACATTTCTGATTTTCGAGATACCAATAATGTGTTCTCCCTTTCAGACTGGTTCATACTTCACACGATAGTGTTCAAACACCTGAACATGAACACGAATCTGACGTAAATCCGACTTGAAACATTTTGTGGCGAACATACTGAATGAGAGAAATGCAACAGATTTTCTTGATCCACAAAGAAATTCAATTTTCCCTTCGTTCATTGCCAAGGTTACAGAGTCTACACAAAAACCAGTTTCAGATTACCAGTCAATGTTTCGACACCCTCTCTCCTTCCAAAATACTACTTAACATTTTTGTCGCCACCATGAAATGCCAACATTTAACACTGCATGTAAAGACGTACGCTGCCTTCGACCCCCTCCCCTTCCTACGCTCTGTAGAACCGTGAAAACTCTGGACAGCCCCTAATGTCACAAATGCTTCCTTCTTGACAATTTTTATCAAATGAAGTGTCACGCTTTGTGTCTCAACTCCACAGAATGACCCATTAAATAAAAATGACTGACCAGTTTGGCTAAGATGTCTTGTACAGCCTTGGCGTCACTGCTGCTATTGATGACTAGTTTGTTGCTGTTGGCTAGGCTAGTCATTAAGGAGCTGGAGTTTCCGCTACTGGCCTGCTGGCCAGTCGATGCAGTGTAACTACTAGTGGCTGGTTCACTTTGGTTTTGGTAGCCTAGGGACAGTCCTTCACTATAAAGTTCACTGCTGTAGATTCCGCCACTGGCCTGCTGGCCCCTCGATGCAGTGGCCGGTTCACTTAGGCTTTGGTGGCCTAGGGACAGTCCTACACTATAGAGGTCACTGCTGGAGATTCTGCCACTGGTCTGCTGGCCACTCGGTGCAGTGTAACCACTACTGGCCGGTTCACTTTGGTTTTGGTAGCCTTGGTAGCCTTGGAAGATTTTGCCACTGGCCTGCTGGCCACTCGGTGCAGTGTAACTACTAGTGGCCGGTTCACTTCTGTTTTGGTAGCCTTGGTAGCCTTGGAAGATTTCGCCACTGGCCTGCTGGCCACTCGGTGCAGTGTAACTACTAGTGGCCGGTTCACTTCGGTTTTGGTAGCCTAGGGACAGTCCTTCATTAGACAGTTCACTGCTGGCTGTTCCCCAAGTTTCGCGTCCACTGACCATTCCTGAACTCGCCACATGGCTGCTAGTCATTTCTGCACCGGCCATTTGACCACCGGACAATTTTGTCCCGGCCATTTCTGCGTTGGCCATTTCTGCAACGGCAATTTTCGCAATGGCCATTTTCGCAATGGCCATTTCCTCGCTGCCCATTAAATCACCGGCCATTTCCGCACTGCCCATTCCCTCACTAGCCGGGTAGTTTTCAGCCATTTGACTGCCGGCCATATAACCGCCACCTCGGTAGCCACTGTCCATTCTACCGCTAGCCAGTGAACTTGACGTGACGCTTTGACTTCTACTTGAATCCAGTTCCATGTTGGGTGTTTTGGTGAAGCTTTTCTTTAAGCAGCTCCTCAGGGAAGGAGTTGAGGGTTGAATGGGTTTTTGATGTGTTATTTGCTCTGAGCTGACCGTCACTTGCACCTGGGCTGTTGGTTCATCTGCTTGGGACTGAACAAAATCAATAAAAGGTGAACAAATAGAAGACAAAATATCAGTTTTTGGGAAAGAGCACAAATGAACACCTCCATAGAGCCAATGTTTGAAATGATGGACAAATCTCACGTCTGACTAATTTGCTCAAAGAAATGATATTAAGTGTCACAACATTCTAAGCCATTGACTCTTTCACTACGGCTAGCTGCTCACAGCGGTTCAAGAAATGTCTACGTCCAGCCAGAAAGCCGTTGTCAGCTGCTCACCGTTACACATAAACAAATGGTGGCCTTCAATTAATTACGTCACAGACCTTGACAAATCTGAGTTGTTCCAAATTTATGCCCAGTATGATGTGTGCACAGCAACAGCCACGCTATAATGTTTAAATGCCTAAAGTGATGTCAGAGGTCACCCCGCCAATTGACCACTCTCACAGATGGCCATCTTTGTAGGAAAAATACAACTGTGTATTAAACACCATCAAGAACACGTACGCACATCATATAAAATGTTCCATGAGCTTAAATAAGATAAACCACCCTCCCCTCCCCTCCGCCTCCCCTCCCCTTCCCCAGAGATCACAAAGATACTACCCAAATGTTCAATTCTCACATAGGGGCTGTCCATAAAGTATGTATACATAAAATGCAGACTTTTTAGACCGCACCCCCCAGCAGGAAAAATTGGTGACGTCACACTTTAACATTGGGTGTACGCAATGGCTCTAACACCCCTCCCTATCTCCGTGCGTACAATCTTTATGGACAGCCCCATAGCCATCTGGTGCTGCGAGCTCATCTATTATAGAGGCCAGTCGTGTGTAGTACAATTTTCAAGCCCCCTTTCCACTGTATTTGTTTCTGATATATGTGACCCGCTCTGGAAAAGGTAGTATAAGTCGCGCAGGCTAGGACGGGTTTTCGCGACCATAAGTATTCATCTGTTGCGAATCCATGTTCATTAAAATACAAAAACACAATAGAAATTCCAGGTGGTGCCCAGATACCGCCTGGAATTTCCATTGTGTTTTGGTATTTTAATGAGCGTGGATCCGCCACAGATTTCTACTCATGGTCGCGAAAACTCGATCTAGCCTGCACGACTCATACTACCTTTTTCCCAGAGCTGGTGACATATAAGAATTTTATTACATGTACTATTATACCTGAGCACGTGAGTAGGTTCTGCGTTCCAGATAATGCTCTTCCTTCGTAACCAGTGGCTCTCTCTAAAAAGGGTAAATCCAGACGAATTGTTTTTAAATTACTGCCCATAAATTCCTTTTTAAATGCCTTGATAATACACCTGTCAATTTGCTGATAAACACTGATATTTCCATTTAATTTTTCAAAATTGTATAATTAAGGCAAATCATTCTTATAAAAAAATTTCAAAATTAGACTTGACCAGTGTTCAAGTCTAGTCGCAAACGAACCTAGATCGTGGTTGGTCATTGTCTTGTTGTTTTACTTGTAAGCATAATAAATTCATCACAAGCAGGTATTTACGAGTTATTTGTCAATGAATATTTGAAGGCTTCAGGCGCAAGCGCCACTAAAATTTGATATCAAGTGAAAGCTGTCAGTGCCTAGTGTACGATGATCAAATCATTTCTGTTTCAAAACCCGCTAAATCCCACATTTAAGCTATCCGAAAACTTGTTTTTTGCAGAAACCGCTAAACGGCAACTGCATTTTTCGGCAAAAGCCGCTATGTCCACACAGCGCCAATCAGAGGGCACGCATCAGATCAGGTGTCACATTCAAGATAGCAGCCCCCACGATCGCCGATTGTTCATGCTCTAATTTCCTGCCGAATCTACTCTAATAAAGATGGAAAACTTTCATGAAATGGACGAACCTGTGATTGTTTCACCATCAGGCAAACGAAAACATTATCAGCCACATATTTCTGCCCGTTATACGGCTAAAGAAGATCGTTACCGTGGCAACGATGAGATGGACTTAGCGGGTTTTGCAGCAAAAGGCAGTAAAATTTCATAAAAATTAATTAATTGGAAAAACTTAGATTTGTGAAAATGTGATTTTTTTTTCCAGTGACCCTAGAGATAAACTCAGTAAATTTGAACATAGAAACGTATTAAAAATTGCTGTTTTTAAAGAAGTCTCCAGGTGGGTTTAGCGGATTTTGCGTCTGAACTCTTAATTTTTTCATTAAATTAATGTCCAAATAATTCAAGCAAGTGACTTCTAATGTCTGACACGCAAAAGATTAATATTCTTAGTCCATTTATAAAAACTATTTCAAATCTTTATTGAATATTTTACAACTGATCAAATATTTGAATACTCAAATATTTGACAAAGATCTGTGATGAACCACTTTGTGAATATGATTTTTCTGTTTTGAAACTATTTGAAAGTTAGAAACATTGACGCAATATTTTTTAATAGACCGTATCGAATAGCTGCCATATTGTAGGGCAGTTTTTGTTCCTTGAAGACATGCATGGTTGCACATTTTGTGCTTACATTGTGGACCAATTTAACTGTCAAAAGTTGCCCTACAAGATGGCAGCTATTTGATACGACCTATACCATAGAGTTAGATATAGAAAACTAGAGTGTGCACTGGCTATTTAAGTCACGTGTGTGGATTGTGCCGATGTGGGCGGCGCCATGTTTAACGCTATGAGTGCAAAGTGGGCAACACCCCTTTGCCCACCGAGCACCCATAGCGTTAAGCCAAAAATGGCGGCGTCCATATCAGCACATCATGTATTGGGAGTGCGCACTCTAGTTTTCTATATCTAACTCTATGGTCTATACCAACTTTTTGGCTTATTTTGGACTACACTTCGCATCCAGAATGCTTCACATAACCAAACTAAGCTTGATTGCATTTCATATAAGCAGTCTCAAACATTTGACATAAATATGATATATTTAGTAAACAAAAATACATTTTTAATAATAATAAAAACAAAAATTCAGATGGCCCATCATGGACATTTTCTTACCTTTTACAAGTGATATGTATTCTTTCCCGAATCTCGACCAAAATAAATCTTCCATCGCGATGAGAGAACAACTTTGATAGCTGTTCCTTAAATAAGGGGTGCATGTACTCAGTACATAAACAGAAACATATAAAGCAAACATGTTTCTTCACCATTTATCAGCAGAGGACATGTTTGTCGGCAAACATTTTCAGTGATACTTTCATGGAGGACGATCTAGCACGATCTAGTTACATGTACACATATGTGTATATTTACATGTATATTTACATGTATATTTACATGTATATTTACATGTACATGTACATGTACATTTACATGTACATGTATATTTACATGTAGGTCAGCACTTGATATGTATGCACGTCACATGATACACTGACAAGTTGTAATAAAACATATTGCAGGCCTCGAAATTCATTTTTAAAAGGGCACAGCCATTATCCCTTAGTAAAGGGCACCTGAATGAGGAAATGGAAAATTTGTGTTAGAACTTTTTAAAAGCAACACAGCAAAGTCATAGGGCACCGATGGCAATCTGCCGTGGTGCCATGGGTTATTTCAATGCCTGATATTATCGAATAGCCGCCATCTTGCGGGGCAATTTCTTCGTTTGTTGAGCAAGTTAAATGACAAGATGGCACTATTCGACACAGTCTAAGACAATGATTCAAGTCAACTTGAGTCATTTTAATGACGGGTTCGAAAATTCAAACCTAGATTTAATGCGAGACTTGAGTCAAGTATAATAATTTGCTCCAGTTACTGGAAGCAAATTGTTAAAAGTTGTGACTCAAGTAGTCTTTGAGTTGTAACTCAAGTGATTTGATTGAGTCAATTTGAGTAATTTTGATTCATAACGCGAGACTTGAATCAAGTACAATAATTTGCCCCAGTGACTGGAAGCAAATTGTGACTCAAGCTCGACTCGAGTCAATATGAATCGAAATGACTTCAGTCATTTCGATTTATTAGGCTCAAAATTGAGTCACGATCAAACCATGTGACTGTTTACTCCTAGTACTGTGGCACAAAGTGAAGGAGGAGTGACTCATTCACACAATTTTAATATCTGTTGGCATCTACAAATGCCAACATGAGAATTTGAACTTTGTTCAAATTAGTTCGCAAGCAAAATGACAAAACAATACTTCTCCGCGCAAAGCATGATGGGCTTAAATGGAGTACTCGCTGAAATGCCGCTCATTGTGTTTGTACCGAGTACGTCAAACTCGTACTCTTTAACAGAGTGAGGTGCATTTAACCCTCAGCACCAGAGCCACCTCCAAAGAGTCTCTGGAGTTATTTTCACAGACCAACAGCAACACAAAACGCACAGTCCATGCACTGGATGCCCCCAGCTATGGCGGATATGCAGGGAAGGAGACCTTAGTTACCGGATTGGTCTATAGAGCCTTTGCACGGCGGCCATGAAAGGGGAAGTCACATTGTTACCGTGTGTCATGCATGAGTAGGTGCTTTGTGGTTCTATCATTTACATAAGAAAACCTGCCCCCTGTCATGGCCGCCGGTGCAGAAGCTCTATACACAGAGAATAATCCTTGTCATTCATATACCAGGGATACTTTTCACCTTCATTGCCAGGTATTTCTCAGTAACTATGGGTTTGCTCAATGATTAGGAATTTCAGAAAAACATCAAAACAAGAACGGGAACTTTTTTTTTTATAGATCAAATAATAACCACGTTTACACTACAGTTAATTACTTTTTTTGACAAAGAATTAACGCATATAAAAACAAAGACGTGAATATCGAATAGAACACCAAATATTGATGCTTATGTTAATTGGTTGTATGAGACTATAGACCGTGTCAAGAAGCTGCCATCTTGTAGGGCAGTTTCTTTGTTCCACGAGGACATGCATGGTTGCACATTTTGTGGTTACATTGCCCTACAAGATGGCAGCTATTTAATGTGGTCTACAGAATATAAAGTATTATCCAAATATTGATACCATGCCACTGGTATTTATGAGTATATTGAATATCAAACAGGGATGCCAGCAGCCCTTACCTTCAGGGCCGGTAACAATTATACGGCCACTATCATAACTGCATGTGCACATATGGCCTCGCCAGCACAGTACACTGTACAGTATGTGCATGTACATCGACAGTATGAGTGCAATGCATGCAATGGATATGTCAGTATGTATGTGATCTAACCACTGCTGTATGGATACAGCACCCTCTACATGTATGTACTTCTGATCGATAGTCTGGTTTCGAGATACTTTAGACGTGAATGATTCTGGCCGGGATACAGACATACTGCGTGTGTGTAAATGATTGGGAGAACATGCTACATATACATGTACATAGGCTGTACATACATGACGTACATGGCATATCCAGACATCGTTCATAAGTGAGAAAATTTTCCAAATTCTTTTGGACTTGAAGAGTTGCAAATATATTCTCCTTATATTTCCAGCCGTTTACTTTTCCGGCCTGGAAAAAAGGCTTTGCCGGATTTCTTTTTCCAAAATAAGAAAAAGCTGGAATTCCGACTATAGCCGGAAGACTGGCATCCCTGTATCAAATCACTTAAAACCCGTTACATAATCCCAATGAGGATTATGTAATCTCTCTTAAATATAGTGTGAACGTGGTTTGATTTAAAGCAAGGACATAAATTGTTCAACTCACGACAACTTCTCTGAAGAGTGAATCGCGACTCGCCGGGGGCACGTCGCTGCTGAAATCCTCGTATTGGTCATTCCGCGGTCGCTTTATGACGCCTCCAAAACGACGTTCAAACTCTCGGAGAATGAAGGCGTCGCTGACGATCGAGTCCTCTTTTAACGTCTCCAAAATCTCACTGGAAGATGAATTTGTTTTTTACCTACATATTTGGATCTTTCCACAGTAATGCAGTACATTTGAAAAATAAGTCAATAATTCCTTTCAAAATAAAAAGAAATTTCTTGTACTGTTTTCAGGAGAAAACTTTTGCTCAAAAAGGTAAGAAATTGCTGCCACAACATACATTTCTGAAAAGCTTGTGTACAAATTTCCCCTTGTACGTATGTAACGTGGACAGACCAATTGTGACTTTTTTTTCTGTCTTTGTTACATACGTATAAGGGAAAATTTGTGCACAGGGTTTTCACAAATGTATGTCATAGGACTATTTTTCTTACTTCTTGGTGCAAAAGTTATTTCCTCAGTTTAGCTGCATAATTTCAAGATAAAAGTAAGACATTTAAAGTAAACTGGGACTTAATATCTTGTATGTCACAGAAATGTACCCCATGACTGTGGAAAAACCCATATACACTACTCACAGTAGGGATATTGGTGTGGCTCAATTTTTGAATTTTCACCTATTCCTTTTACAAGGTGTGTCCGTCATGCAGATACAATTGTCTAATCATATACAAAATCATTCAAGCGGAATGCATACCCTCAATAAAATATCTGCGTACACCCCACAATTTAAATTTTATACTTTTCTGTACACAGTGAAATTTCAATGAAATTTTAATTTATGTGGTAATTTCACCGAAGTCTGCTTTCTACGCTTTGTAGAACCGTGAAAATGTTGAAACTTTGGACGGTCTCTTACCTTCTGATCATTTCCCGTTCCGTTCCCCGCTCTCTCTTTGGTGGCGGAGGGAGGTCGTATCCTCCTCCCAAGTCTGAGTAATCATCGTAGCGATTGAAGCCAGGGCCACGCCCAAGACCCCCTGGACCGTAGTTATCACCGTAGCCTTCATTGAAATCAAGCCCCATATTGGAGCGGCCGAGGAACGAAGTGCCTGAACCGAATCCTAAATAACGAACAAATAGTCAAGACTTAAATTTAGGACCACCGAAATAAAACTAAAGGGGCATTCACACTTTCGCGGAAAAATCGCTTAGCGTGCACCTGTGCATTTGTTTGTGCAGGAGCTAGTTTGCCGCTTGTGTGCGGCCTTTCGCGACGTGCGCAATGTTTTCAGCTGGGTCAAAGTTCATATTTGTTGAACTTTGAACGCAGTGCGCTAACCTTTCCAACATGCTACCAATGAGGTATCAGAGAAGCCCCAAGTTACCGGGGTGGAATTTTCTATTTTGGAAAGATCGGTGATTGGGAGTTCATGCTTGTGACGCAAGTGACTAGCAAATTTGCCATTTTGCAAATGCTAGCCAATTGCGTTTCAAGCGTGCTAATTGGCCCTCTCTTGTTCATAATCTTGGGCTTGATGAATTTTTCTGTCATGTTCATATTAAGAAAGGCAACATTTTGAGATGGCAGGAAACTTCTGGGTTTGATATTGGAGACTCAGAACCCATGGTCTCCGTAAAATTCCTTCGCTGAAAAGTGTTTCCAGGGCTTGCCCTTAACTTTTTCTGAGAGTAGCCCACTGGGCTAGTAAATTGTGTTTTTTACTAGCCCGCAGAAATTTTTACTAGTCCATGAAATGTTTGAAAAATAAAAAAAACAAAGCATTAAAATATTGACTAGCACTGTCTACTGAGAAAGTTGATTTTTGTTCATCCCCCCATGGCTAGAAATCACTGTCGCTGGTAGTGGAGTCGGGATGTTCTTCCTCCTCTTCTTCAGTCCTTCATTTTTAAAAAAGTCAGGAAACGGAGAGCCCTAAATTGCTCTTCTGAGATAATCGAGGAGAGCTAATAGCTCTCCTAATAACAAAAAAAGTTCCTTAAAATCTTTGAAAACACACTGTATATGGACTTTTGGGGAAAAATCAAATGTTTAGCCTGATTGGGGCCGAGTCAGTCTGGGGCCGAGTTTGTACACAAGGCAATAGGGGCCGAGTTGGTCTGAGGCCGAGTTTGTACACAAGGCAATTGGGGCCGAGTCAGTCTGGGTACGAGTTTGTACACAAGGCAATTGGGGCCGAGTCAGTCTGGGGCCGAGTTTGTACACAAGGCAAAGGGGGCCGAGTTGGTCTGGGGCCGAGTTTGGGGCCGAGCCAGTCTGGGGCCGCAGTCGGATACCAGATGCATGTATGTGTATGCACGTATATTGCACACAAGCTGTCATGTGTTGGATACAATGCAGACCCAAGCTAGGCTGCTTTCGAGCGCTCGTCCCTGGTGCTCCCAGGTGGTGGAAACGTTACGTCACACACATGCTTTCGGGCGAGCACCATGGAGCACCTGGTGCCGTGCTCGAAAGCAGCCCTAGCTGTGGCCGTGTGTGTTGCACGTGGAAAAATGCAATGCGCAATCGTCGTTTGCATGCCGCAAAAGGTAAAGCTTTGAAGAGTTCGTTTTATTTTCAATAATCACATCTGGAAAACAAGGAACGTGCACATGTTTTAAGTAGCCCGCCGGGCAAGTTGAAAAGTGGATTTTACTTGCCCACAGCAGTTTTTACTAGACAATGTACGCCGGGCTAGCGTTAAGGTCGAGCCCTGGTTTCCTTAATACATCAAGACTTTTCAGAAGCTTTTATTTTTTATTTTTTATAAATACCGAGTTTCAAGTTAATATTCTTACCACTGCTTTCACCGAACTGGTTTACTGGGCCATTATCGAAGTCACTTAGTCCTCCTAGTGTACCAAGCCCCATTCCGGAACTGCTAAAATCTCCAAATTCACCTCCTCCAAATGCACTGCCTCCGAACAGTCCGCCACCGCGACCCATGGTCCCACCACCATGGCCCATGGTCCCACCACCACGGCCCATCATGGAACCACCGCGGGCTCCCATACCTCCACTGAGACTCATTAAGCTTGAACCGCGATTTGACATGGCACCACCGCGATTTGACATGGCACCACCGCGATTAGACATGGCACCACCGCGATTAGACATGGCACCACCGCGATTAGACATGGCACCACCGCGATTAGACATGGCACCACCGCGATTTGACATGGCACCACCGCGATTTGACATGGCACCACCGCGATTTGACATGGCACCACCGCGTTTAGACATGGCACCACCGCGATTTGACATGGCACCACCGCGATTTGACATGGCACCACGGCGACCTGCAGCGGCACCTCCACGATTTGCCATAGCACCACCGCGATTTGCAGCAGCACCTCCACGCTTTGCACCACCGCGTCCTGTAGTTGACGTTCCACCCAATGCAGAAGTTTGCTTTTGTGAAGCTGAAACAAAAAGAAAAGTATTAAATTCAATAAATACAACAATTCACCCGATTCACAGAAGAAAGGATACAAGAAAAGAAGTTCAACATTTTCACAATTCTACAGAGCGTAATATTTTTTAAGACTCCCCTCCCTCCCCAAAATACTAGATATCGAAATTTTTCTGTCAATAGCATGAAATGTCAACATTTTAGAGTGCATGTAAAGTCCTACGCAGCCCGAGTCCGAGTCACGAATTACTTTCCTCGAATTCGAGTCACAAGTCATTTGTTCACCAAAATGAAACTGAATCTGCTATAGTTTCGTACACTCAATGTGAAATGATGACATGCTCGTGTGCTCCTCGTCGGCCTGGTGGGGGTAGTGTACATATTCACACGTTGTACTGTGCTTTTCCCTGAGGAATCTTGCGTTAAGCGTGCGATTATATATATTTGTTTCTTTTTTGGAATATGTGACTCGAGTCACCATGTTCGAGTCCGAGTCATCATGGTCGAGTCTGAGTCCGAGTCATTTTCCAATATGACTCGAGTAGAGTCCGAGTCACGAAAAATGTGACTCGAGTCGGACTTGAGTCCGAGTCCTGGACTCGAGTACTACAACACTGAGCATGCTACACCAGGTCTTTACAACCTTACCTGAAGCCATTAAGCTGCCTGTCCTATTAATTCTCTTGACTTTATGCTTCTTGTCGGTACAGCTGGCAGCGATTTCTGGTATGAGTTCCTTAAGTTTGGCGTTGGCATTGTTACGAGCCGTCCTTTGTTTGTTGACTTCCAGCTCAGCGGGCGTGAACTCCGTCCCGTCTGGCTTCTTCGTAGGCATATCTGCCAGGTCCACTTTTTTCACCTCCTCCAGGATCTTGACAATGTCTGGTTTTTCCTTGTTCTGGGTTTGTGGGTGTTGTTACAAAAAAGCCAAGATATTACCAAATACGGCAAGCCATAACTAAAATCATAAACAAGTCTGATCAGTAAAATGCAGCTTCAATTATAAATAAAGAAGGTATTTAAACATCCTGGCGTCCCAGGTTCGAATCCAGGGCGTATGTGTATTGGGTTTGCAGTCCCTACTTGACCACATGGGTCCACCTACCCCCACCCCCTCCACACACCCCACCACCCCCGAGGATCTCTCTGGGGGTCTCCTCACACTTCTAAGTTGCATTTCCTTCTTCACCCTCCCTTCTCTAGCCACTCTTAACGGATTTGGGATAACATTCCAAGATTTGTTTTAATTTGAATTTAAACCTATAAACCTATAGTTAACATTTTAGTAATTTATAAAATGGACCCTTTGCACTGGCGGCCATGACGGTGGACAGGTATGTGCACTTAAATGACGTGATATCAGGGCAGGAGATTTGTTACTAAAAGGACGCTGCCAATTGGTTTTGGAGGCATCTTTTTAAGTTTAATATAATTTAATTAAAAAGTGCACTTCACATACCTGCCAACATTGCCGAGTAAAAAAATCGTACTGTAGTGAAACTTGCAACGGTCGAGTTGGTACAACGGTCAAGTTGATGTGGTACTGCAACGTTTTCATGTACACAACACATGCGGCGCGCGCGGAGAGTCAGGTCAAGTCGACCGTTAGGATTGTTACGATTTTCAACACTTTTAACACTTAAAAAATCGTAACAAATACGATAAAATCGTACTAGTTGGCAGGTATGACTTCATTGGAAAATATGGGAGAACTGCAAAAGGGCACCAAGGCCAAGACCAGGGGCAACAGAGATAATGGCCTCCATGAAATTCCAACCCTGCAATATACCCACAAAGTGCCTTCTCATGCATGACGCATAAGTACAATTTGACTGTCCCCATCATGGCTGCGCATGCGAAGGGGCTATAGCCAAAAAGAGAATTGTAAATTCTTACGATGTAGGCCATGCGATGACGAAATCCAATAAGATGATGTAATATGTTGCCTTGCAATGTGCAGAGGTCGCAGAGGTCACAGCGGTAGTCTGGTTGCGCTTCGTTGCCTTCACGGATTATCTCAGTCAAGTACTCCAAACCTGCGGGGAAAAAAATAACATTATATGAAGTACGAAAAAGTGTTGATTCCAGGGATAATGACTCGGGGACCGCCGTGGTGAATAAACTTAATAGAAATGTGGACAAATGTCCATGAGTTAGGGAAATCTGGATGCAGTGAAAAGCAACTTGGCTCCACTGGGATTAGAACCGCAGACCCATGGTTTTATCCCAAAACTCTTTGGACATGAATTCAAATAGTGTTCTTACCTACAACAGGTTCCTTAAAATAGGTCAAAAGGTCATTCAGTACTTTGCTCTTAACTTCTCCATCATTCGCCCGTTTGCGTTGTAGAGGTCCTAACTTCACGAGTGCATCTGTTACAAATACACATACACGACAAGTTACCCTAAAAATCAGGACTTTTTTGTCTTGGCATCAATTGAAAGTTTGTGATTTTGATGACCAAACATGAATTTCGGGGAAGATTACCATGCACGGACACCCACTGGGACCCTAAACAAGTGGGACAACTGTCAAAAATTATAAGTTTTT
Source organism: Henricia sp. BOLD:AAB3569 (assembly GCA_037783545.1). Classification (NCBI taxonomy): domain Eukaryota; kingdom Metazoa; phylum Echinodermata; class Asteroidea; order Spinulosida; family Echinasteridae; genus Henricia; species Henricia sp. BOLD:AAB3569. Next base: position 610,625 of record JBBELK010000868.1, on the reverse strand, counting down.
CCATGACACTTTTCCCTCCTAATTTTGCATTTTTATCATCAAACTAACATGTTTACTTGGTTTATATGTCATAAGGAAAATTCTGGGTGTCCGTGCATGGTAATGAACCAGAATTTTGCGATTTACACGTACTTCTACGTGTATGTATTTGCTGTAGAAGTGTAATGGTCATGTGGGGTCTTCCTTTGTGTGCGTCAAAGCTTTGCATCTGAGCATCGAGCATCTGAGTTAATCCTAAAGCCGCCCTCAGATGGACCTGCGATTCTCATGCGACGCGACGGAACACTCGGCATCAAAAAAGTAACACTCGGGTGACAAAACTGAACAAATCGTGTATCGCATCGCTGAAAAAGCGGCAACTCAACACAAAATAATCGCAACCATGCTATGCGCGCATGTTGTTTTCTTTCATAGAACTTGGCTGTGACAATCAGAATCACGTCGCAAAAGTTGCTCAACTCTTGCGATTGTTAATTTTTTTTAGCGCTGCCTTTGAAACTACACTAAGAACGCAAAACAATCGCCGAATGACATTGATGCCGACGGGCGTACACGTAGCTAAGGCGCAGCTTGGTCATAAAAAGACAGTCACAGCCTGTTCTGCATCATCGCAAGGTCGACCTGAGGGTGACCTAACACTCCTCAAACCTATAAAATCAATAAAATGTTATATACCCAAGGGAGTTACAAGTAAGGTTAAGGGTGGACTCGCACTGCGGCGTTTTGTTAACACGCTCAACGTCTGATGGGAAAGGCCTCAAGAAAATACAGCATAGAGGGAATTTGGTCGTGTAAAACGTCACTTTGAAAACCACAGAATTAACTTATTTATTTTTATTTATTTATTTATTCACCACATCCAACAGCGGAAGGACCGCCAATTACAGGAATGGGATCAATTAACATAGATATTTAAATAACTACATCAACTTCTAAGTTGAATTAGAAACGGCCAGAGACACCGGGGAATCCCTCCCCTGCTCTTCAAGAAAGAATGCTCTGGGATCTTTAAAGTGCGTTACCGAAACCTAACACACTGGACCAACGGCTTTACATCCCTTCCGAAGGACGGAACAAGTGTGATTGAGTGCCTTGTCAAGATCACAAGTGCCACAACCCGTCACAGCCCGGAATCGAACCCACATTCTAGTACTGGCACAGAAACTTGAGTTTGACGCACTAGACCGCTCGGCCATAACAACCCACAACTTGGGTGGCAAGAGTTTTTGTAATACTGTGATTTTCACTGCGGCGTCCGTTCACACCAAATTTCCCCCATCGCAATTCCTCCAGGCCATGTGAAAAACAGTCAGTGTGAATTTCCCCAAAGCACCACGAATCTGATGCTCAGAGTGTAGTGTGATGGATTTCTATATACGGCATTCACACATGATATGTGTGTCAAAAAGCAATGCTTGCCACACACTTGGCATACAGCCAAATTTGTTTCATCAAACAAAGGTAGCATTCACACAAATATCGCTTTCTCAAATTAAACGATATCTTCGTCGCATAAAGCTATTTTGCTGTATCGAACGAAGAGGCATGCATTTACATTAAGAAATCTCTTTGCCGAATATTGGTCGAACAAAGCGATTTTTCTAATGCGAACAGAGTTTTATTTTGTTTGTCAGAAAGATTTTCCTATCAACACAGTAAATTATTGTGAAATATTTAGGCCCGATAATGGCCCTTGCCAGGCTGGGCATACATGTATCTCCCAACATGGCCCCCATCAATTTTTTAGTTTTTTAAACCGTTTCTTTAACTGCAGTACAAGTCTGAAATTAGGATTTTTATGGATATGTCAGTGAAATATGAGAGAGATTTCTTTGTACAAATTAGGTACAATAGTTCTACTAAATTCATGGTTAAAAATCAAACTATAATTGAGCATAATCAATATTACTCCGAGTTCGAGGAAACAATTGCAGAAGATTGCTTAATTATATAGAAAATTGCCAGCATACCAAAGTATGTCACGGGTGTTTATTTTTCAAACTGTGTCACTTCTGACCGTTTGAAAAATGTCTTCATATTTGTTAAGTCACAATTGTTGGCAGCTCGTCGCTCAAACTTGAGAGGGCGCGAGTCAGGTCACTACAGATTGTTTATACTTCACGGCGTGTTGGAGTCGGGAAAGAAGCGTTCAATCCTGATATCATCCATGCAACTTGCTGCATGGTTGATGTCATCCTTCCTTTCAAAATTTTAAACATTGGTTTCAATGTTTTTCATCAAAATTGTTTTCAAGATTGAAAACAAGTGGCATGCATTCCATTGTGGGTTTAGACATTGGTAGCATTTTGTTTAAAAATACAACAATAATCCTAAACAAGTGTTTCCTCGTTCTTTAATGTCCTTCCAAGTTATCTCTTGTGATTTAGTTGACCTGGGATCCATTTCACAAAAGTTAAGACGAGTTCAATACGTCCTAATTCCCATACCAACGTCCCAAGATAAGAAGAGTAACCCTTCCTAAGACGCGCCGTAGTGCTTTGTGAAATCAGCCCCTGGTCATGTATTTAAATAACAGGTTTCGTCAGTTAGTTCAAATTATTAACTAACCACTGAGACTTGGAATCGATCTTCACAAATACGACAAAAGTTGAGACGAGTTTAATGATCCTAATTCCCATACCAACATACCAAGATAAGAGTAACTCTTCCTAAGACGCGCCGTAGCGCTTTGTGAAATCGGCCCTTGGAACAGGACAATGCCTTTGACAGACCTGTGTTGATTGACCATAGCAACTGGTTGCTTGTACAATTAATTGTAATTAATTGTTTGAAAATACAATGGAAATTCTGGAGTGCTACCTGGGTATCACTTAGAATATCTTGGTAAATCCTGATTGTTGACCATATTTCACTGGTTACTTCAGTTACCAGCTTTAAAAAAATGGTTACCTAGCATGTTTACATGCTACCGGGGTACCTTATGGGATTCCCTGGTACTCGGCTGGCACCACATTTTCGCAGTATTCTTCCGTACGGAACCTTAGATTCAGTACGTTTTGCGAAAACAGGAGTTACAGATTTTGATTTTGGCCACAATGAGCCAAAATCGTAATCTGCACTCGTCCACTCACCGCCTGATTGAAGGTTCTGGACGTTCTAAATGCAGAGGGGAAAAGAGAAAATAAGGCTGTTAAGTCGCTTCCTCCCTCTGGAGAAGGAATGCTCCTTGGGTTATATACCGGTAAGTTGCTTTTAACATTGAAGTGGTTCCCATGGTTTATACAGAATAAAGCATGTAAAATGATTGTGTGAGACTGGTTTTGTTGCATGCACAAAGCATTGTGCAGACAAAATTACATGTCAAATGAATACGCATCGATCCAATGCGTAACACTCTGTGAGACATGTACAGATCAGTCGAGTATTGCACAATTTCACCACCTACTGTACATACTGCACAAATGTACTTAATAAAGTTGGGTTATGCACATATTTACCAGTAACCCAACACAATAACGCATTACGATTATCAGTAATTTGTAATCATTTTCAGTCTGTATAAAAGCTGGGAACCACGTGAACGAAAGTATTTGTAGTATATAACAAGGTTCTCCACAAGCCATTTTGTCCAGTTGCGCCACCCGGATAAGATCATCAGAGGTACCGTTAGCGCCATAATAATCCATTTTTGCATCTGGAAACACTTCAAAGGTAAGGTCGAGTGCCCGAGTCATTCCAAAATTAGGTGTGAAGTCTCTCAGGGTCACTGAAAGGGCACTGCCATTTTTGTGTTTAGAAAGGGCACTTCCATTGGGAAAATCAAAGAGTATATGAGAGGATTGCAAAAGGCCACCAAGGCCAAGGTCAACGGAGGCATTACCCGCCGGTCGTTGGTATCATAATCATTCGACTGTCGACCCAGTTGCATTTTTTCGAACAGCGCCCTCATGGCAAACATTGAATTGGTTACTGTTTGCCGCGTGAGGGTGCTGTTCAGTGTGCCCGGACAAAATGGCAACCAGTGGAGATCCCTGTATTCGCTGGCAGAGTGTGACGTGTGACTTTTTTGACAACGGTTCACGCTACTTGCATGGCCACGCGTTTCTCCTATCGTTTTGCACAGGAGCCACAAAGGGAACATTTTCTGTTGAGTTTTTCTGTTACAAATATCACAAAATAAGGAGGCAGGATAGTGTATCGCTATGAGAGTAGGTATGAGCAAACCATTGCAAGTCATTATGGTCCTTATTTTCTTCTAAAATAATAATAGCAAAAAAAATGTGCGCAAATACAATGGATGTAAAATGTGAGCGTGAACCAATAACCATAGTTACGGTCCAGCACCCGCAATGTCATGTCACGACTCCGCCAGCGAATAAACCATGTCATTGTAATGCCGCGTCTTGTCATAACATTTATCCCCCTAGCGAGCCATGCAATGGACATGCAACAAAAACACTTAAATTTGAAATATTTCAAATTAAAGATGGTCTGCATTTTGCAACAACCAGTGTCACAATGATAATGGTCCTGAACATTAGCATGACACGGTGAATACAACAAAAACAAATTTCTGCAACAGAATTTCAAACAAAATTTTCAACAAATATTGTTTCTTTTTCAAACAGATTTTGCAACAAAACAAATTGTTGCAAATTTTAAGATGAAGTTTAAAATTTATTCTAAACTCTATCTGAATATGGCGATAAAATACATGAGCCTTACATGTATGAGCGGTATGTGCGATTGTCACATGTACATGTAATACAGTAACTTACAGATTATCCAATCAAAATAATTCAATAACTAATCAAAAATAAATTCACTAAACATCTCCCGTGTTTGTCCTCTAGATCGGGAAGAGAACAATAAAGGGTGTAGTGACCTGTGACAGTGTAAAACTGCCCTATAGACCACAGGACAAGCTCAAATCATTTACTAGGTCGAAGCTACTGTATTTTAACAAGATCAAAGTCACAATGAACATGGATTTGCATATTCCATACACGTTCGCCACTTGAGACTCCATGCACTAAATCTTAGGAGCATAGCCAAATTCTCATTGCCAAAAGAATTTGTGGCGAACGTGTATATTTATACCCCTGATCTTGTACAGTAGAGGCCCAGACCTCGGTCCAGCGGCAAGCAGTGTTAAACTTGTCCCATAAACTACGTCTTTTCATTAAACGCATCATTTGTGAAAAGATAAGCAATGTTTTGAAAAGCCAAAGAACACAAACATACCTGTTTGTGGCGCATTCCATTTAGGTGAACTTGGAAATTGTGAGAACTGGTTGTCTGGGCATTACAGATCTGAGTAGAAAAACGTTTAACGGTAGAACACATGATTGGTAATAAACGGTTAAAGGGAGCGTTATTTCCACTCGTTATTAGAAACCCATGTTGATAAAACTTCTGAAAACTTGAAAAATCCACGCATGGTGTTTGTGTTGAGTTGAATTGTAAAGTCTTTTGCAACCTCATACTGACTTAACTTTAAGTCTCAAAACATACAGAAATAATGTTGATTTGCCAAAGTTTATGACAAGGAGAGAATATCAACTGGTGGGAAAGCCTTCAAAATAGGGAGGGGGCTCAAGAGGTCCCCTCATCCCTAAAGCTTCCATGCTGGTTAACCCACTGTTTAACTTTACTCTATCAAGTGCAGAATCCTATTGATTATGTGTGGGGAATCTCATTAAGTCTTGAAGAAAAATAGAGCAGATGTGCCAAACTTGATTGCGACATCATGAACGTGTTATCAGCATTTTTGTGTCTTGTCACATGATCTGTCAGTTTCTAAGCCAATACAATAGACATGCAAACAATGTGAAAAGTGCTTGAAATGTTGCAGAGCAACCTTTAGCCCATTACCCTTACCAAAATTGTTTCTATGTCCTGACTTGGTAAACTTTTTTTACATAAATGTTGGTATAGTTGCAAGGTCCGTGACCTCGCCACTCTATTGATGAATAATGGCTGATGAATAGGATGGCAAGGTCATGGACCTGGCGACTACCGGTACACCCACATGTACGTTAGATGTCAGTACCCACCTTGCACCGAAAGTCTTCAGCGAAGTGGCTTTGATTATTCACAAGTTTCGATGTTGATCCACCCTTGATTGCACCCTCTTCCCTGCCATAACTCGCCCCAGACGCTCCTCCGAAAGGGGTAGTACCGGTACCACCACCCCTACCAGGGGTACCACGTCTAGCACCTCTGCCACCTCTACCTCGGCTAAGGCCTCTCCCACCTCTTGCGCCAAAGCCACCTCCACGATTTGAACCTCTATTACCTCCGCCAAAGCCTCCACGCCCGATGAAATCATTACCGCCTCCTCCACCAAAGCCCTGTGCAGGTACAAAACCATAATTGTTGCTGCCTGTACCCATTCCTCCGCCTCCACCACCGTACTGGGAGCCAAAAGCTCCTGTGTTACTACCAAGAGACTGGTACGACATGTAATTAGGATCTTGGAACATCTTGGGAAGAAACTTGTGAGTAGTCCACACCAACGAAGAAGAATACAACCTGAAATAATAAAATTCTTGCTTTAAGACACAATGTTGAAACAAAAAGGAACATCACCTACTGCAATGCCTCATGTACAAAACATATGAGACTAACCAAAGAATGACGGAAAGATTATCCCCGAGACCTTATGCACTAAACCTATGGGACAACTCTGAAAATTTTAAAGTTTTTCCTCAGTAAAATCATGACAATTTTCCCTCTTAATTTTGCGATTTTTTCATCAAACCAACATTCTTACATGGTTTGTAGGTCATAACAAGGCAAATCCTGGGTGTCCGTGCAAGGTAATCTACCACCGGACTGAAATGGCTGCACGCATGGATAAATACATGTAAACCAAAAACATTGTAACGTAAATGTTGGCATAGTCATGATAGTCGCCAGGTCTCCACCCTATTCTTCAGCCATCATCAATAAGGGTGGCGAGGGCACGGGCCTGGCAACTAATGACTATACCGACATTTACGAAATTTGGAAAATGGTGCAGGAATCACTTAAAGTTAAAAGGCGCAGGCTCGTCAGCAATGCGCACGTGCCAAATTCGTGCCACGAAATACGCAGCTCAGTAGCAAAGGCATGCGTATTTCATGTCACGAATTTGGCAGGGGGCGCATTGCTGACGAGCCTCCGTCTTAAATCTAGCACCAGTCTACCACTCTGTTTCCTTTATCCATGTAGGCCTAATAATAGAAATCGTCAACAAAATTGAGGGAATGTTCCACATAATCGCTAAAAACGCAAAAATAAACCAGCTTGAAATAGGATGAATTAAAAAATAACACTAAAAGTTTAAATTAACATAGGATGGTTAGTGATAGAAGAGATTAAAACAGGGCGTTCGACAACAGCAAGTAGCCTACCTACACCACCCACCCTTTTAAAAACCATGACAACTGCAACCCGAACAATCAAACTACACCTTCGTGCAAGATTTACTGCTTATCGCCCGTCTTCTAGTCATTCAGATTAGTTATTTTTAATTCATGCTCTTATCACAGTGATCTCATGAAGAATTAAATTTGAATTATTTTCTTTTTAAATGGTTTATTAACATTTTGATTTCTTACCACTCTCTCGTCGTCTGCAGCTAGCTAGCTCGTCTAAAAATGTATTCTCCGCAGCTAGTCCAGCCGGATACCAGGTATTATGTCTGTAGTACCATATACATGAGATTCGATATGGAACCAGCGTAGTTCGCGAACACTACGCATGCGTCCAGTGCCCTATCAATTAGTTTAGCCTACTTTAACTTATATTTCTCTCATACTGCCAGCTGCCTCGTTGGCGCAGTCGGCAGCGCGTCAGTCTCATAATCTGAAGGTCGTGAGTTCGAGCCTCACACGGGGCACCAATTTTTATTTTTTTTTAAACACTCATTTTAAAAAGATTTTACTGTCGGCTGCAAACAAATAAGGTGATCCAATCACTTAATTTACCCATTTATAAAAAGAAAAAGTATCATCTAGCTTTTTTTCAGTTTTATAAAATGAAACCTTCCAAAAACCAGAATCATGAGCTCTTAAAAAAAAGTATTTGACAGTATTGACACTAATATTTTCTATTGTACATGTACTCCATGCAGACAGTTTTTATTTCAAACAAAACAAATATACATTTGTACATTCTACAATGCTGTATTAAAAAACATTTTGTCAAAATACTAGTAATGAATTTGAGAAACAAGTTCAATAATTTACATTTTAAAGGAAAAAAATCAGAGTACCAGGCCGGGTTGTAGTCGAGTCCATCACAAGTCTATCACAAGTCTATCACAAGTCCAGATGAGCCGATAAAAATGACAACTCCGTGACAAGTCCAGTAACAAGAAGAAAAGGATGAACACACACAAACGAAAGCTTTTGTTGGAGTTCATTTGAATAGCTTGTGACTTGAATTAAGACCCAGGGACTTGAAGGACTTGTGAAGGCTTGTGATGGACTCGTGATTGACTCGTGATTGACTCGAATACAACCCTGGTACCAAGTCACTTTCTTGTGTGGTATTGTCTTGTATTAACATACATGAAACAAAACAGTGGGGCAGACAGTTGTTATAATGACATTTTTGCTACTAGCACAAAGCCGAGATTTTAGAGGGTTAATTAAACAGGAGTTTTCATATGAATGGCACGTACAGATGTACGCATTGTTTTGGTACGTTTATGAACATTTTTAAAACTTTTATTTCTTGTATTAAAAGCTCCTGTTCTCAGTCAAGAAATAAACTGTGCACAAATTAACTCCAGCAAATGGAAATTAAATTTAAACACTGGTAAGTTCCTGAAGTGACAACACAAACAGTGCCATCTCTTGGCAAAATAAAGCCGACAAGGTTTTTCCTTTTGATTTCAAACATTTGTAATGTCTTTTAAACATAATAATTTGCATATGAGTCTGTTCAATACTGGAGAGACCTTTTCCTCCAGGATTATATCTCTGTACAATGTCATTCATCTTCTCTCAAAACAAAAGAAATATCTTAAGATAGATCTAAGTAGATAACTTTAGCTAAAGAACTGCAATAAATAGTGCCACAACATACCTTCCTGAAAGCCCTGTGTGCAAATTTCCAATATACCGTATGTAACAAGGACACAAAAAAATGTCACAAAGTATGTGTCCTATGTTACATACATTAAATAGGAAATTTGTACACAGGGTTTTCAGAAAGGTATGTTGTTACACTATTTGTTGCTTAAGTTATCTCCTTAGATCTGTCTTAAGATATTTCTTTTGTTTTGAGAGAAGATAACTGGCTTTGCACAGAGTTATGATCCTGGTGAAAAAGTCTCTCCAGTATTGCAAACAGACTTATATATAAATCAAAGAATGAACCAGGATTAAGTGACCATCTTAGGGGCCTTTTAACTTCTACAAAACTCTGTCCTTTGTATTTGGAAAGTACTCAACTACAACTTTGGGAGAAAAAAAAAGATGTTTTCGTATGTAAAGGGCCATCAAAAGTTGTCAACATTTTCATGGTTCTACAGAGCGTAGTATTTTTCAAGACCCCGGCCCTCCCTCCCCCGAAATACTACTTATCAACATTTTTTGTCACTACCATGAAATGTCAACATTTTAAAGTGCATGTAAAGTCGTATGCGGCCCTCGACCCCGCCCTGTTGACAACTTTGGACGGCCCCTAAAGGGTTTGTGTTGACATGTTCTCTCTAACTGTCTAAAATGTCTTGGTAATGTCTTGCAAGTACTCCAACCAGTCAGAAATCCTTGGTGATTCGACATCGGGCTGAAAAAATGAGAAAAAGGAAATGGCTTAGTTGATTCAAAAAGGAATATGCTACACGTTATTACCCCTGAACATTGGGCTCTTAATGCAGCATTCCTTAGTTGAACCTTCTTAGATCCCTGGGGAGTATACAGCCCTGGCTGCCTGTTAAGCACTCATGGGCTGATCAACAAGCTATGAGGCACATATACTCCCTCAGGTTTTCCTCCAAGACCTCTGACACACCAGGCAGATGCTTTACCAGCTGAGCTATGAGGTACAGTCGTATACTCCCTCCGTTTTCCCCAAGACCTCTGACACACTGGAAAGATGTTCTATCAGCTGAGCTATGGCACAGTGGTATACTCCCTCAGGTTTTTCCCAAGACCTCTACACCAGGCAGATGCTCTACCAGCTGAGCTATGAGGCACGCAGTGGTATACTAGCTCACTGCAGGTTTCCCTAAGACCTCCGACTCACCAGGCAGATGCTCTACCAGCTGATCTATGAGTATGAGGCACAGTGGTATACTCCCTCAGGTTTCCCAAGACCTTTGACACACTGGGCAGATGCTCTACCACCTGAGCTATGAGGCACTACTCACAATAAGTTAGGGATATTGTGGGGTGTACGCAGATATTTTATTGAGGGTATGCATTCCGCTTGAATGATTTTGTATATGATTAGACAATTGTATTTGCATGACAGACACACCTTGTCACAGGAATAGGTGAGTCATTTGAAAAAAAGATAAAATTTCAAAATTGAAACACACCAATATCCCTAACTTATTGTGAGTAGTGTATTTATTTGTTTTATAATCACCTTCAGCGTGTCCAGTGAGGGGTGTTCCTTCACACCTTCGATGGATTTCAGCTGGACTTTAGCGGAGCCCTGCGACC